>CM019714.1:16106029-16706029 GCA_009760885.1 Achatina immaculata | reverse complement strand
ATATATATATATATATATATATATATATATCTATTTCCTCTCTCTATATCCCTCTCTCTATTTCTCTCTCACACATTTCTCTCTATATATTTCTCTCTCTATTTCTCTCTCTCATTTCTCTCTATATATTTCTCTCTCTCATTTCTCTCTCTCTCTATTTCTCTCTCTCACATTTCTCTCTCTATATTTCTCTCTCTCTATTTCTCTCTGTCACATTTCTCTCTCTCTCTCTCTATTTCTCTCTCTCTCTCTCTATTTCTCTCTCTTTCATTTCTCTCTCTATATTTCTCTCTCTATATATTTTTCTCTCTCATTTCTCTCTCTATATTTCTCTCTATATATATTTCTCTCTCTCTCTCATTTCTCTCTATATATTTCTCTCTCTATTTCTCTCTCTCTCTCTCTCTCTCTCTCTCTCTCTCTAAGCACGTCAATAGTTTCCTAGAGATTTTTTTTTTCTGTCAAGACTGCTCTTTATTATTTAAGTCAAACTATTCCCGTGCCGGAAGCCTACATGTTGCCATATCTGTGGGGAGGGTGGGGGAGGGGGGGAGGAGGCAGTTCCAAGTTACGAGCCAATGTAATGCCACATGCTTCGTTTCTTTTTTTTTTTTGTTTAATTAAAAACGGTGTAACTTTTTAATTGTAAACGTTTTATTTCCGCATGTCCAGTGACCCTTCATAGTTCACTTCATAGCGTGGTTAGCAAAAGAGTGAAATGAATGTTTTTATCGAGAATTTTCAATTTTTGAGGCATATGGACATGCTCTATGACCAGACCACTGTTCTTGAATGTACCCCAAGTAGATCTAGACCTAAAACGGACGGGAGAAGTAGTTAGAAGTTTATTTCAGACATTATTTTAGTGAGCATGCCACATATCACAAGATGAGATTGCATACATCTACAAGTAGATCTAGACTTCGCCTATGGTAGATCTAGGCCTAACTGATGGTAAGTAAAAAGGTAAAGATAAAACTCCCATTTCCATGCCATTAAGGCATATTGGGGAATACGGTGTTAGGCCCGCATTTTCCATGATATTGGGCACATGAAAGTGTGATGTGGTTAGTATCACGACCTGGCCGCTTTAGCTTCCCAGATTTCTCTGGTATCCATTTTCCGAGGTTGGGTGAACCCCGGGGCCGTATTGGCCAGGATAAAAATCCCACTGAGATGGGAATTCGAACCCTCGACCATTCGGTTGCTAGACGAGTGCTTTAACCACTACGCTAACCGGTCCCCCGACGGTAAGTAGGGCACAATTATCAGCTAAAATCATCACACTACTTTTTTTCTTAAAAAAAACTCTGTATTTATGGAATCTTCATACATTTAGAAGTTTTTTATGCCTAATAAATATACTGCTAACGTGGGAATAATTTGTTACATCCACTTTTCCAACTATACCCCCTATACATATCAAGACCCGCGGTTTTTACTGAGCAAAAATGGAACGTCCGCGTTTTTGCCTCTTTCATAAAATGAGAGTATTCCCCATGGGTTAAAGATTTCATTTACTTTGCCACTGGGGGGGGGGGGGTAAGAGATTTCATAACCATTCCTAGATAGCATGCCCTTGACAGTTACTGCGTAATTCCGAGTTATAGATTAAAGTGTGTGCTGAATCATTTACATGTATTCTGCCTGCGAGGTTGATAAACCAAAGAGTGAACTCTTCCCCACCTGCCGGTAGGCTGTGCTGCAACAGCTTAATGAAAGGGACATGAATCGTCCCAATCCCGGCCGCTGTGGAGTTTACAGAAAAGCCTGACAATTGAGCTAGCGCGTGAATCCCTTAAGAAACGAAGAAAACGAGGGCAGCTTTGTGTTAATTGCTGGCTACTGCCATCATCATCATGTGTAAATAGAAGAATAACAGGTACAGACACCACCTCAAATCTCTTATTAGACCTCACAAAAACACAGAAACGTGGAACAAACATGAACACTGAGATATGATCACTTACTCAGTTCGCGACAAACCACAACATTAAACAATCTTTGTTGTCTTACAACAGTGTCTTAACTGGTGAAGTGCTTAGTGCTCTCATGGAAGGTCGGTGGTTCGAATCTGGTTATAGGCGTCAAAGTTACCCAGCTATAGAAATGGGTGAACGGTTCCCTTCTGGACCTGATAAGGATAAAACGGCCTGGGTGGTGCTGGCCACAACACTTTCTGGCGTGCTGACAGGTCAAGGAAAATATGAACCCTAACACCATTTTCTCTAGGTGCATCTGTGATAAGGTTACCCTTACATTGTGTCTTGTAATATAATCTTAAGGTTTGGCTGCTAATAGTTTAGTTTAGCTGTGGAAGTGGGAGAGAGAGGATTCTTAGCAATATTAGCATACGACCTACGTAAACAACTGGGCATAAAGGGACATGCAAGAGCAAGAGCATTGAAAAGTCTTTCAGAAACAGCAGAAAAGGCTTCATGCTGGCTGTGGAGCACGGGAAACAAACATTGAGAACTTAAATAATTTCGTTTGTCACAACCAATACCAGTCCTCCATAGCTAAATCGATAAAGACGCACTTCAAAGTGCAGTGCCACCTGGAAGATCATGGGTTCAATTCTGGGACAAGAAAAAAAAAAGCAAGAACTCACAAGACCTCTAGGAGTCATAACAAATCTCCCCTTAGAATGTCAAGAGTTTAATAGGGCTGAAACAGTTGCTTGAAAAGGAAAGGGGGGGGGGTGTTATTTCCTCTGAGTTGTGTTATTGTTCCGCTATCCACAGTAGAGAGTTCCTGTATGGTTAGTTGCTGTGAATGCAGTGAATCACAGCTTCAGTAATATATTTATATTTATGCAAACATGAAGGGATGAACAATTCACGGGTAGACGATATCAAAACAAGGTTGGACAGTATCAAGACGCCTTGACCTGGAACCAGTGCTGGAACCAGTGCTGCTCCCACAAGGGTCGAAAATATCAAGACATGCCTGGAAAATATCAATACAAGTGCGAACAGTACCGAGACAAGTGCGTACAGTACAAGGACAAGTGCGGACAGTACAAGGACAAGTGCGGACAGTACCAAAAACAAAGGCGGACAGTACCAGAACAAGGGCGGATATTTGACTTGGTACAATATCGAGTAACTTTGGCACTGAGTAGCGTTTACTCAAAGGATAGACACGAATAAGATCTCCTGTAAGAAAAAAAAATTATCCAACAGTGAACGTGTAACACATTTAAAACATTTAGAAGTTTTTTATGCCTAATAAATATACTGCTAACGTGGGAATAATTTGTTACATCCACTTTTCCAACTATACCCCCTATACATATCAAGACCCGCGGTTTTTACTGAGCAAAAATGGAACGTCCGCGTTTTTGCCTCTTTCATAAAATGAGAGTATTCCCCATGGGTTAAAGATTTCATTTACTTTGCCACTGGGGGGGGGGGGGTAAGAGATTTCATAACCATTCCTAGATAGCATGCCCTTGACAGTTACTGCGTAATTCCGAGTTATAGATTAAAGTGTGTGCTGAATCATTTACATGTATTCTGCCTGCGAGGTTGATAAACCAAAGAGTGAACTCTTCCCCACCTGCCGGTAGGCTGTGCTGCAACAGCTTAATGAAAGGGACATGAATCGTCCCAATCCCGGCCGCTGTGGAGTTTACAGAAAAGCCTGACAATTGAGCTAGCGCGTGAATCCCTTAAGAAACGAAGAAAACGAGGGCAGCTTTGTGTTAATTGCTGGCTACTGCCATCATCATCATGTGTAAATAGAAGAATAACAGGTACAGACACCACCTCAAATCTCTTATTAGACCTCACAAAAACACAGAAACGTGGAACAAACATGAACACTGAGATATGATCACTTACTCAGTTCGCGACAAACCACAACATTAAACAATCTTTGTTGTCTTACAACAGTGTCTTAACTGGTGAAGTGCTTAGTGCTCTCATGGAAGGTCGGTGGTTCGAATCTGGTTATAGGCGTCAAAGTTACCCAGCTATAGAAATGGGTGAACGGTTCCCTTCTGGACCTGATAAGGATAAAACGGCCTGGGTGGTGCTGGCCACAACACTTTCTGGCGTGCTGACAGGTCAAGGAAAATATGAACCCTAACACCATTTTCTCTAGGTGCATCTGTGATAAGGTTACCCTTACATTGTGTCTTGTAATATAATCTTAAGGTTTGGCTGCTAATAGTTTAGTTTAGCTGTGGAAGTGGGAGAGAGAGGATTCTTAGCAATATTAGCATACGACCTACGTAAACAACTGGGCATAAAGGGACATGCAAGAGCAAGAGCATTGAAAAGTCTTTCAGAAACAGCAGAAAAGGCTTCATGCTGGCTGTGGAGCACGGGAAACAAACATTGAGAACTTAAATAATTTCGTTTGTCACAACCAATACCAGTCCTCCATAGCTAAATCGATAAAGACGCACTTCAAAGTGCAGTGCCACCTGGAAGATCATGGGTTCAATTCTGGGACAAGAAAAAAAAAAGCAAGAACTCACAAGACCTCTAGGAGTCATAACAAATCTCCCCTTAGAATGTCAAGAGTTTAATAGGGCTGAAACAGTTGCTTGAAAAGGAAAGGGGGGGGGGTGTTATTTCCTCTGAGTTGTGTTATTGTTCCGCTATCCACAGTAGAGTTCCTGTATGGTTAGTTGCTGTGAATGCAGTGAATCACAGCTTCAGTAATATATTTATATTTATGCAAACATGAAGGGATGAACAATTCACGGGTAGACGATATCAAAACAAGGTTGGACAGTATCAAGACGCCTTGACCTGGAACCAGTGCTGGAACCAGTGCTGCTCCCACAAGGGTCGAAAATATCAAGACATGCCTGGAAAATATCAATACAAGTGCGAACAGTACCGAGACAAGTGCGTACAGTACAAGGACAAGTGCGGACAGTACAAGGACAAGTGCGGACAGTACCAAAAACAAAGGCGGACAGTACCAGAACAAGGGCGGATATTTGACTTGGTACAATATCGAGTAACTTTGGCACTGAGTAGCGTTTACTCAAAGGATAGACACGAATAAGATCTCCTGTAAGAAAAAAAAATTATCCAACAGTGAACGTGTAACACATTTAAAACATTTAGAACTTCATTCGTCAATTTTTGCCTCTTTCATAAAATGAGAGTATTCCCCATGGGTTAAAGATTTCATTTACTTTGCCACTGGGGGGGGGGGGGGTAAGAGATTTCATAACCATTCCTAGATAGCATGCCCTTGACAGTTACTGCGTAATTCCGAGTTATAGATTAAAGTGTGTGCTGAATCATTTACATGTATTCTGCCTGCGAGGTTGATAAACCAAAGAGTGAACTCTTCCCCACCTGCCGGTAGGCTGTGCTGCAACAGCTTAATGAAAGGGACATGAATCGTCCCAATCCCGGCCGCTGTGGAGTTTACAGAAAAGCCTGACAATTGAGCTAGCGCGTGAATCCCTTAAGAAACGAAGAAAACGAGGGCAGCTTTGTGTTAATTGCTGGCTACTGCCATCATCATCATGTGTAAATAGAAGAATAACAGGTACAGACACCACCTCAAATCTCTTATTAGACCTCACAAAAACACAGAAACGTGGAACAAACATGAACACTGAGATATGATCACTTACTCAGTTCGCGACAAACCACAACATTAAACAATCTTTGTTGTCTTACAACAGTGTCTTAACTGGTGAAGTGCTTAGTGCTCTCATGGAAGGTCGGTGGTTCGAATCTGGTTATAGGCGTCAAAGTTACCCAGCTATAGAAATGGGTGAACGGTTCCCTTCTGGACCTGATAAGGATAAAACGGCCTGGGTGGTGCTGGCCACAACACTTTCTGGCGTGCTGACAGGTCAAGGAAAATATGAACCCTAACACCATTTTCTCTAGGTGCATCTGTGATAAGGTTACCCTTACATTGTGTCTTGTAATATAATCTTAAGGTTTGGCTGCTAATAGTTTAGTTTAGCTGTGGAAGTGGGAGAGAGAGGATTCTTAGCAATATTAGCATACGACCTACGTAAACAACTGGGCATAAAGGGACATGCAAGAGCAAGAGCATTGAAAAGTCTTTCAGAAACAGCAGAAAAGGCTTCATGCTGGCTGTGGAGCACGGGAAACAAACATTGAGAACTTAAATAATTTCGTTTGTCACAACCAATACCAGTCCTCCATAGCTAAATCGATAAAGACGCACTTCAAAGTGCAGTGCCACCTGGAAGATCATGGGTTCAATTCTGGGACAAGAAAAAAAAAAGCAAGAACTCACAAGACCTCTAGGAGTCATAACAAATCTCCCCTTAGAATGTCAAGAGTTTAATAGGGCTGAAACAGTTGCTTGAAAAGGAAAGGGGGGGGGGGTGTTATTTCCTCTGAGTTGTGTTATTGTTCCGCTATCCACAGTAGAGAGTTCCTGTATGGTTAGTTGCTGTGAATGCAGTGAATCACAGCTTCAGTAATATATTTATATTTATGCAAACATGAAGGGATGAACAATTCACGGGTAGACGATATCAAAACAAGGTTGGACAGTATCAAGACGCCTTGACCTGGAACCAGTGCTGGAACCAGTGCTGCTCCCACAAGGGTCGAAAATATCAAGACATGCCTGGAAAATATCAATACAAGTGCGAACAGTACCGAGACAAGTGCGTACAGTACAAGGACAAGTGCGGACAGTACAAGGACAAGTGCGGACAGTACCAAAAACAAAGGCGGACAGTACCAGAACAAGGGCGGATATTTGACTTGGTACAATATCGAGTAACTTTGGCACTGAGTAGCGTTTACTCAAAGGATAGACACGAATAAGATCTCCTGTAAGAAAAAAAAATTATCCAACAGTGAACGTGTAACACATTTAAAACATTTAGAACTTCATTCGTCAATATATGCTGAAAATGACTGAACTTACCAGTAGGTTCCTTGGGAGATTCATTACTATGACTGAACTTACCAGTAGGTTCCTTGGGAGATTCATTACTATGACTGAACTTACCAGTAGGTTCCTTGGGAGATTCATTACTATGACTGAACTTACCAGTAGGTTCCTTGGGAGATTCATTACTATGACTGAACTTACCAGTAGGTTCCTTGGGAGATTCATTACTAACATGAAGAACAGACGTAGTGTTGGCAGCGGTGCTTGCAGCAGGGGCGGGGGTAGGTCCTGTTTGAGCGGTGTTGGCAGCGGTGCTTGCAGCAGGGGCCGGGGTGGGTCCTGTAGGTGCGGCGGTGTTGGCAGCGGTGCTTGCAGCGGGGGCCGGGGTGGGTCCTGTAGGTGCGGCCGTGTTGGCAGCGGTGCTTGCAGCAGGGGCCGGGGTGGGTCCTGATTGAGCGGTGCTAAAATCATCACACTACTTTTTTCTTAAAAAAAACTCTGTATTTATGGAATCTTCATACATTTAGAAGTTTTTTATGCCTAATAAATATACTGCTAACGTGGGAATAATTTGTTACATCCACTTTTCCAACTATACCCCCTATACATATCAAGACCCGCGGTTTTTACTGAGCAAAAATGGAACGTCCGCGTTTTTGCCTCTTTCATAAAATGAGAGTATTCCCCATGGGTTAAAGATTTCATTTACTTTGCCACTGGGGGGGGGGGGTAAGAGATTTCATAACCATTCCTAGATAGCATGCCCTTGACAGTTACTGCGTAATTCCGAGTTATAGATTAAAGTGTGTGCTGAATCATTTACATGTATTCTGCCTGCGAGGTTGATAAACCAAAGAGTGAACTCTTCCCCACCTGCCGGTAGGCTGTGCTGCAACAGCTTAATGAAAGGGACATGAATCGTCCCAATCCCGGCCGCTGTGGAGTTTACAGAAAAGCCTGACAATTGAGCTAGCGCGTGAATCCCTTAAGAAACGAAGAAAACGAGGGCAGCTTTGTGTTAATTGCTGGCTACTGCCATCATCATCATGTGTAAATAGAAGAATAACAGGTACAGACACCACCTCAAATCTCTTATTAGACCTCACAAAAACACAGAAACGTGGAACAAACATGAACACTGAGATATGATCACTTACTCAGTTCGCGACAAACCACAACATTAAACAATCTTTGTTGTCTTACAACAGTGTCTTAACTGGTGAAGTGCTTAGTGCTCTCATGGAAGGTCGGTGGTTCGAATCTGGTTATAGGCGTCAAAGTTACCCAGCTATAGAAATGGGTGAACGGTTCCCTTCTGGACCTGATAAGGATAAAACGGCCTGGGTGGTGCTGGCCACAACACTTTCTGGCGTGCTGACAGGTCAAGGAAAATATGAACCCTAACACCATTTTCTCTAGGTGCATCTGTGATAAGGTTACCCTTACATTGTGTCTTGTAATATAATCTTAAGGTTTGGCTGCTAATAGTTTAGTTTAGCTGTGGAAGTGGGAGAGAGAGGATTCTTAGCAATATTAGCATACGACCTACGTAAACAACTGGGCATAAAGGGACATGCAAGAGCAAGAGCATTGAAAAGTCTTTCAGAAACAGCAGAAAAGGCTTCATGCTGGCTGTGGAGCACGGGAAACAAACATTGAGAACTTAAATAATTTCGTTTGTCACAACCAATACCAGTCCTCCATAGCTAAATCGATAAAGACGCACTTCAAAGTGCAGTGCCACCTGGAAGATCATGGGTTCAATTCTGGGACAAGAAAAAAAAAAGCAAGAACTCACAAGACCTCTAGGAGTCATAACAAATCTCCCCTTAGAATGTCAAGAGTTTAATAGGGCTGAAACAGTTGCTTGAAAAGGAAAGGGGGGGGGGTGTTATTTCCTCTGAGTTGTGTTATTGTTCCGCTATCCACAGTAGAGAGTTCCTGTATGGTTAGTTGCTGTGAATGCAGTGAATCACAGCTTCAGTAATATATTTATATTTATGCAAACATGAAGGGATGAACAATTCACGGGTAGACGATATCAAAACAAGGTTGGACAGTATCAAGACGCCTTGACCTGGAACCAGTGCTGGAACCAGTGCTGCTCCCACAAGGGTCGAAAATATCAAGACATGCCTGGAAAATATCAATACAAGTGCGAACAGTACCGAGACAAGTGCGGACAGTACAAGGACAAGTGCGGACAGTACAAGGACAAGTGCGGACAGTACAAGGACAAGTGCGGACAGTACAAGGACAAGTGCGGACAGTACAAGGACAAGTGCGGACAGTACAAGGACAAGTGCGGACAGTACAAGGACAAGTGCGGACAGTACAAGGACAAGTGCGGACAGTACAAGGACAAGTGCGGACAGTACAAGGACAAGTGCGGACAGTACAAGGACAAGTGCGGACAGTACAAGGACAAGTGCGGACAGTACAAGGACAAGTGCGGACAGTACAAGGACAAGTGCGGACAGTACAAGGACAAGTGCGGACAGTACAAGGACAAGTGCGGACAGTACAAGGACAAGTGCGGACAGTACAAGGACAAGTGCGGACAGTACAAGGACAAGTGCGGACAGTACAAGGACAAGTGCGGACAGTACAAGGACAAGTGCGGACAGTACAAGGACAAGTGCGGACAGTACAAGGACAAGTGCGGACAGTACAAGGACAAGTGCGGACAGTACAAGGACAAGTGCGGACAGTACAAGGACAAGTGCGGACAGTACAAGGACAAGTGCGGACAGTACAAGGACAAGTGCGGACAGTACAAGGACAAGTGCGGACAGTACAAGGACAAGTGCGGACAGTACAAGGACAAGTGCGGACAGTACAAGGACAAGTGCGGACAGTACAAGGACAAGTGCGGACAGTACAAGGACAAGTGCGGACAGTACAAGGACAAGTGCGGACAGTACAAGGACAAGTGCGGACAGTACAAGGACAAGTGCGGACAGTACAAGGACAAGTGCGGACAGTACAAGGACAAGTGCGGACAGTACAAGGACAAGTGCGGACAGTACAAGGACAAGTGCGGACAGTACAAGGACAAGTGCGGACAGTACAAGGACAAGTGCGGACAGTACAAGGACAAGTGCGGACAGTACAAGGACAAGTGCGGACAGTACAAGGACAAGTGCGGACAGTACAAGGACAAGTGCGGACAGTACAAGGACAAGTGCGGACAGTACAAGGACAAGTGCGGACAGTACAAGGACAAGTGCGGACAGTACAAGGACAAGTGCGGACAGTACCAGAACAAGGGCGGATATTTGACTTGGTACAATATCGAGTAACTTTGGCACTGAGTAGCGTTTACTCAAAGGATAGACACGAATAAGATCTCCTGTAAGAAAAAAAAATTATCCAACAGTGAACGTGTAACACATTTAAAACATTTAGAACTTCATTCGTCAATATATGCTGAAAATGACTGAACTTACCAGTAGGTTCCTTGGGAGATTCATTACTATGACTGAACTTACCAGTAGGTTCCTTGGGAGATTCATTACTATGACTGAACTTACCAGTAGGTTCCTTGGGAGATTCATTACTATGACTGAACTTACCAGTAGGTTCCTTGGGAGATTCATTACTATGACTGAACTTACCAGTAGGTTCCTTGGGAGATTCATTACTAACATGAAGAACAGACGTAGTGTTGGCAGCGGTGCTTGCAGCGGGGGCAGGGGTGGGTCCTGTTTGGGCCGTGTTCGCAGCCGTGCTTCCAGCGGGGGACGGGGTGGGTCCTGTAGGTGCGGCCGTGTTGGCAGCCGTGCTTCCAGCGGGGGACGGGGTGGGTCCTGTAGGTGCGGCCGTGTTCGCAGCCGTGCTTCCAGCGGGGGACGGGGTGGGTCCTGTAGGTGCGGCCGTGTTCGCAGCCGTGCTTCCAGCGGGGGACGGGGTCGGCCCCGTAGGGGCGGTCTTGACAGCCGTGCTTCCAGCGGGGGACGGGGTCGGCCCCGTAGGGGCGGTCTTGACAGCGGTGCTTGCAGCGGGGGCAGTGGTCGGCCCCGTAGGGGCGGTGTTCGCATCGGTGCTTGCAGCGGGGGCAGGGGCGGTGTTGGCAATGGTGCTTGAAGCAGGGGACGGGGTGGGTCCTGTAGGGGCGGTGTTGGCAGCGGTGCTTGAAGCAGGGGACGGGGTGGGTCCTGTTGGGGCGGTGTTTGCAGCGGGGGCCGGGGTGGGTCCTGTAAGGGCGGTGTTGGCAGCGGTGCTTGAAGCAGGGGCCGGGGTGGGTCCTGTAAGGGCGGTGTTGGCAGCGGTGCTTGAAGCAGGGGCCGGGGTGGGTCCCGTTAGGGCGGTGTTGGCAGCGGTGCTCGCAGCAGGGTCCGGGGTGGGTCCTGTTGGGGCGGTGTTTGCAGCCGTGCTCGCAGCAGGGGCCCGGGTGGGTCCTGTTGGGGCGGTGTTTGCAGCGGTGCTTGCTTCAGGGGCCGGGGTGGGTCCTGTTTGGGCGGTGTTGGCAGCGGTGCTTGCAGCGGGGGCCTGCGCCGGTCCTGTTTGGGCGGTGTTGGCAGCGGTGTTTGCAGCGGGGGCCTGCGCCGGTCCTGTTTGGGCGGTGTTGGCAGCGGTGTTTGCAGCGGGGGCCTGCGCCGGTCCTGTTTGGGCGGTGTTGGCAGCGGTGCTTGCAGCGGGGGCAGGGGTGGGTCCTGTAGGGGCGGTGTTGGCAACGGTGCTTGCAGCGGGGGCAGGGGTGGGTCCTGTAGGGGCGGTGTTGGCAACGGTGCTTGCAGCGGGGGCAGGGGTGGGTCCTGTAGGGGCGGTGTTGGCAACGGTGCTTGCAGCGGGGGCCGTGGTGGGTCCTGTAAGGGCGGTGTTGGCAGCGGTGCTTGAAGCAGGGGCCGGGGTGGGTCCCTTTGGGTCGGTGTTTGCAGCGGTGCTCGCAGCAGGGGCCGGGGTGGGTCCTGTTGGGGCGGTGTTTGCAGCGGTGCTTGCAGCAGGGGCCGGGGTGGGTCCTGTTGGGGCGGTGTTTGCAGCGGTGCTTGCAGCGTGGGCCGGGGTGGGTCCTGTTGGGGCGGTGTTGGCAGCGGTGCTTGCAGCGGGGGCCTGCGCCGGTCCTGTTTGGGCGGTGTTGGCAGCGGTGCTTGCAGCCTGGTCCTGCTTCGTGTTTTCTGTTATCGTAGTGATGGTTCCAGACTGTCCGATCTGTACACTTTCCAATGTTAAAATTGTTAGTGGAGTCAGTATTATCATAATGTACGTGTAAAAGCTGATCCCCATGGTTTCTTTCTTCGCAAGTGAAAACTAATTCGCTTGTAATTTCTTACTTAAATTTAGAAATGTTTTGATCATTAATAATTCTGTGTTTTTATTCCTCCGTACACTTTGATCGTTGGCTGAATGTTTAGGACCTGTTGTTTTTAGAGTAGAGAAATTATGTAACATTATTTGTGTCTCTTCTGATATTAGTATTTTTTTTTTACTATTACACATAGTATCTAGACCAGCAGGCAGCAGTGAGAATAAATGGTGAACAGTTTGGTTTGACATAAAACAAGGGGTCCGTCAGTGGTGTATATTGTTGCCTCGCTTATTTAACTTTATACTGAAATTATAATG
Source organism: Achatina immaculata (assembly GCA_009760885.1). Lineage (NCBI taxonomy): Eukaryota > Metazoa > Mollusca > Gastropoda > Stylommatophora > Achatinidae > Lissachatina > Lissachatina immaculata. Next base: position 16,693,603 of record CM019714.1, on the reverse strand, counting down.
AATGAATGAATGAATGAATGAATGAATGAATGAATGAATGAATGAATGAATGAATGAATGAATGAATGAATGAATGAATGAATGAATGAATGAATGAATGAATGAATGAATGAATGAATGAATGAATGAATGAATGAATGAATGAATGAATGAATGAATGAATGAATGAATGAATGAATGAATGAATGAATGAATGAATGAATGAATGAATGAATGAATGAATGAATGAATGAATGAATGAATGAATGAATGAATGAATGAATGAATGAATGAATGAATGAATGAATGAATGAATGAATGAATGAATGAATGAATGAATGAATGAATGAATGAATGAATGAATGAATGAATGAATGAATGAATGAATGAATGAATGAATGAATGAATGAATGAATGAATGAATGAATGAATGAATGAATGAATGAATGAATGAATGAATGAATGAATGAATGAATGAATGAATGAATGAATGAATGAATGAATGAATGAATGAATGAATGAATGAATGAATGAATGAATGAATGAATGAATGAATGAATGAATGAATGAATGAATGAATGAATGAATGAATGAATGAATGAATGAATGAATGAATGAATGAATGAATGAATGAATGAATGAATGAATGAATGAATGAATGAATGAATGAATGAATGAATGAATGAATGAATGAATGAATGAATGAATGAATGAATGAATGAATGAATGAATGAATGAATGAATGAATGAATGAATGAATGAATGAATGAATGAATGAATGAATGAATGAATGAATGAATGAATGAATGAATGAATGAATGAATGAATGAATGAATGAATGAATGAATGAATGAATGAATGAATGAATGAATGAATGAATGAATGAATGAATGAATGAATGAATGAATGAATGAATGAATGAATGAATGAATGAATGAATGAATGAATGAATGAATGAATGAATGAATGAATGAATGAATGAATGAATGAATGAATGAATGAATGAATGAATGAATGAATGAATGAATGAATGAATGAATGAATGAATGAATGAATGAATGAATGAATGAATGAATGAATGAATGAATGAATGAATGAATGAATGAATGAATGAATGAATGAATGAATGAATGAATGAATGAATGAATGAATGAATGAATGAATGAATGAATGAATGAATGAATGAATGAATGAATGAATGAATGAATGAATGAATGAATGAATGAATGAATGAATGAATGAATGAATGAATGAATGAATGAATGAATGAATGAATGAATGAATGAATGAATGAATGAATGAATGAATGAATGAATGAATGAATGAATGAATGAATGAATGAATGAATGAATGAATGAATGAATGAATGAATGAATGAATGAATGAATGAATGAATGAATGAATGAATGAATGAATGAATGAATGAATGAATGAATGAATGAATGAATGAATGAATGAATGAATGAATGAATGAATGAATGAATGAATGAATGAATGAATGAATGAATGAATGAATGAATGAATGAATGAATGAATGAATGAATGAATGAATGAATGAATGAATGAATGAATGAATGAATGAATGAATGAATGAATGAATGAATGAATGAATGAATGAATGAATGAATGAATGAATGAATGAATGAATGAATGAATGAATGAATGAATGAATGAATGAATGAATGAATGAATGAATGAATGAATGAATGAATGAATGAATGAATGAATGAATGAATGAATGAATGAATGAATGAATGAATGAATGAATGAATGAATGAATGAATGAATGAATGAATGAATGAATGAATGAATGAATGAATGAATGAATGAATGAATGAATGAATGAATGAATGAATGAATGAATGAATGAATGAATGAATGAATGAATGAATGAATGAATGAATGAATGAATGAATGAATGAATGAATGAATGAATGAATGAATGAATGAATGAATGAATGAATGAATGAATGAATGAATGAATGAATGAATGAATGAATGAATGAATGAATGAATGAATGAATGAATGAATGAATGAATGAATGAATGAATGAATGAATGAATGAATGAATGAATGAATGAATGAATGAATGAATGAATGAATGAATGAATGAATGAATGAATGAATGAATGAATGAATGAATGAATGAATGAATGAATGAATGAATGAATGAATGAATGAATGAATGAATGAATGAATTACATATATACGGTGTTGGCAACGCTGCTTGCAGCGGGGGCAGGGGTGGGTCCTGTAGGGGCGGTGTTGGCAACGGTGCTTGCAGGGGGGGCAGGGGTGGGTCCTGTAGGGGCGGTATTGGCAACGGTGCTTGCAGCGGGGGCAATGTTGGGTCCTGTAGGGGCGGTGTTGGCAGCGGTGCTTGAAGCAGGGGCCGGGGTGGGTCCCTTTGGGTCGGTGTTTGCAGCGGTGCTCGCAGCAGGGGCCGGGGTGGGTCCTGTTGGGGCGGTGTTTGCAGCGGTGCTTGCAGCAGGGGCCGGGGTGGGTCCCTTTGGGTCGGTGTTTGCAGCGGTGCTTGCAGCATGGGCCGGGGTTGGTCCTGTTGGGGCGGTGTTGGCAGCGGTACTTGCAGCGGGGGCCTGCGCCGGTCCTGTTTGGGCGGTGTTGGCAGCGGTGCTTGCAGCCTGGTCCTGCTTCGTGTTTTCTGTTATCGTAGTGATGGTTCCAGACTGTCCGATCTGTACACTTTCCAATGTTAAAATTGTTAGTGGAGTCAGTATTATCATAATGTACGTGTAAAAGCTGATCCCCATGGTTTCTTTCTTCGCAAGTGAAAACTAATTCGCTTGTAATTTCTTACTTAAATTTAGAAATGTTTTGATCATTAATAATTCTGTGTTTTTATTCCTCCGTACACTTTGATCGTTGGCTGAATGTTTAGGACCTGTTGTTTTTAGAGTAGAGAAATTATGTAACATTATTTGTGTCTCTTCTGATATTAGTATTTTTTTTACTATTACACATAGTATCTAGACCAGCAGGCAGCAGTGAGAATAAATGGTGAACAGTTTGGTTTGACATAAAACAAGGGGTCCGTCAGTGGTGTATATTGTTGCCTCGCTTATTTAACTTTATACTGAAATTATAATGAGATATGTTAGAGAAGATGTAGACAAAGAGTATTACGATGTCATAACAATTGGAGGTTATGAAATACCAGAGATTAGATATGTTGATGACACAGTATTAATGCCCACAACACAAAAAGGGAATGGAAAAACTAATTATGTCAGTCCGTAAGAACAGCGAAGAGCAAAACCTCTATCTTAATTCGAAGAAAACTAAATTGATGACAACTGACAAAACAAATAAGGCAGCTGAAATATGTATCAATGAGGAAAAACTGGAAGAAGTGGAGAGTTTTGAATATCTTGGATCACTATTAACTAATAATGGAGACACAATGAGGGAAATTAAAAGGAGGACATCTATCGCTCTTCAGAAAGTAAAACAACTAAAGAATCTGTGGAGAGGAACAGATAGAACTACAAAAATAAGATTTTTAAGGGCATGCATCTTTCCCATCGCAACATATGCCTGTGAGACCTGGACACTTAACAAAACAGCTGAGAAGCACATAAATGCCTTTTAATGTAAATGATACAGAAAAGTTCTTCAAATGTCATGGACACAAAAAAGAAGAAATATATCCACAGTACAAGAACTTAATATTGAAGAAGGCTGGCCAGTAAAGAGAATTAAACAGAGAAAACTTAAATATTTTGGACACATTAAACGTCATTATAATCTAGAGAAAACCGTCTTTGAAGGGTACATAATGGGAAAAAGAAAGAGAGGAAGACCAAGGCGAAGATGGCTGCAAGACATCGTTGATGATCTGCAAATGGATGCATCAGCAGCAGGCCATCTTGCTCACAACCGAGAGGCCCACAGGAGAGCTGTTAGGGAGGCAAAGTTCCGCAGGGGACATGCAAATGAATGAATGAATGAATGAATTACATATATACAGCTGCATACGTAAATGAATTTACATAATACCACCTTAGTCCCTGCTAATTAGCAAATACGTCATATTTAATGAAATGTCGTCCATAAATCATACAATAATAATTGCAGATTTGTACTATTTATACAGAAAATAACTATTAAATTACTGATTAGAAGTTGTGCCGGGTGGGTCCTGTTTGGGCGGTGTTGGCAGCGGTACTTGCAGCGGGGGCCTGCGCCGGTCCTGTTTGGGCGGTGTTGGCAGCGGTGTTTGCAGCGGGGGCCTGCGCCGGTCCTGTTTGGGCGGTGTTGGCAGCGGTGTTTGCAGCGGGGGCCTGCGCCGGTCCTGTTTGGGCGGTGTTGGCAGCGGTGCTTGGAGCGGGGGCAGGGGTGGGTCCTGTAGGGGCGGTGTTGGCAACGCTGCTTGCAGCGGGGGCAGGGGTGGGTCCTGTAGGGGCGGTGTTGGCAACGGTGCTTGCAGGGGGGGCAGGGGTGGGTCCTGTAGGGGCGGTATTGGCAACGGTGCTTGCAGCGGGGGCAATGTTGGGTCCTGTAGGGGCGGTGTTGGCAGCGGTGCTTGAAGCAGGGGCCGGGGTGGGTCCCTTTGGGTCGGTGTTTGCAGCGGTGCTCGCAGCAGGGGCCGGGGTGGGTCCTGTTGGGGCGGTGTTTGCAGCGGTGCTTGCAGCAGGGGCCGGGGTTTGTCCTGTTGGGTCGGTGTTTGCAGCGGTGCTTGCAGCATGGGCCGGGGTTGGTCCTGTTGGGGCGGTGTTGGCAGCGGTACTTGCAGCAGGGGCCTGCGCCGGTCCTGTTTGGGCGGTGTTGGCAGCGGTGCTTGCAGCCTGGTCCTGCTTCGTGTTTTCTGTTATCGTAGTGATGGTTCCAGACTGTCCGATCTGTACACTTTCCAATGTTAAAATTGTTAGTGGAGTCAGTATTATCATAATGTACGTGTAAAAGCTGATCCCCATGGTTTCTTTCTTCGCAAGTGAAAACTAATTCGCTTGTAATTTCTTACTTAAATTTAGAAATGTTTTGATCATTAATAATTCTGTGTTTTTATTCCTCCGTACACTTTGATCGTTGGCTGAATGTTTAGGACCTGTTGTTTTTAGAGTAGAGAAATTATGTAACATTATTTGTGTCTCTTCTGATATTAGTATTTTTTTTTTACTATTACACATAGTATCTAGACCAGCAGGCAGCAGTGAGAATAAATGGTGAACAGTTTGGTTTGACATAAAACAAGGGGTCCGTCAGTGGTGTATATTGTTGCCTCGCTTATTTAACTTTATACTGAAATTATAATGAGATATGTTAGAGAAGATGTAGACAAAGAGTATTACGATGTCATAACAATTGGAGGTTATGAAATACCAGAGATTAGATATGTTGATGACACAGTATTAATGCCCACAACACAAAAAGGGAATGGAAAAACTAATTATGTCAGTCCGTAAGAACAGCGAAGAGCAAAACCTCTATCTTAATTCGAAGAAAACTAAATTGATGACAACTGACAAAACAAATAAGGCAGCTGAAATATGTATCAATGAGGAAAAACTGGAAGAAGTGGAGAGTTTTGAATATCTTGGATCACTATTAACTAATAATGGAGACACAATGAGGGAAATTAAAAGGAGGACATCTATCGCTCTTCAGAAAGTAAAACAACTAAAGAATCTGTGGAGAGGAACAGATAGAACTACAAAAATAAGATTTTTAAGGGCATGCATCTTTCCCATCGCAACATATGCCTGTGAGACCTGGACACTTAACAAAACAGCTGAGAAGCACATAAATGCCTTTTAATGTAAATGATACAGAAAAGTTCTTCAAATGTCATGGACACAAAAAAGAAGAAATATATCCACAGTACAAGAACTTAATATTGAAGAAGGCTGGCCAGTAAAGAGAATTAAACAGAGAAAACTTAAATATTTTGGACACATTAAACGTCATTATAATCTAGAGAAAACCGTCTTTGAAGGGTACATAATGGGAAAAAGAAAGAGAGGAAGACCAAGGCGAAGATGGCTGCAAGACATCGTTGATGATCTGCAAATGGATGCATCAGCAGCAGGCCATCTTGCTCACAACCGAGAGGCCCACAGGAGAGCTGTTAGGGAGGCAAAGTTCCGCAGGGGACATGCAAATGAATGAATGAATGAATGAATTACATATATACAGCTGCATACGTAAATGAATTTACATAATACCACCTTAGTCCCTGCTAATTAGCAAATACGTCATATTTAATGAAATGTCGTCCATAAATCATACAATAATAATTGCAGATTTGTACTATTTATACAGAAAATAACTATTAAATTACTGATTAGAAGTTGTGTTTCCTATGAGAAAAAAAAATTGAAACTGATATAAAATGGATTTTTAAACTAGTTCGCTGTTTCAGTTCAGATCTCTGAGTTACTGTCGATTTCTCACAAGACTAATTATCATATGCTCGTTATTTAATAAAACTGTTCCTTCTTTTGTTTTAAATGGCCTTAATGTCTTATCTTCAGTGCTTTACTCTTCTATCTCTGTGTGCACTTCTATATTTATTTTTATATGTGCTTATACCTCAAAATATTTGCCAAAGGTCACGGAAGGGTGGGTCCTGTAGGGGCGGTATTGGCAACGGTGCTTGCAGCGGGGGCAATGTTGGGTCCTGTAGGGGCGGTGTTGGCAGCGGTGCTTGAAGCAGGGGCCGGGGTGGGTCCCTTTGGGTCGGTGTTTGCAGCGGTGCTCGCAGCAGGGGCCGGGGTGGGTCCTGTTGGGGCGGTGTTTGCAGCGGTGCTTGCAGCAGGGGCCGGGGTTTGTCCTGTTGGGTCGGTGTTTGCAGCGGTGCTTGCAGCATGGGCCGGGGTTGGTCCTGTTGGGGCGGTGTTGGCAGCGGTACTTGCAGCAGGGGCCTGCGCCGGTCCTGTTTGGGCGGTGTTGGCAGCGGTGCTTGCAGCCTGGTCCTGCTTCGTGTTTTCTGTTATCGTAGTGATGGTTCCAGACTGTCCGATCTGTACACTTTCCAATGTTAAAATTGTTAGTGGAGTCAGTATTATCATAATGTACGTGTAAAAGCTGATCCCCATGGTTTCTTTCTTCGCAAGTGAAAACTAATTCGCTTGTAATTTCTTACTTAAATTTAGAAATGTTTTGATCATTAATAATTCTGTGTTTTTATTCCTCCGTACACTTTGATCGTTGGCTGAATGTTTAGGACCTGTTGTTTTTAGAGTAGAGAAATTATGTAACATTATTTGTGTCTCTTCTGATATTAGTATTTTTTTTTTACTATTACACATAGTATCTAGACCAGCAGGCAGCAGTGAGAATAAATGGTGAACAGTTTGGTTTGACATAAAACAAGGGGTCCGTCAGTGGTGTATATTGTTGCCTCGCTTATTTAACTTTATACTGAAATTATAATGAGATATGTTAGAGAAGATGTAGACAAAGAGTATTACGATGTCATAACAATTGGAGGTTATGAAATACCAGAGATTAGATATGTTGATGACACAGTATTAATGCCCACAACACAAAAAGGGAATGGAAAAACTAATTATGTCAGTCCGTAAGAACAGCGAAGAGCAAAACCTCTATCTTAATTCGAAGAAAACTAAATTGATGACAACTGACAAAACAAATAAGGCAGCTGAAATATGTATCAATGAGGAAAAACTGGAAGAAGTGGAGAGTTTTGAATATCTTGGATCACTATTAACTAATAATGGAGACACAATGAGGGAAATTAAAAGGAGGACATCTATCGCTCTTCAGAAAGTAAAACAACTAAAGAATCTGTGGAGAGGAACAGATAGAACTACAAAAATAAGATTTTTAAGGGCATGCATCTTTCCCATCGCAACATATGCCTGTGAGACCTGGACACTTAACAAAACAGCTGAGAAGCACATAAATGCCTTTTAATGTAAATGATACAGAAAAGTTCTTCAAATGTCATGGACACAAAAAAGAAGAAATATATCCACAGTACAAGAACTTAATATTGAAGAAGGCTGGCCAGTAAAGAGAATTAAACAGAGAAAACTTAAATATTTTGGACACATTAAACGTCATTATAATCTAGAGAAAACCGTCTTTGAAGGGTACATAATGGGAAAAAGAAAGAGAGGAAGACCAAGGCGAAGATGGCTGCAAGACATCGTTGATGATCTGCAAATGGATGCATCAGCAGCAGGCCATCTTGCTCACAACCGAGAGGCCCACAGGAGAGCTGTTAGGGAGGCAAAGTTCCGCAGGGGACATGCAAATGAATGAATGAATGAATGAATTACATATATACAGCTGCATACGTAAATGAATTACATAATACCACCTTAGTCCCTGCTAATTAGCAAATACGTCATATTTAATGAAATGTCGTCCATAAATCATACAATAATAATTGCAGATTTGTACTATTTATACAGAAAATAACTATTAAATTACTGATTAGAAGTTGTGTTTCCTATGAGAAAAAAAAATTGAAACTGATATAAAATGGATTTTTAAACTAGTTCGCTGTTTCAGTTCAGATCTCTGAGTTACTGTCGATTTCTCACAAGACTAATTATCATATGCTCGTTATTTAATAAAACTGTTCCTTCTTTTGTTTTAAATGGCCTTAATGTCTTATCTTCAGTGCTTTACTCTTCTATCTCTGTGTGCACTTCTATATTTATTTTTATATGTGCTTATACCTCAAAATATTTGCCAAAGGTCACGGAAAATCGAGCCTAAAACTGTATTCCCCAATATGCCTTAATGGCTTGGAAAGAGGGAATTTTACCTTTTTAACTTTATACCTCAGAATAATACATTATATCGAATACAGGAATTGTTTCAACTATTTTAGTTAATACAATGTGCAGCATGGGCCGGGGTTGGTCCTGTTGGGGCGGTGTTGGCAGCGGTACTTGCAGCAGGGGCCTGCGCCGGTCCTGTTTGGGCGGTGTTGGCAGCGGTGCTTGCAGCCTGGTCCTGCTTCGTGTTTTCTGTTATCGTAGTGATGGTTCCAGACTGTCCGATCTGTACACTTTCCAATGTTAAAATTGTTAGTGGAGTCAGTATTATCATAATGTACGTGTAAAAGCTGATCCCCATGGTTTCTTTCTTCGCAAGTGAAAACTAATTCGCTTGTAATTTCTTACTTAAATTTAGAAATGTTTTGATCATTAATAATTCTGTGTTTTTATTCCTCCGTACACTTTGATCGTTGGCTGAATGTTTAGGACCTGTTGTTTTTAGAGTAGAGAAATTATGTAACATTATTTGTGTCTCTTCTGATATTAGTATTTTTTTTTTACTATTACACATAGTATCTAGACCAGCAGGCAGCAGTGAGAATAAATGGTGAACAGTTTGGTTTGACATAAAACAAGGGGTCCGTCAGTGGTGTATATTGTTGCCTCGCTTATTTAACTTTATACTGAAATTATAATGAGATATGTTAGAGAAGATGTAGACAAAGAGTATTACGATGTCATAACAATTGGAGGTTATGAAATACCAGAGATTAGATATGTTGATGACACAGTATTAATGCCCACAACACAAAAAGGGAATGGAAAAACTAATTATGTCAGTCCGTAAGAACAGCGAAGAGCAAAACCTCTATCTTAATTCGAAGAAAACTAAATTGATGACAACTGACAAAACAAATAAGGCAGCTGAAATATGTATCAATGAGGAAAAACTGGAAGAAGTGGAGAGTTTTGAATATCTTGGATCACTATTAACTAATAATGGAGACACAATGAGGGAAATTAAAAGGAGGACATCTATCGCTCTTCAGAAAGTAAAACAACTAAAGAATCTGTGGAGAGGAACAGATAGAACTACAAAAATAAGATTTTTAAGGGCATGCATCTTTCCCATCGCAACATATGCCTGTGAGACCTGGACACTTAACAAAACAGCTGAGAAGCACATAAATGCCTTTTAATGTAAATGATACAGAAAAGTTCTTCAAATGTCATGGACACAAAAAAGAAGAAATATATCCACAGTACAAGAACTTAATATTGAAGAAGGCTGGCCAGTAAAGAGAATTAAACAGAGAAAACTTAAATATTTTGGACACATTAAACGTCATTATAATCTAGAGAAAACCGTCTTTGAAGGGTACATAATGGGAAAAAGAAAGAGAGGAAGACCAAGGCGAAGATGGCTGCAAGACATCGTTGATGATCTGCAAATGGATGCATCAGCAGCAGGCCATCTTGCTCACAACCGAGAGGCCCACAGGAGAGCTGTTAGGGAGGCAAAGTTCCGCAGGGGACATGCAAATGAATGAATGAATGAATGAATTACATATATACAGCTGCATACGTAAATGAATTTACATAATACCACCTTAGTCCCTGCTAATTAGCAAATACGTCATATTTAATGAAATGTCGTCCATAAATCATACAATAATAATTGCAGATTTGTACTATTTATACAGAAAATAACTATTAAATTACTGATTAGAAGTTGTGTTTCCTATGAGAAAAAAAAATTGAAACTGATATAAAATGGATTTTTAAACTAGTTCGCTGTTTCAGTTCAGATCTCTGAGTTACTGTCGATTTCTCACAAGACTAATTATCATATGCTCGTTATTTAATAAAACTGATCCCCATGGTTTCTTTCTTCGCAAGTGAAAACTAATTCGCTTGTAATTTCTTACTTAAATTTAGAAATGTTTTGATCATTAATAATTCTGTGTTTTTATTCCTCCGTACACTTTGATCGTTGGCTGAATGTTTAGGACCTGTTGTTTTTAGAGTAGAGAAATTATGTAACATTATTTGTGTCTCTTCTGATATTAGTATTTTTTTTTTACTATTACACATAGTATCTAGACCAGCAGGCAGCAGTGAGAATAAATGGTGAACAGTTTGGTTTGACATAAAACAAGGGGTCCGTCAGTGGTGTATATTGTTGCCTCGCTTATTTAACTTTATACTGAAATTATAATGAGATATGTTAGAGAAGATGTAGACAAAGAGTATTACGATGTCATAACAATTGGAGGTTATGAAATACCAGAGATTAGATATGTTGATGACACAGTATTAATGCCCACAACACAAAAAGGGAATGGAAAAACTAATTATGTCAGTCCGTAAGAACAGCGAAGAGCAAAACCTCTATCTTAATTCGAAGAAAACTAAATTGATGACAACTGACAAAACAAATAAGGCAGCTGAAATATGTATCAATGAGGAAAAACTGGAAGAAGTGGAGAGTTTTGAATATCTTGGATCACTATTAACTAATAATGGAGACACAATGAGGGAAATTAAAAGGAGGACATCTATCGCTCTTCAGAAAGTAAAACAACTAAAGAATCTGTGGAGAGGAACAGATAGAACTACAAAAATAAGATTTTTAAGGGCATGCATCTTTCCCATCGCAACATATGCCTGTGAGACCTGGACACTTAACAAAACAGCTGAGAAGCACATAAATGCCTTTTAATGTAAATGATACAGAAAAGTTCTTCAAATGTCATGGACACAAAAAAGAAGAAATATATCCACAGTACAAGAACTTAATATTGAAGAAGGCTGGCCAGTAAAGAGAATTAAACAGAGAAAACTTAAATATTTTGGACACATTAAACGTCATTATAATCTAGAGAAAACCGTCTTTGAAGGGTACATAATGGGAAAAAGAAAGAGAGGAAGACCAAGGCGAAGATGGCTGCAAGACATCGTTGATGATCTGCAAATGGATGCATCAGCAGCAGGCCATCTTGCTCACAACCGAGAGGCCCACAGGAGAGCTGTTAGGGAGGCAAAGTTCCGCAGGGGACATGCAAATGAATGAATGAATGAATGAATTACATATATACAGCTGCATACGTAAATGAATTTACATAATACCACCTTAGTCCCTGCTAATTAGCAAATACGTCATATTTAATGAAATGTCGTCCATAAATCATACAATAATAATTGCAGATTTGTACTATTTATACAGAAAATAACTATTAAATTACTGATTAGAAGTTGTGTTTCCTATGAGAAAAAAAAATTGAAACTGATATAAAATGGATTTTTAAACTAGTTCGCTGTTTCAGTTCAGATCTCTGAGTTACTGTCGATTTCTCACAAGACTAATTATCATATGCTCGTTATTTAATAAAACTGTTCCTTCTTTTGTTTTAAATGGCCTTAATGTCTTATCTTCAGTGCTTTACTCTTCTATCTCTGTGTGCACTTCTATATTTATTTTTATATGTGCTTATACCTCAAAATATTTGCCAAAGGTCACGGAAAATCGAGCCTAAAACTGTATTCCCCAATATGCCTTAATGGCTTGGAAAGAGGGAATTTTACCTTTTTAACTTTTATACCTCAGAATAATACATTATATCGAATACAGGAATTGTTTCAACTATTTTAGTTAATACAATGTGGAGAGAGAATGCAAAAATTAGGAATATGTGGGGGTCGGCGGGGAGGGGGATGCGGGGAGGGGATAATGTACATAATGGCAGCAAGTCATCATTTGCTTTAAAAATCTTGGAATCGAATAATGTTAGAAACCAGTACTCACATCACAAATGAAACAAAAAGGACATTTGTGCAACACAAATTTCAACTCTTTTTTTCCATGTCAAACATGGACACTAACTGCCAAAAACAAAAGAAAGATGATGATGACAGAAATGAGATTCTTAAGGAGAATACTAAATGTGACGAGAAGAGATCATGATCCAGCCAGTCTATTTACGGAGTTACGCCAACTTAGGTCAAATGAGCTGCAGTCAGAATTTCACGGGCATATTTTACTTAAGAAATAATAAAGTTCAGTAAATATGCAGTAAAAAAAAACAAAGTTTAGTTCCGGCACCACGTCCTTCAGTGCCCGTTTCTTGTTCTCCATTGTAATTTTACATTAAAACCTGTTAAGCGTTGTTTCATTTCCATTAACATTTGCAGCATCATCGGACCCTAAACATTCTCATTTGGTAAGTAAAGAATGTATGCATGTAGCTGTGTTTACAGTGTGTGTACATACATTTTTGCGTATCACCGAGAAGTTATTACAGTGTGATCCTTTACTTAATGTGTTGTTAATAAGTATTTTATGAATAATTTCCACACAGTTACTGTATCACTTTGTATTCTCATAGTACTTTAAAGTTATTTGAAAGTATATCTAATCATCTAGTGAACTGTACTCAATGTCTGACCTCCCCTTATAACGACTGACATACGGTCTAATGGCCGGTCCCAAATGCAGCTGTTAATCATTGCATGATTGTACAGTGTCAGTATTGTACATATTTACTTAATCTAAGTACAAATTTAACTCTTTTGCTCTAAAACAAGACTGGCAGGGTTGGTTGGTAGATCTTGCATGCCTGGACAAAACAGTGTGATCTTTAGGCCAAGTCTAAATAAAATTAAAAGTAGACCATTGCTAACCTAATCCTTATTTTTACATTACAGAGTAACTTCCTTCTAGTTTCTTTATACTGAAACTTCTACACAAAACTTATTCTGACACATTATGAAAAATAATTCAGTAATGAAAAGGGTTAACATTCGAGTGTACTGCAAAGCAACGGATACTCACAAGTTTCATGCGCTGGTGACAAAAAATATCTCAGGACTTTGAAATGTGTTCAAATTTTGCCCTGTAACATATCACGCAAATAAAAATGGCTTGATTACTACAGACATTATCCTAGATGTGAACATGCTGGACATACGATGGCCTACCCGAGTATTATAAAACTATCACATGGCCTACCCGAGGATTACAAAACTATCACATGGCCTACCCGAGGATTACAAAACTATCACATGGCCTACCCGAGGATTACAAAACTATCACATGGCCTACCCGAGGATTAGAAAACCATCACCTAACAGAAATAACATCAGTGTTCCTTTAATATAAGTTTAAACAGCTCCTAAATAAACACACACCATATTCTAACACCGCAGCGTGCGGATACTTTAGTTTACAGAGAACACCAACTGACACACAGTTTAGTCCTAAAATCTTAACCTTTGATTAAGAAATGGAAGTTCCACCAAAGATCGCGGCGGTTGTAAAGATAACGGATCTGTTATCAGTAATAAGCCCGTGCTTCTTGAAGCTTAGAAGACATCGCGGATCTGTGTTTACAGTAAGCGGTAAGACAATTTAAAGTAATGATTACATAGAATATGGTACGCTGTAGGTCATCACGACTTCAGGTCGTTGCATTATCTATTATAACGACTATAAATAATTGTCCCCTTTATAAAGAATGTCAGTGGAAATCAAAAGAAGACTAGCAGTCGCATCACAGAAACTAGGGCATATGAAGAGTACCAGCAAGAAAAAAAAGGTATGTTTACTAAGAACTTCCATATACTCAGTGGCAACATGTGGATGTGAAACGTGAGCACTTAACAAATCACTAGAAAAGAGAATAACAGCTTTTCAAATGAAATGTTACAGAAGGGCACTTGGAATATCATGGATAGAACGAAAGTCAAATAAAGTGATATTGATGGAATCAGGCGTCGTAAACACCGTCAGAATTAGAAAGCTGAGATACTTCGGCCACATCAAGAGACACAACACCTCGGAGAGGCTGACAGTAGAAGGCATAAGTGCCCGGCGAAAGAGAAAAGAGACGACTTCACCGCTGGTAAACTCAGGACATCACGAGAAGTCACTGCGAGATGTTGGTGACCTTGCGCAAGACCTCACTGCATTCTGGGAGGCTGTGAGAGAGACAACGCTCTGGAAAGGACACGTCATATGAAGGAAGAAAGTAACGATTGTAAATACTTGTATCTCTTGCCTTCACAAATCTTGAGAAAATATGGCACTCAAAAGTTATAAACACAAAAGCCAAGCTAAAATTCAAGTGTAAAATCCACCCTCATTTATGCACGCGAAAGTTGGAAAACAACTAAAGAAATAGGCAACAAATTAGACTCCTTTGAAAACAAATATCTAAGTTAAACACTCGGTATAAAGTAGAATGAATCCAACAACGCAAAGATAAGGCAGACAAGCGAATAACAACCTGTCTCGTGTGTGATCAGAAAAAGGAGACGGACATATGTCGATCGTGTGATGAGAAGAAACAGTCAGAGAATACCAAAACAAGCTATTAATTGGAACACAACAGGCCGAACAAAAAGACCATGTAAAACTCTAATGAAGACATTGTTAAGAGAGGCCAAATTAGTAGGCATAAAATCTATGGATGAGGTTGAAAAACTCGCCGAAAACTTGGCGAACTACCATGTTTGACGTTTAACGGCACGAGAATGATGTAAGTTGTAAGAATGTAAGAAATGATGATCTCTCTTATAACAACAGTAAATATTTATATCTCTGAGTCAAAAAGTAAACGTAGTTCTGCTCTAAAAATTCTAGATCGAGTAGCAGACAGTTGTAGTACAGACATGTTATGCTTTCCCTCTTTAGATACCTGTTCACGGAAGCACGTTGGCCACTTTGGAAATACTATGATAGGAAACCAGATCCAAGATGGCTGCTCTATTGGAAGCACACACGAGAGAGGAACAGCACGGCCGTGTCAGGTGAAACAGCTCAAGAAATTACGGATCTGTGTCTTTACACTTTAACATTGCTCAGATAATTATCACACAGACGGGAAAAACTTTTAATTTTTTTTAAATAGGCTAATAGCCACAAGGTAGTACTTCTCAAACAGAAAGGAAGTACCGCTATACAATAACTTGGATACGAGGCACTCCAGCAGATTAGAACTTGAGATTGCTTGTTGCAGTGAAATTAAAGTTTATCGGAGCGGTTCTCAACATTTACATAAGACGACCTGGTACTTTCATCAAGACTTAGAACTGTATATAACGTATGTACACGGCATTTAGATATAACACTCCAACAGAGGAGGGAAAGCTGATAATGATCTGTTAGAATAAGGACCAGCAGCAAGGGAAGCTGGGATGGTTATGATAAAATATGTAGGTTTCATAGTTGTAACTAGCCAGGGTATTTATGAACGTGTAAGGTATGATTCTTCAAACTGTACTGTTCTTGATATTTTGACCCGGGTCTGTTAGCATGGGTTAGCTGCCCAGAAATGTTGCACTATATCTCTGTATTTTCTGGATTTGTTATTTTTTTCCCCATCTTAAATTGAATGAAAATTTGATAGAGAAAGGATGAGCTTTTATTCAAGGATTGGAAACTGCGAATGAACAATAAGTGTTTCGACACATCTGCAGCTCTAAATGGTGTAGGCTCCTCTGCGTCTACATCCCTAGGAGCTGTTGCTCCTGGCAGAACTTTGAGCATGGATATCTTACTTCCCTAATACTTTCAGGAGGTTCTTACTTCCCTAATACTTTCAGGAGGTTCTTACTTCCATAATACTTTCAGGAGGTTCTTACTTCCCTAATACTTTCATGCCCATTCCAGTTCTTTCTCTTCTTTCATGTCGTGTAGTTTGAAACTGGTTGACAAGGTTCTTGTTTCCCAATATGTTCGGGAGATTCTTACTTCGAGAAGTACCTACTTTCGTATATATTGTCGGGGGGGGGGGGGTCCTACTTCATTAATACGTTCGGGAGATTCTTACCTCCTTTATACGTTCGGGAGGTTATTACTTCCCTAATACGTTCGGGAGGTTCCTACTTCCATAATATGCTCGGGAGGTTCCTACTTCCATAACATGCTCGGGAGGTTCCTACTTCCATAACATGCTCGGGAGGTTCCTACTTCCATAACATGCTCGGGAGGTTATTACTTCCCTAATACGTTCGGGAGGTTCCTACTTCCATAACATGCTCCGGAGGTTCCTACTTCCATAATACGTTCTGGAGGTTCTTACTTCGGCAGGTTCCTACTTCCCTAATCCGTTCCGGAGATTCTTACTGCTCTAATACTTTCACGAGGTTCTTACTTCCTGATACTTCCGGGAGGTTCCTACGTCCCTAATACGTTGCGGAGATTCTTACTGCTCTAATACTTTCACGAGGTTCTTACTTCCCTAATACTTTCGGGAGGTTCCTACGCACCTAATAATTTCCGGAGATTCTTACTTCACAAATACGTTCGGCAGGTTTTTACTTCCCTAATACGAGGATTGATTGATAAATTCGCAGCTTAAGGTACAAATACGTGAAGCACACAGTTGATATTAGGTGCATTTGTAGATCAGTTTAATGTAAGATTAAACACCAAGTTTCAAGAAATTAACTGCAACCAATTGTTTGTACAGGCTACTGAAGTGGTAAGGGGTGGCAAAAAATGAGAAAATAGATAAAATTTCTCACCGAACAGGCATTCGCTACCTCTGCATCAAGGGCTTACTATCGAAAGAGATATACGAGGATATGGTAGAGACTCTAGGGAAGAGTGCCCCTTCTTACAGTACAGTGAAGAAATGAGCAGCCCAATTCAAATATGAAAGGGGGAGTCTGGAAGATGATCCCCGTCCAGGAAGACCAAGAACGGTAACCACTGATATATTGCAGAATCCATGACATGATAATGGAGGATCGACGACTTACTGAGCGGTACATTGCTACTGAGTTGGGCATTTCCCAGAACGTGTTCATGCCATTATTCACAATGATCTTCAGATGACAAGGGTCTCTGCTCGATGGGTCCCGAAACTTCTTGGAGCTGATCACAAATGACAGCGTCTCAACATGTCAAGAGACAATCTTGGCCATTTTTTTTTTTGCAGATCCTGAACAATTCTTCAGCAATATGTGACCATGGATGAGACTTGGGTTCATCATTTTCAACCAGAAACCAAAGAACAGTCAAAGCAGTGGAAACATCATGGATCCCCATCCCCAAAGAAAGCAAGAGTGATTCTGTCTGCGGCAAAGTGATGGCTTCCATCTTTTGGGATTCAGGTGTGCTATTGGTAGATTATTTTCAAAAAGACAGAAGGTCACCGGGGCCTATTACGCTAATCTTGTGAAGCAACTGTGGGTCAAAATGAAGGAAAAGAGTCGAGGGAAATTGAGGAGAGAAGTCATCATTCATCAAGACAATGCTCCAGTTCACATGTCGGTGGTGGCAATGGCTGCTATTCGTGAATGCAGCTTCCAACTTCTTGAACATCCTCTTTATTCCCCAGATTTGGCCCCTTCGGACTATTACCTGTTTACCAAACGCAAAAAGGAGCTCAGTGGTGGCAAATTTGCTTCAGATGATGACGTCATTCATGCGGTAGACCACTTTCTGCTGTCACAAGATGGTGACTTTTACAAAGAAGGGATTCGTATGCTCAAGGATCGTTGGACTAAGTGCATAAACTTGCAAGGGGACTATGTTCAGAAATAATCCAAAAAGGTTGTCCACAAATAATCTATTGAACCATATCAGTCACCCTTTATACGTTCGGGAGGTTATTACTTCCCTAATACGTTCGGGAGGTTCCTACTTCCATAATATGCTCGGGAGGTTCCTACTTCCATAACATGCTCGGGAGGTTCCTACTTCCATAACATGCTCGGGAGGTTCCTACTTCCATAACATGCTCGGGAGGTTATTACTTCCCTAATACGTTCGGGAGGTTCCTACTTCCATAACATGCTCCGGAGGTTCCTACTTCCATAATACGTTCTGGAGGTTCTTACTTCGGCAGGTTCCTACTTCCCTAATCCGTTCCGGAGATTCTTACTGCTCTAATACTTTCACGAGGTTCTTACTTCCTGATACTTCCGGGAGGTTCCTACGTCCCTAATACGTTGCGGAGATTCTTACTGCTCTAATACTTTCACGAGGTTCTTACTTCCCTAATACTTTCGGGAGGTTCCTACGCACCTAATAATTTCCGGAGATTCTTACTTCACAAATACGTTCGGCAGGTTTTTACTTCCCTAATACGAGGATTGATTGATAAATTCGCAGCTTAAGGTACAAATACGTGAAGCACACAGTTGATATTAGGTGCATTTGTAGATCAGTTTAATGTAAGATTAAACACCAAGTTTCAAGAAATTAACTGCAACCAATTGTTTGTACAGGCTACTGAAGTGGTAAGGGGTGGCAAAAAATGAGAAAATAGATAAAATTTCTCACCGAACAGGCATTCGCTACCTCTGCATCAAGGGCTTACTATCGAAAGAGATATACGAGGATATGGTAGAGACTCTAGGGAAGAGTGCCCCTTCTTACAGTACAGTGAAGAAATGAGCAGCCCAATTCAAATATGAAAGGGGGAGTCTGGAAGATGATCCCCGTCCAGGAAGACCAAGAACGGTAACCACTGATATATTGCAGAATCCATGACATGATAATGGAGGATCGACGACTTACTGAGCGGTACATTGCTACTGAGTTGGGCATTTCCCAGAACGTGTTCATGCCATTATTCACAATGATCTTCAGATGACAAGGGTCTCTGCTCGATGGGTCCCGAAACTTCTTGGAGCTGATCACAAATGACAGCGTCTCAACATGTCAAGAGACAATCTTGGCCATTTTTTTTTTTGCAGATCCTGAACAATTTCTTCAGCAATATGTGACCATGGATGAGACTTGGGTTCATCATTTTCAACCAGAAACCAAAGAACAGTCAAAGCAGTGGAAACATCATGGATCCCCATCCCCAAAGAAAGCAAGAGTGATTCTGTCTGCGGCAAAGTGATGGCTTCCATCTTTTGGGATTCAGGTGTGCTATTGGTAGATTATTTTCAAAAAGACAGAAGGTCACCGGGGCCTATTACGCTAATCTTGTGAAGCAACTGTGGGTCAAAATGAAGGAAAAGAGTCGAGGGAAATTGAGGAGAGAAGTCATCATTCATCAAGACAATGCTCCAGTTCACATGTCGGTGGTGGCAATGGCTGCTATTCGTGAATGCAGCTTCCAACTTCTTGAACATCCTCTTTATTCCCCAGATTTGGCCCCTTCGGACTATTACCTGTTTACCAAACGCAAAAAGGAGCTCAGTGGTGGCAAATTTGCTTCAGATGATGACGTCATTCATGCGGTAGACCACTTTCTGCTGTCACAAGATGGTGACTTTTACAAAGAAGGGATTCGTATGCTCAAGGATCGTTGGACTAAGTGCATAAACTTGCAAGGGGACTATGTTCAGAAATAATCCAAAAAGGTTGTCCACAAATAATCTATTGAACCATATCAGTCACCCTTCATACGTTCGGGTGGTTCCTACTTCAGTAATGCGTTCGGGAGGTTCATTCATTCATTCATTTGCATGTCCCTTGCCGAACTTTGCCTCTCAAACAGCACTCCTGTAGGTTCATACTTCCCTAATACGTTCCGGAGATTCTTATTTCCCTAATACTTTCGGGAGGTTCTTACTTCCCTAATACTTTCGGGAGGTTCTTACTTCCCTAATACTTTCGGGAGGTTCTTACTTCCCTAATACTTTCAGGAGGTTCTTACTTCCCTAATACTTTCAGGAGGTTCTTACTTCCATAATACTTTCAGGAGGTTCTTACTTCCCTAATACTTTCAGGAGGTTCTTACTTCCCTAATACTTTCAGGAGGTTCTTACTTCCCTAATACTTTCAGGAGGTTCTTATTTCCCTAATACTTTCAGGAGGTTCTTACTTCCTAATACTTTCAGGAGGTTCTTACTTCCCTAATACTTTCAGGAAGTTCTTACTTCCCTAATACTTTCAGGAGGCTCTTACTTCCCTAATACTTTCAGGAGGTTCTTACTTCCATAATACTTTCAGGAGGTTCTTACTTCCCTAATACTTTCAGGAGGTTCTTACTTCCCTAATACTTTCAGGAGGTTCTTACTTCTCTAATCCGTTCGGGAGGTTCTTACTTCCCTAATACTTTCGGGAAGTTCTTACTTCCCTAATACTTTCGAGAGGTTCTTACTTCCCTGATACATTCGGGAGGTTCTTACTTACCAAATACGTTAAGGAGTTTTCTCCTTCCCTAATATGTTCCGGAGATTCTTACTTCCCTACTTCTTCCATGAAGTTCTCGCTTCCCTAATGCGTTCGCAATGTTCTTACTTCCCTAATACATTGGGGAGGTTCCTACTTCCCTAATAAGTTACGGGCGTTCTTTCTTCGGGAGATTCCTACTTCCCTAATACGTTCCGGAGGTTCCTACTTGCCTAATACGTTTGGGAGGTTCGTATGTCCCTAAAACTTTCGGGAGGTTCCTACTTCCCTAATGCGTTCAAGAGGTTACTATTTCCCTAACACGTTCCGGAGATTGTTACTCCCTAATACCTTAGGGAAGTTCCTACTTCCATAATGCATTTCGAAGATTCTTTCTTACCAAATGCGTTCGATAGGTTCCTACTTCCCTAATACGCTCCGGAGATTCTTATTTCCCTAATATGTTCACGAGGTTCGTACTTCCCTAATACGTTCGGGAAGTTCTTACTTCCCTAATACGTTCGGGAGGCTGATACATCCCTGATACGTTCTGGAGATTCTTAGTTCCCTAATACGTTCGGGAGGTTCTTACTTCCCTAATACGTTCGGGAGGTTCTTACTTCCCTAATACGTTCGGGAAGTTCTTACTTCCCTAATACGTTCCGGAAGCTGATACATCCCTGATACGTTCTGGAGATTCTTAGTTCCCTAATACGTTCGGGAAGTTCTTACTTCCCTAATACGTTCGGGAGGTTCTTACTTCCCTAATACGTTCGGGAGGTTCTTACTTCCCTAATACGTTCGGGAAGTTCTTACTTCCCTAATACGTTCGGGAAGTTCTTACTTCCCTAATACGTTCGGGAGGCTGATACATCCCTGATACGTTCTGGAGATTCTTAGTTCCCTAATACGTTCGGGAGGTCTCTACTTGCCTAATACGTTTCGGAGATTCTTAATTCCCTACTTGGTTCATGAGAGTCTTATTTCCATAATACGTTCGGGAGGTTCCTACTTCCCTAATACATTCCGGAGATTCTTCCTTCCCTTATACGTTAGGGAGTTTCCTTCTTCCTTAATACGTCCAGGAGGTTTTAACTTCCCTCTTACGTTTTGGAGGTTTCTACTTGCCTAATACGTTCTAAAGGTTCATACTTCCATTTTACGATAGGGAGGTTTCTTCTCATCTAATACGTTAGTTAGGTTCCTACTTTCTTAATACGTTCAGGGTTTTCCTACTTTCCTAATACTTTCGGTGATTCTCTACTTTCTTAATACATTCAGGGTTTTCCTATTCCCTAATACTTTCGGTGGTTTTCTACTTAATACATTCAGGGTTTTCCTACTTCCCTAATACGTTCGGGGGGTTACTACTTCCCTAATACGTTCGGGAGGTTCTTACTTGGGGAGGTTCTTACTCCAGGTGGTCATTATTTTCCATGTATATGTCTGCGTGTGTATGTGTGCGAGAGAGCTATTTTATTAGGTTAATTACTTCTTCTCTTTTACTTTGAATGTAATAGTTAAATCTTACACTCTTTTGATATGTTTTTTCCTAATTTAATTTGTATATTTGTACTAAATCAAGTGTGTGGGAAGAATGAAAGATGGAGTGATGAAGGGCAGAATGTAAGACGGGCCTGCGTGCCCAATTCTTTACCCTTTAAAAATAAAGATTATTCATTCATTCATTCATTCCCTAATACTTTCGGATTGCTCTTACTTCTCTAATACGTTCGGGTGGTTTCTACTTCCCTAATACGTTTAGGAGGTTCTTACTTCTCTATTATATTCTGGAGGTTCTTATCTCAATAATATGTTCGGACGAGATCATAGCCTCTCACTATGTTCTCCATATATTCCTTCACGGTGGCTTCCGCACTTGTCTAAATTGGTTAAGGGTTTTCACGGTTTTTCCCCTTTTTTCCATTCGAAGCAGAAAAATATATACGTATATCTACAGTATATATATATATTCTGGAAAAAACTAAAGTCCGACTTGTAACTTTAGGTCTTTAAAACCAAGCTGTAACAAAATTTATAAAAAGGATAAAATATACAGGTCTCATTTTCTCTCTCTCTCTCTCTCTCTCTCTCTCTAACTAACAATCACAGACGTATCAAAATACTACCTCTTAAGAATAGGTTCCTCTTTAACAAAGCCAAGTTAATACATCAAATTCTTTCACGGCATGCCCCGCCTTATCTATGGAACCTGTTTAAATTTAGCCCAAAGTGCAGCCAACGCTTGAACAACATATGTCTTCCGAAACCTAGACTTGATCTTTACAAGAAAAGCTTTAGTTATTCTGCTGCTCATCTTTGGAATACCCTCCCATCCTATATAAAAAATATAAATTATACTCCTTCCTACAACTACAAGCTTTCCCAATATCTATTTGATGTCGACTACATGCCTCTATGAATTATAAAACTTAAAAGTTATCTTAAGCTGCTCTTACAGACACCGAATACAATTAATTGTTTTCTGAAGTCCCGAAAATTTTGTTTAGTAGATAGTCATTTATAATGTATGTAGTTACTTCTGTACTGAGTGAATGTTTAAGAGCGAAACGTAAATGTTATATTTTATTTTATGTCTCTCAGCTTCAATGTTAGTTATGTTTGTTATATGAACAGCATATTTGTAGAATGTCTGGAATAGAGTGAAAGATGTATGATGAAGGGCAGAATGTAAGACGGGCCTGCGTGCCCAATTCTTTACCCTTTAAAAATAAAGATTATTCATTCATTCATTCATTCCCTAATACTTTCGGATTGCTCTTACTTCTCTAATACGTTCGGGTGGTTTCTACTTCCCTAATACGTTTAGGAGGTTCTTACTTCTCTATTATATTCTGGAGGTTCTTATCTCAATAATATGTTCCGACGAGATCATAGCCTCTCACTATGTTCTCCATATATTCCTTCACGCTGGCTTCCGCACTTGTCTAAATTGGTTAAGGGTTTTCACGGTTTTTCCCCTTTTTTCCATTCGAAGCAGAAAAATATATACGTATATCTACAGTATATATATATATAATATATATATATAATATATATATATATATATATAATATATATATATATATATATATTCTGGAAAAAACTAAAGTCCGACTTGTAACTTTAGGTCTTTAAAACCAAGCTGTAACAAAATTTATAAAAAGGATAAAATATACAGGTCTCATTTTCTCTCTCTCTCTCTCTCTCTAACTAACAATCACAGACGTATCAAAATACTACCTCTTAAGAATAGGTTCCTCTTTAACAAAGCCAAGTTAATACATCAAATTCTTTCACGGCATGCCCCGCCTTATCTATGGAACCTGTTTAAATTTAGCCCAAAGTGCAGCCAACGCTTGAACAACATATGTCTTCAGAAACCTAGACTTGATCTTTACAAGAAAAGCTTTAGTTATTCTGCTGCTCATCTTTGGAATACCCTCCCATCCTATATAAAAAATATAAATTATACTCCTTCCTACAACTACAAGCTTTCCCAATATCTATTTGATGTCGACTACATGCCTCTATGAATTATAAAACTTAAAAGTTATCTTAAGCTGCTCTTACAGACACCGAATACAATTAATTGTTTTCTGAATAGTCCCGAAAATTTTGTTTAGTAGATAGTCATTTATAATGTATGTAGTTACTTCTGTACTGAGTGAATGTTTAAGAGCGAAACGTAAATGTTATATTTTATTTTATGTCTCTCAGCTTCAATGTTAGTTATGTTTGTTATATGAACAGCATATTTGTAGAATGTCTGGAATAGAGTGAAAGATGTATGATAAAGGGCAGAATGTCAGACGATCCTGCGTGCCCAATTCTTAACCCTTTTGAAATAAAGATCAATCTATCTATCTATCTATCTATCTATCTATCTATCTATCTATCTATCTATCTATCTATCTATCTGTCTATCTCGCTCTGTCTCTGTCTGTGTCTATTTGTCTCTCTGTCTACCTGTCTGTCTCTCTGTCTGTCTACCTGTCTCTCCCGCTCTGTCTTCCTGTCTGTCTCTCTCTTTCTCTCTCCCTATCTGTCTATCTCTCTCTTTTCTCTATTCCTCTCTGTCTACTTGTCACTCTCTCTTTCTCTCTCCGTCTCTCTATCTACCTGTCTGTCTCTCTTTTTCTCTCTACAGATCTGTCTTTTTATTTCTTTCTCACCCTCTCTCTCTTTCTCTCTCCCTCTCTCTCTCTCTTACACAAACACATATAATCCGCCTCCCTGTCTGCATGTGTAACTTAAAACTTGTGCAAACAACGTAAATACTTTACACCTAACTCCGCCAAAAGTTAAATAATTTTACAATCTTTCATATTTGTGAATCCAACAATCTGGAATCAGAAGAATTTCTTGAAAACCCCGAAATCTCAGAATTGTTCATGAAAACCCTAAAGCCCCATGACTGATAATTTAAAACACATACAGATGTTCTATCACACTTTGAAAGGCTTTCTTACAATGTTGATATAACTACTGTTTCACATTGTTCAGTTAGTGTGTTCTGTAGCTTTTTTTAAACTACTCCTTGGAGTTGATGAACTGTCATCATGAGTTTCAGTCTCAGTCAAGTTTTTCCTTTTATAATCCTTTCATAACTTTGGGGCAGCGGGCAGTGTTAGGATTTCTCACAAGATGATGATATCTCCGGGGGTGGGAGGGGGAGAAGCTGTCCGATGAGGCAATCAGCGACCCATAGCTGGTATGCTGGCGTCAGGGTTACAGGGTTAGCGACCCATAGCTGATATGCTGGCGTCAGGGTTACAGGGTTAGCGACCCATAGCTGATATGCTGGCGTCAGGGTTACAGGGTTAGCGACCCATAGCTGATATGCTAGCGTCAGGGTTACAGGGTTAGCGACCCATAGCTGATATGCTAGCGTCAGGGTTACAGGGTTAGCGACCCATAGCTGATATGCTAGCGTCAGGGTTACAGGGTTAGCGACCCATAGCTGATATGCTGGCGTCAGGGTTAGCGACCCATAGCTGATATGCTGACATCAGGGTTACAGGGTTAGCGACCCATAGATGATATGCTGGCGTCAGGGTTACAGGGTTAGCGACCCATAGCTGATATGCTGGCGTCAGGGTTAGCCACCCATAGCTGACCAAGACCCTGCCCCACCTCTCTGTGGTACCCTACAGTAACAGACAGTCTGACTAACGGGGCAGGGATCGTCATAGTCCCAATGATGGTGGAGTCTGTTAAAAAAAGTATTGCACACCCCCCCCCCTCGCTTTTTATCTGTAATCCAGGACTGAAAAAATAGCTGCCATAACCCGCTCCCACGCTGATATAATCATGCGCCTCAACATCTTCACAGCATCGGCTGCAAAGAACACCAGCTTGCAGTTACAGGGAGATAGCACAAGACAAGACATCTACGGGCCAAAAATGCAATAACTACAGCACTTGCACAGTACCAACAGTAGATATTTCAGGATTCAGTGATTCAGCTGATCAAGCGACAACTCTGACAGATGCTGAGAACCAATGAAGGCTAAGAAGTTGTGCATAGTTTTCTGCCTCCTTGCTGGGAGAACGGAGAAAGAATTATTGGCTGGTGAACTGGTTTTCTGCGTGAGTTTGTCGGATTTAAGCAAGATGGGTTCCTTGAGAACTTGTGTTTGTGTGTATGTGGCTGACATATTTCTTTAAGAAGGTATATAAAAATACAACTGTAAACCCTCGTCTCGGTTCTTCTTCTTCTTATTATTATTATTATTATTAGTAGTAGTAGTAGTAGTAGTAGTAGTATCATTATTATTATTTCCATGGTTATAGCCTCAGAGGTCTTCTGGAGGTCATGCCTTGCCCCCCCCCCCACAAAAGTTTGTCTTCCAGCGTAGCTCCCTGAGGCCAGATCTGGGTTCCTGCTTCTTGGTAGAGAGAGGCAGAGCTACAGGACGTGCCCTGGAGTCTGGATGCCTGTCTCGGACGTGCAGTCAGGGTGGAGAAGTATGGCAGGCTTTGAAGAAACAGGTGTGCTCGTAATGGGCAGAGTCCCGTAGGGGGTCTGAAGATGATGGGAGACAGCCTGTTTGCTGTAAACAACCCTGTTCCAGCCGCGTGAACTTGATTGTTAAGGGCAGGGTTCAGATCCCATACCCTCTCCCCTCTGAGCCCGCTGGGTTTTGCAGCAACAATTCATTTTGTCATAATTTGGTTGTGTATAACTGAACATGATTAAAACTCCATACCTAACAAATATCCCTTGTTTGCGTTGAACATCTTCACTTCCCCTTACATTTTGAAAACCCTCATGCTTAGAAAACTGATAACTTACCAGTCTTCTTTAGCTAACACGCCTCGCCCAGTCGTCCTTGTTAGTTACATGTTATCTCAATACTAAAGAGCCACTTGTCAACAATTTATGCGTTTCTGTCGCAAACATGCATATATTAGACACTATCTTTTATTTCTGTACGTATTACAATGATTGTTTCATATTTTATCGGGGTTTACTTGTAGGATCTAGGCGACGTCGAGGAGACATCAAGGGTTAATAACGGACGACAAGTGATGCAAAGACGTTGAGCATGCCAGAATAGAGTGTGTTCTGATGTTACTGTAGCCATTTATGTCAAATGAATAATTATATAATCAGTTGTGAAAGATGTTGCTCAGCAAAACAGTTGTGTAATCAGTCTTTAGAGAAGTTGTTCAAGGAAATACTTGTATAATCACTCATGAGATAATATGTTCAGTAAAGCAGTTGTATGATCCGCCAGGAGAGAATCTGTTCAGTAAAACAGTTGTATGATCAGCCAGGAGAGAATCTGTTCAGCAAAACAGTTGTATGATCAGACATGAGAGAATCTGTTCAGTAAAACAGTTGTATGATCAGCCAGGATAGAATCTGTTCAGCAAAACAGGTACATGATCAGACATGAGAGAATCTGTTCAGTAAAACAGTTGTATGATCAGCCAGGATAGAATCTGTTCAGCAAAACAGGTACATGATCAGACATGAGAGAATCTGTTCAGTAAAACAGTTGTATGATCAGCCAAGAGAGAATCTGTTCAGCACAACAGGTACATGATCAGACATGAGAGAATCTGTTCAGAAAACAGCTATATGATCAGACATGAGAGAATCTGTTCAGAAAACAGCTATATGATCAGACAAGAGAGATTCTGTTCAGCACAACAGGTACATGATCAGACATGAGAGAATCTGTTCAGTAAAACAGTTGTATGATCGTCATGAGACAATCTGTTTAGCTAAAACAATTGTATAATCAGACATGAGAGAATCTTTTCAGCAAAACAGCTGTATGATCGACATGAGAGAATCTGTTCAGCGAAATAGCTGTATGATCAGCCATGAGAGAATCTTGTTCAGCAAAACAGCTGTATAATCGTTCATGAGAGACACTGATAGCACTAATAAGGACCCATTAACAGCTGGCTTCAACATTCCCTGTGCAGTCTTCCAAGACGACACAGAACAATCAATATGAGATACAGAGCTGAGGAGATGAGCAAGAACTAAGATGGAGTATCGTAAGTGCTACTTCATGAAAAAAAAAATACCTCCCGTCCAAATACTACCGTCAAAACAAAAAAGCTGAACTTGAAATCCACAGCAAATCTTCCACAGCACGAGATAATGACAGAAAACCGACCATAAACACATTGCAGTTTTGGCCTAACCTATTGGCGACCTCCGTGTAGCCACAACCTGGAGTTATTCTGCTACCCACTGTGTGGCGGAGATCTCTCAACAGATGGTCAAGCCGGGATGGAAGTGTGAATAAAGCGCCCGATGGTCCCGTTTTATATAGGAAAACTCCAGCACTTTAATAATTTGTCTAGATGTATCGTATTACTTCGACCAGGACGTCTAAATATCCCATATTTTAAAACGTATGCCCCATATAGTATCCTGTATTTTCATCTTTGATGGCGGCATGTTTGGAAATGGAGGGAATTTCAGAGTTTGTGTGGACATTTTGTAAAATGACACTTCTTAACCGCGTAAATGCTTGTGTGTGCCCTGTTTTACCCGGTACTGTCCTGTTTTACCCGGTACTGTCCTGTTTTACCCGGTACTGTCCTGTTTTACCCGGTACTGTTCTGTTTTACCCGGTACTGTCCTGTTTTACCCGGTACTGCCCCGCAGCCAACACACTCCGTCTTCGACTGACAGGGGGTGGATATTTTCTGTTAGGTCATCACTGCCTCAAACTAAGATTGGGACATGGTAATCGCTTTAGTGTCATCTCTCTCTGTCTGTCTGTCTGTCTGTCTGCCTCTCTCTCTCAGCTGTCCCATACATGTAGTTAGAAAAGATGGGAAATTTAGGTTTGATCTAATGTATCCGAAAACATCATACTAATTTCTCAGACAAGTCTGTACACCCGTCCTTTGTGGCTGATTGGCCAGGCCATATCTTTTCATGATGAGAATTTCTTCTCTCGCTATGGTCATGACTTCTGTATGTTCATCCTGATATGCCTGTCATACTGAAGTCCAGGGTTCAACTCTCAGACACTTACGTCCGATCAGTTTCCTCAACCATCTGTGTACTTCGTCGTTAGGGGTTACAGAAAGTTAAAACGAATTAACGAAACAAACATTGACTAACGTTCTTTGGTAAGACTTTAGGATAAAAATGAAACAAGATGATTCCTAGAAATCGCGTGCTGATAAGCTGATGGCGTGTACAGGTCAGTGAAGTACTGAAATATGAAATCTCTAAACACAGAAAACAGATAACAGAAGAAGAAATATCTTTAAAAAGTAGGTGACGCCTTGTATGACTTTAGGTTTTGGTGGATTTAAAAAAAAACTTCATATAATATAACAAACAGTGGATAGATAACAAGCATGTGCTATTCATTGTTTGCTTTATAAGGTACAGATAAACAATATCATTCCAAATATGTCTACTGTGTACACCAGGATTGTCTCATGTCTGTCTATAATCTGTAATTTAATTAAGGTAAAAGTCTACAGTATTTGATAAGCGTGGCACAGTTTCT
Organism: Achatina immaculata; assembly: GCA_009760885.1. NCBI lineage: Eukaryota > Metazoa > Mollusca > Gastropoda > Stylommatophora > Achatinidae > Lissachatina > Lissachatina immaculata. The sequence goes on along the minus strand of CM019714.1, from coordinate 16,663,831 downwards.
TAAGTAACAACAGGTGCCAGTCAGAACTCACAAGGTGAATACCAATTCGACAGGCCTAAGCCAGTGTTTCCCAGCCTTTTTTCTTCTGTGGCCCCCGCCTACCAGATTCTATTACTGGTGGAAAACTTACATCTTACATGCTTCCCTTGCCGCTAAACGTCACATAGGGCTCGCATGGTAGTTCCAAGTTTTCGTATTTTCGGCGAGCTTTTCAACCTCATCAAGGGATTTTATGCCTACTAATTTGACCTCTCTTAACAGTGTCCTCTTTAGAGTTTCACGCGGTCGAAAAAGATTGGCTTCTGGAAATTAAGAACAATGGCATCATCATCATCATCAAAAACTGGCCAAGTAATCAGATAAATGGATAGATACCACCTGGTGGTGCTGGTCATCAGTGAAATGTGATAGCCAGAAGCAGGGAAAAGACCAGCGGAAAACCATAATACTTTCAGGCAGAAACGATGGGAAATACCAAGAAGGAGTCGGTATAATTATCTCAAATATAGCAGCAAAGAGCCTTATAGAATGGGAACCAGTGAACAGTCGTCTAATAAGAGCACGATACATACTAAGACACGGAGAGAATGACAATCATACAATGTTATGCACCCACGAACAATGCGGACGATGAAATAAAAGACGATTTCTATAACCAACTACAACAATTCATTAACAAAGTCCCTAAATGCGACATCCTAATTGTCATGGGTGAAAAACTAGTAACGCATAATACACTTGCCTTGTGAGTAGACTGACTGTATGTTTCTGTTTGTACTGAATTTTGTAATGCAGCTTACGTACAAGGATACGTACACAGTTTTACTGTTAGTGGAATTTATTACTTGGTCTATGCGGCCCTTAGGCTTGCTGAAGTGATATAAGTATTTCTACTTGTATATCAGATTCCAGTGAGGTTTTCTATATATCAGATTCAAGTGAGGTTTTCTATATCACATTCCGGTGAGGTTTTTCTATATCAGATTCAAGTGAGGTTTTCAATATCAGATTCCAATGAGCTTTTCTATAATAGATTCAAGTGGGACTTCTATGTCAGTTTCGAGTGAGGTTTTTCTATATCAGATTCTATTGAGGTTTTCAATATCAGATTCCGGTGAGGTTTTCTATATCAGATTCCAGTGAGATTTTTCTGTATCAGATTCAAGTGAGGTTTTCAATATCAGATTCCAGTAAGGTTTTTATATATCAGATTCAAGTGAGGTTTTCAATATCAGATTCCAGTGAGCTTTTCTATAATAGATTCAAGTGGGATTTCTATGTCACTTTCGAGTGAGGTTTTTCTATATCAGATTCTAGTGAGGTTTTCAATATCAGATTCCGGTGAGGTTTTCTATATCAGATTCCGATGAGTTTTATATGTCAAATTCAAGTGAGGTAAGTGAGAAGTATAGGTCGCCTTTGCTCACAATGTCCTGGCACGATGTACATTTTTGTGTTATCAAATAACTCACTCGACCGAAACCTGATTCTGCCAAATACGACGCTGGACAAGCCATAAAAAACTGTTTTGTTTTCTCTTCTTCCCAAACCTGTGGAAACTTCTTGAAAACTCCAGTGTTAGCACAGAAAACACCCAAAAAAAAAGTTTTTCTCATTTAGAACTTGCATGTGCTCATTATAGCGACCTGTACTTCAATGACGTTACGTCACCATCAGCACCTTTCGCTACAGATGGATCGATTTATCCACGCCGGAATATCCATATTCATTGTTTGCTTTATAAGGTACAGATAAACAATATCATTCCAAATATGTCTACTGTGTACACCAGGATTGTCTCATGTCTGTCTATAATCTGTAATTTAATTAAGGTAAAAGTCTACAGTATTTGATAAGCGTGGCATAGTTCCTTAAGTAACAACAGGTGCCAGTCAGAACTCACAAGGTGAATACCAATTCGACAGGCCTAAGCCAGTGTTTCCCAGCCTTTTTTCTTCTGTGGCCCCCGCCTACCAGATTCTATTACTGGTGGAAAACTTACATCTTACATGCTTCCCGTGCCGTTAAACATCACATAGGGCTCGCATGGTAGTTCGCCAAGTTTTCCTGTTTTCGACGAGCTTTTCAACCTCATCAAGGGATTTTATGCCTACTAATTTGACCTCTTTTAACGGTGTCCTCTTTAGAGTTACATGCAGTCGAAAAAGATTGGCTTCTGGAATGTAAGAACAATGGCAGCAGCATCATCAAAAACTGCCCAAGTAATCAGAGAAATGGATAGATACCACCTGGTTGTGCTGGTCATCAGTGAAATGTGATAGCCAGAAGTAGGGAAAAGACCGGCGGAAAACCATAATACATTCAGGCAGAGACGATGGGAAATACCAAGAAGGAGTCGGTATAACTATGTCAAATATAGCAGCAAAGAGCCTTATAGAATGGGAACCAATGAACAGTCGTCTAATAAGAGCACGATACATACTAAGACACGGAGAGAATGACAATCATACAATGCTATGCACCCACGAACAATGCGGACGATGAAATAAAAGACGATTTCTATAACCAACTACAACAATTCATTAACAAAGTCCCTAAATGCGACATCCTAATTGTCATGGGTGAAAAACTAGCCACGCATAATACACTTGCCTTGTGAGCAGACTGACTGTATGTTTCTGTTTGTACTGAATTTTGTAATGCAGTTTACGTACAAGGATACGTACACAGTTTTACTGTTAGTGGAATTTATTACTTGGTCTATGCGGCCCTTATGCTTGCTGAAGTGATGTAAGTATTTCTACTTGTATATCAGATTCCAGTGAGGTTTTCTATATCACATTCCGGTGAGGTTTTTATATATCAGATTCAAGTGAGGTTTTCAATATCAGATTCCAGTGAGGTTTTCTATATCAGATTCCAGTGAGATTTTTCTATATCAGATTCAAGTGAGGTTTTCAATATCAGATTCCAGTAAGGTTTTTATATATCAGATTCAAGTGAGGTTTTCAATATCAGATTCCAATGAGCTTTTCTATAATAGATTCAAGTGGGACTTCTATGTCAGTTTCGAGTGAGGTTTTTCTATATCAGATTCTATTGAGGTTTTCAATATCAGATTCCGGTGAGGTTTTCTATATCAGATTCCGATGAGGTTTTATATATAAAATTCAAGTGAGGTAAGTGAGAAGTATAGGTCGCCTTTGCTCACAATGTCCTGGCACGATGTACATTTTTGTGTTATCAAATAACTCACTCGAACCGAAACCTGAATCTGTCAGATACGACCCTGGACAAACCATAAAAAACTGTTTTGTTTTCTCTTCTTCCCACACCTGTGGAAACTTCTAGAAAACTCCAGTGTTTGCACAGAAAACACCAAAAAAAAAATTTTTTTTTTTCTCATTTAGAACTTGCTTGTGCTCATTATAGCGACCTGTACTTCAATGACGTTACGTCACAATCAGCACCTTTCGCTACAGATGGATCGATTTATCCAGGCAAGAATATCCATATCCAGTGTGCTGAGAAACGAATTCAGTATCATAATTTAGCTGCTTCAAATGGTCCACATTCGGGAAAATATCTTCTTCTTCTAATTTCAGAACTTTTTTGCCACCAAAGAGGAAAGCCGGGGCAGATTCCCAGCGTTCAATAATGTTTGTGTACAGTTTCAGTTTTTCCAAGAAGTGTTATAATAATCTCTTTGCATGAAATGTAACAGTATATGTTACGGGCGTAAATTCAGGAGACGCCCCTGAATTTGTTTACATTTTCTGAGCTGTATTCCTGAATGGCAGGCTTTGGTCGGAGAAATAGACAATGAACAACGGGTGATTTGACGGGCAAATCTGCTAATTTGGCCTGGAATGCGGGGTGGGGGTATGTGTTTAAGGAAATGGAACGAAATGGACGCTGGTGTTACTCCAATCTTTGCCCTGATGGTGTCATTTCTTATTTGGTCTCTTCTTGTCTCATTTAGTATTCTCCTTAAACATCTCATTTTTGTCTTGATGATTTCCCTTTTGTTCTTGGCTGTTAGTGTCCATGTTTGACATTGATAGCACAGAGTTGGGAGGAAAATAATTGTTGTACAGTGCCATTTTTTTGTTTTAATTGTGATGTATTTGTTTTTCAGTAAAGGAGTCATTTGTCCAAAGACCTGATTTGCTTTATTGCATCTGTTCTTAATCTCAGCGTCAGTTGTCCCTGAAGATGATATTATGCTACCTAGGTATTTGAAATGTTTCACTTGTTTCAAGGGCTGGTTGTCTAGGAAGATCTTTGTTTGGATTTCTTCTCTCGCTGTGGTCATGACTTCTGTTTTTTCCAGCACTGTAGATTCATGTTCTGGTTTATACGTCATCATCATCATCATCATGTGCCGTGCCGACTGGCGTTGGCTATTATGCTTCTCCAGAGTACGCGATCCTCCATGCAGGCCATCAGTTCAGTTGGTGATCTCCTCTCACACCATCCCGTCAGACTGTCCACTATCATTTCTCTTGATCTTCTTCTTGATCTTCTTCCTTCTATTTTTCCTGTTGTTATAATATTTTCAATGCCCCCTCTTCTCATTGCATGTCCTATGAAAGTACATTGTCTCTCTCTTATCTTTTTGACAAGGATTTTTGTCTCTCCAGCTCTTCTCCTACATTCTTCATTAGTTATTTTTTCTGTCCAGGGGATTCGCAACATTCTTCTAATAAACCACATTTCTGCTGCTTCCAATGATTTTTGTGCAGACTTGCCAATTGTCCATGATTCACTTCCATATAACAAGATAGGTTCAGTATAGCATTTTAGGACTCGTTTTCTAACATTCATTGATAAGGATGTGTTGGTTAATATGTTTCTCATTCTCTGAAATGCAGTCTTTGCTTGGCCTATTCTGTTCTTAATTTCTGTTCTGCATTTCCCATCTGAAGTTATTACTGCTCCAAGGTATTTGAATTTCTGTACCTGTTTCTACGTGCCCTTGCTAAATTATCCACATTTTCATACAACAGAACAGAAAGAAAAGAGGCAAAGTAAAAATGAGCAAAAACAGGGGAAACACACACACTTTCTGGTCGAACAGGCCGTAAGACATCTGCATGTCCCTTGCAGAACTTTGCCTCCCTAACAGCACTCCTGTAAGCCTCTCGGTTGCAAGTAAGATGCCCTGCTGCTGATGCATCCATTTGCAGATCATCAACGATGTCTTGCAATCATCTTCGCCTTGGTCTTACTCTCTTTCATTTTAATATTATATATCCTTCAATGACAGTCTTCTCTAAATTATCATGGCGTTTAATATCTCCAACATATTTAAGTTTTCTCTATTTAATCCTGTTTACTAGCCAACCTTCTTCAATATTAAGTTCTTGTAGTACGGACATATTTGTTCTTTTTTGTGTCCATGATATATGAAGAACTCTTCTATAGCATTTACATTCAAAGCCATTTATGTGTTTCTCAGCTGTTTTGTTAAGTGTCCAGGTCTCACATGCATATGTTGCGATGGATGCCTTTAAAACATCTTATTTTTGTAGTTCTGTCTATTCCTCTCCACAGCTTATTTAGCTGTTTTACTTTCTGGAGAGCGATATACAGAGAACAAATTCATTAAAATAAAAGAAATGTAAAATGGAAAACAAAAGGACTTCTTATAGACATGCAGAAATCTGTACAAAATAAACATTCACGTTCTCTTCATGTAAGTTGCATTCAGTCTGCAAAATAGCCGTTAAATTTGTGAGAGAATGTTGAGATTTTCACTTGTTCAGTTTCTCATTTGCTTCTTTATAACTTTCCACCCGACCTGCCCATGATTTGCCCATTTTCCCGTCTCCGTTGTGGCATAGAGTGTTTCCATTAGTTTCCGACCGACCAATGAGAAGTTGTTTTTTTAGGTCACGTTATCTAATCCGGCGTATGTTTAAACCGAGATAAAAGGGAAAAAAAAATGCTTTTATGTAACCCACCACAGACTATGGAAATCTGTCAGAGAGGCGGGTACTTTCACCGGTTCGCCTCGTTCCAGTCTCCACGGCAACGTCACAGGTGTGTTGACTCAGGTTTGCCAGGTTGTGACTTGGCCCCGTTTCGATGAATGATGGCCTCATTTTTTTTTTTATTATTGTTTACGCACAGTAAAAGTGCAACTTTCTCTCTTCGTTTTGTTTTCTGTGTTGAGAGAGGGCTCCGAAAGCAAAATGCTTAAAATGATAAAAGCACAGTCTGCTTAAAATGATAAAAGCACAGTCTGCTTAAAATGATAAAAGCACAGTCTGCTTAAAATGATAAAAGCACAGTCTGCTTAAAATGATAAAAGCACGGTATGCTTAAAATGATAAAAGCACGGTATGCTTAAAATGATAAAAGCACAGTATGCTTAAAATGATAAAAGCACAGTCTGCTTAATATGATAAAAGCACAGTCTGCTTAAAATGATAAAAGCACAGTGTGCTTAAAATGATAAAAACACAGTATGCTTAAAATGATAAAAGCACAGTATGAATGATTAGCCTTAAAAAAAAGGGCGTGGGTAGAAAGCCCGTTGTAACATAGTGCCTTGTAAACAAAGGTAGCATTATTAAGAACATTCTTATTAGTTATGAGCATTATTACTATAGCTATGATTATTACTGATTAGTGGGCTCGGGGTATAGCTAGACGCGAAGGTAACCAAACAGAAAATTTGATTTGAGAACCGTTGGGAGAAAAACTCCATGGCATCTCTAGTTATATTATGACAGGAGGCTCAGAAGAGTAATCAGACAAAGTAGATACCTTAAATACAAGACTCAATGAAAAGTGACAACACAACAGGAATTGAGAACTGACTAATCCCTGATATCTACCTCACGAAGATATAATGGATTGGATAATATCCCCCATGACAACTGAATAGACGGATGAAAACAGCTGACGCAACAGAATTAGTGACATGCTTGGCATGTTTATATAAGGACTCAAAGTGGACACGTGGAGAAGCCAGCCGACAAATAGATAAGAGCGAGTTATTACAGAGTCCAGTAAAGACGCAAAAAGGCCAGCTGACCAATAGATGACCAAAAGGAAAGGGCTTGGGTTTCGATATTCCCGCAGTCCAATCAGGACACAAGAGGCCAGCTAGGGACCCGGGGGGGGGGGGTGCTTACCCACTGACTAGACAGCTAGAAAATGGGCTTTTAAGGGGGGAGAAGAAAGAAGACAACAAGACGGAGGCAGACAGAAAAGGAAGATAAAGTCGATTAAAGAGAGCCAACATGCGGTTAGTAGTAAGACCCAGTCGAGGGAAGACGTCGAAGTAGAGTTATTCACCAGTTGTTGATCCAGTGCAGTTTAGAGTTGGGCATTTTCGGTCATGGTGTGAAGACTTTGAATTTGTGAACAGTGGTTATGTGCTTCTACGACGAAACCGACGAATTTTATTTCCTATGGTTTCTTATTCCAAAGGACGTTGTCAAAAACACATTTGTGACCTTATTTGTCGGGATTAAATGGATTCAGTGAACTTTTCAGCGGACTTGGTCAAAGTGAATCTTGTAATATTTGTGAGGCCTGTTCAAGACGAGAGAAGTCGCGATGTTTGTGAAGATAAGTGTGTAAGACTTGAGCGTGATACGATGAATAAGTATAAGACTTTAATAGATGGTAAGACTGATGTGTCACATCAAATGTTGTCGCGGCCACAAATTAACTTGAAGCAGGGTGACAGTATATTCGACTAGAATGTTGCAAGCGATCAATGTGAAAGTGTTAACCCATGATACAATACAAAGAATGACAGGTAATTAACAGTCTATATGAAAGTGTGTTAAAACAGTATTGTTAAAAGGCCAAAGTGTGATATACGTGAAAAATACAATCGTTCAAGCATCTGTCGTTCAAGGTTCAGTAGCATAAGACAGTATTATCAGAACACTTCATTGTTATAATGTTACAATTCAGCAGCAATATTTAGACTATCTTCTCACATCTTACATCCTTCCCGTGCTGTTAAACGTCACATAGGGGTCTCAAGGTAATTCGCCAAGTTTTCCTGTTTTCGGCGAGCTTTTCAACCTCATCAAGGGATTTTATGCCTACTAATTTGGCCTCTCTTAACAATGTCCTCTTTAGAGTTTCACGTGCTCGACTTTTTTTTCTTCGACCTGCTGTGTTCCACATGATACTTGTTTTGGGTTTCTCTGACTGTTTCTTCTCATCACGTGACCGACATATGATCATCTCCTTTTTCTGATCACTCATGAGACTGGTTGTTGTTCACTCAGGTTGTTATATTTAAACAATATAATATGATTATACCTTGCAGAAATGCGAGGAAAGTAAATAGATAAAAGATAAAAGGGTTTCTTTCTCACGTCTACAACCTTTCACAAGCCTTGTTGTTTACAATCTGCCCAAATTGTAACTTACGTCTGTTAAGAATGTACGACATATGAATCTTCATCTTACGAAGAATGATAACACAGTCTTGCCTCTCAGCAATTCGCTTTCACCAGCGAAAATGTTCAAATTTAAATGGCATTCATATAGCAATACTATCCCCGAAGTACAACCGAGAGCCCTACAGGAGAGCTGTTAGGGATGCAAAGTTGCTCAAGGGACATGCAAATGACTGGCTGATCCTCCAAATGACAAGATTAATCAGTGACGTTTGAATCGTTTTAGAAGAGAAAATAGAAGCTGGAAAAAAAAGAACTTTTATAAAGGCAATAAATATGAAACAGTTCAAATTGCTGTTAAACATTGATGTCATTTCCGCCGTGTTTAGATCTAAGTATTTGTATTTGTTTCTCTTTAACCTCCATGATACATTCGTAAGTCTTTCTTAATGAAAGAAAGAAAAAACTTATATATAAAAGTAACTGCATCAATCTAGCGTTGTTCCTTGTTTCCCGAAAACAAAATATAAACTCACAGAAGAAATAAAATGTATTCGTTTCAGAACTATTCCCACCGCCCCACCCCTCCATTTACCCACTGATTAGGCCATTCTGTTTTCATACATTACGGGCTCTGGGGCTAGATACCCCACCACCCCCTACTCTTTGGGCCTAGAGTTAAATATAGGTCTCTAGTCATTTCCCAGCAACAACAAAAAAATATATGGCGGCTGTATTTATTTCAGATTCTTTTGTGCGCTCTTGGAATTTTTTCTTTGGTTTTAGAGTTATTTGTATTTTATGAGACGCGACCTCCTTGTCTATTCTGAGCGACCATCTACTCCTTTCTCTTTCATATCGTCTTCCAAATCTAGTACAACGACGACAGTCGACAATAGTTTATGTTTGCTAAAGGATAGTCGCTATTAGATAAAAATGTTCCCTAAACAAACTGGGACAACAAAGAAACCAAATTTTGGAGATAACGCTAGACTAAAAACAAACAAATTGCTTTGAGAAATGAAGGGCTGGTATTGACACAGAAAACAAGATGTTGACTAAAAAATATGAAAAAAAGACACTGTTAAAGGTAGCGAAAAGGATGATGAATAGTGAGAGAGGGAAAGCAGAAACAGAGGAGTTTGAGAGAGGGAAAGTAGAAACAGAAGAGCATGAGAGAAGGAAAACAGAAGCAGAAGAATTTGAGAGAGGGAAAACAGACATAAAAGTTTGAGATAAGGAAAACAGAAGAGTTTGAGAGAAGGAAAAAACAGAAGAGTTTGAGAGAAGGAAAACAAACAGAAGAGTTTGAGAGAGGGAAAGCAGAAATAGAGGAGTAGTTACTGACAGCGAGTTGGAGTGACAGCTGCTGATAACGAGATAAAGTGACATTTTGTTTCTGACAGCAAGATGAAGTGTCGTTTGCTGATAGGGAAATAACGTTTGCTGATAGGGAAATAACTTTTTCTGATAGCGAAATAACGTTTGCTGATAGGGAAATAACTTTTTCTGATAGCGAAATAACGTTTGCTGATAGTGAAATAACGTTTGCTGATAGTGAAATAAGGTTTGCTGATAGCGAAATGACGTGATAGTTATTGATAACGGGATGAAGTAACAGTTATTGATAATGAGATCAAGTAATATTTATTGATAGCGAGATTAAGTAACAGTTATTGATAACGAGATCAAATAACAGTTATTGATAGCGAGATCAAGTAACAGTTATTGATAATGAGATCAGGTAACAGTTATTGATAGCGAGATGAAGTGACGTATAGTGATAATGAGATGAAGTGACAGTTACTGATAACGGGGTGAAGCCACGTTTATTGCCAGTGAAATGAATGTCAGTTATAAGTAAAGAAATGAACAATAAAAACTGGGAAATAATTAAAGCTCTGAAACGAAGCAACAAACAAGAGGAGAAAAAAATTCTCTGAAGTTCAGAAAAGGTCAACAGAGAGAACATGAGAACACGTACAATTAATTTCTCTTATACTTGCCCATCAAATATTAAATTAACATCAAATAAAGACCAAAAGCAAAGATGGGCTGAACACTTCCAAGAAATACTTAATCGACCACACCGAAAAGAATTGTTAAACCTTGAAACTGACTTACCAGCCCCACAACTAAATGTCAGCCTAGATGAAATTAAATTGCATGAAATTGAAACAGCAGTGAATTTAATGGCTAACAAAAAAGCTGCAGGCGAAGATGAAATAACAGCCGAAATGCTAAAAGCTATCAATAGTGACAACATGAGACAACTACAGAGAATGTTTAACAAGATTTGGAAAGAAGAAAGGGTCCTTTCTAAGTGGAAAAAAAGGAATCATTGTTAAAATACCAAAAAAAGGCAACCTTAGTGACTGTAACAACTGGAGGGAGTATCAGTTGTGTCAAAAGTATTTTGCAAGGTCATTTTGAATAGACTTAAAGATATAGTGGATACTACAATGAGAGAAGAACAAGCAGGATTTCGAAAAGGGAGAAGATGTCTCGACCAGATCTTTACTCTCAGAATCATACTTGAAGAACATATTGAAAAGCAGAAACCATTAATACTGAACTTCACAGATTTTAAAAAGGCATTTGATAGTGTACACAGAGATTCAATATGGAGAATTTTAAGTCTGTATGGAATACCATCTAAAACTGTCAACATCATTAAGGACTTATACAATGGATATGTTTGTGCAGTCAAGACAGAAGAAGGGATGAATGAATGGTTCCAGATTGAAACAGGTGTGAAACAAGGATGTATACTGTCTCCTTTACTTTTTGGAATTACAATAGACTTCATAATGAAAAAATGCTGCACAGGTAACACAGGTATTGACTGGGTACATGGGACCCAACTAGGTGATCTTGATTTTGCTGATGACATATCTCTTATCAGTAATAATGTGAAGTCCATGCAAGAAAAAAAACAGATAGCCTGTCTTCAATGGCTAGCAAAATAGGACTTGAAGTTAACAAGGATAAAACAAAAATAATGAAAATTCCTCTCAGTCAAAATGGAAAAATACACATCTCTCTCTCTCTCTCTCTCTCTCTCTCTCTCTGAACCTTAAGTGCCCAGGGCACATGAGGCTTCCGCAAGGGTTTTCCACAAATGCCTGTCCTTCGCCTTTTTTCTGCTCTTGCCCAGGTGAGCCCTCTATTGCTCAACATCATTTCTGTTGTTCTTCTCCATGTCAGAAGGGACATATATTGAAGAAGTCAATCAATTTGCATACCTTGGCAGCTACATAGACCAGGATGGTGACACTAGAAAGGAAGTTAGGATCAGAATTGCAAAAGCAGCATCAATCTTCAAGAATCTTGAGAACATATGGAATTCAAAAGTTATAAGCACAAAAACCAAGTTAAGACTATTCAATTCAAATGTAATATCCACCCTCATTTATGCATGTGAAAGCTGGAAAACAACTAAAGAAATAGAAAGAAATTAGACTCTTTTGAAAACAAATGCATAAGGAAAATACTCGGCATCAAGTGGAACGAATTCAAGAACAATGCAGAGATAAGACAGATGACTGAACAACAACCAGTCTCATGGGTGAATCAGGAAAAGGAGATGGACATATGTTGGTCACTTGATGAGAAGAAATGATCAGAGAATCCCAAAACAAGCTATGAAGTGGAACACAACAAGCCAAAGAAAAAGAGGCAGACTGCATGAAACTCTGAAGAGGACGTTGTTAAGAGAGGCCAAATTAACAGGCATAAAATCCTTTGATGAGGTTGAAAGACTCGCCGAAGACAGGAAAAATTGGCGAAGTACTTGGCGAGCCCTATGTGACGTTTAACGGCAAGGGAAGGATATAAGATATAAGATAAGATACTTGCCCATAAACAAGACAGAAATAGAAAATAAAAGCAGAGAACCTGCGGGTAACATAAACAAAAAACCATAGAATACAAAATGTAAAAGATTAGGAAACTACATTTCGTGTATAATTTGTATGTCAACGTTAGATGATGGACATTACGAAATTATATCCATTCTAAAATGAACGTAAAAGTCAAAATCGGAAATGACAAATTTAGGGCAAGGGTTGGAGTAACAACAATATTACGTCACATTCAGAAACAAGTCAAATGATGAACCACGTTACACGATCAGCACCAGGCAGTATACCACAGAAAACATTCACACCAAGAATTGTAGGAAACAGAGGGAAGAGGCCGTCCACGCAGGAGATGGAGGGAGTAGATTACAGAAACTTTAAATATCCCACTCAGTCAGTCAGACATTTTGCATGTCCCTTGCGGAACTTTGCTTCCCTAACAGCTCTCCTGTAGGCCTCTCGGTTGTGAGCAAGATGGCCTGCTGCTGATGCATCCATTCGCAGATCGTCAACGATGTCTTGCAGAGGTCTTCGCTCTGGTCTTCCTCTCTTATAAATATCACGTTATGTGAAGCAAATCCTCGAGCCATGTCAAATATTTTTCCGTTCAACATTGCATGGTACATGAGGAAGGAGATAAGAGAAGACAAGACAAAACAAGAGAAGACAAGGCAAGACAATACAACGCAAGGCAAAGCAAGCGAAGGCAAGACAAGAGAAGGCACGGCAAGACAAGAAGACAAGGCAAGACAAGGCAAGGCAAAACAAGACAAAACATGGCATGACAAGACAAGGCAAGGCAAAACAAGACAAAACATGGCATGACAAGACAAGGCAAGGCAAAACAAGACAAAACATGGCATGACAAGACAAGGCAAGGCAAAACAAGACAAAACATGGCATGACAAGACAAGGCAAGGCAAAACAAGACAAAACATGGCATGACAAGACAAGGCAAGGCAAAACAAGACAAAACATGGCATGACAAGACAAGGCAGGGCAAACCTATTTTACAATTGAACTTGATGGTTTTATTTTTAGAAACACACATAAATTATCAGAAAATTTGCAAAACGGATAATATATGCTATACCTCTAAAAACATACGCTATAACTCTAAAAACATACGCTATAACTCTAAAGAAAATAAATCAAAACTGTTGCCAAGATATCCAGAAGCTTTAAATTAGAAATCTAGAAAAATGACTGGAAATCTAATGGGTAAAGAAAAGAGTTTAAAGCGGATATCAAAATATCCCAACGGGAAGTCATGTGTCATGGAAAGACAAGCAAGCCTGAAATACACACAAGAAAATACCAGTGAGCCAAAAATATACAGAGAAACGGGATCACTCACGTTTTTTTGGGCAAGGCTATAAATTACGATGACCAGTGTTCAGAAAAAAAAAGCAATAAAAAAAACAGAAGTCCAGATGTAGTATTTAACAACACACACACACACAAACACGTATACGCACCACACATACACGCACACATACACCACCCACGTACCGACACACATACACATCAGGCTTGCAGTACGCAATGTGAGGATGTCCACTCCAGAAAAAAAAAACTACCTGTATATAAGGTAATGTTTGTTTTCTACCTGTCATCTGTCACATGCCAGAAATTTTTATCAGTTGCGCCATTTTTGTACGGGTATAAAAGAAATCCGAGGAAACATAAAGCAGTCAGAAGATCAGTCAGTCAGTCATTTGTATGTCCCTTGCGGAACTTTGGCTCTCTAACAGCTCTCCTGTAGGCCTCTCGGTTGTAAGCAAGATGCCCTGCTGCTGATGCGTCCAACTGCAGATCACCAACGATCATAAATAAGATCCGCAACAGAAATAATACCTCAGATATTCTATCTTCAGAAGTTTGTCTGCATGAAGCTGGAGTTTAATGTTCGTAAGTAGAACGTCTTACATTTTCCCCATGCCGTTAAATGCCACACAGGGCACGCATGGTGGTTCGCCAAGTTTTCCGATTTTCGGCTGAGATTTTCAACCTCATCAAGGGATTTTATGCCTACTAATTTGGCCTCTCTTAACAATGTCCTCTTTAGAGTTTCACGTGGTCGACCTCTTTTTCTTCGGCCTGTAAGTAGAACACTTCTTCTTCTTCTTCTTCTTCTTCTTCTTCCCGAGCCATTAAGGCTCATTGCTGCAGATAAAGTTCGCCTCCATTCCTCTCTATTCTTAATCTTCTCTCAGCAGTTGGTGAAACAATTTTTTTTATATATCCTCTTCTATGTTGCTTTTCCATCTCTGTCTTGGTCTACCCCTTGGTCTTGTTTCCCTCATCTCTTGTGCATACATCATTTTCGTTCTCTTCCATTCTTTCTACATGCCCCAGCCAGCGTAGTCTGTTCAGTTTCAAGACATTTATAATTCGTTGGGATTTAAATAAGTTTTTCAGTTCAGTGTTCTTTCTAGCTCTCCATTCTCCACTAGCTGTGTCCTTTATGGGCCCAAAGATTCTTCTTATGATCTTTTTCTCAAATAACTGCAATTATTGTTCATCTATTTTTGTTGTACTCCATGTTTCTGGTGTAAGTAGAACACAATTTACAAATTTGTCCATGATTACTATACATCAGTATACTTCTGCTTACTAAAAATGTATCTGTTACTGCAAAATCTGTGACATGTAAGAAGATAATAAAACGAGGGCGATTCTCTCGAAGAGTGCTAGAAATCAGGTTTCAAATGCACTGCATGCATTCATTTATGTGCATGTCCCTTGCGGAACTTTGCCTCCCTAACAGCATTCTTATAGGCCTCTAGGTTGTGAGCAAGATGGCCTGCTGTTGATGCATCCATTTGCAGATCATCAACGATGTCTTGCAGCCATCTTCGCTTTGTTCTTATTCTCTTTCTTTTTCGCATTTTGTACCCTTCCAATTCGGTCTTCTCTAAATTATCATAACGTTTAATGTGTCCAAAATATTTAAGTTTTCTTTGCTTAATCCTCTTTAGTAGCCAGCCTTCTTCAATATTAAGTTCTTGTGGTATGGATATGTTTGTTGTTTTTTTTTTTTTGTGTCCGTGATATTTGAAGAACTTTTCTGTAGCATTTACATTCAAAGGCATTTATGTGTTTCTCAGCTGTTTTGTTAAGTGTCCAGGTCTCACAGGCATATGTTGCGATGGGAAAGATGCATGCCCTTTAAAATCCTATTTTTGTGGTTCTGTCTGTTCCTCTCCACAGATTCTTTAGTTGTTTTACATTGTGAAGAGCGATAGATGTCCTCCTTTTAATTTCCCTCATTGTATCTCCTTTATTAGTTAGTAGTGATCCAAGATATTCAAAACTCTCCACTTCTTCCAGTCTTTCATCAGTGATACATATATCAGCTGCCTTGTTTATTTTTGTCAGTTGTCATCAATTTAGTTTTCTTCGCATTAATATAGAGGTTTTGGTATTCGTTATTCTTACGGACTGACATAATTAGGTTTTTCCATTCCTTTTTGTGTTATGGACAGTAATACTGTATCATCAGCATATCTAATATCTGGTATTTCATAACCTCCAATTGTTATGGCATCGTAATATTCTTTGTCTACTTTTTCTCTAACATTCCTCATTATATTTTCAGTATACAAGTTAAATAAGTAAGGCGACAATATGCACCCATGACGGACCCCTTGTTTTATGTCAAACCAAGTTGTTGTTTCACCATTTATTCTTACTGCTGCTTGATGGTCTAGATACAGCAGTGATGTTAATTGTATCAAATGTGTTGGAAATCCAATTTTTTCCATTATTTCCCAACGTTTCTGGTGTTGTACACAATCAAATGCCTTTGAGTATTCTATAAAGGATAAATATAGATTCACATTAAACTCTCTGCATTTCTCTATTATTAATCTTATATTGAATATATGATCTCTTGATCCTCTTCCTTGCCTGAAACCAGCTTGGACCATATTGACTTCTTCTATTTTCTTACGAAGTCTACCCATTATGATTTTTTACAGAATTTTACTGGCATGACTAATCAGGGCAACAGTTCTGCATGCATTTAGGTTAAATATGGCCCCACGCCTTGCACTTTTCAAGGAACATCCTCCATGAGAGGGGACCTGACGTTTAATGTTTTTCGAAAGTGCAAGACCAGGCAAAATAAATAAATAAATAAATACCTGAAATACTGCACTGTCAGCATTTCATATCGCACTTGTTCTTGCACGACGCACGATGTTTCTGTCTCAAGCTAGCATGAGGTCAGGCCGTGTACAGAGTGTTTCTGTCTCGGTCTGTCTCAAGTTATCATGAGGTCACATTGTATACCGAGTGTTTCTGTCTCAAACTAGCATGAGGTCAGGCCGTGTACAGAGTGTTTCTGTCTCAAACTAGCATGAGGTCAGGTTTTATACAGAGTGTTTCTGTCTCGGCCTGTCTCAAGCTATCATGAGATCACGTTGTATACAGAGTGTTTCTGTCTCAAACTAGCATGAGGTCAGGTTGCATACAGAGTGTTTCTGTCTCGGCCTGTCTCAAGCTATCATGAGGTCACATTGTATACCGAGTGTTTCTGTCTCAAACTAGCATGAGTTCAGATTTTATACAGAGTGTTTCTGTCTCGGCCTGTCTCAAGTTATCATGAGGTTACATTGTATACCAAGTGTTTCTTGTCTCAAACTAGCATGAGGTCAGGTTTTATACAGAGTGTTTCTGTCTCGGCCTGTCTCAAGTTATCATGAGGTTACATTGTATACCAAGTGTTTCTGTCTGAAACTAGCACGAGGTCAGGTTGTATACAGAGTGTTTATGTCTCAAGCTATCATGCATTCAGGTTGTATAAAGTGTGTTTTTGTCTCAAGCTATCATGCGTTCCGGTTGTATAAAGAGTGTTTATGTCTCAAGCTATCGTGAGTTCAGGTTGTATAAAGAGTGTTTATGTCTCAAGCTATCATGATTTCATGTTGTATAAAGAGTGTTTCTGTCTCATTTTGTCCATCGATATGTTTGACCATGAGATTCTTACCAAAAAAAAAAATCTGGAAGACTGTAGATTACACCCTGGCCAGGCTTATGACATCTTTTCTCTCAGGTAGAAACAAGTAGTTGCTTCAGAAATAAAACATTCGTGGGTGATACTGGTGTTCCTCAAGGTTCCATTCGAGGTCGTCTTGTCTCTGTTGTCTTTAGTAACAATATACCACTACATTTAAAGCAATCTTCATGTGAGCTTTTTACTGATGGCTGCACCATTCACAATAGTGACATCAATAACCTTCAGGTACATTTTTAAAATGATATAACCAGTTTGATTAAATGGAGCAATAATAATAATAATAAACTTCACTACAGCTTTGTGCCGGGACTATAAAAATAGAAAATGTTTATAACATCGATTGTTGTTGTTTTTATTTTTGATAGATCCTATATTGTTGTTTTTTGTGGGATATATCTTATGTTCATTTTATTTTTGATAAAACCTATATTGTTGTTGTTTCTGGGATATATCTTATGTTATTTTTATTTGTGATAGATCCTATATTATTGTTGTTTCTTTGATAGATCTTATGTTGTTTTTATTTTTGATAGATCCTATGTTTGTTGATAGATCCTATATTGTTATTGCTTCTTTGATAGATCCTATATTGTTGATAGGTCCTATATTGTTATTGCTTTTTTTATATATACTATATTGTTGATAGATCGTATATTGTTATTGCTTCTGTGATAGATCCTATATTGTTGTTTTTTAAATAGACCTTATGATGTTTTTATTTTTGATAAATCCTATACTGTTGTTGTTTCTTTGATAGATCTTACGTTATTGTTATTTTTGATAGATCCTGTATTGTTTTTTTCTCATCCTTTCTGCTCTTATCTAGTAAGACAAGACAAGCATATCAAATCACTAAGAACGAAAGAAAGAAAAATGATTTCTTGTGTTCATAAAAAATATACGAGGTTAAAGCATTATAATTATCTAAGCAATAGTAGTAGTATATTTTTGTTTAATTCATGCCTTTTTTAACTTCCTATTTTTACATTTTCTACAGCAATTTTGATGAAGGCGGCCTCTAAACAAGTGTTCAAATGGATAAGAAAGATATATCTCCAATATAGAGATATTTATTTTTTCTGTTATCACCAGAGAGAATACGATCAAACATACCAAGTACTGATAAATTTAACTAACATGTTAACACTCCACGGCAGAGTTTTGTCTTTTTCCTTCGATGAAATGGCAAATGAAAATAATTACCGAACAAGCTTCATTGTTGTTGCTGTGCTCGTTCTAGTCAGCCATTTTGATTCTGGCCTTGCGGCAGCTTCTATGACAACAGGGGTTACATCATCGACAAGCTCGTCGTTATCATCAACTGTTAACTCATCAGCAACTACGGTTATATCAACAAGTTCGCCGATAAATACAGCATTAACAACTGCACCTGTACAACAAAGTTCATTGTTAAATACATCACCAACAACTGCACCTGCACAACAAAGTTCATTGTTAAATACATCACCAACAGCTGCACCTACGCAACAAAGTTCATTGTTAAATACATCACCAACAACTGCACCTACACAACAAAGTTCATTGTTAAATACATCACCAACAACTGTACCTGCACAACAAAGTTCATTGTTAAATACATCACCAACAACTGCACCTGCACAACAAAGTTCATTGTTAAATACATCACCAACAACTGCACCTGCACAACAAAGTTCATTGTTAAATACATCACCAACAACTGCACCTGCACAACAAAGTTCATTGTTAAATACATCACCAACAACTGCACCTACCCAACAAAGTTCATTGTTAAATACATCACCAACAACTGCACCCGCACAACAAAGTTCATTGTTAAATACATCACCAACAACTACACCTGTACAACAAAGTTCATTGTTAAATACATCATCAATAACTGCACCTGCACAACAAAGTTCATTGTTAAATACATCACCAACAACTGCACCTGCACAACACAGTTTATTGTTAAATACATCACAAACAACTGCACCTGTACAACAAAGTTCGTTGTTAAATACATCATCAATAACTGCACCTGCACAACAAAGTTCATTGTTAAATACATCACCAACAACTGCACCTGTACAACAAAGTTCATTGTTAAATACATCACCAACAACTGCATCTGCACAACAAAGTTCATTTTTAAATACATCACCAACAACTGCACTAACAGCAGCGAGTACAGCATCAGTGGACACCACCATACAGACCACGTCAGCACAGGCCACCACGCCATCTCTCAGGTTTGTTTACTGTTATGTTAGAAGCAGAAGAGTTGTTATTTGTTTATACGGTTGTACAAAGTTCACTGTTATGTTTTCTGAACCTGTACAAACTGCTGGGTTTTTTTTAACTTGAAGTGAGAACATCCTGCAGGATTCTGAGCTTAAAGTGAGAACATCCTGCAGGATTCTGAGCTTAAAGTGAGAACATCCTGCAGGATTCTGAGCTTAAAGTGAGAACATCCTGCAGGATTCTGAGATTAAAATGAGAACATCCTGCAGGATTCAGGAATAAGTGATATTTCTATCTTCTTTTTTTAATCTGCCCTTATAACTGTTCTCATTAGCTTCTGATTATTGTTACGGATATTATTGTCGACATCTTTTTTAAATTAAAGAGAGAAACAGTAATGTGACCTGACGTCCCAATTTTCCCCCAGAAGTCCCGAAATTATATCCATTGTCCCAAATGTTTCTCATTTTCAACTTACATTTGCGAAATGTGGACACTTAACAAATCACTAGAAAAGAGAATAGCAGCTTTTGAAATGAAGTGTTACAGAAGGACACGTAGAATATCATGGATGGAACGATAATCAGATAAATAGATTTTGATAGGATTAGGTGTCGCAGAAAAGTGGCTTGTAAACACCATCAGAGTTAGAAAGATGAGATACTTCGGCCACATCAAGAGATATAATGGTTTGATAGTAGAAGGCATAAGTGCCCGGCAAAAGAGAAAAGGGACAACCCCCCCCCCCCTGCACACACACACAGATGGACTCAGGACATCGCGGAAAGTCTGAATATCTCATTAGGAGACGCCCGTCAACTTGCACAGGACCACATTGTATTCAGGGGAGCTGTGAGAGGAACAAGGTTCTGGAAAGGACACATAACATGATAACAAACACAGATTAACATACGAAAGTAACTTCTTCAGCTTCATCTAACTCGTCGTTACAGCCCCTTTTGTTTTTTTTTTAAGATCTAAATAAAGAAGGTAAACAGTTAAATCCTGATTTTACGGTTGGTGTTGATTAGATCAAATAGAAGAAGAAATCAATATGGTCCAAGCTGGTTTCAGGCAAGGAAGAGGATCAAGATATCATATATTCAATATAAGATTAATAATAGAGAAATTCAAAGAGTTTAATGTGAATCTATATTTATCCTTTATAGAATACTCAAAGGCATTTGATTGTGTACAACACCAGAAACTTTGGGAAATAATGGAAAAAATTGGATTTCCATCACATTTGATACATTTAACATCACTGCTGTATTAGACCAACATGCAGCAGTTAGAATAAATGGTGAAACAACAACTTGGTTTGACATAAAACAAGGGGTCCATCATGGGTGCATATTGTCGCCTTACTTATTTAACTTGTATACTGAAAATATAATGAGGAATGTTAGAGAAGATGCAGACAAAGAATATTACGATGCCATAACAATTGGAGGTTATGAAATACCAGATATTAGATATGCTGATGACACAGTATTACTGCCTACAACATGTCTATCTTAATGTAAAGAAAACTAAATTGATGACAACTGGCAAAACAAACAAGACAGCTGATATATATATATATCAATGAAGAAAAACTGGAAGAGGTGGAGAGTTTTGGATACCATGGATCACTACTAACTAATAATGGAGATACAATGAGGAAAATTAAAAGGAGGACATCTATCCCTCTTCAGAAAGTAAAACAAGTAAAGAATCTGTGGAGAGGAGCAGACAGAACTACAAAAATAAGATTTTTAAGGGCATGCATCTTTCCCATCGCAACATATGCCTGTGAGACCTGGACACTTAACAAAACAGCTGAGAAACACATAAATGCCTTTGAATGTAAATGCTACAGAAGAGTTCTTCAAATATCGTGGACACAAAAAATAACAAATATATCTATACTACAAGAACTTAATATTGAAGAAGGCTGACCACTAAAGAGGATTAAAGAGAGAAAACTTAAATATTTTAGACACATTTAACGTCATGATAATCTAGAGAAGACCGTCTTGGAAAGGTACATAATGGGAAAAAGAAAGAGAGGAAGACCAAGGCGAAGATGGCTGCAAGACATCGTTGAGGATCTGTAAATGGATGCATCAGCAGCAGGGCATCTTGCTCACAACCGAGAGGCCTACAGGAGTGCTGTTAGGGAGGCAAAGTTCCGCAAGGGACATGCAAATGAATGAATGAATGTTGACAAGATCTCCGTGGAAATCAATCTTTAAGCAGTTTATCTCCTGTGAAGAAGAAAGTACCTCTTATACACATTGCTAGTTCTTTTTATTTCATCATTTTATTTAGCTTTCTCTTCACCAAAACAGGTCGTGGTTTCCAGATCTTTTCTGATTTCCTCATGCAAAATGTTTCAATCTTCAGTGATAAATCACCTCATTAATGTGAAGATATCAATGGACATAACTGCTAAAAGTATGGTCTGAAAATACAATAAAGACTAGAACGACAAGTGTTTTGGTAATTAAAATGAAGAAATAATACCATATATATATATATATATATATATATATATATATATGTGTGTATATATGAGAATTTACTCGGACAAGTGAAAAGTTACACAAATGTGAAAATGAAATTAACAGAACAGTAGAAATGGCTAGAAAACACCTTCTAAAGGATATGGAAGATCCTTACGTCAAAGCAAATATCGCAGCAACTGAGATTACTTATCATAAAATACTACCTACACTCAATATTCTGTTATGGTGTAGGAGCCTGGATCATGAATAAGTCAACAGAACAGAAAATGGAGGCCGATGATATGTGGCTATACAGAAGAATGGCGCGTATCACGTGGATAGAAAAAAATACAAATAAATAAGTATTAAACCAGCTAGAAGTGAAAGGAGAAATATTGAAAATCGTAAAAAATAAGACGCGTAAGATACTCTGGACACGTTATGAGGCATAAAATAATATAGCGAGGGCAAAGATCGACGGAAAGAGAACAAGAGGACGACAATGACATAGATGGCTGGACAACGTCAAGAAATGGACACGACCATACTTTGGCCGAGAGCACTATGGAGGCAACAAGCAGAGCAGACTGGAGACTTGCTGCAGCCAACCTTCCACGAGATGATGATGATGATGGTGATGATGATGATGATGGTGACGACGATGATGATGATGATGACGATGACGATGATGATGATTTATTCATGGTCCTCCACAGCGGACATGGATACTTCTGTCTTTTGAACTTTCCTACTATCTTTGATGGCTAAACACATGCAATCCACAGCTGCGGAGCTAACGGCAAGACAATAAACAACGGGAACAACTGCACAACGTCTTCGGGTTCATCAGAGCTTACTTCCGGAGAAATTGCTGCCATTGCTGTAAGCGTCAGCTGCGCAGTCATCACTGTAGCTGTCCTTGCCACTGTCTGCGTTATGTACAAGAACAGGAAAAGGTAACTCAGATAAAGATTGCCAGACTTTGGGATTATGTACAACTATAGTTTCATGTTGTTTTTGTTGTTGTTGTTGTTGTTCCACTTGACGTTGCAGTGAAGATTATGAAAAACAACCAAGTCTATGCAATTCTTTTTAGGCGTATGGAAATGAAGTGTAAATATTCACATTCTCCATGATTTTTTTCTATGGGCATATTATGGAGAATAGCAAAACAACAACCTGTCTTATGGGTGATCAGAAAAAGGAGATGGACATATCTCGGTCATGAGATGAGAAGAAACAATCAGAGAATACCAAAACAAGCTATCAAGTGGAGCACCACAGGCCGAAGAAAAAGAGGTCGACCACGTGAAACTCTAAAGAGGGCATTGTTAAGAGAGGTCAAATTAGTAGGCGGTACAATCCCTTGGTGAGATTGAAAAGCAGGAAACTTGGCAAACTACCATGCGAGCCCTATGTGACGTTTAACGACAAAAGGAAGGATGTAAGACGAAGATGTAAGATATTACGAAGTGATGTGGTCAGTTCCACACCTGCCCTTCTCCAGACTCTGGAGGTAACTGTTCATAGCTGTGCTACATGGGGACCATTAATGAAAGATTCAAACCACCAATCACCATAATGAAAGTCATTCTTCTTCTTCTTCGTTCAGTTTCGTATGCTCAGCTTTCTAACCAGGGAGAAGGGCTGCCTCCATGAGTCCTGTTGTCAGCAGGAGATCTTGGTACGATAAAAGTAAAATGCACTTAACACGTCGCTAATACTATGCTCAAAAAAGATATTGGTTTGCTGGCTTTTATATAAATTAGGCGGTTCGCTGGTTTCAATACAAATTAAGTAGTTCGCTGGTTTCAATATAAAATAAGTGGTTCGCTGGCTTCAGTAAAAATAAAACGGTTCACTGGCTTCTACTACAAATTAAACGGTTCTCTGGCTTTTATATAAATTAAGTGGTTCGCTGGTTTCAATATAAATTAAGTGGTTCACTGGCTTCAGTATAAATTAAGCGTTTCTCTGGTTTCAGTATAAATGAAGTATATGAGTGTGCATGTACCTGAGTGTGGTTTTCTTCAACTGACAACGTGAACTAAGCGGGTCAAACCACATGTGGGGGGAGAAGCCAGGTCCACACACTGCTGGCCAAGCTGAAGGGTCACAACAGGCAAGTCTCCCGAGGACACTGCGGGGGGGGGGGGGGGTGTGACCAGGTTTTGACCGCCTCTGACCAAGTTTTGACCGCCTCTGACAAAGTTTTGATTGCCTCTGACAAAGTTTTGACAGAAGTTTTTATTGCCTCTGACAAAGTTTTGACCGCCTCTGACCAAGTTTTGACCGCCTCTGGCAAAGTTTTGACCGCCTCTGACAAAGTTTTGACCGAGTCTGACAAAGTTTTGACCGCCTCTGACAAAGTTTTAGCCGCTTCTGATAAAGTTTTGACTGCCTCTGACAAAGTCTTGACCGCCTCTGGTTTGTTGACCTTGGTTACAGTGCCGTCTCCCTAGCACAGCTTTCTGCAGTTCCTGTCTGCCACAGTGGTAGCTTGGAAAACTTGCTGGAAGCAATTCTACTTTGAACAACTGTGAAAATTCGATTTTAACAGCACTGAAAAATCTGCTTTGAACGGCATTGAAAACTGCAGTGTTCTCAACTGGAGATAAATCGCTACTTACTTCCTCTCTGCCGTCTAAACTTATAAACGACTGGCCTGCTTGCTCTGTAAATCTTTTGTATGATTGGCTGCTCTATCTATAAACCTTACATATGACTGGCTGCTCTATCTATAAACTTTACATATGATTGGCTGCTCTATCTATAAACTTTATATGTGATTGGCTGCTCTATCTATAAACCTTACATATGACTGACTGCTCTATCTATAAACTTTACATATGACTGGCTGCTCTATCTATAAACTTTATGTGTGATTGGCTACTCTATCTATACTGCTCTATCTATAAACTTTACATACGATTGACTGCTCTATCTATAAACTTTATGTGTGCTTGGCTGCTCTATTTATAAACCTTACATATGATTGGCTGCTCTATCTATAAATATTATGTATGACTGACTGCTCTATATATAAACCTTAATTGGCTGCTCTATCTTTAAACCTACCGTATGATTGGCTGTTCTATCTACACACCTTACGTATGATTGGCTGCTATATCTACAAACCTTACATATGATTTACTGCTCTATCTATAAACCTTACGTATGATTGGCTGCTCAGTCTATAAACCTTACATATGATTGGCTGGTCTATCTATAAACCTTACGTATGATTGGCTGCTCAATCTATAAACATTACGTATGATTGGCTGCTCAATCTATAAACATTACGTATGATTGGCTGCTCTATCTATAAACCTTACATATGATTGGCTGCTCTATCTATAAACATTACATGTGATTGGCTGCTTTATCTATAAACATTATGTGTGATTGGCTTCTTGTTTCCGACAGGCGTAGTTCACGGACAAGCCAGGGGCAAAGTTCAGTTTCTGAGGAAAACATCCTGGAGACTACTGATCCTGAGAGTAAAGACTGGACGTCCATGGAAATCACCCAGGTAAACGTCTTGGACTAAGTATGGCATCAATGTCGCTAAGCTTATCCATGTCAGATGTGGTAAATGGGTGGTCCCGCTGACCGCGCCCGCTTAGCAACTGACATAAAACAAAACGACACAGAACGTGCATTAATTAACTCCCCTTATGTCCATTGTTTATATGGGCTGCTGTGTCCTCTAACTTTTTTATCATCAATTATTTTTTTTCCCTTTCACTTGTAATTTTAACAAAAATAGTGTGTGTGTGTTTTTTAAACTCCTTAATAGTCCCCTCCCCCTCCCCCAACATCATTTTATTTCCATATTTCTTTATATATTATCTGTTTCTTAGACTCTGTGTGCTGTATTATTTTCTTGTTTTTTTTTACAACCACGTTTTAAAGATTCAAAGTTTCTTATGCACAAACAAAAATAATGAAACTTCTCATTAATCGAGAAGGAAAAATATACGTAGAAGGAACAGCTGATGAAGAAGTAAACCAATTTGCATATCTCGGCAGCTACATAGACCAGGATGGTGACACCAGAAAGGAAGTTAGAACAGTAAAAGCAGCATTGACCTTCAAGAATTTTGAGAACATATGGAACCCAGAAGTTATAAGCACAGAAACCAAGTTAAGATTATTCGTTTCAAATGTAATATCCACCCTCATTAATGCATGCGAAAGCTGGAAAACAACTAAAGAAATAGACAAGAAATTAGACTCCTTTGAAAACAAATGCCTAAGGAAAATACTTGGCATCAAGTGGAACAAATTCAAGAACAATGCAGAGATAAGACAGATGACTGAACAATAACCAGTCTCATGGGTGATTAGGAAATGGAGAGGGACATATGTCTATCACATGTTGAGAAGAAGCAATCAAAGAATCCCCAAACAAGCTATCAAGTGGAACACAACAGGTCGAAGAAAAAGAGGTCGACTACGTAAAGCTCTAAAGAGGACATTGCTAACAGAGGCCAAATTGGTAGACATAAAATCTCTTGATGAGGTTGAAAAGCTCGCCGAAGACAGGAAAACTTGGAGAATTGCCATGCGGGCCCTATGTGACGTTTAACGCCACGGAAAGGATGTAAGATGTAAGAGGATGTAAGATGTAAGAGGATGTAAGATGTATGATATATGTATATAGTTAGTTCTGAATCAAAAACGTGAGCCTGGTAAAGTTGGATGAGGAAAACTGTACCAACAATGGCTGTCTTATGGTCTGTACCAACAATAGCTGTCTTATGGTCTGTACCAACAATGGCTGTCTTATGGCCTATACCAACAGTGGCTGTCTTATAGCCTGTACCAGCAGTGGCTGTCTTATAGCCTGTACCAGCAGTGGCTGTCTTATAGCCTGTACCAGCAGTGGCTGTCTTATAGATTGTACCAGCAGTGGCTGTCTTATAGCCTGTACCAGCAGTGGCTGTCTTATGGCCTGTACCAACAGTGGCTGTTTTATGGCCTGTATCACCAGTGGCTGTCTTATGACCTGTACCAACAGTGGCTGTCTTTTGACCTGTACAAACAGCAGCTGTTTTGTGGGATGTACCACCAGCGGCTGTTTTGTGACCTGTACTATTAGTGGCTGTCTTATGACCTGTACCACCAGTGGCTGTCTTGTGGGATGTACCACCAGCGGCTGTCTTGTAGGATGTACCACCAGCGGCTGTCTTGTGGGATGTACCACCAGCGGCTGTCTTGTGGAATGTACCACCAGCGGCTGTCTTGTGAGATGTACCACCAGCGGCTGTCTTGTGAGATGTACCACCAGCGGCTGTCTTGTGGGATGTACCACCAGCGGCTGTCTTGTGGAATGTACCACCAGCGGCTGTCTTGTGGGATGTACCACCAGCGGCTGTCTTGTGGGATGTACCACCAGCGGCTGTCTTGTGAGATGTACCACCAGCGGCTGTCTTGTGGAATGTACCACCAGCGGCTGTCTTGTGAGATGTACCACCAGCGGCTGTCTTGTGGGTGACTCTGAGAGTCAATAAACCCTGGCCTGGAAAAAAAAAGCCAGAGGCAGGCTTATGATGATAATTTATGACAAAATTCCTTCCTTCACATCTTCTGACATATAGCAGAACTCTTCCAAATATCCGAGCATATGAACTAGGCCGTGCGTTTTGGAGCTCATCTACAGTTTTGAGGTAGTTAACGCAACACCAGGGGTGTGTCAACTTGTAGGTCGCTGACTCTGATATGTCAGTTTATAGGTAGCTGACTCTGGAATGCCAGCTTATAAGTCGCTGACTCTGGTATGTTAGCTTATAGATGACTGACTCTGCTATGTCAGCTTATAGGTCGCTGACTCTGGTGTATCAACTTATATGTCGCTGACTCTGGTGTATCAACTTATAGGTCGCTGACTCTGGTTTATCAACTTATAGGTCGCTGACTCTGGTGTACCAACGTATAAGTCGCTGACTCTGGTATGTCAACTGTTTAGGCCGCTGACTGCTAAATCGAACAGCGTTATCTACCACCTTCCCCCTTCCCCCCCCCCCCCACCTTCCAAAGACAGTTGCTTTACGCATCTTACACAGGTTACTGGGACGAGTGACATGTCAGATATGTTCTTACTACGGAGATGTCATCTCTTAAGTTCAGTAAATCTCCATATCAGCTGCCCAGGTTAAACAAAAAGCGTAACGAACAAAATGACAGTCAACAATTTCCAGAAACAGATAAATGGAATCTCCCACTACAAAGAGAAGAGCAATTCAAACTGTTAACTTTAACTCTTTTGCTCCGAAGCAACACTGGCAGGGTTGGTAAATCTTCCAAACATCAATGCTCAGTAGTAATGTTTGCACGAAGTCTAGAGAAAAGGAGAAGAAGTTTCTAATCCAATCCATGTTTTGAAATTTTAGAGTAGTTCTTCTTCATCTGATCCCTTCTTCTTCTTCTTCTTCTTCTTCTTCTTCTTCTTCTTCTTCTTTCTTCTTCTTCTTCTTCCTCTTCTTTCTACGTCTTCTTCTTTATTCTTCTTCTTCTTCTTCTTCTTCTTCTTCTTCTTCTTCTTCTTCTTCTTCTTCTTCTTCTTTCTCCTTTATTTTCCTTCTTCTTCTTCTTCTTCTTCTTCTTCTTCTTCAGAAACCTGTTTCATTATTTACTTGTTTGTAATTATATGCTTCCATAGAATAACCAGCAATCTCTCAACACATGACTCGCCAACCATTAAGTACTAAAATGACATAGTTCGAAACGGAACTTGTTAGATATTGTTAGAAATTATTTTAATGTTTGGTAAAAAATATATTTAGAAGATCTGTATTCACAATGTATTTTTGTTTATATATATATATATATATATATATATATATATATATATATATATATATGTCTGTGTGTGTATGTGTGCACGAGAGCTATTTTATTAGGTTAATTACTTCTTCTCTTTTACTTTGAATGTAATAGTTAAATCTTACACTCTTTTGATATGTTTTTTTTCCCTAATTTAATTTGTATATTTATATTAAATCGAGTGTGGGAAGAATGAAAGATGGAGTGATGAAGGGCAGAATGTAAGACAGGCCTGCGTGCCCAATTCTTTACCCTTTAGAAATAAAGATTATTCATTCATTCATTCATTCTTTCTTCTTCTTCTTCTTTCTTCTTCTTCTTTCTTCTTCTTCTGCTTCTTCTTCATATTATTATTTCTTCTTCTTCTGCTTCTTCATCTTTTGTTTCTTCTTCTTATTTTTTTCTTTTTCTTATCCTTTCTTTTTCTTTTGTTTCTTCTTTCTCTTTCTTCTGTTTCTTATTCTTCTGTTTCTTCTTTCTTCTTCTTTCTCTTTCTTCTGTTTCTTCTTCTTCTTCTTTCTTCTTCTGTTTCTTCTTCTTCTGTTTCTTCTTCTTCTTCTTTCTTCTTCTGTTTCTTCTTCTTCTGTTTCTTCTTCTTCTGTTTCTTCTTCTTCCTCTTCTGTCTTCTTTTATTTCTTCTTCTTTTTTTTCTTCTTCTGTTTTTAATTCTTCTTTCTTCTTCTGTTTCTTCTTCTTCTCTTTTTCTTCTACTGTTTCTTCTTATTTCTTCTTCTATTTCTTCTTCTTCTTCTTTCTTTTTCTTATCCTTTCTTTTTCTTCTGTTTCTTCTTCTGCTTCTTATTCTTCCTTTCTTTCTTCTTCTTCTTCCTCTTCTTTTTTCTTCTTCTGCTTCTTCCTATCCTTTCTTCTTCTTCTTCTTCTTCTTCTTCTTCGAAATTTGCTTATGTCATTAGCGTCGCTTGGAGTTTCAGATATTGATCCAGATTAAGATGAGATGCCTGGTAGCTGTCATGTTATGTTTCCTCTATGTGCCTTTCACTCTATCTATCCATTTTTTTCCCTTGGTCATCCTAGCGCCCTATATCCAAACCTTTTAAAATGAAAGTATAATACTAAATATACTGTACGACTGTTACGTATATATTCCTTATTTTATACTCTTGTTTTAGGGGACTCTTCATCTGCCACGTCCTTTATGGTAAGACGACGGAAAATAGCGACTCACGGCAGGCAACAGCCCTACTAGAAGGCGATGTTAGGGACATTGATGTTGGCTCACGTGCGTCCGTCAGATCTCGCGAGATTTCATTGTTCCTGTTTGACTGGCGTGATTCCAGTTTTATTAATACCCCACTTACAGAAGACTAGCTTTTGATTAACATCATTCCTTTCTTTTAATGCACCAACGGGTTGATCACAGTGTCCTTTTAAGGCACGTTTCAATCCCTAGCCTTCTGATTATATATTTTAGGTTAAAATTTAACCCGCTCTTGAATGAGTGTCTCGTATTTGAACTTAGGGAAAAATATGATCAAGTTTAAGCTCATTTTCAAAATGGTATTTCCTTAACATATGTGTCAAGTGCTCATTTTATTTTAATTTGGGCCGCAAGTCCGACACAGGTGGTTAGCAATCCTTCATTCTGCAAAGCCAGCTCTCTATCATCTGTGCCACTTTTGTGGACAGTGCTCATTGCATACGATGGTTATTTCCCTTGTATAAGATGTTTGTAAAACAAAATATACAAGGGAAAGAACCAAGATAACTGAATTGTTTGTTTGTTTGTTTGTTTGTTTCCCTTCCTTCATATAATAAACTGAGACTCAATAATTTTCAACAATAAAAAGTCTCATAATGAGAGCTGTCCCATCCTGTCTCTCTTCATCTTGTTAGGAAGGGAAACAGAACCACAGGGCCAAAATGTGGATGAAAAACAGATACAAAAGCACTTTTACCTATCTAAGTTAATTGATAAGCCGTCCCGTATCATACAGGACAGTCTCGTGTTTTAAATATTTGTGAGTGTTTAGGTGGTGAAGTGGTTAGTGCACTAGTCTCTCATGGCGAAGACCGAGCGTTCGAATCCGGCTGGAGGTGCCCTTGTCACCCAGCTATAGAAATGAGTACCCGACTTCTTCTGGAGTTATAGAAGGAAAGGCGGTCAGGCGTGATACTGACAACATCACCCTCTAATGTACTGACCACATCACCCTCTAGTGTGCTGAACACATCACCCTCTAGTGTGCTTACCACATCACCCTCTAGTGTGCTGACCACATCACCCTCTAGTGTGCTGACCACATCATCCTCTAGTGTGCTGACCACATCGCCCTCTAGTGTCCTGACTACATCGCCCTCTAGTATGCTGAACACATCACCCTCTAGTGTCCTGACTACATCACCTTCTAGTGTGCTGACCACATCACCCTCTAGTGTGCTGACCACATCACCCTCTAGTGTGCTGACCACATCACCCTCTATTATGCTGACTACATCATCCTCTAGTGTGCTGACTACATCACCGAAAATATGAACACTAATACTATATCCCTGTGTGTCTCTATGGCATGACAGGGTTTCCTTTATCGCTACCCGAGAATCAGTCAGTCAGTCAGTCATTTGTATGTCCCTTGCGGAACTTTGCCTCCCTAACAGCTCTCCTGTAGGCCTCCCGGTTGAAAGAAAGACGCCCTGCTGCGGATTCAACCTATTGCAGATTATCAACGATGTCTTGCAGCCATCTTCGCCTTGCTCTTCCTCTCTTTTTACCGATGAGAACCGGTAGGAACATATAAATGCTCTCTATTTTAAAACATACCAGTATGTCCAATATTAACCCATATTCTCATCTTAGATAGTCGCATACTTGAAACTACCCAGATTTTTTTTCCCATCATTTTAGTGGAGATTTTGTATAAAGCTCACTCTGTGTAGAAGTGCAGGTAGACCTCATTTGTACATTTGTAAGTAGAGCTATAAACCTGGCCTACTCATTAAAATTTTGTGTTTTTTTTATATTTAAAGTTACCTTTTACCCTAATTTTTTTGTACCTGCTCTTTCCCCCTCCCTCCCTTTATTAAGTGTCCTGTATTTAAGTTTAGACAAGATGGTCAGATCAAGTCTGAGAAATAATGCCAGAAAAGACTATAATTTCTTATGTGTAACAAACTTCCAGCATGCAATCATATCATTTCAAAGTATTGTCAATGATACCACAGAATGTAGATAAAAGTTGTCAGAGATACCGCAAATATAGATAAAAATTCTCAGAGATACTGCAGAATGTAGATAAAAGTTGTTAGAGATACCACAGAATGTAGATAAAAGTGTCAGAGATACCACTGAATGTAAATAAAAGTTGTCAGAGATACTGCAGAATGTAGATAAAAGTGTCAGTGATACCATAGAATGTAGATAAAAGTGTCAGAGATACCACAGAATGTAGATAAAAGTGTCAGAGATACCACAGAATGTAGATAAAAGTGTCAGAGATACCACAGAATGTAAATAAAAGTTGTCAGGTCAGAGATACCACAAAATATAGACAAAAGTTGTCAGAGATACCACAGAATGTAGATAAAAGTTGTCAGAAGTACAGCAGAATATAGGTTGCCACTTCTCTTGAAACGACTTCATATTCAGTCTCAGAATGCTCACTTTAAGATTTAACACATTTTAGCTTGTGCTGATTACAAAACATGATTTTGTCTTCATCTTATCTAAATAGATTCAATTTTTGTTGTTTGATTGTTCATGAAGTTCTCTTTTAAAACGTTCTTCTATAAATGTGTTATTTATTGAGTTTACAACTTGTTTTCTATGAAACAACAGTGTTCATTAAGATATGCCCTATACATTGTTCAGTACATATTTTGTACTTTCTTCTTCAGCTATGCTGGGAAGTTTTCTGTATAATTATGGTATCCTACAAGTTTACATACACTGTAGTATTATGTATATATACGTTGCTCATTATGTTTTTTTAACATTTTATGTATAATTACTTTTCCCAGTTACACTCACCACCGCTCACCGGTATTCACGTGTATTCATTTTATTATTAGTATAATTTTAAGTACTGTCCCGTTTATATTAATATAGTATTAAAATTGTTTTGTAAAATTAACTGAACAATTGTTTTATATCTTACTGCATTTAATACCACGCTGTACATATGTCTCAGTGCCATATGATTTTCTACTTACTTCTAGTTTTTCAGAATATGTCTTGGTCTAGTTTTTCAGAATATGTCTTGGTCTAGTTTTTCCAGAATATGTCTTGGTCTAGTTTTTCAGAATATGCCTTGGTCATAAGTTAAGGGCCATTTTTGACTGAAAATGGGAAGATCGTGTCAAGAAATCTGTGACAAGAAAAGCTGCTACAGATGATCTGGTCCTTGTATCACGCCACGAACGCCACGTCAAAAGCAGAAACACAAATAACTCAACCCAAGGATTTTTGGCAAATACTAGAAGCATATAAGGGCAGTAACTACACGATAACTCAGTGGTCCCTAACCTTGGGAGACGCACATCCCTGGGGGTAGACGTCAGGACTTTTAGGGTACCCCCTAGAGAAAAAAGATTGATAATGGCACAAATCTATATTTAAAACCCAAAAGAAAATACAATAATAACAAACAATTTTTCCAAATGTGAAGGATAACAATGTATGGAAATAGGCTGCCAAGGGGCACGTAAGCAGAAGGTTGGGAACCACTGCGAAATCTGAGCAGATACAAAAGGCCAGACCCATCGGTATATTCCAAGAAAAGAGTCTGCTAAACTGTGTGGGAACCTGGATGAAGGAAGATAAGGTGGCCCTGGTTTCTCACTGAGACATTGTAATTGATGGCTGCGATATTTTCCCTGAACTGTCTGCGAATGGAGGCATCAGCAGCAGGGCATCTTGGTTACAACCGAGAGGCCTACAGGAGAGCTGTTTTGGAGGCAAAGTTCCGCAAGGGACATGCATATGACTGACTGGTCTGCAGCCCCGGAGCGTGATGTGGTCAGTATAACACATTGTGGCCTTTATTTCTTCGTCTCCGAGAGTGGCCTTGTATGCACTACCTTTTTTTTTAAAACTACGTGTTAACTTAGGTACCTAGGGCGGAGATGGAAGACACACCTTTGAAGTGAAGGCCACGTTCATTAACCACTTTGCTACACAGACGCTTAGCGAGAAACAATATATCACTATCAATGGCTGCAAGAGTGTGTCTGGATAAAAAGTAAATGTCTGCCTGATCGTGGCCACATCCGGCTAAATATAATAAAAGTTTATATATTTAAATCACCAGCAGACAAGCACCGAAGCTCAAATTCTCTTAGATAGGCAAACGTGTCTTGTCTTGTCTCCTTCCTCTTATACCTTTCGATGTTGAGGGGACAAATAGACGTCTTGATAGTGCTCGATGGTTTGCTTCATATAATGAGATATTTAATGCTTCTGTAATTTCCTCTCTCCATCTCCTGCATGGGCGGCCTCTTCCTCTGTTACCTACAAATCTTAGTGTGAATGTTGTCTGTGATATACTGTCTGGTGGTAACCGTGTAACATGGCCAAACCATTTGACTTGTTGTTTCTGGATATGGTGTAATACTGGTGTTACTCCAGCCTTTGTCCTTATTGTGTCATTTCTTATTTGGGGGAAACTTTTCAAATAACTAATTTAAAAGTGCCACGAAAAGGGAAAAAAATTCTACTCAGGTCTGGGATTCAAATATTGCTTTCGCTACATACCAATTGAAGACAGTAAAGACCTATTTTCTAACCATATCAGTGAATTGTTCTATCTATAACATAAAATGTTCTAGTAATCCCACCACTCCAACGCAAACAGAAAGAAAAAAAAAACTGGCTAGAGAAGATAAGAACACAAAATAAGGCAATACACAGTGCTCTTGTATATTTTATAGTTACTTCTTCCAGATCTACGACATATCTACTACAGACAATAAATCAAAATATCACAGGTTGAAGATACGCGCTGACTGGGAATCCCCGCACCATGATAAACTCCTACAGTTAACAAGTGTTAACATTATCAAAGAGTAAACTTATTGACTGTGTAAGTTTAACACCGAATGTAGTCTGCTGTTGATGAGTTGCGAATGATAAGCAGAAACACAGATTCTGTGATGCGATCTCTTTTGATCTCAGATTTCTAACTTATATCGTCCCTACAGTTTTCAGCAAAATAATGAAAGCAAAAATAAAACAAAAACAAAACAAAAATTTTAAAGTCTTTCATCCAGTGATAAATCTCTTGCATTTTTCTTGCCCGTCGTCCAGTATGTCTCTTTGCCTTCTCGAATGACACTTTTTAAAGATAGATCTATTATACGAGAATGTTAATAAACGTTTTCCTGTAGTGCAACATCTTTGGTAGACTGTAGCTGGAGAGCTTCTGTCTTCATGTTGAGTTTCTTGACGTCTTCCAAGAGATTGGTCAGTTCTCTCCTTCTCAACTCTTGCTGCTTGACCACCTTTCTCAACGAAGTTTCGGACACAGTACTTTGATCCTGACTCTTGTGTTGACCTTGACTTGCTGTGTCGTCTAAGAAAGATGGGTCAGGATCAGGACTAGGAGCAGTGAAGATTATGCTGGACATATCCACGATGATCTGCTTCTTCCCTGACTTGATTTCCTGCGCTTCTCTAGGCTGGTCGGTATCTCTGGGATTCTCCCGCTTGTTCCCGTCTTCCCGTGATACCAGCTGTCGGTGCACGGTGACCACAGGTATATGTCGAGTTTGAAGGTCACTGTCAGTGTCAGCTGTGGTGTCACATGATCTCCTGTAACGTTTTAAGGACAAGTATGAACTGTACTCCGTGTTCTCACGCCGGTAAATGGCAGGAAAATATACCTCGTTGTAACCTAAACTGTCAGATTCACACTCATCTCTATTTTCTACATCGTAAATTCCGCCATTTCCGGCGAACGTTCTTTTTGACTGGTCACTGGTAAAGGAACTATTTCCATAAATGTATTCATACGCGGCAGTATTTCGGTCGTTACTGTGACTTCTTCTAACTGAAGACCGAATCGTATCGGCGCGAATCGTACTACCATTGACAACCATTTCCTCTGACGGCGTTAGTTTTTCTAATATGATCTGTGCAGAAGACTTCCACTGCTTCTTCTGTGACGCTGTCTTCGTGGATGATCTCTGTTGCGTTCTGCAGCTTCTGGATGTTCCACCTTCCCCGTTTACCTTTTCAGACTTTTGTCTTTCAGGCCCATCATAAACGACATGATCGTCGTGCATATCACCATTACTGCTGGGGATATCTCCCTGTCCCCTAATATTTAAAGAATGAAGACTGGCAGAAACGTTGGTGTTGTGAGTTTCGATGGCATTTCTCTGCGTCTGTGAAGGAAATGTATGGGTCGACGGGAAAGATTTCAAGGAACTTTTATCGTAAATGGGAAGAAAAGGACTGGCCAAGCTCCTCCCTGTCTTTTCGTAAACCCTGGACCTCATATTCAACAGATCCTGGGTCTTAGATTCCTGGCGGTTCTGATATGCCTGAGCTCTTCTGCCGTTACCTCGGACGATGCTGGCAGACTGCTGGCCCTGCAAGAAGGAACCCTCTCGTGATCCTCCAGTCTGTCATAAAAGATACAGAAAGTTTTTATTGGTTTTAATCTAAAGCAATGCCCTTAAGCAAGAATCCAGCTAAACTGGGGCTATATATTAACAGACACAAAAAAAACCAGAAGATAATGAAAAGTAATAGTGCAAGCAGTAGCCTCATGGTAATTAAGGGAGTGCCAGTTGAGGAAGTTGAGTATTTAACATATTTAGACAGCATAGTGGATAAATACGGGATAACAGAAAAGGAATTTAAAGCTAGATTAACCAAGGCCAGGACAGCATTTATCCAACTTAACAAAATATGCTCATCTAAGAACATCAAAACAAGAACCAAACTTAGGCTTTCCGATGCAAACATAAGGACTGTCCTGCTATATGGTTCAGAGACATTGGTTATGACCAAGACAATACAACAAAGGATACAACATTCATGAACTACTGCTTGAGCAGGATTTTAAACATTAAATGGTAGGACAAGATCAGGAACGAGGAGGTCTGGGAAAAGGCAGGACAAGAATCTATGAACCCACAAATCATGTCTAGGAAGTGGAAGAGGATTGGCTACTCTGATGAAACCCGACACCAGCATAGCAAGACAGGCACTGACATGGAATTCTCAAGGAAACAGAAAAATGAGGAAGACCTAGACTTAGTTGGAGAAGAGAAATTATGACAGTGCTCAGAGACAAGGGATACACATGGAAGGAAAAATTCCAAGAACAGGGATGACTGGAGAGCCTTTATCCGTGGCCTATTCTCTCAAGGAAGTGAAAGGCAATGATGATGATGATGATGATGATGATGATGATGATGATGATGATGATGATGATGATGATGCCCTTTTCTTTATATCTTTTCTCTTGTTGTAATTAGGTCACAGCTTATTACAATTTTCGTTAATTGCTTCATTACTGTTGCAGATATAGCTATTATTACTACTGATATCACCAATCTGCTACGATTGTCACCTGTACTAATATTACTGACACATTAAACGTCATGATAGAAGACAGTTTTGGAAGGGTACATAATGGGAAAAGGAAAGAGAGGAAGACCAAAGCGGAGATGGCTGCAAGACATCGTTGATAATCTGCAAATGGATGCATCAGCAGCAGGGGCATCTTGCTCACAACCGAGAGGCCTACAGGAGAGCTGTTAGGGAGGCAAAGTTCGGCAAGGGATGACTACTATTACTGCTACTTCTACTATCACTACTATTTTAATAATTACTACCACATCTTCTACTTACAAAACCTAATAAACATTAACCATAACCATTGCGACTACTACTCCTACTCCTCCTCCTCCTCCTCCTCCTACTACTACTACTACTACTGCTACTACAACTACTACTACTACTACTAGCAGTATTTTATTTACTTTTCAGGACTGGAATATTGTTCCTTTCTCTTAACACACTGACAGCCACGTGTACAATGTGCTCTAGTGTGTCTGTCATTTCCGCAGACATTCTCAATTTCTGAGAGAATTTCCTTAACACACGTGTCAGGTACCCATTTCTATATTTCTCTCCCACAGTTCTTCCCCTCACATCTTTGTGCATTGCCTGCATTATCACGGGTTGCCTAATACCTCTTTTATATTAACACTTTTATCAAGGATAAAGACCAACCTTCGAAGATGAAAGCAGTAATGATGTCTCATCCTGTCGACTACGATCCGTCGACGTACCTGTAGGGACTTCTGTTGTAGGAGCAACGTCACCACTGGACGGCTTCGGGTGTGAATTTCTATCAAAGATTTGTTTCCCTTGAAGGGGCAGAATAACAGGTGGCGGGTGGCGTGGTCGCATCTGTCGAAATTTTTCTACTGTGGTCATCATGTTTGTTCTTTGAGCATAGTTGTTAGATTTACTTCCGTCATCTCCCGTCATGCGCAGTCGCTGGGATTTGTTTCTATTGGACAATGACTGAAGACGAAGTCTCTCTACCGCCTTAGCCAAGGATAGCTGAAAATAGAAATATTTGAAGAAATATCAGGTTTATATTTGTTAACTTACAAATAGCATGGTTTGTTTGGGCAACTCACGTGTAAAGTTGCCATAAAATACCCCCCTCCAAAAAAAAAAAGAATCATTTATATTCAGTTAGCGGAATTTTAGTTTCGGGACCAGGACAACAAACTGGATTTTCTTGAAATGACTTTTGAGATCATCATTTCTTTAGCAATTCTGATATAGGTGTGGCCACTAATAACAGCATATCTCATGCGTGTCAGATTTAGCTCACTCTAAATCTGAATCCATGTCCCATAGACGTACTCACCCCAGCTATAAAAATGGGTACCAGACTCCTTTTGTTACTGATGAAGGAAAGGCAGTCAGTAACTGTGCTGATCACATCATACTGTAGTGTGTCAGCTTCCTTCCTTGCCTTCTTTACTCCTGTCTGTTGCATTGGCCATCAACAAGGATTCTCTGTTTATTTATATCCTGGGCTGTTTCTTCTAATATAAATAGAGAAATAGAGGCGCTAGAGGAAATATGAATAAAAATAATAACTAAGTTACTGAATGACATTTACAACAGTGGTTATATGCCCAGTGACCTGCTTAAATCCACGTTTATAGCACTACCAAAGAAACCAGGTCCAAAGGAATGTGATGACCACATAGGACATGCAATGAGAAGAGGGGGCATTGAAACTATCATAATATTATTATTATTATTATTATTATTATTATTATTATTATTATATCTATTTCCAGGCGTAGTTGATCTTTTTTATTTCTGCTTCAAGACTCCTTCGCCACGTGTTTCTAGGTCTTCTTTGTTTCCTCTTTCCATGTGAGAGCTTGTCTAGTTATGCCTACAGTAGACTTTCCATGTGAGAGCTTGTCTAGTTATGCTTACAGTAGACTTTCCATGTGAGAGCTTGTCTAGTTATGTTTACAGTAGACTTTCCATGTGAGAGCTTGTCTAGTTATGTTTACAGTAGACTTTCCATGTGAGAGCTTGTCTAGTTATGTTTACAGTAGACTTTCCATGTGAGAGCTTGTCTAGTTATGTTTACAGTACACTTTCCACGTGAGAGCTTGTCTAGTTATGTCTACAGCAGACTTTAGAAATTAATGTCCTATCCATATTCAAAGTCTTTTTCATTATCATTTCTTTCACCGTGGGTTGGTTTGTTTTCTGGCATAACTCTTCATTGCTGGTGTTATCTGGCCATCTAATCTGAAGGATCTTCCTTAGGCAGGTGTTAACAAAGGTCTACAGTCTCTTGGTACTTTTTGGCTGATGCTGTCCATGTTTCTGATCCATACAACAGGACCAATTTCACATTTGTATTAAACAGTCTAAATTTTGTTGTTATGGATATTCTCTTGTAGTATGTCGAATGGTCAAGGAAAATATAGGACCCAAACTTTATTCCTCGTGTGTCTTCATGGCGTAACTGGGCTACATTTACTTTTCTAAATTATATCTTAAACATTACACGCGCAGGCGTCAATCGGCCATTAACTGTAGGGTTATTTTGTGAAATTTTCAAAAATTCGCAACAAATAAACTACGTAAGAGATCATGATTATTCTTACGTCAAGAGAGAGGGAACATTTTCAGGTTTTCTTTTTTTTAATAAAGCCCACCCTTACAGCTCCAGTGGTTTGCCGTTAGGAGG
The DNA here is from genome assembly GCA_009760885.1 of Achatina immaculata. NCBI lineage: Eukaryota > Metazoa > Mollusca > Gastropoda > Stylommatophora > Achatinidae > Lissachatina > Lissachatina immaculata. Next base: position 16,623,865 of record CM019714.1, on the reverse strand, counting down.
CAGCAGTAGCAGATATGGCATTCAGTAAACATGGGTAGTCATTTTGTGTTTTGGAATACGCAAGAACCACCTCCGTTGTAATTGTGCAGCGACGATTTCGAGCGGAATTCCATAAGGCAATACCTGCTTTCAACAGAATCAAGAAGTGGTATGTGAAACTCCGGGATGAAGTCTGTCTGTGCACAGCTCCTCGGCAGGGACGTCCAGGACCAAGCGAAGAAACCGTGAATCGTGTTAGATAAGCTTACCAGCGAAGCCCCCGCCTTCATTTCGCATACACGTCTTAATACTGTTGAAAGCAGGTGCTGCCTTCTAGGATTCCGCTCGAAATCGTTGCTACACAGTCACAACGAACGAGGTTCTTGCATGTTCCAAAACACAAAATGACTGCTCACGTTTACAGAACGCCATATTTGCTACTGCTACCTCCTAGGGGCAAACCACAGGAGTTCTGCACGCGGTTTTATTTTTTAAAAAACTTGAAGAGTTTCTCTCTCTCTCTCTCTCTCTCTCTCTCTCTCTCTCTCTCTCTTCTCTTCTCTTCTCTTTCTTTCTTTCTCTCCCTCTCTCCCTCCCTTGCCTTAAGAATAACCATATTCCGGTTCGTAGTTTATTTGTTGCGAATTTTTTAAATGTTCCATTGAGCTATGAATAATCCGATATAAGTGATAGAGACACTGAGTGAGAAACGTGGAGTACGACAAAGAAAGATGAATAACAATTGCAGGTCTTTGAGAACAAGATCCTCTACAGTGAGAAATAGAGAGCTAGAAAGAATACTAAACTTAACAGCTTATTTAAATCACAACGGATTATAAAACGTCTTGAAACTAAATAGGTTACGCTGGTCGGGCCATGTAGAAAGAATGGAAGAGAAAAGACAAATGAAAAAGACTGGACGTACGTAAAAGAGATGAAGGAAACAATGCCGAAAGGTAGACCAAGACCGAGATGGAGAGATAAGATAGAAGAGGATATACAGGAAAACTTGTGTCACCAGCTTGAGGGAGAAGATAAGGAATTGGGAGGAATGTAGGTGAACTTTATCTGCAGCAATGAGCTTTTAAAACTCGGAAAGCTAAAGAAGAAGAAGGAGGAGGAGGAGGAAGAGAAGATGAAGCAGGAGACAAAAAACATTTATCATCATTTTCTACACATTTCAAATGATGAGCGCGAATTAATTCGTCAGAGACAGGATCACATGTTTCGTGATGAGATGTCACCAAATTCGATATCACATCTTTCTTGATGAGATGTTACAGAAAACAGGATCACATCTTTCATGATGAGATGTAACAGAAGACAGGATCACATGTTTCGTGATGAGATGTCACCAAATTCGATATCACATCTTTCTTGATGAGATGCTACACAAGACGGGATCACATCTTTCTTGATGAGATGTTACAAAAAATGCTGTTTCGACAGATATTCTGATAATATATTAAAAGGATAAGAGAGGGCAACGAAAATTTCTTAGAAGAACTGTGTATAGACGAACACTGGCTTCTCAGCTTCATCAAGAAAAGAAAGTTTTCATTCTTCGTTCCCATTTAACGCATGATGGCCTAGAACAACAATAATGTAGGGTACATTTTCCTGGAGAAAGGTGAAGTGAGGCTTCCAAGGAGACGAAAGACTCAACACATCATGAAGAGTCTGAACACCACACTCACTGAAACTCCTGAAACACTTTCAACTTGACTAACGCTCTGTGACGGACAGAAGACATGGATGAGTGAATCTTCACACCCTGTTTATCAGCTACGCTAGATATATTGGTCCTCTTTTTTTTTCATCTCTACCTGGTCAGCGAAGGACTTAAGAAAGGCCACATGTGTATTAAATTACTGGACTAGCTACCTGTTCTTGGTCTATGAGAGAATCCCTCAAGGACGTCAGTCGAGTTAAGTACTCGGTCTGCCGTGTGTCAACATGCCCTCGATGGCGACTCGTTCCAAAGAAGGACTTCACCGGTGATCTTCTAGTTCCCAGTTTAGATTTCTCCATTAGTCTGAAAAATAAACCGTTTATAGTTCAGAACATGGGTGCTATATAGAGCAGAGATTATCTGGGAATTCTTAAAAATGAAACAATGATTTTAACATTCCTGACCTTCTTCTTCTCTTCTTTTCTTCTTCTTCTTCTTCTTCGTTCACTTCTACCACCAAAAACCGCACTGTGAACCTACTGAATTCACGCATGTGGTCCTCGTTAGGTCCCGTGGTCCCCTGTGTGGTCCAAAATAGACCACACGAGTTCCACGAAAGGACCACAAGGGGTTCAGAGTATCACAGTGCTTTAGCCTGTATTCTTGGTGGGTCTCGGAAGCGGGATTGCGTGACACTGTGGTTTTCATTGCACCAGTTTGGTCTAGGGTTGAACTTTCTCACCGGAAGACCTCGACGTGTTTGGAATATCAGTGCATCCCCGCTGGGTGAGAGGCGTAAGCCCACCCAGGCCAGAGTTGGACTTCTCACCGGAAAACCTCGACGTGTTTTGAGATACCCGTGTATCACCGCCGGGTGAGAGGTGGTTGCCCATCCAGTCCAGGGTTGGACTTTCTCACCGGAAAACCTCAGCGTGATTAGGATACGCAGACATCCCCGCCGGGTGAGAGGTGGTTGCCTATCTAGACTTCCCTGGTCCAGTGTCTCCGACTTCAGCATTTTGCGGTTGTGGCCGCTACCCTTCCTAGTTGCGACCAGGATGGAGCTTTTGTCCAGGAGGACGAATCCTCGCCACTAGTGACTTCTACCCCTGGGTTGAGCCGGTTTAGGCATTTCCCAGTATGGGCGTGTTTGGGACGGGACCGACCTCTGGGGCAGAGGTACTGTGACATTCATAGCCTTCAAGATTCACCCCTGGTATGAGCCGGTTTAGGCAAAATTCACCAGTATGGGTGTTTATCAGGCGTTACCGACCTCTAGAGCGGAGGTGGCATGACATGTCTAGCCATCGAGTTCCACCCCTGGTGTGTGCCGGTTTAGGCATATTTCACCAGTGTAGGTGTATTTCGGACGTAGGCGGCCTCTAGAGCAGAGGTGCCGTGGTATAGCTCTCGTAGCGATACTACTGGACATACCAGGTTAAACTTCACTTTCCACCACCTTTTCCCATCGGCGCCGCACAGGAACCTTTATTTCCGCATTTACTTCCTTAACCGGGAGGAGCTTCACTCCACGCGCGGCATTTGAAGAGTCAAGCCAGCAGTGACTTAACCTCTGGGACAAGCCGGTTCATGCATTTCACCCGATATGACTGCACTCAGGACGTGGCCGACCTCCAGACCAGAGGTGCCGTGATTTGACTGTTTGCTTCGATTTATCCTTTCAACCACTTTTTCCGCAGTGATGCTGCGCGGCAACCTCATTTGCAAATTTCTTCATTGGCCGGGAAGAGCACCGCTCCACCCACGGCAGCTGAAGATCTCGCCAACAGCGGGATTCCTGACCTGAAACTAATAGGATAATATTAGTGATTTTTTACTGCTTTTCATCATCATCATCACCATCATCATCATCATCATCATCATCATCATCATCATCATCATCATTATCCTCGTGTGTCTTCATGGTATAACTGGGCTACATTTACTTTTCTAAATTAAATCTTAAACATTACACGCGCAGGCGTCAATCTTGCAGGGTTATTCATAACTCTGTCAAATATTTCAAAAGTTCGCAACAAATAAACTACGTAACAAATCATGATTATTCTTACGTCAAGAGAGAGGGATCATTTTCAGGTTTTCTTTTTTAATAAAGCCCACCCGTACAGCTCCCCTGGTTTGCCGTTAGGAGACACCAGTAGCAAATATGGCGTTCAGTAAACATGGGTAGTCATTTTGTGTTTTGTAATACGCAAGAACCTCTCCGTTGTGACTGTGCAGCGACGATTTCGAGCGGAATTCCAGAAGGCAATACCTGCTTTCAACAGTACCAAGAAGTGGTGTGCGAAATTCCGGGATGAAGGCGGGGGTTTCACTGGTAAGCTTCTCTGACACGATTCACAGTTTCTTCGCTTGGTCCTGGACGTCCCTGCCGAGGAGATGTGCACAGACAGCCTTCATCCCGGAATTTCGCATACCACTTCTTAATACTGTTGAAAGCAGGTGCTGCCTTCTAGGATTCCGCTCGAAATCGTCGCTACACAATCACAACGGAGAGGTTCTTGCGTATTCCAAAACACAGAATGACTGCGAATGCCATATTTGCTACTACTGCCTCCTAGCGGCAAATCATAGGACTTCTGCACGCGGTTTTATTTAAAATAAAACTGAGTCTCTCTCTCTCTCTCTCTCTCTCTCTCTCTCTCTCTCTCTCTCTCTCTCCCTCCCTCCCTTGCCTTAAGAATAATCATGTTCCGCTACGTAGTTTATTTGTTGCGAGTTTTTGAAATGTTCCACAGAGTTATGAATAACCCTGTATAAGTGATGGAGACACTGAGTGAGAAACGTGGACTACGACAAAGAAAGATGAATAACAATTGCAGGTCTTTGAGAACAAAATCCTCTACAGTGAGAAATAGAGAGCTAGAAAGAATACTAAACTTAACAGCTTATTTAAATCACAACGGATTATAAAACGTATTGAAATTAAGTAGGTTATGCTGGTTGGGCCATATAGAAAGAATGGAAGAGAAGGGACAAACGAAAAAGACTGGACGTACGTAAAAGAGATGGAGGAAACAAGTCCGAAAGGTAGACCAAGACAGAGATGGAGAGATAAGATAGAAGAGGATATACAGGAAAACTTGTGTCACCAGCTTGAGGGAGAAGATGAGGAATAGGGAGGAATGTAGGCGAACTTTATCTGCAGCAATGAGCTTTTAAAACTCGGAAAGCTAAAGAAGAAGGAGGAGGAGGAGGAAGAGAAGATGAAGCAAGAGACACAAAACATTTATCATCTACACATTTCAAATGATGAGCGCGAATTAATTCGTCAGAGACAGGATCACATGTTTCGTGATGAGATGTCACCAAATTCGATATCACATCTTTCTTGATGAGATGTTACAGAAAACAGGATCACATCTTTCATGATGAGATGTACAGAAGACAGGATCACATGTTTCGTGATGAGATGTCACCAAATCGATATCACATCTTTCTTGATGAGATGCTACATGAGACAGGATCACATCTTTCATAGTGAGATGTAACAGAAGACAGGATCACATCGTTCATAGTGAGATGTAACAGAAGACAGGATCATATGTTTCGTGATGAGATGCTACAGAAGACGGGATCACATCTTTCTTGATGAGATGTTACAAAAAATGCTGTTTCGACAGATATTCTGATAATATATTAAAAGGATAAGAGAGGGCAACGAAATTTCTTAGAAGAACTGTGTATAGACGAACACTGGCTTCTCAGCTTCATCAAGAAAAGAAAGTTTTCATTCTTCGTTCCCATTTAACGCATGATGGCCTAGAACAACAATATGTAGGGTACATTTTCCTGGAGAAAGGTGAAGTGAGGCTTCCAAGGAGACGAAAGACTCAACACATCATGAAGAGTCTGAACACCACACTCACTGAAACTCCTGAAACACTTTCAACTTGACTAACGCTCTGTGACGGACAGAAGACATGGATGAGTGAATCTTCACACCCTGTTTATCAGCTACGCTAGATATATTGGTCCTCTTTTTTTTTCATCTCTACCTGGTCAGCGAAGGACTTAAGAAAGGCCACATGTGTATTAAATTACTGGACTAGCTACCTGTTCTTGGTCTATGAGAGAATCCCTCAAGGACGTCAGTCGAGTTAAGTACTCGGTCTGCCGTGTGTCAACATGCCCTCGATGGCGACTCGTTCCAAAGAAGGACTTCACCGGTGATCTTCTAGTTCCCAGTTTAGATTTCTCCATTAGTCTGAAAAATAAACCGTTTATAGTTCAGAACATGGGTGCTATATAGAGCAGAGATTATCTGGGAATTCTTAAAAATGAAACAATGATTTTAACATTCCTGACCTTCTTCTTCTTCTTCTTCTTCTTCTTCTTCTTCTTCTTCTTCGTTCACTTCTACCACCAAAAACCGCACTGTGAACCTACTGAATTCACGCATGTGGTCCTCGTTAGGTCCCGTGGTCCCCTGTGTGGTCCAAAATAGACCACACGAGTTCCACGAAAGGACCACAAGGGGTTCAGAGTATCACAGTGCTTTAGCCTGTATTCTTGGTGGGTCTCGGAAGCGGGATTGCGTGACACTGTGGTTTTCATTGCACCAGTTTGGTCTAGGGTTGAACTTTCTCACCGGAAGACCTCGACGTGTTTGGAATATCAGTGCATCCCCGCTGGGTGAGAGGCGTAAGCCCACCCAGGCCAGAGTTGGACTTCTCACCGGAAAACCTCGACGTGTTTTGAGATACCCGTGTATCACCGCCGGGTGAGAGGTGGTTGCCCATCCAGTCCAGGGTTGGACTTTCTCACCGGAAAACCTCAGCGTGATTAGGATACGCAGACATCCCCGCCGGGTGAGAGGTGGTTGCCTATCTAGACTTCCCTGGTCCAGTGTCTCCGACTTCAGCATTTTGCGGTTGTGGCCGCTACCCTTCCTAGTTGAAAGCAGGTGCTGCCTTCTAGGATTCCGCTCGAAATCGTCGCTACACAATCACAACGGAGAGGTTCTTGCGTATTCCAAAACACAGAATGACTGCGAATGCCATATTTGCTACTACTGCCTCCTAGCGGCAAATCATAGGACTTCTGCACGCGGTTTTATTTAAAATAAAACTGAGTCTCTCTCTCTCTCTCTCTCTCTCTCTCTCTCTCTCTCTCTCTCTCTCTCCCTCCCTCCCTTGCCTTAAGAATAATCATGTTCCGCTACGTAGTTTATTTGTTGCGAGTTTTTGAAATGTTCCACAGAGTTATGAATAACCCTGTATAAGTGATGGAGACACTGAGTGAGAAACGTGGACTACGACAAAGAAAGATGAATAACAATTGCAGGTCTTTGAGAACAAAATCCTCTACAGTGAGAAATAGAGAGCTAGAAAGAATACTAAACTTAACAGCTTATTTAAATCACAACGGATTATAAAACGTATTGAAATTAAGTAGGTTATGCTGGTTGGGCCATATAGAAAGAATGGAAGAGAAGGGACAAACGAAAAAGACTGGACGTACGTAAAAGAGATGGAGGAAACAAGTCCGAAAGGTAGACCAAGACAGAGATGGAGAGATAAGATAGAAGAGGATATACAGGAAAACTTGTGTCACCAGCTTGAGGGAGAAGATGAGGAATAGGGAGGAATGTAGGCGAACTTTATCTGCAGCAATGAGCTTTTAAAACTCGGAAAGCTAAAGAAGAAGGAGGAGGAGGAGGAAGAGAAGATGAAGCAAGAGACACAAAACATTTATCATCTACACATTGCAAATGATGAGCACGAATTAATTCGTCAGAGACAGGATCACATGTTTCGTGATGAGATGTCACCAAAATCGACATCATATCTTTCTTGATGAGATGCTACATGAGACAGGATCACATCTTTCATAGTGAGATGTAACAGAAGACAGGATCACATCGTTCATAGTGAGATGTAACAGAAGACAGGATCATATGTTTCGTGATGAGATGCTACAGAAGACGGGATCACATCTTTCTTGATGAGATGTTACAAAAAATGCTGTTTCGACAGATATTCTGATAATATATTAAAAGGATAAGAGAGGGCAAAGAAAATTTCTTAGAAGAACTGGGTATAGACGAACACTGGCTTCTCAGTTTCATCAAGAAAAGAAAGTCTTCGTTCCTCGTTCGCATTTAACGCATGATGGCCTAGAACAACAATAATGTAGGGTACATTTTCCTGGAGAAAGGTGAAGTGAGGCTTCCAAGGAGACGAAAGGCTCAATATATCACCGAGAGTCTGAACACCACACTCACTGAAACTCCTGAAACACTTTTAACTTGACTAACGCTCTGTGACGGACAGAAGACATGGATGAGTGAATCTTCATATCCGATTTATCAGCTACGCTAGATATATTGGTCCTCTTTTTTTTCATCTCTATCTGGTCAGTGAAGAACTTAAGAAAGGCCACAGGTGTATTAAATTACTGGACTAGCTACCTGTTCTTGGTCTATGAGAGAATCCCTCAAGGACGTCAGTCGAGTTAAGTACTCGGTCTGTCGTGTGTCAACATGCCCTCGATGGCGACTGGCTCCAAAGAAGGATTTCATCGGTGATCTTCTAGTTCCCAGTTTAGATTTCTCCATTAGTCTGAAAAATAAACCGTTTATAGTTCAGAACATGGGTGCTATATAGAGCACAGTATATCTGGGAATTCTTAAACAATGATTTTAATATTTCTGACCTGAAACTAATAGGATAATATTAGTGATTTTTTAATGCTTTTCATCATCATCATCATCATCATTATGATGATGATTATTATTATTGTGGTTGTTGTTGATGTTGTCTTGCTGTTGGAAGCGAAGATGCTGTACGTTTTGGCAATCAGCGACCCACAGCTGGCTAAGACCCTGTCCCACCTCTCCGTTGGTAGCCCCACTACCAGCCCCAGCCTGGCTAAGGGGCCAGGATTAGCCATAGTCCCCATGGTGGTGGAGTCTGCTAAAGAAGTATAGCACACCCCTTGCTTTTTAGCTGACCATAGGATTGAAAAAAATAACGTCTAACAAGCCGATACGACGCTGTAGCTCAATAGCTTCACAGCATCGGCTGCAAAGAACACGAGCTCACACTTTCATAAGATGAAATTCATTCATTCATTTGCATGTCCCTTGCGGAACTTTGCCTCCCAAACAGCACTCCTGTAGGCCTCTCGGTTGTGAGCAAGATGGCCTGCTGCTGCTGCATCTATTTGCAGATCGTCAACGATGTCTTGCAGCCATCTTCGTTTTGGTCGTCCTCTTTTCTTTTTCCCATTATGTATCCTTCCAATACGGTCTTCTCTAAATCATCATGACGTTTAATGTGTCCAAAATATTTAAGTTTTCTCTCTTTTATCCTCTTTACTAGCCAGCCTTCTTCAAACCAAGGAGATGAAAACAAGACAATATTTATTATTATTATGTTCCTTTTTCCCCATATTTTATATGAATAACACATTTTCTGAAATATTTGTTACTTTCTCCTGTTTTTCATTGTATTTTATGTTATATTCTCCTCGCTGGTCTGATATTATTCCTGTTCTAAGAATGTGTTTCTCATCCTCTATATACACGCAAACTAAAAACTTCCAGAAATGATTTCAGCGATACAGTCCTTGCAAGTGCTTTTATCGACAAACTGACTAGAACGAAAGCTGAGATAAACAATAAATTACATAAATCACATTTTTACTATACTGTTTTTAATCATCATCTTGTACCACCTCCACCTGTAGGCTACCAGCAATGGACCTTCAACCTGCTGCGTCCCTTCATCTCACAGCCATAGCATTATTTCTCTCCGTCTCTTAATGTTACTCTTTTAATTATTCTTTATCTTGGCGAAGAAAGTCAAGAATTATCCAGAAATTTGGATTTTGATATATCCACATCGTTTTTTAAAGGAATACTTGTATATATACATGGCCAAACACCGTAAGAAACAACTTCTTGCTGCCTTAAATGCAGATGAAGCCGCTGACAGCAATTATTGAGGAAAGACGCTGGAGATGGTTGGGTCATGTGCTCCGAATGACTGATGACTCACTACCAAAAATAGCACTAAGATGGACACCACAGGGGAACAAAAGTAAGGGCAGACCAAAGGAGACATGGAGAAGAACAACAGAAAGGATGTTGAGCAATAGAGGGCTCACTTGGGCAAGAGCAGAAAAAAAGGCAAAGGACCTGCTGATATCTTGTTCATATTGTGAGATCACTCACTATTTTAGAGTTAATACATCTTTTTGCTGAGTATCTGACTAAAAATACCATAAACATCGAATGAACGAATTTCATATCGTCAAAGCCACACCGCTGGTGTAGAACTTACCAAGAAGAAACCAGACAAGAGAGAATATAATATTCTAATACAATATGAGAACCTTCTTCCGTCTCAGTCACAGAAGGATCTGGTTAGACAACTTCTGAGTGATCTTCGCGTAAATCTGACGTAGATTTAACATTCAGTCGTAACTCTTGCCCGGGTTTGAAATGTCTTTAAGTTGAAGTTTCTTTAAGATCTTTTTATATATCACGGAACAGTTTAATCAGATCTGATCAAGACCCCATTCCAATTCTCCCCAATGTGCTTTGAAACAGACTTTTGTCTCATATTAGCTTGAGCAATGGAGAAATCGATCTACATGTTTCCAATAGGGGCAGAAATTGCTGAAAGTCATTGCTTCTTGGACCGACTCAAGAATTTAATGGAAAAAAAAGACCACGGTAGACGTCGTATGAGGTGCGTAATATACGTAATAAGTTTATACGTGTATAAGATACGTAAGCCACACTTCCGTCTATATCCCCTGGCATTTCCAGGGGTGTGAACTATTCACATTTCTAGGCCATTGCAGTGTTTGAGGTAGCGATGCTAGCACCTGTCCTGGCTGACTTTTGTTTTCCAGGTAAACCTCAGGTAACCCATTTCTTGATCCTGGCTTGACCCCGGGGCCAGTAGGTTCGGTAAACTTCCCGAGCGCCAACTCAAACAAGGGCCCTTCTGATCAGCAGCTGAGTGAAGTCACAAGTTGAGCTGCGAATATTAGGGCCTGACATACATCAAACTAGGGAGGTGAAGACGCTGTCCTATGAGGCAATCAGCGACCCATAGCTGATATGCTAGCGTCAGGGTTAGCGAGCCATAGCTGACTAAACCCTGTCCCAACTATTCTTTGGTACCCCCAGTAACAGGCCTAGCCTGGCTAACGGGACCGGGATCGTCATGGTCCCCATGGTGGTGGAGTCTGCTAAAGAAATATTGCACACCCTTTGCTTTTTAGCTGTGTTCCAGGGCTGAAAAAGTAGCTGCTATAACCCGCTCCCACGCCGATACGATGCTGTGCCTCAACACTTTCACAACGTCGGCGGCAAAGAACACCAGCTCCAGGTTACAGGGAGTTCGTACAAGTACAAGTACATCAAACTAAAAGTGTTTTATAAGAGAACCGATTTTAGAACGACGTTTTCGTAAATTTTAATCTAAGTTTTCTTATTTATGTTTGTTTTACTGGAAAATCTACTACTTACGCTTGTCGATCTTTCTAAATCGCGTGAATTATGTCCCTTGACTTGCGGCAATCACTTTAGATTACTCCATTTCAACTCGACTTTGTAAGTGACGGTAGCACGTCCGGCTCATTTATACCGAAATGGATATAAATCAAGTAAGCACTTAATCGATAAATAGACCTTACATGCTTGATAAAGTCCGTCTTTAAGGTAGAGTAATTTATTCATAAGATCACAGAACGCTTTCTCAGTACAAAAAAAAAACTTCCACTGGCTCTGATTCTCACACATTTTCACAAAGCGGGCATGTTCGAGATCTAAACTTGCTGCGAGTCTCGGGATAGACAGCAATAAATGAAGACTTTCAATGTACGTAAAGCAGAATTCCGTCTTTTACTAAATCTGAAATGATAGACGTTTTCATTTACAGAAGTGGTTCTTAAGCTGGGGTTATTGGGCCTTGGAAAGGTCCATAGAATTATTTTTGAAGGTTTGGGGGCTAGCAAATGCATTGCGTCGAATTAACACAAAAAAAAGTAAGTTCTGTTACTTCATTTTTAATGAGATATCAAAAACCGGTTACCAAGCCGGAAAGAAGATCCACAGCTGTTTTCAGAGCTTAAAAGGGGGTCTATGGCCAAAAAGGGTGAAGAACCACTGATTTAGAGTCAACTTAGAATATCCAAGTAAAATACTTCGGTCAAGTAACTGGAACCATGAGATCTCCTACACCCATACATTTCTTAGTCTTAACACAGTGTTAGTTTAAGAGTGAAGAAGCTTTTAGTCCAAGTATTGCCTGCACATGTAAAAGGCTGCAGGAAAGTTGGCTCATTTTCTGACAGTATACAAACAGCTGCTTGGGAAAAAGAAAAAGAGGAAGACCAAGACGAAGATGGCTGCAAGACATCGTTGACGATCTGGAAATGGATGCAACAGCAGCAGGCCATCTTGCTCACAACCGAGAGGCCTACAGGAGTGCTGTTTAGGAAGCAAAGTTCCGCAAGGGACATGCAAATGAATGAATGACTGAATGAATGAATGAATGAATACAAACAGCTATACTATCTATCCTAGAAGTATCTATACTACAAGAGCTTAATATTGAAGAAGGCTGGCTAGTAAAGAGGATTAAAGAGAGAAAACTTACATAATTTGGACACATTAAACGTCATGATAATCTAGAGAAGACCGTCTTGGAATGGTACATAATGGGAAAAAGAAAGAGAGGAAGACCAAGGGCGAAGATGGCTGCAAGACATCGTTGACGATCTGCAAATGGATGCATCAGCAGCAGGCCATCTTGCTCACAACCGAGAGACCTACAGGAGTGCTATATAGAGCACAGTATATCTGGGAATTCTTAAACAATGATTTTAATATTTCTGACCTGAAACTAATAGGATAATATTAGTGATTTTTTAATGCTTTTCATCATCATCATCATCATCATTATGATGATGATTATTATTATTGTGGTTGTTGTTGATGTTGTCTTGCTGTTGGAAGCGAAGATGCTGTACGTTTTGGCAATCAGCGACCCACAGCTGGCTAAGACCCTGTCCCACCTCTCCGTTGGTAGCCCCACTACCAGCCCCAGCCTGGCTAAGGGGCCAGGATTAGCCATAGTCCCCATGGTGGTGGAGTCTGCTAAAGAAGTATAGCACACCCCTTGCTTTTTAGCTGACCATAGGATTGAAAAAAATAACGTCTAACAAGCCGATACGACGCTGTAGCTCAATAGCTTCACAGCATCGGCTGCAAAGAACACGAGCTCACACTTTCATAAGATGAAATTCATTCATTCATTTGCATGTCCCTTGCGGAACTTTGCCTCCCAAACAGCACTCCTGTAGGCCTCTCGGTTGTGAGCAAGATGGCCTGCTGCTGCTGCATCTATTTGCAGATCGTCAACGATGTCTTGCAGCCATCTTCGTTTTGGTCGTCCTCTTTTTCTTTTTCCCATTATGTATCCTTCCAATACGGTCTTCTCTAAATCATCATGACGTTTAATGTGTCCAAAATATTTAAGTTTTCTCTCTTTTATCCTCTTTACTAGCCAGCCTTCTTCAAACCAAGGAGATGAAAACAAGACAATATTTATTATTATTATGTTCCTTTTTCCCCATATTTTATATGAATAACACATTTTCTGAAATATTTGTTACTTTCTCCTGTTTTTCATTGTATTTTATGTTATATTCTCCTCGCTGGTCTGATATTATTCCTGTTCTAAGAATGTGTTTCTCATCCTCTATATACATGCAAACAAAAACTTCCAGAAATGATTTCAGTACAGTCCTTGCAAGTGTTTTATCGACAAACTGACTAGAACGAAAGCTGAGATAAACAATAAATTACATAAATCACATTTTTACTATACTGTTTTTAATCATCATCTTGTACCACCTCCACCTGTAGGCTACCAGCAATGGACCTTCAACCTGCTGCGTCCCTTCATCTCACAGCCATAGCATTATTTCTCTCCGTCTCTTAATGTTACTCTTTTAATTATTCTTTATCTTGGCGAAGAAAGTCAAGAATTATCCAGAAATTTGGATTTTGATATATCCACATCGTTTTTTAAAGGAATACTTGTATATATACATGGCCAAACACCGTAAGAAACAACTTCTTGCTGCCTTAAATGCAGATGAAGCCGCTGACAGCAATTATTGAGGAAAGACGCTGGAGATGGTTGGGTCATGTGCTCCGAATGACTGATGACTCACTACCAAAATAGCACTAAGATGGACACCACAGGGGAACAAAAGTAAGGGCAGACCAAAGGAGACATGGAGAAGAACAACAGAAAGGATGTTGAGCAATAGAGGGCTCACTTGGGCAAGAGCAGAAAAAAAGGCAAAGGACCTGCTGATATCTTGTTCATATTGTGAGATCACTCACTATTTTAGAGTTAATACATCTTTTTGCTGAGTATCTGACTAAAAATACCATAAACATCGAATGAACGAATTTCATATCGTCAAAGCCACACCGCTGGTGTAGAACTTACCAAGAAGAAACCAGACAAGAGAGAATATAATATTCTAATACAATATGAGAACCTTCTTCCGTCTCAGTCACAGAAGGATCTGGTTAGACAACTTCTGAGTGATCTTCGCGTAAATCTGACGTAGATTTAACATTCAGTCGTAACTCTTGCCCGGGTTTGAAATGTCTTTAAGTTGAAGTTTCTTTAAGATCTTTTTATATATCACAGAACAGTTTAATCAGATCTGGTCAAGACCCCATTCCAATTCTCCCCAGTGTGCTTTGAAACAGACTTTTGTCTCATATTAGCTTGAGCAATGGAGAAATCGATCTACATGTTTCCAATAGGGGCAGAAATTGCTGAAAGTCATTGCTTCTTGGACTGACTCAAGAATTTAATGGAAAAAAAAGACCACGGTAGACGTCGTATGAGGTGCGTAATATACGTAATAAGTTTATACGTGTATAAGATACGTAAGCCACACTTCCGTCTATATCCCCTGGCATTTCCAGGGGTGTGAACTATTCACATTTCTAGGCCATTGCAGTGTTTGAGGTAGCGATGCTAGCACCTGTCCTGGCTGACTTTTGTTTTCCAGGTAAACCTCAGGTAACCCATTTCTTGATCCTGGCTTGACCCCGGGGCCAGTAGGTTCGGTAAACTTCCCGAGCGCCAACTCAAACAAGGGCCCTTCTGATCAGCAGCTGAGTGAAGTCACAAGTTGAGCTGCGAATATTAGGGCCTGACATACATCAAACTAGGGAGGTGAAGACGCTGTCCTATGAGGCAATCAGCGACCCATAGCTGATATGCTAGCGTCAGGGTTAGCGAGCCATAGCTGACTAAACCCTGTCCCAACTATTCTTTGGTACCCCCAGTAACAGGCCTAGCCTGGCTAACGGGACCGGATCGTCATGGTCCCCATGGTGGTGGAGTCTGCTAAAGAAATATTGCACACCCTTTGCTTTTTAGCTGTGTTCCAGGGCTGAAAAAGTAGCTGCTATAACCCGCTCCCACGCCGATACGATGCTGTGCCTCAACACTTTCACAACGTCGGCGGCAAAGAACACCAGCTCCAGGTTACAGGGAGTTCGTACAAGTACAAGTACATCAAACTAAAAGTGTTTTATAAGAGAACCGATTTTAGAACGACGTTTTCGTAAATTTTAATCTAAGTTTTCTTATTTATGTTTGTTTTACTGGAAAATCTACTACTTACGCTTGTCGATCTTTCTAAATCGCGTGAATTATGTCCCTTGACTTGCGGCAATCACTTTAGATTACTCCATTTCAACTCGACTTTGTAAGTGACGGTAGCACGTCCGGCTCATTTATACCGAAATGGATATAAATCAAGTAAGCACTTAATCGATAAATAGACCTTACATGCTTGATAAAGTCCGTCTTTAAGGTAGAGTAATTTATTCATAAGATCACAGAACGCTTTCTCAGTACAAAAAAAAAAACTTCCACTGGCTCTGATTCTCACACATTTTCACAAAGCGGGCATGTTCGAGATCTAAACTTGCTGCGAGTCTCGGGATAGACAGCAATAAATGAAGACTTTCAATGTACGTAAAGCAGAATTCCGTCTTTTACTAAATCTGAAATGATAGACGTTTTCATTTACAGAAGTGGTTCTTAAGCTGGGGTTATTGGGCCTTGGAAAGGTCCATAGAATTATTTTTGAAGGTTTGGGGGCTAGCAAATGCATTGCGTCGAATTAACACAAAAAAAAAGTAAGTTCTGTTACTTCATTTTTAATGAGATATCAAAAACCGGTTACCAAGCCGGAAAGAAGATCCACAGCTGTTTTCAGAGCTTAAAAGGGGGTCTATGGCCAAAAAGGGTGAAGAACCACTGATTTAGAGTCAACTTAGAATATCCAAGTAAAATACTTCGGTCAAGTAACTGGAACCATGAGATCTCCTACACCCATACATTTCTTAGTCTTAACACAGTGTTAGTTTAAGAGTGAAGAAGCTTTTAGTCCAAGTATTGCCTGCACATGTAAAAGGCTGCAGGAAAGTTGGCTCATTTTCTGACAGTATACAAACAGCTGCTTGGGAAAAAGAAAAAGAGGAAGACCAAGACGAAGATGGCTGCAAGACATCGTTGACGATCTGGAAATGGATGCAACAGCAGCAGGCCATCTTGCTCACAACCGAGAGGCCTACAGGAGTGCTGTTTAGGAAGCAAAGTTCCGCAAGGGACATGCAAATGAATGAATGACTGAATGAATGAATGAATGAATACAAACAGCTATACTATCTATCCTAGAAGTATCTATACTACAAGAGCTTAATATTGAAGAAGGCTGGCTAGTAAAGAGGATTAAAGAGAGAAAACTTACATAATTTGGACACATTAAACGTCATGATAATCTAGAGAAGACCGTCTTGGAATGGTACATAATGGGAAAAAGAAAGAGAGGAAGACCAAGGGCGAAGATGGCTGCAAGACATCGTTGACGATCTGCAAATGGATGCATCAGCAGCAGGCCATCTTGCTCACAACCGAGAGACCTACAGGAGTGCTGTTTAGGAAGCAAAGTTCCGCAAGGGACATGCAAATGAATGAATACAAACAGTGTCACCAGGATGAATTTTGTAAAGTTTAGTAAAGTGATGCAAAACCATTTCTCCACATACACGTACACACACATACCATCTCCCACTTTATTGATTAGCCCATTCTGTTTTCAGTCACTAGAAGCCCCCCCCCCCCTTCCACTTCCTTTAAAACACAAGAAAAGTTGCAGATCTCGGATCGATGCACCAGCTGGACTTCCCCTCTCCCTTTTATTAGATATATATATATACTCGCTTTGAATTACATACATATAATGTACATATATGTTATGTATACATACATACATACATACATACATACATACATACATACATACATACATATATTATACATAACGTATTTCTTTGATTAAACGAAGGATCTGAAATAATCGCCTTCCCCAATTAGACGCCCGGAGTGGTCGTACAGAGGCATGTTTCGAATAAATACATGCCTCACATAAACGCCGGGTCTGAAATAAACGCATTTTCAGTAAATCGTCTCTACGGAAAGACGTACGATGTAGGCTAATAACCGCTGCTGCAGAATCGTACTTTGCAGTTTGCGAATAAAGCCTACCTTGAACAGACGCCAGCCTCTAATAAAGGCCGAATTATGACGACACTTTTGTAAATAAACATCGGGTGCATTATTCAAAGAAATATGGTACATACGTATAGCAGTATATAAAAGATTTTTTAAGAATGAAAAATATTTAAAGATGAAAAACAAGGAACAAAAATACACCTCCATATACTGAACGCTCAAATGCATTATCAAATGCATAACAAACAAAAATAGAATAAACATATCAGATTTACATACAAGTAAAGAAATAAATGGTCAGATTTACGGAATGAAAAGAATAGAGCAAAGAATGTATCACCGCAGTTTTATATGAAAAGAAACTTCTTGTTGTATTTGTTGTTGTTACTCTTTTTCTTCTGTTTTTTCTCCTCCTCCTCCTCCTCCTCCTTCTTCTTCTTCTTCTTTTTTTTCTTCTGTTTCTTCTTCTTCTTCTTCTTCTACTCCTTCTTCTTCTTCTATTCCTTCTTCTTCTACTCCTTCTTCTTCTTCTTCTTCTTCCCACGCGTCACGGACTGCCAAATCTGACACAAACTTCACCTATTATACACTACCAGTCAGTCATTTGCATGTCCCTTGCGGAACTCTGCCTCCCTAACAGCACTCCTGTAGGCTTCTCGGTTGTGAGCAAGATGCCCTGCTGCTGATACGTCCATTCGCAGATCATCAACGATGTCTTGCAGCCATCTTCGCCTTGGTCTTTCTCTATTTCTTTTTCCCATTATCTACCCTTCCAAGACGGTCTTCTCTAAATCCTTATGACGTTTAATGTGTCCAAAATATTTAAGTTTTCTCTGTTTAATTCTCTTTACACAAAAGGAAAAAAAATCTGTTATTTCAGTGACTTTACCAACATTTTTACACAAAAAACAAATAATCATATTATCATAAAGAAATACAATCTTACCTTATCTGACCTTTACATACAAACAAATAGTTTCCTTCTCAAAAGTTTGCATAAGGTATAACTGTCTTAACAGATCTTATCAGACAAAAAAGAAAATACTTGCCTTATCTGCCTTTAACACAAAATGAAATGATTATCTTATAATACCTCTACATAAAGCTGTCGGCTGTCTAGGTATCTATTTCATGGGTCTGAATAAACTCAAGATTTTCAAAGCAAAAAAGATCCACGCGAAGAATATTCGAGCGCTGATAACCTCCAGTATATGTCTATGATGACACGTGCCAATAAAACTGCAGCAATAGTTCTCTACAGTTCCCGCTGGCCAAACTACGTCCTAGCAAACCTAGGTTTGTTTGGAGCTGTATTCTCTGCACGGTAACAACTTACATTTCCGCGTCGGTGGTTCTCTGTTTGAAAATAGCTGCTCGCCCCCCTCCCTCCCCTTCAAGGGAAGAACTGGCAGGGGATTGTAAGAGCAATTAAAGACAACATTTTAGATAGGAATAGTAAAGAGTGTGACTCGTGATACATGCAAGTGATATTGTCGTGGTAGAATCAGTTAATCTTAGCCAGCTTCTCGGACTGAAGGTAGTTTGTTCTGTCCCCAGCCATCGTGAAGAGGACTTTAACTCGCCAATCTCTCCTTGGTGCTGCGGAGTACGTCCATCATGCTGAGATCCTTCTTTCAGCGATGAGACCGCACAGCTTATGGAGCCGCTCTAGATGATAGAGAAAGTTTTATTGTAGATCTGAACCACAAAGAAACCTGATAAACAAAACATTTATCGGACGTGGCAGAAAGAAAAACAGTAAGAGCACTCGAACCCTGGACACGGGTAGGACGAGCAACCGCTTAGCCAGGAGATGACAAAACACTAAGATGAATACATGATCAGTTCTTTAAAGGAAACGCTTTAGATGCTAAAAAACGCCTGGGTCGTCTCCTCCTTTGGTTCGGAGTCAGTAAGGAGACAGTCAGTTGCTCACCTTGCACCGACCTCCCTCTTGAAATTATCAACAGGACACACACACGTGTAGGGAGGTTCTCAGCAGGGCACGCACATGTACGGAGGTTCTCAACAGAGCACACACATGTAGGGAGGTTCTCAACAGGGCACACACATGTAGGGAGGTTCTCAACAGTGCACACACATGTAGGGGGGGGGGGGTTCTCAACAGGGCACACACATGTAGGGAGGTTCTCAACAGTGCACACACATGTAGGGAGGTTCTCAACAGTGCACACACATGTAGGGAGGTTCTCAACAGTGCACACACATGTAGGGAGGTTCTCAACAGGGCACACACATGTAGGGGGGTTCTCAACAGCGCACAGACATGTAGTTGTCACAGAAAACTAGATTCCACATATCGGTGTCAGATCAGTTTATTCTCTCATCAGTTACCGAACACACTGTCACTTGCTTACGTCAACTGTCACTTTATTTAATGTATGTGATGCAGGCCCATGAGTATTTTTTACCCCAATACCCACGATTGTACAATTGACACACATTACTAGTATCGTCGTGTATCTCTCTGTCTCTCTGTCTCTCTGTCTCTCTCTCTCTCTCTCTCTCTGACTCTAGCGTCACACTTCCCGCCAGTCGCTCGCAGTCATTTGACACCTTCATTCTTTCCCCTTACACCTCAAATTCTACATCTGCTCACAAGAAAAGTAAAAGGGCCATACATTTATAAACACTTTCTTAAAGTGGTTAGCAATAAAGCAACGGAAGCTATTTCCTAAGCTCCAAAGACCATAAACTGAAAGGCGCATCTTACAGTTGTTCAACGACGCGTGCAAGTGTGTGCGATTCTTCATCGCTTGCCGTGCAAATCATAAGGATATTTTTAGCTGCGACTGAGCTTCTGCTTTGAATTATGTAATTCCTCCTGGGCGTAGAGTTACAGTTTATCTAAGACCACAGTTAGTTAAGACCACAGTTAGTTAAGACTATCACTCTTGCAACCATCAGAAGATGGACCTGGACAAACTGACAGAAGCCCTATTACTAGCGAGCGTAATATTCATTGAAACAGTCAGACAACATCCAAGGAAATGAAGAGGCAGACAGACTATCAATAGAGCAAAGAAGAATTCGATACAAATTCCACATATAAACAAACCAAAAACAAAAAACACACTAAAACTACATATAAAAACAAATGGGTAAGCCAACATTCCAAGTTAAAAACAAGTGGTGAAAATACAGTACACTCTCAAGACACGAACAAATGATAAAATTCCTTGATGAGGTTGAAAAGCTCGCCGAAAGCAGGAAAACTTGGCGAACTACCATGCGAGCCCTATGTGACGTTTAGCGGTGCGGGAAGGATGTAAGATATATATATATATACATTTTTTTAAAAATTTCCCCTAACCAGATTAGTTTTCATAGCCTGTCTCATAGAATCCACTCCTTACCTTTTGTCTTTCCCTAGGCAGTAACTTCCAGTAACACTTTCTCTAGCATTTCAGCTTGTAAGGCAATATTTTAGAAACCTCCGATCAATCAGTCTGCTGTGGTGTCTCCGACCAATAACTTACTCTGAGAACTCCCCTTTCAAGCCAGCACACTTTCTGATCTTTATCTTTTTTCAATGGTTCATTATTTATGCATGAATAGGACGTGTTTATCTGCCCCTGAACGAAGCTTTAATTCCAGTCTTTTATTTGAATTAGAACATTGATCCAAATCATTCCGATCAGTCCAGTTGGCCATGAAACCACAGCTGCGTTCAAAGTTGCTTTCTCTTAACATTGTTAACAGGGCTTTTTTTATTTTTATTCCTCGGTTAACCTGCACACGTGTGAATGCCCATACAAAACGAAAGTGCTTTTAAAGGGCCTTATGTACAAAATGTCAAAACGCTTTGCAACGATCGAGCCATCTTCCACCGAATACTGTGCTTGTTAGAGCCAAGCAAAATCAACATTAAAACTTCCGTATTTTACTCTTCACATTCTGCAAGATCTGGAAGTAATTGTCAGTATTCACAAAAACCTCGCTTCCAGCGAACAGTAATTACCACAGCGTGACCTTTCTTGTCAGCGCTGAGGTACAGGCCCGATCCGATGTACGACATTAAAGGTAGCTAGAGGGCAATACTTTCGTTCAACAACTTTCTCTCTGGATAGATTCCAGTCATTTCTGTTTCAACCGTCTGAGCTAGTCCTTACATAAAAAAACAACAACACATAACTTTTATGTCATGAGGTCAGATTTGCATGTAAATCTCTTCTCCTTCAGTTTAGCCCTCATTTCCTCCTCACAAAACATGAGTCCGGCATGTCTGTACTGCTCTAAACAGATGTTTGTGCGAAATATTTTAAATTGTTATGTTTTAGAATCATAATCAATACGTTCCGAACAGATCTGTATATCATTGCGCTCCGCAATGTTTTCAGCATACATATATCACATATACCACATATACATCACATATATAACATATATCAATATACATCACATATATAACATATATCACATATACATCTCATCTTTCAGAGCTGCCAGCTACACAACCCAATCAGGCAAATGATGTGGCCAGACCCCAGACCCGACCCCCCCTCCCCATACAAGAGAAGCTGTACGACATTACAGAACAAAAGCCAGAGACCAGCTGCGGTATTTGTGAGAGAAGCTGGCGTCGATGTGTGAGCGAACGACGAGAAAGAGGCGTAAAGTAAAGCAGTAAAGAGAACCGAGATAATTCTAAGATATTTTTTTTAATGGAGCCAATTTCATTTGCTGGTCTCTGGACCCTCAGAAATCCGTCTGTGTACCCCCAATGTACCCCGCAATGTACCCCAGTTAAGAACTCTACGCAGGCGTCCTTATCTTCAGTGACTCTAAGGTCAGGTCCTTTTTTTGGGGGGGGGGGTTGTTTTGTATCTATTACAAAGGCAGTCGTGTAATTGGTAAAGAAGCAATCTGTTACACATTCCAGTTGGTTAAGAAGCATTTTGTTACAAGGGCCGTCCTGTATTTGGTAAAGAAGCATTTTGTTACAAGGGCCGTCCTGTATTTGGTAAAGAAGCATTTTGTTACAAAGATCGTCGTGTATTTGGTAAAGAAACATTTTGTTACAAGGGCCGTCCTGTATTTAGTAAAGAAATATTTTGTTACAAAGGTCGTCGTGTATTTGGTAAAGAAGCATTTTGTTACAAGGGCCGTCCTGTATTTAGTAAAGAAACATTTTGTTACAAAGGTCGTCGTGTATTTAGTAAAGAAACATTTTGTTACAAAGGTCGTCGTGTATTTAGTAAAGAAACATTTTGTTACAAAGGTCGTCGTGTATTTAGTAAAGAAACATTTTGTTACAAAGGTCGTCGTGTATTTGGTAAAGAAACATTTTGTTACAAGGGCCGTCCTGTATTTGGTAAAGAAACATTTTGTTACAAAGGTCGCCGTGTACTTGATAAAGAAACAATCTACTACATCTATTCGTCCTGTACTTTATAAAGAAATGATCAGCTTTGAGCACTCCTTCAATGTATTAAAAAGTGCGGAATGAAGAAACCAACAATAATAATAATAATAATAATAATAATCATACAATGAAAGATGAAAATGACCAGGTCATGGTAGATTCTGACGTGCCTGTCCGGTGTTATAGTCATCTATATCTCTTCTTTCTTAACACAAGGTCTTATTTGCTCTTCAGAACTATTAACTTGCTTTTTTTAAATTCAGAGTTTTCCCTTTAACCCTTTCAGTCTAGAACAACCCTAGCAGTGTTGGTAACCCTTACACAAAATGCAGATCAGTGCTCAAAGTGATGTTTAGATAAAGTGTAAGAAAAACAAATTACAATTAGCACATTTCGAACTCGACGCGTATTTTTAAATTATAGTTTACATCGTTCATTCCTGCCAAAATAATTTCTCACCAAAAGGTTATTCTGGGAGACCATGAAAATGAGTTCGAGAGTTAAAGAATCAAATATATATATATATATATATATATATATACATACATAATTGGCATACCTCGGCAGCTACAAAGACTAGGATGGTGACACCAGAAAGGAAGTTAGAATTGCAAAAGCAGCATTGACTTTCAAAAATCTTGAGAACACATGGAATTCAAAAGTTATAAGCACAAAAACCAAGTTAAGATTATTCAATTCAAATGTAGTATCCACCCTCATTTATGCATGCGAAAGCTGGAAAGCAACTAAAGAAACAGACAAGAAATTAGACTCTTTTGAAAACAAATGCCTAAGGAAAATACTCGTTATAAAGTGTAGCGAATTCAAGAACAACGCAGAGATAAGGCACATGTGCAAATAACAACCAGTCTCGTGGGTTATCAGAAAAAGGAGATGAACATATATCGGTCATGTGATGAGAAGAAACAATCAGAGAATCCCAAAACAAGCTATCAAGTGGAACACAACAGGCCGAAGAAAAAGAGGTCGACCACGTGAAACTCAAGAGGACATTGTTAAGAAAGGCCAAATTAATAGGCATAAAATTCCTTGATGAGGTTGAAAAGCTCGCCGAAAGCAGGAAAACTTGGCGAACTACCATGCGAGCCCTATGTGACGTTTAGCGGTGCGGGAAGGATGTAAGATATATATATATATACATTTTTTTAAAAATTTCCCCTAACCAGATTAGTTTTCATAGCCTGTCTCATAGAATCCACTCCTTACCTTTTGTCTTTCCCTAGGCAGTAACTTCCAGTAACACTTTCTCTAGCATTTCAGCTTGTAAGGCAATATTTTAGAAACCTCCGATCAATCAGTCTGCTGTGGTGTCTCCGACCAATAACTTACTCTGAGAACTCCCCTTTCAAGCCAGCACACTTTCTGATCTTTATCTTTTTTCAATGGTTCATTATTTATGCATGAATAGGACGTGTTTATCTGCCCCTGAACGAAGCTTTAATTCCAGTCTTTTATTTGAATTAGAACATTGATCCAAATCATTCCGATCAGTCCAGTTGGCCATGAAACCACAGCTGCGTTCAAAGTTGCTTTCTCTTAACATTGTTAACAGGGCTTTTTTTATTTTTATTCCTCGGTTAACCTGCACACGTGTGAATGCCCATACAAAACGAAAGTGCTTTTAAAGGGCCTTATGTACAAAATGTCAAAACGCTTTGCAACGATCGAGCCATCTTCCACCGAATACTGTGCTTGTTAGAGCCAAGCAAAATCAACATTAAAACTTCCGTATTTTACTCTTCACATTCTGCAAGATCTGGAAGTAATTGTCAGTATTCACAAAAACCTCGCTTCCAGCGAACAGTAATTACCACAGCGTGACCTTTCTTGTCAGCGCTGAGGTACAGGCCCGATCCGATGTACGACATTAAAGGTAGCTAGAGGGCAATACTTTCGTTCAACAACTTTTCTCTGGATAGATTCCAGTCATTTCTGTTTCAACCGTCTGAGCTAGTCCTTACATAAAAAAACAACAACACATAACTTTTATGTCATGAGGTCAGATTTGCATGTAAATCTCTTCTCCTTCAGTTTAGCCCTCATTTCCTCCTCACAAAACATGAGTCCGGCATGTCTGTACTGCTCTAAACAGATGTTTGTGCGAAATATTTTAAAAGGTTATTCTGGGAGACCATGAAAATGAGTTCGAGAGTTAAAGAATCAAATATATATATATATATACATACATAATTTGCATACCTCGGCAGCTACAAAGACTAGGATGGTGATACCAGAAAGGAAGTTAGAAATGCAAAAGTAGCATTGACTTTCAAAAATCTTGAGAACATATGGAATTCAAAAGTTATAAGCACAAAAACCAAGTTAAGATTATTCAATTCAAATGTAGTATCCACCCTCATTTATGCATGCGAAAACTGGAAAACAACTAAAGAAACAGACAAGAAATTAGACTCTTTTGAAAACAAATGCCTAAGGAAAATACTCGTTATAAAGTGTAGCGAATTCAAGAACAACGCAGAGATAAGGCACATGTGCAAATAACAACCAGTCTCGTAGGTTATCAGAAAAAGGAGATGAACATACATCGGTCACGTGATGAGAAGAAACAATCAGAGAATCCCAAAACAAGCTATCAAGTGGAACACAACAGGCCGAAGAAACAGAGGTCGACCATGTGAAACTCAAGAGGACATTGTTAAGAGAGGCCAAATTAATAGGCATAAAATTCCTTGATGAGGTTGAAAAGCTCGCTGAAAGCAGGAAAACTTGGCGAACTACCATGCGAGCCCTATGTGACGTTTAGCGGCGCGGGAAGGATGTAAGATATACATATATATATATATTTTTATTTCCCCTAACCAGATTAGTTTTCATAGCCTGTCTCATAGAATCCACTCCTTACCTTTCGTCTTTCCCTAGGCAGTAATTTCCAATATCACTTCCTCTAGCATTTCAGCTTGTAAGGCAACATTTTAGAAACCTCCGATCAATCAGTCTGCTGTGGTGTCTCCGACCAATAACTTACTCTGAGAACTCCCCTTTCAAGCCAGCACACTTTCTGATCTTTATCTTTTTTCAATGGTTCATTATTTATGCATGAATAGGACGTGTTTATCTGCCCCTGAACGAAGCTTTAATTCCAGTCTTTTATTTGAATTAGAACATTGATCCAAATCATTCCGATCAGTCCAGTTGGCCATGAAACCACAGCTGCGTTCAAAGTTGCTTTCTCTTAACATTGCTAACAGGGCTTTTTTTATTTTTATTCCTCGGTTAACCTGCACACGTGTGAATGCCCATACAAAACGAAAGTGCTTTTAAAGGGCCTTATGTACAAAATGTCAAAACGCTTTGCAACGATCGAGCCATCTTCCACTGAATACTGTGCTTGTTAAAGCCAAGCGAAATCAACATTAAAACTTCCATATTTTACTCTTCACATTCTGCAAGATCTGGAAGTAATTGTCAGTATTCACAAAAACCTCGCTTCCAGCGAACAGTAATTACCACAGCGTGACCTTTCTTGTCAGCGCTGAGGTACAGACCCGATCCGATGTACGACATTAATGGTAGCTAGAGGGCAATACTTTCGTTCAACAACTTTCTCTCTGGATAGATTCCAGTCATTTCTGTTTCAACCGTCTGAGCTAGTCCTTACATAAAAAAACAACAACAACACATAACTTTTATGTCATGAGGTCAGATTTGCATGTAAATCTCTTCTCCTTCAGTTTAGCCCTCATTTCCTCCTCACAACACATGGGCCCGGCATGTCTGTACTGCTCTAAACAGATGTTTGTGCGAAATATTTTAAATTGTTATGTTTTAGAATCATAATCAATACGTTCCGAACAGATTTGTATATCATTGCGCTCCGCGCTGATCTAAAGATCAATGTTTTCAGCACACATATATCACATATACCACATATACATCACATATATAACATATATCACATATACATCACATATACTATATATATCATATATACATTACATATACCACATATACAAGGTTGACAATTAAGTAATGAGACTAATTACATAAAAAAATAAAATAAACAACAGTTGAAGATATAATCTGTATTTTACTCAAAGTAAGCCCCTTGTGCATTGATACAATGAGTGGCACGATCTAATTAACATTGGAACTACCTCCGCAGTTCTTCATTTGGTTTGGCCCTTAAAACTCGATGTTACGGCCCTTTCGGATGTCATCAGTAACGACAAAGATGCGTCCTTTCAATGGTACCTTTAATTTTGGGAATAGAAAATAGTCGCAGGGAGATAAATCTGGGGAATAGGATGGATGGTTGAGAACACATACCTGTTTTGAGGGCAAAAATTCCTGTGCAACTATCGCCTGGACGCCAGTGCATTATCTTGAAGAAGGAAAAAACTGCCAGGTGTTGAATACTTGGGTCAGATTAGGAGAATCCTTTTCAGTAGGCTTTTCAAAATACTTAAATAAACTTTGGCAGTGACAGTCAGTCCGTCTGGAATAAATTCTTTGTGAATAACTCCTTTGCTGTCATAGAAGCACACCAACATTGTCTTCACTTTCGACTTTTGAAGACGAATTTTTTTGCCTTTTGGTGATGATGATGACTTCCACTGAGCACTTTGGCGTTTAGTTGTGGAATCATAGCAGAAAATCCATGTTTCGTACTCTGCAACAATGAAATTTAAGAAAAGTTTATTTCTGCGACACATTTTGATGATGTCTTTTGCGTACTCAATACGCTGATGTTTTTTTGTTATCAGACAACGAATGTCGTAGAAACCGGCAAGCAACTTTTTTCTTGCCCAGATATTTCACTAATATTTTACAAATGGTCTCTCGGTTAACACCAAATTCATCTGCCATCATCCTCACAGTCAAACAACGATCTTCTTGTATCCATTCTCTGACTTTTGCAATGAGTTCCTCATTTCGAACAGAAATTGGGCGCCCATGTCTAGTTGCTTCTGTAATCGTTTCCACGCCACATTTGAATCGTGATTACCACCTGAATATCTGTGCACGAGATAAACAGTTATCCCCATAAACTTGTCGCATTAATTCGGCTGTCTCAATTGCACTTTTCCAAGTTTTAAACAGAATTTAATGTTAGCTTTTTGCTCCATGCTGATTACGTAACAATGCACCTCTAACTAGGTCAACAAAATGGCGGCTTGTTTGTCGTCTGATTATCCGGCAGCGATAAAAATTGCCAAATCATAGATGAGACTTGCCTCTTTGGGTTCATGCTTTGCTTCATAGATGGCATTTTGTTTTAGCCATAATAAAATCAGTCTCATTACTTAATTTTCGGACGTTGTATATCACATATACCATATATATCATATATACATTACATATACCACATATACAAGGTTGACAATTAAGTAATGAGACTAATTACATAAAAAAATAAAATAAACAACAGTTGAAGATATAATCTGTATTTTACTCAAAGTAAGCCCCTTGTACATTGATACAATGAGTGGCACGATCTAATTAACAATGGAACTACCTCTGCAGTTCTTCATTTAGTTTGGCCCTTAAAACTCGATGTTACGGCCCTTTTGGATGTCATCAGTAACGACAAAGATGCGTCCTTTCAATGGTACCTTTAATTTTGGGAATAGAAAATAGTCGCAGGGAGATAAATCTGGGGAATAGGATGGATGGTTGAGAACACATACCTGTTTTGGGGGCAAAAATTCCTGTGCAACTATCGCCTGGACGCCAGTGCATTATCTTGAAGAAGGAAAAAACTGCCAGGTGTTGAATACTTGGGTCAGATTAGGAGAATCCTTTTCAGTAGGCTTTTCAAAATACTTAAATAAACTTTGGCAGTGACAGTCAGTCCGTCTGGAATAAATTCTTTGTGAATAACTCCTTTGCTGTCATAGAAGCACACCAACATTGTCTTCACTTTCGACTTTTGAAGACGAATTTTTTTGCCTTTTGGTGATGATGATGACTTCCACTGAGCACTTTGGCGTTTAGTTGTGGAATCATAGCAGAAAATCCATGTTTCGTACTCTGCAACAATGAAATTTAAGAAAAGTTTATTTCTGCGACACATTTTGATGATGTCTTTTGCGTACTCAACACGCTGATGTTTTTTGTTATCAGACAACGAATGTCGTAGAAACCGGCAAGCAACTTTTTTCTTGCCCAGATATTTCACTAATATTTTACAAATGGTCTCTCGGTTAACACCAAATTCATCTGCCATCATCCTCACAGTCAAACAACGATCTTCTTGTATCCATTCTCTGACTTTTGCAATGAGTTCCTCATTTCGAACAGAAATTGGGCGCCCATGTCTAGTTGCTTCTGTAATCGTTTCCACGCCACATTTGAATCGTGATTACCACCTGAATATCTGTGCACGAGATAAACAGTTATCCCCATAAACTTGTCGCATTAATTCGGCTGTCTCAATTGCACTTTTCCAAGTTTTAAACAGAATTTAATGTTAGCTTTTTGCTCCATGCTGATTACGTAACAATGCACCTCTAACTAGGTCAACAAAATGGCGGCTTGTTTGTCGTCTGATTATCCGGCAGCGATAAAAATTGCCAAATCATAGATGAGACTTGCCTCTTTGGGTTCATGCTTTGCTTCATAGATGGCATTTTGTTTTAGCCATAATAAAATCAGTCTCATTACTTAATTTTCGGACGTTGTATATCACATATACCATATGTATCACATATACCACATATACATCACATATACCTTATATATCACATATACCACATAAGCATCACATATACCTCATATATCATATATACCACATATATCACATATACCACATACACCATCTCTTTCTCTCTCTCTCTCTCTGAACCTTAAGTGCACAGGGCACATAGGGCTTCCGCAAGGGTTATCCACAAATGCCTGTCCTCTGCCTTTTTTCTGCTCTCGCCCAGGTGAGCCCTCTATTGCTCAACATCCTCTCTGTTGTTCTTCTCCATGTCTCTTTTGGTCTACCCTTACTTCTGTTCCCCTGTGGTGTCCATCTTAGTGCTATTTTTGGTAGTGAGTTGTCCGTCATTCGGAGCACATGTCCTAACCATTGCAAGCGTCTTTCCTCAATAATTGCTGTCAGTGGCTTCATCTGCATTTCTGCCAAAAAGATGTTATTTATTATGGTGTTTGGCCAAAATATTTTTCTAATTCTTCGTAAACATTTAGTCTGGAAAGAATTCAACTTGTTTTCTATTGTTTTGGTGATTTTCCGGCATTCACTTCCATAGTAGTACACTTAGAACATTACTCTTAAATATCCTGATTTTCGTCTTCATGCTTAGTTTTTTTTTCAGATTTCCACATAGTCTGCAGCATTGCAAATGCCTAGTTTGCTCTAGTAAGTCTGCTGTTGATGTCCTCTGTGCTGTCTCCATTTTCTGCTACTCTACTGCCAAGATATACAAATTCGTTGACCTCCTCCACTAACTTGCTATCTACTCTGAGTACATTTCTGTTGTTCACATTTTGCTTCATTAACTTTGTCTTTCCTACATTGATCTTTAGTCCTATGTTGTTTGTTTTCTGGGTTAGCTTGTTTATTTTATCTTGCATTTCTTTGTGGCTGCTTGATAGTAGACAAATGTCGTCCGCAAAGTCAAGGTCCTCCAGCACTGTGTCAAGGGTCCATTGTAATCCTCTGCGTTTGTCTGATGTTGCCTCCTTCATTAACCAGTCTACTGCCAAGATAAATAATGTTGGTGATAGTACATATCCCTGGTTCACTTCTGTTTGTACCCTAAAGATGCTGTAGGTATGTTCTCCACAGATCACTTTGCACTGAAAACCCTCGTATTGGGCTTTGATTACATTCACTATCTTATGGTGGAGGCCATGCCATCTTAGGATTTTCCACAGTGCATCTCTGTTGACACTGTCAAAGGCTTTCTCACAATCTATAAACATTGCATATCTTGTGCTATGCCACTCATTTGCCTGTTATAATATTTGTCGAAGTACAAATATGTGGTCTATGCATGATCTTCCTTTCCTAAATCCTGCCTGCTCTTTCCGAAGTTTTCCCTCAAGTGCTGGTACAATTCTGTTGATGATTATTCTGCAAAATATTTTACTCGTTAGTGGTAGGAGGGTAATGCCTCTCCAGTTCCCGCAATCTCTGAGGTCACCCTTCTTTGGTAGTTTTATTATAAAGCCAGTTTTCCACTCCTCTGGAGATTTTTCTAGGTCCTAGATTTGTTGCAGTATCCAGCAGAATTGTTTTGGTGTTTCTGTTTCTTCTACTTTCACCATCTCAGTAGTCACTTCATCTTCACCTGGTGCCCTGTCTAATTTTAGCTTCTTTATTACTTCCTTTACTTCATTTATTGTTACTGGTCCTGTATTGATGTTTAGTTCCGTTTTTGGTTCAGGTATGTCTATTGTTTGTGTTGCATGTGTTCTGTTTAGTAGGGTGTTAAAGTGTTCCCTCCATCTTTCAGTTTTTTCTCTTTCTCCACTGACCAGTTGTCTCTTATGTGTCCTTACTGCACTCTTACATCTTGTGCTGAAATTACCTGTCATCTTATTTGTGATTTTGTATATGGTTTTCATGTCATCTGCATATGCTGCTTTCTCTGCTGCTTCTGCTAAGTTGTCATAGTACTGACGTTTATCTTGATGGCATGATTCCTTCACTTGTCTTTTTTGTGCATAATTACTTAAAACTTGTTCTTTAAGCCTTTGAGATTTGGTGTTCAGTAATTTTTTCTTGATTTCTTTTCTTTGCTCTATCTTTTTCTATGTGGTCTTGCTTATCCATTCCTCTTTTCTCTATTTCCGATATCCCAGCACCTCATTTGCTGTTTCCTGTAGTGTTTTATTGACATTTCTGCTTCGTCTTGTAGGACACTGAAGCGGTTCTTAAGTACTATTGAGAATTCATTTCTTGTTTGCTGGTCTTTCAGTATTGTTGTATCAAAACGTGTCTTTCTGTGTTCTCCGATTTTGGCTTTCCTTAATTTTAGTTTATTTTTGCTACCAGAAGGTTGTAATCACTTCCTACATCTGCTCCGTTCCTTGCTTTCACATCTTGTAGT
This sequence comes from Achatina immaculata, assembly GCA_009760885.1. NCBI lineage: Eukaryota > Metazoa > Mollusca > Gastropoda > Stylommatophora > Achatinidae > Lissachatina > Lissachatina immaculata. Next base: position 16,592,185 of record CM019714.1, on the reverse strand, counting down.
GACCGTTTCCACTTGTTGTTTATTAGTATGTGATCGATTTGGTTTTCTATGATTTTATCTGGGGACCTCCAAGTCACGTTATGAATGTTTTTATGTTGGAAAATTGTCCCTTCGATGGTCATCATATTTTCTTCATAGAAACTGCACAGTCTTTCTCCATTTTCATTTATTTCTCCGATTCCTTCTCTTCCCATGATTCTTCTATCTTCATTTCCCTCACCTACTTTTGCTTTGAAGTCGCCTAAGATAGGTAGCATATCATTCTTGGGTATTGTTTCTACTGTGGCTTGGAGGCTGTTGTAAAAATCGTCTTTTAATTCCTCTTCAGCTGCTTCTGTTGGTGCATAACAAACTATAATAGACAGCTTCGTGAATCTTGAGTTGAACCGTGCATATAATAATCTCTCACTTATAGGGGTCCATTTCAGCAATGCTTTTGGTGCTTCTTTTGTTATAATCAATGCTACTCCTCCTTCATGATGATCTTCTTTACCTGACCACATTATTGTATCTTCTGTGTGCTGTGTTGTTTTTCCTTCTGCCTTGTCCTGTCCATCTTGCTTCTTGTATTCCTAGTATGTCTAGTTTGTATCTTTGCATTTCCTTGATGGTTTGTGCTAGTTTTCCAGTCTGGTTAAGTGTTCTTACATTCCAGCTGCCTATTTGCATCTTGTGTTTAGGTTCCAGGAGGTATACAGTTGGGCTGGAGACTTCCATATATCATACTTTCCACATATACCACATATACATCACATATACCACATATACATCACATATACCACATATACATCACATATACCACATATATTACATATACCACATGTATATGCGAGTGGGAAAACTCATGTGAGTGATCTTCTTCGCTATTATCATGCTCCACACACTGTTTTTAAAAATGCATTTTTATGTAAAAAGCTTTTTTTTTTCATTTTCTGATACAGTGTGAGCCGCGGTGGTGCAGTGGTTAGTGCACTTGCTAGCCAATCAGAATGTCCCTGGTTCGATTTCGCACTCGGGCAGAATTTTTGTTCAGACTGTCCGGCACCGAGGATGCCTGGGGTTTCCTTAGGAAGAGATTGCAGCGAGGACGTGGCGTCTTACCTCAAACGCTGTAGAAATGTAAAGGCAGTAACACTTCACACTAACTACTCATGCAAATGCTACGGGACATATTTTTTCTGAGACAAAGATTTTACACTCACATTAGCAACTGTGACGATTTAGTCACAAAGGAAAAGGGTTTTTGTAGTTTATGTAGTGTGGCGAGTGTGCAGAGAACCTGTGTCTCCAGCGAGCTTTCTTTCAGTGTTCTCTCTCTGTCTCTCTGTCTTTCTCTCTGTCTCTCTCTTTCTCTCTATGAGTCTCTCTCTGTCTCTGTCTCTTTCTCTCTGTGTCTCTCTGTCTCTCTCCGATTCTGTCTCTCCCTCTCTCTCTCTGTCTTTCGCTTTCTCTCTCATTCTCTGTCTCTCTCTCTCTCGCTGTCGTTCTCCCTCTCTCTCTCTCTCTGTCGTTCTCTCTTTCTCTCTCGCTCTGTCTCTCTCTGCCCAGTTTATCCCACTGGACTGTCCATCTTTCTCAGCCCCGCTGAAATCCCCTATAATTGGCTTGGCCTTCATCTTATATAGTGTGCCTGTCGACCTCTACTATAGCTCTCCCCTCCCCCATTACGGGATCAAGTACTGGGCCTTGGTTTTGCTGGAAAATGTGGAGACTGGAAAAGTTAATTATCTGCAAGTTTACCTATAACATTTGACCAATGCAAGCTGAAAAAGAACAATGAGACTCATTGGAAAGGGGGGACTGCCTTCTTTCTAATGCTATCAAACGAGAGCTAGAACTTGCATGAACTCCCTGTAACTGCGAGCTGGTGTTCTCTGCAGCCGATGCTAAAGAGGTGTTGAGTCACAACATCGTATCGGCGTGGGAGCGGGTTATGGCGGCTACTTTTTCAGTCCCGGAGTACAGCTAAAAAAAGCAGGGGGTGTGCAATGCTTCTTTAGCAGACTCCACCACCATGGGGACTATGGCGATCCCGGCCCCGTTAGCCAGGCTAGGCCCGTTACTGGGGGTACCACGGAGAGGTGGGACAGGGTCTTGGTCAGCTATGGGTCGCTGTTTGCCTCATTGGACAAGCGTCTTCATCTCCCATCAAGAGCTAGGACACGTTACCTTCATTTTATACCATAGGAAAAGTTCTTGTATAACTGTACGCTTTTCTACTATCTTTTCCCATGTGGTCTTGCTTATCCATTCCTCTTTTCTCCATTTCCGATATCCCAGCACCTCTTTTGCTGTTTCCTGTAGTGTTTTATTGACATTTCTGCTTCGTCTTGTAGGACACTGAAGCGGTTCTTAAGTACTGTTGAGAAGTCATTCCTTGTTTGCTGGTCTTTCAGTTTTGTTGTATCAAAACGTGTCTTTCTGTGTTCTCTGTGTAACATTAAAAACTAAGTATTTTATATACTAATTAACACAGAAGAAGAAGATACTTGTGATTCTTGAAAAAAGGGGCTTTTGCCGAAATATTGGATTGTTATGTGTCCTTCATTTATATGCGCTCATCTTACTTTCTGCCATTCTTGTATCTGCCCACTTTCCTCATTCTTTCTATATTTTGTCTGTGTGTAAAACTATCCCATACATCCATCTATTTTCAGTACTAATTAACATACCAGTATGAATATATCCAACAGGTGTGAGATGTTTTGCTCTTTCTTGACTACAAATTATAAGGCATATAATCAAAAAAGGCGTTATTATAACACTAAGAAAAGTCATTTATCTTATTACACTAAGCAGTCACCTGACGTTAAGGCTTAAAACTGATTGGCTACTACACCCGCAAGAGTCAGTGTTTACTCGTTTTCCTGTTGTAATCGACTCCTATACAACGTTTAAAATTCCAGTAAGACAGGAAATCTTGGCAAGCTACCATACAAGCCCTATGTGGCGTTTAGAGGCACGGGAAGGATGTAAAAGATGTAAGATACAAGGCTTTAGGCGAAGTCTCTGTCCCATCTGTCAGCCAGCGAACCATAACTAACATGTTAGCGTAAGTATGGGCGAACCATAGATGACATGTTAGCGTAAGTATGGGCGAACCATAGATGACATGTTAGAGTAAGTATGGAAGAACTATAGATAACATATTAGCGTAAGTATGGGCGAGCCATAGATGATAAGTTAGAGTAAGTATGGGCGAACTATAGATGACATATTAGCGTAAGTATGGGCGAGCCATAGATGATATGTTAGAGCAAGTATGGGCGAACTATAGATAACATATTAGCGTAAGTATGGGCGAGCCATAGATGATATGTTAGAGTAAGTATGGGCGAACTATAGATGACATATTAGCGTAAGTATGGGCGAACTATAGATAACATGCTTCTGTCAGTTTTGGCCGGCCATAGCTAACATATCAGTGCTGGCGAGCCATAGCTGAACCCCCCTGTCCTAGACATTGGCATCCCAATAACAGGCCTAGCCTGGCTAACGGGGCAGTCATCGCCATAGTTCCCATGGTGGTGGAGTCTGATAAAGAAGTACTGCACACCCTCTGCTTTTTGGCTCCATTCAGGGACTGGAAAAAAAAAGTTGCCATAACCCACTTCCAATCCGACATGATAATGTGTCTTGACATCTTCACCGCGTCCGCTGCAACTAACACCAGCTTGCAGTTCTACGGAAGAAGAAGAAGAAGAAGCCACTTTCTCCTTAAATCCGCTTTTTCCAATGTCACTTGGAGTTAGTCAGGGTGTTGTTGCCTGAAAGTAGAGTGATGCCCCGTATTGGACTAAATACAGTGGGTTCTGTCCTCGCTCTATGAGGATTCTTACCTATCAGATACGTGGACCGATGCTTAGACCTTCCGTGTACGGAGATGTGCTCATTCACAGACTTATCCAAAGGACAATCAATGATGATGACGATACTATATCATTTATTTATTTATTTATTATTATTATTATTAATCTATATCAATACTGGCACAAGTTGCCTAATTCTCTGTTGTTCTAGGCACAGCCGAGCTCTAGGAAATGAGTCTGACACCAGCGGCTTTATGGTCTTATCACCTTGTAATATTTATTGGCCTCTGGAGATCCCAGACAAAGACTCTTCAAGCGCCCCCTGTCCGTCTTCTATAGCACTTTATTGAGCCTCGCACTGCCGAGGCGGATTAGGGCGATCATTGCGCGTTATCTCTAGCTAAAGATAAGGAATATTTTAAGCGTATTCTTATGGACTCGAGGCGAGACCTAGTGTGTATGTTTGTTTCCTACATTGCATGTCCTTTTAAGACAATGGCGTGTCGATGGTTGTCGGTGCTCGGCCAGATTTCTTCCCCCAAAGCCAACAAATGTACATGTTCTATTTATTTATGTAGATCAAAAAGACAGAGACTATGGTTATATCTAAGAAACAGAATCCACTAAAATCCAGTATAAAATTAAACGGGCCTATTCTAAAGCAGATGCAGAAATTTAAATACCTTGGAGCAGTAATAACTTCAGATGGGAAATGTAGAACAGAAATTAAGAAAAGAATAGGCCGCCAAGCAAAGACTGCATTTCAGAGAATGAGAAACATATTAACCAACACATCCTTATCAATGAATGTTAGAAAACGAGTCCTAAATTGCTATATTGAACCTATCTTGTTATATGGAAGTGAATCATGGACAATAGGCAGGTCTGCACAAAAATCATTGGAAGCAGTAGAAATGTGGTTTATTAGAAGAATGTTGTGAATCCCCTGGACAGCAAAAATAACTAATGAAGAATGTATGAGAAGAGCTGGAGAGACAAGAAAATCTTGTTAAAAAAATTAGAGAGAGACAATGTACTTTCATAGGACATGCAATGAGAAGAGGGGGCATTGAAAATTTTGTAACAACAGGAAAAATAGAAGGAAGAAGATCAAGAGGAAGACCAAGAAAAATGATACTGGACAGTCTGACGGGATGGTGTGAGAGGAGATCACCAACTGAGCTGATGGCCTGCATGAAGGATCGGGTACTCTGGAGAAGCATAATAGCCAACGCCAGTCGGTACGGCACCTGATGATGATGATGATGATGATGATGATTACGAGAAAGTTGCAAGGATAATAATAAAAGGTGTTCGACTTTTGCACTCGCCGTGTCGTCTTTCACCGCCATCTTCCTGGTATAGCACAGCCTTAGGGAAATACCGAGTTCATTTATTCCGGAACTAACGAGTAAGTTTTTATGTCTCAGACACGTTTGCACCACAAGCAACATAATCATCATCATTATTTGCTTTCCTACAGGCCAGGCTCTTCCGCCATCACAGACGGTGATTACGAAAAAAACTCCCATTAAATTTCATTATGAATAGAGGTCATTTAGTGAATTTTACTCATTTTCTCTCTCTCTCTCTCTCCGTATCTCTCTTTCTCTCTTTTTTTACTCTCTCTTTCTATATTGCTCGCTCCATCGCTTTCTTTATCTATGTTACTCTCTTTCTCTCTCCCTCTTACTCTCACTCTCTTTCTCTCTCCCTATTTCTTTCATTCTCCCTTTCTCTTTCTCTCTCTGCTCCTCTCTTTCTCTCTCAGTGAGAGAAACAGGCTCTCTCTGACATTTACACTCTTTCTTTACTAGATACCTCCTTCCCTACTCTTTTTTGTTTAGCACTCCTGACGTACTTTTGAGTACCTGGGGTTGCCATGTGACACTTCCAAACATAAACAGGAGGAGGCAACGAACGACGATGCAGAGAAAATATCAACAAGAGCTGGTGACATGGCAAAGTGCAGCTACAAAAGACTACGGGCATTAAACTTACTGATTTACCCAAACAATGAATTAATTGACAACGTAAAGTTTGTACTTTAAATTAAAAGGAGGACATATATCGCTCTTCAAAAAGTAAAACAACAGCAAAAAAAAAAAAACTGTGGAGAGGAACAAACTTCTTCTTCTTTTCTTCTTCTTCTTCTTCTTCTTCTTCAGATTTCAGAGCCATTAAGGCTCATTGCTGCAGATAAAGTTCGCATCCATTCCTCTCTTTTCCTAATCTTCTCTCTCCAGTTGGTGGCATCAATTTCTTTTATATCCTCTTCTATGTTGTCTTTTCATCTTTTCTTGGTCTATCCCTTGTTCTTGTTTCCTTCATCTCTTGTGCACACATCATTTTCGTTTGTGGAGAGGAACAGACAGAACTACAAAAATAAGATTTTTAAGGGCATGCATCTTTCCCATCGCAATATATGCCTGTGAGACCTGGACACTTAACAAAACAGCTGAGAAACACATAAATGCCTTTGAATGTAAATGCTACAGAACAGTTCCAATACCATGCGCACAAAAAAGAACAAATATATCCATACTGCAAGAACTTAATATTGAAGAGGTTGGTTAGTAAACAGAAAACTTAAATATTTTGGACACATTAAACGTCATAAGAATTTAGAGAAGACCGTCTTGGAAGGGTACATAATGTGAAAAAGAAAGACAGGAAGACCAAGGCGAAGATGGGTGCAAGACATAATTTAACAATGTTTTAGTTCATTTATATTGTTCATTATTATTGTTATTATTGAATGTTCTATTATCATCACATCTCACCTTGGTACATCACACTTCGGAGTTTCACATACATGGCAATAGAAGATTTCTCATGAACATTTCACTGATTCATTTTAATTTGACAAATAATATCAATATGATCAATACGTATAGCTGATAACTCACTTGTAATAATAGGCATAGGCAAGATTATACACATTTCATTATTTTCATCATAGTAGTACGAAATCTCACAAAATCACAATATCATAATTCTCATAATTCTACAAGCAGTATTTAAGCAGCGTTCACAATATTCAGTAATACAAAAGCTCTTGGTAACAATTACTGTACGATCTCTTGCTACACTAGTTAAATCTAACTCTATTTCTCTATCTGTTATGTTCTTCTATTAGACTACTTGTTTAGGACCTTTTGGTCCTCCTCTATCAAAATCTCTCTCTGCCTCCTCCTCTATTAGAACCCCTATCTGCTCTCCGCCGGCCTTCCTTTCTGAATCCTCCTCCCTTCTTTATATTCGTAAGTTCTGACCACGCCACAACCGGTCGCAACTAGCTTCTTCGTGTTATTCGCTTTCATCTCCGTCGGTCCAATTGTTACCTCCAATTAACCCAGTCCCTCATCTCTTTCAAGTTATCTGCTTCGGGACCTAGTCCGTTCTCTGTTCAGTCTTTGATCTACTGGTCAATTGTTCCCCCTGGGCTACTGCATGTGCGCGCGAAGTCGCACCTCTAGAACTGGACCACTCTCACGATCTATCAGATCTATCGATACGGTTTTACCTTTGATCAGGTCTTTGAAGTACCGAGTATCCGTTCCTCGCTCCTCTAACTATACCTTCTTTGCCCCCCAATACATTCTTTATTCCTGATCATGTCACTAATAATAATAATAATAATAATAATAATAATAATAATTATAATAATAACTATAATCATTACTTACAAGGCTATGCTACATACCTCCCCTCGTTTAAGTCATATTGTTAACATTATGACTACACAAAAAAAACTAGCAAAGTGCCTTGTAAGTAATGAGCTACCAAAATATATTTCCATGTGGACCACAGTACCAACAAAAATCACTTTGCGGTCACCTCCCCTTGTTTAAGTCAGAATGTTAACTGTCAGCTATATCGACTGCTTTAAGCAATTAACTGGTAGTTACATTCTCTCAATAACTCTGAACCATCATAGAAAAATATGTAAAATAATAGTTACATCTTGTTACACATGCCCATAAAACATAAATTCATTCTTCTTCTTTAGATTATACATATTCTGCATCAAAGTGTATTCCCATACATACTCAAGAAAAATAAAAACATACATTCTTTCAAATGACCAAAAAATACTGTCATTACATTTGAGGCCCAACCTTAAAACGAATCACTTTATTGCCCTTATGATGAATTTTCAGTCGACAAACCTCCCGTTTCTCATCAGCGGCGACCATAGGATATCTCATACACATTCCCTGATACATACTCAGTTTGAAAATGTGATGTACTGGTTCCTGAAAGACCAGAATACTCCCATCGTATTCTCACGAAATTTGTTCCACTGACTTCAATTATTTTACCCCCCAAGTACTCCTCTATCATGATAACTCTTGGGTTTTCATCCCTCTAAGCCAACCATTTTTAGTGGTGAGGGTATCCTCGTATTGATAATCACAACACAACCTTCTTGGTTCCACTAAACAATCTGGCAACACCCAAACATCTCACCCTACTCTTCTTAATACAAATGAAAAGTTTGTTTCCATATCTCAAAAAAATATTGTGTATGCACTTCATTCATCATACAAAAAAATATGCAATATTACATTATTATTCACCATAAAAAAATACATAGAGTGGTAGGCTCCTAACACTCTCAATTTCTGAGCATTTCAACATTAGTAATACCATAGTAGCAAATGCAAAAATTGTACATCATCAATGCCAAATCCATTATGGATGTATATCATGGGCACCAACAAGTATTTAACATTAACATTAAGTGAATCTGTAACACAGTATGCATTCTAATAATCTTGAACCTGCATACTCAGAATACTGGAACCTTAAAATAACGTCACTAAATCATTAGCGCCTTCTATTTCGTCTCATTCCTTTACCTCTGTATTTACTTTCTCTGTTTCCTGTAGCGTAATTATTTAACTTCTCATAGACCCATTCATCATTAACAACTGTCTTATCCTGATTTGAATTACGGTTTGATATTCCATGCTGATAAAACAAATGTCCCTCCTCATCATAACCAAAACCTTCTAGTGGCAAACGTTTGTCATTTTCTGGGATATTTGGATTTGCAAGGATGGTCTCCCGAGTAATCGGAGGTCTCCTGATACTAGCAATAATCTTTGGTGTTTCATTTGAGTGTTGCTTAACTCGAGTTTCATAGCAATTACGCGGTTTGTTTGACCTAATCTTCCCAAGTTCTGCGTCTACATCACATCCCCCTTTATTAATGCTGCCCTTATCTCTGCTGCTGTTATAGTCCATCCTACTGTTTCTTTACTACTATCTTTTTCCTGTCCTTTATTTGATGTTATTTGAACGCTGCCTACTAGTTTGTTATCATTTGAAACTGTATTTTCTCTCTCACCATATTTTGCTTTACATTTTTCTTCTATAAAATCATAATTGTATGTGAGATCTGCCTTACGGTGAACGTTATTAATCTGCACAAACATCTCTGATGTGGACTGAGGAGGTGTATTAGAATTCCACAATTTCTCCATCGTTCTATCTACTTCCTCATTGTCAAGAACAATAAATCCTTTTGATGTTGTCTTTCTGATTTTCTCTACCTTATCTACTGGCCGTTTACTAGGTTTTGTCTTTATGTGTTTATTATTGTGTCCCTCAGTTGTATTTAGGTTCCTTACTGCCTGTATCTGTGAACTAGTATTAGGCTGATGTTTCCATATGTGTGACCACCTGGTTAACGCCGGGTCATGGTCAATAAGATCCTTCAATGCATCCTCTATGTATATCTGTCCATATTTGTTATCTAATGCGGGATAGCCCACGCGTACATCATTAATTATTTCATTCTTCGTCGTGTGTAATTGGGACCTACTGGCATAATTTAGGATATCTTTCATAAATGTTTTAAGTTCATCTTCATCTGGAATATCATCATAATCTGACGTCAGCCTATCATCAGTCATATTAATATCAGTGACAGCACCTATTGTATAACCTTGTGAGCCCTCTGTACTATCTAGTATTCTCTGACTATTGTTGCAGTCTCTTACATGATCCTCTTTCAAATCAATACTCGTCTCTGACATACATGTATAACTATCTCTTAATACTACATCTACCGTATTTGTTTCTTCATCCTTAGTCATATAACCTGACTGCGTAGCTACGTCCTTTAACACGATCCTGTCTGTTTCTATGGTAATATCACATGTTTCTGTGGGTAAAGTGTTTGTGGCTACATCATTCTTTCTTACCAAACAATCTTCGCTCACTCCCACACCTACATTAACCATTGTGCGAGCTAATCCGCCTAGGTCTGTGTTTGTTGACCTGTCTTTTCTGTCATTAACTGTCTGGCTACCAGCCTCGACTAATTCTATCCTAGTTATATTCCTCTTCGTCTCATATTTATGCCAATCGTTTCTTTTAAAAGAGTTGTGCTGGTAGCTGTCTCTAAACCTTGTGTCGTTGTAGGCTGGTTGTCTGGTGTCTCTAAACCTTGTGTCGTTGTTGGCTGGTTGTCTGGTGTCTCTAAACCTTGTGTCGTTGTAGGCTGGTTGTCTGGTTTTATAACTCATGTTTTGATATTTGTTCCTACTTTCAACTCTCTCATTTCTATAACCAGAGTTCTGTGTCTGTCTAACGTCTGTTCTAGGATAAAAATTGTAATGTGGTCTCATATTTCTTTCTTGCCTCAACTCTCTACCTAACCTAGCTACTTCTCTCCTCAAATATCTGACCTCCCATTTCAGTATGTCTATTTCTGGTGTTTCTGCCATTTTCTCTAATACTATCTCTGAAAATAAAATCTCTGTATTACTCACACTCTGAAATATTCGGTGGAAATAATCAATAATTTCTAGTAAAAAAAATATTCTAACACAGCAGTATAAATCAAACCAATGTACACTGCAATTTCAACAACAATCAAACTAATACCTAAGTTAACGATCTCTTGCTACACTAGTTAAATCTAACTCTATTTCTCTATCTGTTATGTTCTTCTATTAGACTACTTGTTTAGGACCTTTTGGTCCTCCTCTATCAAAATCTCTCTCTGCCTCCTCCTCTATCAGAACCCCTATCTGCTCTCCGCCGGCCTTCCTTTCTGAATCCTCCTCCCTTCTTTATATTCGTAAGTTCTGACCACGCCACAACCGGTCGCAACTAGCTTCTTCGTGTTATTCGCTTTCATCTCCGTCGGTCCAATTGTTACCTCCAATTAACCCAGTCCCTCATCTCTTTCAAGTTATCTGCTTCGGGACCTAGTCCGTTCTCTGTTCAGTCTTTGATCTACTGGTCAATTGTTCCCCCTGGGCTACTGCATGTGCGCGCGAAGTCGCACCTCTAGAACTGGACCACTCTCACGATCTATCAGATCTATCGATACGGTTTTACCTTTGATCAGGTCTTTGAAGTACCGAGTATCCGTTCCTCGCTCCTCTAACTATACCTTCTTTGCCCCCCAATACATTCTTTATTCCTGATCATGTCACTAATAATAATAATAATAATAATAATTATAATAATAACTATAATCATTACTTACAAGGCTATGCTACAATAATTCATAATCTGCAAATGGATGCATCAGCAGCAGGCCATCTTGCTCACAACCTAGAGGCCTACAGGAGAGCTGTTAGGGAGGCAAAGTCCCACAAGGGATATGCAAATGACTTAATGACTAAAAGTTTGTACGAAAACATTTTTTTCACATCTAATATACTTAAAGTTACGTTAAATTCCATTACAAGTATGTACTCACTCACACTGGAAAATTGTTTCTTTGAAACGGTCTTAAATTACTTCTTAAAATATTTCATGAATTCTTGAAGAATTTAACTACATCATTAATTATGCAGCCTGGTTGGTTGAGTGGTTAAGCGTTCTGTCTACTAACCCATTGGTACCGGGTTCAAGTCCCAGAAGCTGGGATTTTTACTGGTACCGCCACAACAAAAAGGCTTCCGGGGTCCACCCAGCCTGTAAAAATGGGTGCCAGAGAAATCTTGGAATGTTCATGTGTCCCAGGCATGATACTGACCACATCACACTTTCATGTGCCGATACAGGATGAACACTCTATCTCCAATATGCCTTAAAGACATGGAAACGGGGATTTTACCTTTACCTTACCTGTGCAGATTTTTTAAAATTATTGTATACTTATATCTAAGAATCCAGTAGGTCAGATACAGAAACATTGTTCAGTCACGCGCGTCTGTGACATATAGGTCGTTCTGTTACATTTATTTTTGCAAAAGAAATTTTCATTGCATGACCTAAATACATAGTCTTGTACGATTGGTGGGTTTTTAAGTTATTTTAGTCTGGAGAAAAAGAGCCCGGGTTTTCTAGAACATAGTAGTCCCACCTTCCTGCGTTGTTTCCATTTATCCAAATACACACAGCAAGATAAATCTCAGGGGATTAGACGGTTGTCTAAAATAACGTTTCACTATTTTCTTGTTAAAAAAAATAATAGATGTATAAATGTTATAATCTATTCTAAGGTTTATCAACTGGAAGATGTCGGCAGAGGTCCCTCGTGAGGTTGTTTTGAAACCTGCTAGGAGTTGGGGTTGAGAAGGGAATCTTGATTAACAGTTTTAAGAACAAAGTAAAAATAATTCATTAATAGACCCACAGGATTCTAGTCTGGTAAAAAAAAAATAGAGACTTCTCACTGTGATTCAACAAATACTCTTCTGAGATGACTACAATTCTAGAAAATCACAGAAAGGGTTGGTTCGTCTCATACTAAATCTGCCCAAATCTTCTTAACATAAGAGCAACTGGACCAACAAAATTAACGAACGAATTTTAATTTCAAAGAGTGAAAGGCAGGCAGAGAAAGGGAATCGTTATAATGCATAATAGAGTGAGTGAGTGAGAGAGAGAGAGAGAGAGAGAGAGAGCGAATGGATGAATGAATGAATGAATGAATGATCTTTATATTAAAAGGGTGAAGAATTGGGCGCGCATGCCCGTCTTACATTCTGGGCTTTGTCACTCCATCTGTGAGTTCCAGTGAGAGAGAGAGAGAGAGAGAGAGAGAGAGAGATAGAAGAAGAAGTGTGCACGATCTACCAACATTTCCAGTGTTGTTTCCACGTCAAAGAGTTAACTTGTTAGTCTCTAGTAAACAGAGACTGACCCGGGGTCTAAGTGAAGTGCGTCCATAAAATTATTCTTATTACGATAACCTAAAAAAAAATAGGACGTTAATAAGTCCTAGCCTAGCGTGGCTTTACTGTCCAGGGCATGCGGGAGTACATGGTAATGAACTGGCAGACTTGCTGGACAGGCTAAAATAAATGGCAGACTGACAATGGACAACGGGGACATTGCTAAGGCTGTACTGGACAGACTGGGAGAAAATGAAGAGCAGGAATGGAAGAACAACGTAGATCTGAAGATACTGCTGGAGCTAGAACAAGTTACAGATGCTGGCCGGAAATCTGATCTGTGTGGTAAAAAATGCATCGTAAACAACCAGCATGTGACAGGAACTATTAGCATACATACTCTTGGATGGATGCTGTGGCATGCGATGGAACATATATGGAGTTGTCCCAAATGCATTGAAGCCGGAGTCTGAATTTTGAACTTTGAACTTTGAAGTCTTTGCTCATATGTTTCTTTGTTTGAGAGTAGTATTTTAAAGAAAAAGACAAAAAAAAGCGGAGGGCAAAGAGTAGCTCTAACTAATCTTAAAGTCTTATCGAAGAGGCCACTTTACAACATGTACCTGAGTTTCGCGAGTGTGTAGATGAGTTCAAAATGTAAATAGGTGATTTAGGGGAGGGGCGGGGGGGATGAAGTCGCTGTCCCACTGGGCATTTAACGACCCATAGCTAGCATGTCACAGTCAGGGCTGACGAACCACAGACGACCAAGACCCACGTCTCCGTAGCCCCAATAACAGACTTAGCCTGCCTAACGGGGTTAGGGATCGCCGTAGTCTCCATGATGGTGAAGTCTGCAATAGAAGTATTGCACACCTCCCTGGTTTTTTTTTAGCTCTACCCATGGACTTGAAAAGAGTCGCCGTAACTCACTCCCAATCCGACACAATTCTGTGTTTCATCACTTCCCAAGCATCAGCTGCAAAGAACATCGTGCTAGCAGACATAGGTAGAAAGAAAGAAAGAAAGATTTCCCCTGCATTAATTCTCGTTTCGTAAGAACCAACCACGTATATTTTCAGAATGTGCTCCAAAAAGGGAATCGATATGTAAGTATATAGATGATTAAATACGAGAACACAAGCAACTGGAAAGTACACTAACACTGACATTTTGGATTTATACCTTCTTATGTAATCTTCATTTATTCATTACAGGATATAAACTTCTGAAGTGTGTCTGGCCTCAGTGTTAAAGGTACAAAGTCATTTGTCACCACTAGAGAGTGGTTAAGCCAACAGAGTAGAACGTTTTGAGATCGACTGCTTACAGCAAGCTTGTCTGACACTGTGTCCTTGAGAAATGATCTTTGCCAAGAATACATGAAGCAAGCTGATGATGCTTACTTTGCATAATCATCATCATCATCATGTGCCGTGCCGACAGGCGTTGGCTATTATGCTTCTCCAGAGTATCCGGTCCTTCATGCAGGCCATCAGCTCAGTTGGTGATCTCCTCTCACACCATCCCGTCAGACTGTCCAGTATAATTTCTCTTGGTCTTCCTCTTGATCTTCTTCCTTCTATTTTTCCTGTTGTTATAATATTTTCAATGCCCCCTCATCTCATTGCATGTCCTATGAAAGTACATTGTCTCTCTCTTATCTTTTTGACAAGGTTTTTTTGTCTCTCCAGCTCTTCTCATACATTCTTCATTAGTTATTTTTGCTGTCCAGGGGATTCGCAACATTCTTCTAATAAACCACATTTCTGCTGCTTCCAATTATTTTTGTGCAGACTTGCCTATTGTCCATGATTCACTTCCATATAACAAGATAGGTTCAATATAGCATTTTAGGATTCGTTTTCTAACATTCATTGATAAGGATGTGTTGGTTAATGTTTCTCATTCTCTGAAATGCAGTCTTTGCTTGGCCTATTCTGTTTCTAATTTCTGTTCTGCATTTCCCATCTGAAGTTATTACTGCTCCAAGGTATTTGAATTTCTGCACCTGATTTAGAATAGGCCCGTTTAATTTTATACTGGATTTTAGTGGATTCTGTTTCTTAGATATAACCATAGTCTCTGTCTTTTTGATGTTCAAAGTAAGGCCTTTCTGTTCACTTTCTTTGGCGACTTTATCCAAGAGATTTTGCAGGTCTTGTTGGTTCTCAGCTATCAGTACTGTGTCGTCAGCATACCGAAGGTTGTTAATATTGTATCCTCCAATTTTTATGCCTGGTTCTGTGATGATTGTTCTTAGAATATTCTCGCTATACAGAGAAAAAAGGTCTGGAGATAGTACACATCCTTGCCGCACCCCTTGTTTTATAGGTTGATATTTTCCAATTCTATTTTCAACTCGAACTGCTGCTTCTTGCTGCCAGTATAGATGTTTTACAATCCTCAGGTCTTTGCCGTCTATATTGATGTCTTCAAGCATTTTAATAATTTCATTGTGTTTCACCTTGTCAAATGCCTTGGTGCAATCAAAGAAGCATAAGTAGAGATCTTTCTGTACTTTTAAAGCTCTTTCTGTTAGTGTTCGTAAAGCATAAATGGCATTGTGTGTTCCCTTTCCTTCAGCAAATCCAGACTGTTCATCTGCTATTTCCATTTCCCCAGTCGCTTTTCCTTTCTTCATGTGTTTGATGGCATCTATTATTTCATCTTCAAGTATTGGTGGTCCCTCACAGTTTTCAGTATCTGGTGTTAATTCTGGTCTTTCTCCTCCATATAGCTCACCGATATACTCTGTCCACCTGTCCACAATGTCTTCTTTTCCCATTAACATTTTACCTTCTTTCGATTTCAGGCATCCTGTGGTATATTTTGTTTTCCTGCCTGTGAGTTCATTAATTCTTTTGTGCATGTTTTTGCTGTCTTTAATATGAGAGTCCTCTATCTGTCTGCACTGCTCATTTAACCACACTTCTTTTGCTTCTCTGCATTTGCGTCTTATTTCTTTACTTATCTTGTTATATTTTTTCTCGTTATTTTTACTCCTCCTCCTCTTGTCCATCAGTCCTAAGATGTCGTCTGTCATCCATTTATTTTTAGGGGCTTCTTTTTTTGGTGGTATTATCTCCTTAACAGTTTGGTGGATAGAATCTCTTAACATTTCCCATTGTTCATCTATACTATTTATCTTTGCTATTGCATTGTATCTATTTGTTATAATAACTTTTATTGTTCTCTCAGTTCTTGGTCATTTTTAAGAAGTTCTGTACTCAGTTTGATGTTTCTCACTTTTCTGCCTGCTTTCTTTAGTTTTATTCTAACTTTTCCACGGAGTGGATCATGGTCACTATTGCAGACAGCTCCTGGCATGGTTTTTGTTGTCAGTAATGCATTGCGGAATCGTTTGTTGATTAATATATAGTCTATCTGGTTAAAAGTCTTTTTGTCTGGACTGCACCACTTTGCCAGTCTTCGAGGATGTTGTTTAAACCAGGTGTTTCCTACAACCATGCTGTGTATTCTTGCCCATTCAATTAATTTATAACCTCTGTCATTCCTCTCCCCCAGTCCATAGTCACCAACGATGTCTGAAGTTCTTCCTTTACCAACTTTGGCATTAAAATCTCCCATGACTATGGTAACTTCATGTGACTTTGTGTGTTTTAGTGCTGTCTCTATGTCATTATAAAATAGCTGTACATCTTCTTCAGAGCTTTCAGATGTTGGAGCGTACACTTGTATAATATTTATGTTTATTGGCTGTCCTTTCAGTTGGGCTAGCAGGACTCTGTCCGAGATGTTCAAATATCCTACAATTGTCCTTGCCGTTTGTTCATCAAATATAATTCCTACTCCTCGTTCATGTTTCTCACTTCCTGAATATATTATTGTATATTTATCTGAGTTTATCTTCCCTGCACCTGTCCATCTAACTTCATTCATTCCTAATATGTTGATCTTCATCCTTTCCATTTCCATCTTTACATTTTCTAATTTTCCAGCCTGGAATAAAGTTCTAACATTCCATGTTGCTATTTTGAACTTGTTAGTTTTGCCACCAGTAGCTTGATGACGATCTGGCCTCACCTGTGGCTCGTGAGCTGCCCTACCGGACGAGGCTGTTCCAGAGGAACATCCATTAACGTCGTTCATACTTTGCATACACTTGTTTAAATTCCAGAATCCTGTCCCAAAACACCAAAATAACAATCTACAAAACTGTATAATAAGACCAGCCGTCATGTATTGATCAGAAACATGGAGTGCGTACAACAAACAAAGAAAAACAACAATTGTAGATCTTTGAGAACAATATCCTAAGAAGAAGTAGCAAGATTGGAGAATGGAGAACTCGAAAGAACACTGGATCGAACAGGGGATTATACATGTCTTGAAACTGAACAGACTACGCTGGTTTGGCCATGTATAAAGAAAGGAAGGGAACAGACAAATGAAAATGATGTATGTACAATAGATGATGGAAACAAGAGCAAGGGGTAGACCAAGACAGAGATGAACAGACAACATAGAAGAGGATATAAAAGAAATTGGTGGCACCAACTGGAGAGAGAGAAGATTAGGAATAGAGAGTAACGCAGGTGAACTTTATCTGCAGCAATGAGCCTTAATGACTCGGAAAGCTGAACAAGATTGATTGAGTGATTGATATTTATTTACAAAGTGTTAAGAATTGGACACTACAGGCCCGTCTGACATTCTACCCTTTATCATACAACTTTCACCCCTCTCCAGACATATAAATATGCTGCTCATATAACAAACATAGCTAACACTGAAGCCGAGAAACTTAAAATACAACATTTACGTCTCACTCTTAACCATGCACTCAGTACAGATAGTAACCACATACATCGAAAAAAAAGTTATTATCGTATTCTCACACCAATGACTACCTATCTTCTAAAGCTTTAGTACTATTCAGAATAAATAATTAATTGAATTCAAATCCCGTAAGAAAAGTCTAAAACGGCATGTAAATTTATGAATCATAGAGGCATGTAATCGACAACAAATAGAAACTGGAAAAGTATGTATTTTGTAGGAAGGAGTATAGGTTAATTTTTTTTAATACAGGGTAGGAGGGTATTCCAAAGATGATCGGCAGAATAAGCAAAGCTTCTCTTGTAAAGATGAAGTCTAGGTTTTGGAAGACATTCTATTTAAGAGCCTTGACTACACTTTGGCTTAGATTTAAACAGTTTCCATGGATAAGATGGAGCACTCTGTAATAGAAGAAGACGACGCCGAAGAAGAAGAAGAAGAAGAAGAGTGTTTTACATGTTTGTTGGCCTGGTTTTGGCCTACTGAACCGTAAATGTGTTATACACCTGCTAGTGAGTATTTGACTGAATACTTCACATCACTGTGTCAGATGCGTCATTAATTACAGAGCAGACACTTGACTGAATACTTCACATCCCTGTGTCACATGCGTCACTAATTACAGAGCAGACATTTGACTGGACTGCTACACCAGTGACACAACAGACGCTGCATTGATATACGCCATGCAACTACAAAAACCCACGACAAACAACAAGTCCTTAAATGAACATGACCAGTTCACACCAAATCAACTCACTCAACATAGATTCACACAGCACAGGATATCCAGCAGTTACAACGGCGATAAACAAAGTTTAATGATGAACCCCCATTTGTAAGTGAGTGTTGTAAATGAATGCGGACTGAAAAAAAAAACTTATGAGCAATTACAATGAATAAGGAAAAACTGTTCGGGCGATTAACATCGCCATGATACAGGCTCTCAGACAACATGGGAAAACATTCTAACTTCATGTATACCAAAAACTGCAACCTAAGCTTTCAGTCTAGAGTCACAGGCATTGTCTAAAAGGGGGCAATCAAATCACAAGTTCTACATGACAATCTTTGTCCTGAAAAGGACAAAACAACAATATTTTCCCATAAAAAGGACTAATTAACCACAACATTTTTCCCCCAAAAATGACGAATTAACCACAACTAGACTCAACAACACTTTTGTCCTAAAAAAGGACAACCAAACACAAAACTTACATTATGGAACAAGGAATCTCCAGCAGACCTTTCAAAAACAAACTAACACATCCTCTCACTTCAACATCTAGAACAGAACTGAACTTTCCAATCACCACGCCAGTCAGACCACGTGACTGAAATCTGGCCTCGGAAGAAGAAGATTGATCTTTATTTCAAACGGGTTAAGAATCGGGCACACAGGCCCGTCTGACATTCTGCCCTTTATTGTACAGCTTTATTATAAAGAAGAAGAAGAAGAAGAAGAAGAATGCAGACAGTTGGTTTCAAATTTTTTTTAAGTTGAGACTAACTATAAAGACAAACGGTATTCAAAGAGTTCGGAAATTTAGATTCTAAAAGTGAAAATAGAATTTGGAACAGGAAAAGGAAAACTAAGAGAATAACAGTAAGACTGGTGATTATCAAAATGAGATGATGCCACGCAGCATAGACCAAGAACGAGATATGAAAGAAATAACAAGATAGAAACAAAATGTAGTAAAGATATAAAAAAAGAAAGATAAACATAATTGCTTAAATATTTGTGTTAGCGACAATGCCTTGTGTCTCGAGTATTCAGACAGGGGACTAATCAAATATTTTCTGGTCAGAATTATAGATTCTAGATTCTCCCTTTCCTGCATTCAAACATGTCGCATACATCATAGCCCCGAGCGAGTACATAAGAAAGACTTGAGGAAATATTCACATCGATTATAATCGATCACTCAGTTCAATGTGATCAAAACTATCTCTATGTGAAGTTGTTTGGAGTTAACTATCACTGCCCCTCCCCCACTTTCTTTACCTTGTGTGATATCAGACATGCAAGACCCATCTCCTTAGAGCTGTGCTAGTTCAAGGAAAGGTGAACGGGTACAAGATCCGAGTACGGAACAGGTCTCTTGGCTGAAGGTAGATCAGGGGAAGACCACCTGTCACGATTATTTCGACTGATGGCAAAGATATTAACAAAACAAAACTAGCAGTCATCGAAGCGGTTCTTCGGTTCCCCCCACACCATTGGTACTCCAAATTTCAGGCAGCTTCTCTTTCTATTTGTCCACTGGCGCAAATGCTTCGTACAAGTTTTAAGTACAGTATGGGGAGCCCATGACGTATCTTGATCTCCAAGCTTGACACCAAAATAACCTACATATGCTCTTTTTACAAACTCAGATAATTAAAACCCTTCTCTCTACAGTTTGGTAATCTGGCACACATAACTGGCCCTTCCCTCTACAGTTTGGTAATCTGGCACACATAACTGGCCCTTCCCTCTACAGTTTGGTAATCTGGCACACATAACTGGCCCTTCCCTCTACAGTTTGGTAATTTGATACAGATAACTGCTATTTCTCTCTACAGTTGGTAATCTAGCACAAATAACTGATATTTCGCTCTACAACTCCATAATCTGACACAGATAATAGGCTCTTCTGTCCACATCACGGTAATCTGCCACAGATAACTGGATCTTTCTGATGTAGTGGAGCAATCCAGCAGAGATAATTGTTCCTTTCCTCTAGAGCTCGGTAATTATCTGACACAAATAACTGCGTTTTATTTATGTAGTGTAGTAAATCAAGAAAGATACAGGACATCCGAATCGTTCTCAAGATTGTCCAATTTGATTTCTTCCCTTCTATGTCTTTCTAAATTCCACAGTGAAATTATTTTCCTACTTCAATCTTTGAATCATAATTTCTTAACACGGGTCTTTCTTTTTAAAAATTTCTTTCACAGGTCATTAATTTATTCTTCAATCCCAGATTTTCCCGTTCTGGTTTACCTTTAGAGCTGCAGTATTGATTTCTCTTGTCTGAATGCACGACTTAGACAAGCGTATGAATATGACATATTGATCAGAACCGCATCACATCGATTTCAAATTTTACGACATCGTGGACACATAGTCCGACCTGTTTGTCGCTCGCATTTCTGTAACTAGTTTAGGAAAGATCTAGTTTTAGTCAAATGTCAAAGCTGGAAAACTGAAACAGTTAACACAAACTTTACATAGTTCAGAAACCAAAACCACAGCAGGAACAAGCCTTATTTTTAGCAAGACGATACCTTTTTAAACTATTAAATTATTTTGTGAAACTTTCATTTTTACTAAACTAAAGTTTGATCTTATTATATTTTGTGTTGAAATTACTTTCTAAATCTTTGCAGTAGAAACTAAATAAAGTAACCTACGAACTTCTAATCACACAGGAACCATACTGAACAGCCCTGCTTGCTTCATCATGATAGTGTAGAACTGAGAGTGTAGATATAGAGAATGAATGAATGAATGATCTTTATTTTCAAAGGGTGAATAATTGGGCACGCAGGCTCGTTTTACATTCTGCCCTCCATCACCTCATCTTTCATTCTTCCCATACATTTGATTTTAATACAAGTACACAAATATAAATTTGATTTTAATACAAGTACTTCCGGCGTGACGTGCAAGATGGCGGACGTTTTTTTAACGCTCTCGCCGGCTTGCAGCAATCAGCAGAATTCCGCTTGATCTGTCACATATCATGTACCGGGAGTTGGGCATAATGCTAACAATCTTATCCTGGGACCTATCTAGAGGCGACTCCAGATGGGAAAAAAAAAGATATCGTTATGGAAACTCGCAGAGAAACCAATCGAGCACCAGGGATGCCAACTCCGAAGAGCACATTCGTCGGCCCCAAACATGTGACAAGGATTGGATTCTGGAATGTGAGAACGATGGAACCAAGTTAAGACTATTCAATTCAAATGTAATATCCACCCTCATTTATGCATGCGAAAGCTGGAAAACAACTAAAGAAATAGACAAGAAATTAGACTCTTTTGAAAACAAATGCCTAAGGAAAATACTCGGCATCAAGTGGAACGAATTCAAGAACAATGCAGAGATAAGACAGATGACTGAACAACAACCAGTCTCATGGGTGATCAGGAAAAGGAGATGGACATATATTGGTCACTTGATGAGAAGAAATATTCAGAGAATCCCAAAACAAGCTGTCAAGTGGAACACAACAGGCCGAAGAGAAAGAGGCAGACCGCGTGAAACTCTGAAGAGGACATTATTAAGAGTGGCCAAATAAACAGGCATAAAATCCTTTGATGAGGTTGAAAGACTCGCCGAAAACAGGAAAAATTGGTGAACTACTTTGCGAGCAATATGTGACGTTTGACGGCACGGGAAGGATATAAGATATAAGATAAGATTTACAGCTATAAGAGAATGAAGTACATGAGACGTAATTAATCTAACAAGATAGCGGGTGCACACACACCGGCATCCACACCCACACACACACCGGCATCCACACCCACACACAGGCATCCACACCCACACACAGGCATCCACACCCACACACAGGCATCCACACCCACACACAGGCATCCACACCCACACACAGGCATCCACACCCACACACAGGCATTCACACCCACACACAGGCATCCACACCCACACACAGGCATCCACACGCACACAAATATACATCTTCAGTGCAGTTCTCCTAAAATCAGATCCCTTACCATTCATTAAAATAATTTCTAGCAAGATATAACAAGTTAGGTTTAGAACTATATCCTTTCAGAACTTTATGGCTGGGAGTAATGGGTTGAGAGAGAGAGAGAGAGAGAGAGAGAGAGAAAGAGAGAGAGAGAACGTTTTATTTTCTCAGAGTACAGAAATGGGAGCGTATGAGTGGTGAAGTGATTAGAGTAGATAACCATGGCAAAGCTCGGCGCTTCGAATACGGTCAGTGGCGCCCCGGTGTAGAAATGGGCACCCGACTTCTGAAGTTGGGGAAGGAAAGGCAGCCAGGCGTTATACTGACCATATCGCCCTCTAGTGTGCTGACAGGTCAAGGAAAAAATGGGCACTAACACCATATCCCTATGTGCCTCTAAGGCATGACAGGATTACCTTTACTTTTACTTTACTTCCAGACGAGGACACCGTGGTCAGCCCGACTTCTTGTGTTTCATCTTTTACCTTTCCCGCTCACGGGCACATTCAGTATCAGTTTAATTAATGGTCAGCAAATATTTAAACGAAACTCAGCACAACTGAAACAAATTTTTAGCATTATTCAAACATTCAACATTACGATCATAAATACAAGTTTACTGGGTTTTTTTTAGATTTCTTATCTTATTTCTTATATCCTTCCCGTGTCGTTAGACGTCACATAGGGCTCGCAAAGTAGTTCGCCAATTTTTCCTGTCTTCGGCGAGTCTTTCAACCTCATCAAGGGATCTTATGCCTGTTAATTTGGCCTCTCTTAACAACGTCCTCTTCAGAGTTTCACGCGGTCTGCCTCTTTTTCTCTGGCCTGTTGTGTTCCACTTGATAGCTTGTTTTGGGATTCTCTGATAATTTCTTCTCATCACGTGGCCAACATTGTCCATCTCCTTTTCCTGATCACCCATGAGACTGGTTGTTGTTCAGTCATCTGTCTTATCCCTGCATTGTTCTTGAATTCGTTCCACTTGATGCCGAGTATTTTCCTTAGGCAGTTGTTTTCAAAAGAGTTTAATTTCTTGTCTATTTCTTTAGTTGTTTTCCAGCTTTCGCACTCATAAATGAGTGTGGATATTACAACTGATTAGATTTACACCAACAATAATACCGCTTATATATGTTGTATACAAAATATTCTTACCCTAACCCATTTATTATAATCCCATCATTTGAATCATCAATATACAGTCTATTGTTGATAAAATGTTTATCCACCATTTCACAGCACTCTCCTGTTGGAATATTTCACACACAACACAGTAACTACAGAGGAAAACAACGTCTATTCTTCCTAACAGCTTGTAATCTGGCGTCGGTAAAACTTCGATACAAACTGAACTCGATACCGTTGTAGAATTCTTCCAGCAGAATTCTTCTCTATGGTTCGTGCTGGAGTGTAATTCCTGAAAGACAGACACGAATACGACCTAGAAACTGAGTCCACACGATACCAGAGATCCGTTAATCACGGGGATTAAACCACACAGCGGTAGCTTAGCGACCTACGAGACGGTATAGAAAAGATGGTAACTAGTTTCTCGTCGCAAATATATACAGCTCTTCTCCTCCCACTCTCCCTCCATTCTTGCATAAGTTTAGTTTTAAGGAAAGAAAGAGACAAAGTAGCATGTACTATCGTGCATGCAGACAAAACTCTTTGTGGAATTGGTGTAACCCGCAACGATAAGTAGTTTGGCAAGAATATATTGTCTATTTGAGACTATAGCTTGGCTGTCTTGTCTTACCTGTTCTCTGTTCTCTCGATTTCTTTCGGGGGGGGGGGGGGGGCATGTATATTTCTTCTTTAGTTCAATAATTCAATATATACAGGAGATATTCAAGGCCTATGATAGCCCATCTAGTCATCTATCGTGGAGGAAATGTGCTAATAGAAGTATCAGTACTGGCAGAGATCTCCCTTGCTTAATACAGTGTATATATTCCTATATAAAATAACGAAACTTCCCATTAATCGAGAAGGAAAAATATACATAGAAGGAACAGCTGTTGAACAAGTAAACCAGTTTGCATACATCGGCAATTGCATAGACCAGGACGGTGATACTAGAAAGGAAGTTATATTTGGAACTGCATAAGCAGCTCTGACCTTCAAGAATCTTGAGAATATACGAAATTCAAAAGCTATAAGCACAAAAACCAAGCTAAGACTATTTAATTCAGATGTAATATCCACTCTCATCCATGCATGCCAAAGCTGGGAAACAACTAAAGAAATAGACAAGAAATTAGACTCTTCTGAAAACAAATATCTAATGAAAATACTCTGTATAAAGTGGAACTACTTCAAGAACAACACAGAGATAAGACAGATCAGCGAACAACAACCAGTCTCACGGGTGATCAGAAAAAGGTGATAGATATATGTCGGTCATGTGGTGAGAAGAAACAGAGAATCCCAAAACAAGCTATAAAGTGGAAAACAACAGACCGAAGAAAAAGAGGTCGACCACGTGAAACTCTAAAGAGGATATTGTTAAGAGAGGCCAAATTAGTAGGCATAAAATCTCTTGATGAAGTTGAAAAGCTCGCCGAAAAGAGAAAAACTTGGCGAACTAACATGCGAGCACTATGTGACGTTTAACAGCACGGGAAGGATGTAAGATGTAAGATAAACTCGTACATGAGAAAATACATTAAAACTATGTGGGAAAGGCTATGAAAAAATATGTTGAGACAGAAGTGTCCCAGTAACAAAATAACAATATAATACGGGATAGAGCATAAAATGCATCATTGCTTTCAAACATTACTTTACTTTACTTTACTTTACTTCCTCTTGTACAGTGAGGTGTCGAGGAGATGTAGTTGGCGTTTCTAGGCCATATGAGTGGCCTCAGTGATGCTCATGCAGTAATTCGTGCGTGTTTGTCTAAATCCATCTATCCATCTTTTCCGGGGTCTTCCTCTTGATCTGTGTCATGCAGTCCTTTGACTGAAGGGCCGCGAGGTTGGTTGTATATTTTCCATTCTCATTAAGTGGCCAAACCACTCAATTCTTTGTTTCTCTGTGTATTGTAGGCATTGTGTAGTCCCTGCCACTTGTTTTATGCCGCCATTTCTAGTGACGTTTGCTGCTTTTCTTTGGCATCTCAGCTCGCACACAGATATTTTATTTTACTGTTTCTTGGTTAGTTTATATATAAAGAAAACTATGCTGAGAACAAATATTTGTTGTTTTTCGTAGATTTTACCTCATCTCAGCTTTCTAAGCTTATCATGTATTTCAGCTGCGCTGTTTGTGCTTGGAAAACATCCAAGTGATACTCGATTTTATTGTCACGTATTCTCCAACATCTCTTTAGTCACCGTCACTAAAACGTCCGTTATCCTTGCCTTCGAAGTTTCAGTATAAAAAACTGAAGAACTGAGTACTTGATCGTTAGTATATTTCCATTAAAAACAAGAGGGGTATTGTATTGTGGCGGTCATGGCGTTCGACTCTTAGTCCCCAGTCCACCAGTATAGAAAGTTAAACAAGAATTTTGGTGCTTGTTATCCACTTTTTAATATATAGTGGAATTAGTTATACACTATCCTGTTCTGCTCCGCTTATTATGTCAGCTTATATCGTATGACTGACTTCTCAGCCCTACATTTCAATCGTATTATGCCTTATTGATTCTGAGCTTAAACCTCCACTGTAATTTTGATCCATAGTATTAACCAGTGTATCAACAATAAACTGTCAAGATTTCCCTCTTTCAAACAGTCGAGGTTCATCTCTTTCGTCGTTTCTTTCCTTGTCGGTTTTAGTGCCTGCTTGGAGCCTGGTGGGTGTCTGTTGGTGTTTATTGGTGTCTGCTTACTATACGCTGACAGACTAACTCTCACAGGGACGGCAATCACTCAGTGGTAACGCAGATAGCTGCTGTGTATATTATGATGGCTTTATTGTGGTGCAAGTGGTGACATAATGGAGATGACGATGAATGGAAAACAGTGGCAATGACAATTCTAAATAGCACGACATGTCATTACTCCAGCAACATCTATGTGTGTGTGTATATATATGATTCCAGGCGTCTACTAACGTCAAGAAGACTTCGACGCCAGCAGAATCCTACCACATACTAGATTCACTGTTCTATATTACAAAAACCACTACCGACAACTAAGACACAGACTAAGTTCCTACACTTCAAAACTACGTCCTACTCTGGCAAAACTAAGACTTAGACTCTAACGAACGCAGAACTAAGATTCTTGATCAGCTGATCAGTCTCTACTTCCACGAGCTTCATAAACTCCACGGGCACGCCTGTGACATGCTAACACAAGGTTAAAAGGGACTGAACTGTTAATTACCAAATCTGCGGGGCATAACCTTGTTTATACCCAACTTTTAGATTCCAAAATGACTTAACCTATGTTCAAAAATCCCATATAAGGTGCTCACTGGGTATTCTCTTTCACAGACACCGTTTCGATACTGGTGATTGCAGGGCTACCTGTACACCACCACCACCACCACCAACACCACCACCACCACCAACAACAACAACAACAAAGCTGTAAGGAATCAATCTATGTAACGTCACTACATTCATATTTCTATCTAGCATAGTTTCTAAGATACGACTTTTCTTAATCAAGGAACGACTTTGTGAGCATCCAATATTTCGGCTTGCACATTCCTCAGGAGGTAAAAAGTCACAAAGGAGAAGCAGGGAGAAGATATGGTGCAAATGAGGAGTCAAAAATATATACAATTCAATAATTTAAATAACGAATGTTAATTTAGAAAAAAAAAGACCGGACAGCAGCGTGTGCAAGAGAAGATGGTAGTGAGGATTACTGGACATGCATTCTCTTTGTACATGGCACACAGACGTCATACCTTATCTCTTATAAATGAAGGACAGAGTCTGGACGTTTCGAAATCGAAGATAGGTTACATCTGTAAGAGGCCTTGCCATAGGAAAAGAACTTGTATGAAAGAAATGTCGAGCATGCAAGACGAACTCTTAATGAAGATGATATTCGGGGAAGCGACAGTTTCCATGTCAAGATGGTTGAGTATAAAGGGCGAAGAAAGAAAGAAATGAAGAAAGAAAGAAAGAAAGAAAGAAAGAAAGAAAGAAAGAATAATAACATGAAAATACCTCACATTACGTATACTGTTTATAGACGTATACAAAAAATCTCCTCACTGAATGTACACTAAGCTGTCACGTGTTACATTACTTTGTTCCACAATCAATCGCTTTCTCCTAATGTAATTGATGGCCGCACTCTACTTTAGCTCTTACCTCAGACTGAAAAGTTCTGAAAAGTGATAAAACTAAATGTAATTGCATCAGCTCCATGTAATCATGGCGCATAATGCTTATGGGAATTTTCTGAAACACGATAATGGCAGTAAAATCCAAAGTAAAGTAGATTCATTAGTTTTCTTCAGTTGTGAAATAAAATTTGTCTGTTTTCGTCATTCTGCATGTAGATGGGGACACGCTGAAAATTAATTTTAATACATTCTTTTTTTAATCATTCTGCGGATGACAAAAATGATAATAAATAAAAACATATAAACTTATAAATCACCAAAACCATAGAAAACAAGCTGAATTCTTTCCAGACTAAATGTTTACGAAGAATTAGAAAAATATTTTGGCCAAACACCATAAGAAATAACATCTTGTTGACAGAAATGCAGATGAAGCCACTGACAGTAATTAGTGAGGAAAGACGCTGGCGATGGTTGGAACATGTGCTCCGGATGACTGACAACTCACTACCAAAAACAGCACTAAGATGGACACCACAGGGGAACAGAAGTAAGGGTAGACCAAAATAGACATGGAGAAGAACAACAGAAAGGATGTTGAGCAATAGAGGGCTCACCTGGGCAAGAGCAGAAAAAAGGCAAAGGACAGGCATTTGTGGAAAACCCTTGCGGAAGCCCAATGTGCCCTGTGCACTTAAGGTTCAGAGAGAGAGAGAGAGAGAGAGAGAGAGAGAGAGAGAGAGAGAATCTTATAAAAACACTTATGTGAATCTACCTGCACGTATAAACATAACTCGTCACAATCATTTCTTTTTAAGCATTTATTTTTTGGTAGCGTTTTTAGTTTCTTCTAAAGAGCCATATCCATAGGTCCGAGTCCAAAGTCGATTCTGACAAGACGAGGGTCAACTAGACAAGTACCTAAGGCGTAGACCTCAGAGAGACGCCTAAGTGAACTTTAAGAAGAACAATTTAAACAGTCATTTGCATGCAGCTCTCTTGTAGGTCTCTCGGTTGTAAGCAAGATGGCCTGCTCATGATGCATCTATTTGCAGATTATCAACGATATCTTGCAGCCATCTTCGCCTTGGTCTTCCTCTCTTTCTTTTTCCCATTATGTACCCTTCCAAGACGGTCTTCTCTAAATTCTCATGACGTTTAATGAGTCCAAAATACTTAATTTTTCTGTTTAATCCTCTTTACTAGCCAACTTTCTTCAAAGTATGGAAATATTTGTTCTTTTTTTGTGTCTATGATGTTTGAAGAACTGTTCTGTAGCTTTTACATTCAAAGGCATTTATGTGTTTCTCAGCTGTTTTGTTAAGTATCCAGGTCTCACATGTATATGTTGTGATGGAAAGATGCATGCCCTTAAAAATCTTATTTTTATAGTTATGTCTTTTCCTCTCCACAGCTTATTTAGTTGTTTTACTTTTTGACGAGCGACAGATATTCTCCTTTTAATTTCCCTCATTGTATCTTCATTATTAGTTAGTAATGGTCCGAGATATTCAAAACTCTCCATCTCTTTCAATTTTTCCTCATTGATACATATTTCAACTGCCTTATTTGACTAAATGTCAACCTACATGAAATTACATTGCATGAAATTGAATTTAATGGCTAGCAACCAAGCTGCAGGTGATGTTGAAAAAACACCCGAAATGTTAAAAGCTATCAATAGTGACAACATGAGACAACTACAGAGAATGTTTAATAAGATTTAGAAAGAAGAAAAGATTCCTTCTAAATGGAAAAAAATCATTCTTAAAATACAAAAAAGGCAACCATAGTGACTGTAACAATTAGAGAGGAGTAATCTTAGTATCAGATGTGTCAAAAGTATTTTGCAAGGTCATTTTGAATAGACTTAAAGATAAAGTAGATACCGCAATGAGAGAATAACAAGCAGGATTTCGGAAAGGGAGAAGCTGTCTCGACCAGATCTTTACTCTAAGAATAATACTTGAAGAACATATCGAAAAAACAGAACCCATAAATACTGAACTACATAGACTTTAAAAAGGCATTTGACAGCGTACACAGAGATTCATTGTGGAGAATTTCAAGTCTGTATGGAATACCATCTAAAATTGTCAACATCGTTAATGACCTAAACAATGGGTATATTTGAGCAGTCAAAACATAAGAAGGGATGAGCGAATGGTTCCAGAATGAAACAGGCGTGAAACAAGGATGTATACTGTCTCCTTTGCTTTTTGTAATTGCAATAGACTCCATAATGAAAAAAATGCTGCACAGGTAACATAGGTATTGATTGGGTACATGGGACCCAACTAGATTTTGCTGATGATATAACTCCTATCAGTAACAATGTGAATTTCATGCAAGAAAAAAATATATTCTGTCTTAACTGGCTACCACAATAGGACTTGAAATTAACAAGGACAAAACAAAAATAATGAAAATTCCCTTTAATCAAAATGAAAAAATACACATAGAAGGGATAGATGTTGAAGAATTCAATCAATTTGCATACCTTGGCACTACATAGACCAGGATGGTGAAACCAGAAAGAAAGTTAGAATTAGAATTCCAAAAGCAGCATCGATCTTCAAGAATCTTGAGAACATTTGGCATTCAAAAGTTATAAGCACAAAAACCAAGTTAAGACTATTCAATTCAAATGTAATATCCACCCTCAATTATGCATAAGAAAGCTGTAAAACAACTACAGAAATAGACAAGAAATTAGACTCTTTTGAAAACAAATGCCTAAGGAAAATATTCTGCATCAAGTGGAACAAATTCAAGAACAAAGCAGAGATAAGACAGATGACTGAACAACAACCAATCTCATGGGTGATCAGGAAAAAGAGATGGACATATGTTGTTCACACGATGAGAAGAAACAATCAGAGAATCTCAAAAACAAGCTATCATGTAGAACACAACAGGCCGAAGAAAAAGAGGCAGACCACGTGAAACTCTAAAGAGGACATTTATAAGAGAGGCCAAATTAATAGCCATAAAATCCCTTGATGAGACTGAAAAGCTCGCCGAAAATTGGCGAACTACTTGGCTAGCCCTATGTGACATTTAACGGCACGGGAAGGATAGAAGATAAGATTTGTTTTGTCAGTTATCAATTTAGTTTTCTTCGCATTAATATATAGGTGTTGCTCTTCGCTGTCCTTATGGACTGCCATAATTAGTTTCTCAATTCCTTTTTGTGTTGTAGATAGTAATACTGTGTCATCAACATATCTAATCTTTGGTATTTCATAACCTCCAGTTTTTATGGCATCGTAATATTCTTTGTAACACACAGTAATTAGTGTAAATGTAATACAACTATACACAAAGCACTGCAGTAAAGCTGTTATACCAAAATGTATAAAGTAGGAAAAAGTAGGAACAGCTTTATTACTTAACGAATATAAAGTTGTGACGGCGTGAGCCTTAATCATACAAAAACATACAGAACGAAAACATAGTGGGATGAGATAAAGCATAGATTCACATGAATGTTATACTTAAAAAAATAGAACACTTAGCTGTAACTTGTGAAGATGTGGTGTGTCCGACTGTAAGATGTGGCTTGTCCGGCTGTAAGATGTGGTTTGTCCGACGCTGTGTGTCAGAAATGGGCATGGTGGAGCGTAGAGACTATTTAAATGGAGACCTGTGATGTGTGGTCAGTGGGCCGTAACTGGGGGCTGGTTGGTTGGGAAACCGTGGAGGTGAGAGAGAGAGAAAGAGAGAGAGAGAGATACAATGTTAAATTAGCCAGGAAAAGGTGAAATAGACGATTATAGTTAGGATAGAGGGGTTGTAATGTGATGCTGTGAGTAGGTTCTGAAATATGTGTAACAAGTGAGAAAGGAGTTGAGCTTGGTGGAGAGGGATTATGATTGTTGAAGAGGAGAATGTTAGTTGTAGCTGAATAGAGAATTTAACCCGTGTGGTTCCAGCGTTCCATATTTCTGAATGTAGCGGTTCTCAAGCGCTAGGCGGCTTGTGTCATCTGCGTGACATTGTTTGATGGCTGTTACCAGAAAATCAGATTTGCCTCTGTGGTTGGGGCCAGTGAAATGATTTCGGACTGGTTTCGACGCATTCTGGGCGATATCGTACAGATGTTCCTGCATGCGGTCCACTAATCTGAGGCCAGTCTCACCAATATACGTTATCTTGCATCTTTTGCATACTATGACGTATATCACATTACGGGACTCGCATGTGAATCCCTCATGAAGAGTGAGGATAGTTTTGGGAAAGCTGATCGTTTTCGTTTCCCAGACTATCGGGCAGGCAACGCAGCGGGGGCGGTTACATTTTCTGGTGCCAACATATGTAAAGCTCCGCTTCAAGTGGCTGTGGACGAGGATGTCCTTAAGGTTTGCCTCACAAATTTATGCCAACAGGGGTGGATCAGAGAAAATGTCGCGAGTGTTCGGGTCGAGCTGGATTAGTGGCAGATGACGATAAAGAGTTTTCTTAATCATCTGACAATCCGGGTGGAAAGGGAGTACTAACTTAACTCTGCCCGATGGAGTAACAGGCTTTTTCCTGAATACTTCTTTGCGGCTCACTAGTTGGATACGGTTGAAGGCTTCACGAAGGACCTTTTCTGGGTAGTGGCGATGACGGAAAAATTCTAATAACTTGTTGGACTGATCTATAAAGTCCAAAGTACCCGGATATATGCCGCGAAGACGGAGGAGTTGAGAGTATGAGATGGGTTTCTTACAGGCTTCAGGATGGGAGGAGGTGTAAATTAAATAGGTGTGGCTGTCGGTGGGCTTGTAAAATAGAGAGATGACAAGCCTGTTTGTGCCAATGGAAATTTTAATGTCTAAAAAGTTGACAGACTTGTCAAAATTTCATAAGTGAATTTTATGTTGTTATTATTAAGTGAGTTGGCGAATTCAAGAATTTTTTAGCTCTTCTTGTGACATACTTGTGACTCTAATGCCATCAATGTACCTTTTATAGAATTCTGGAAGTCTGCCAGTGTAGGTTTCCCGTAATTTGACTTCTAGAAAGTCCATAAATAGACATGCATAACTGGGACCCATTTTCGTTCCCAAGGCAACATCACTGATTTGCTCAAAGTATTCGCCGTTGAATTCTAAAGAATTTAGGTTTAGTACTAGCCGTGTAAGTCTGATTATGGTGTCAGTGTTAGTGGTGGGGTGAGGGTCTTTGTCGAGAAAATAACGGAGTGCTATGAGTCTATCCTCATGGGGGATAGAGGTGTATAGGGAGCAGACATCAAGGAGAAAGATGTGATAGGTGTAGTGTTGAGAGAGTGAGAGCGCATCAAACGTTGTTAATACGTGGTTGGTATCTTTCAAAAAGGAGGGTAGTTTGTGTACTAACGGCTGGAAAATGTCCAAAAAGTCAGAAATGTGCTCAGTGGGGCATGAGCATGCTGATACAATGGGGCGTCCAGGATGACCGGGTTTGTGGGTTTTAGGAAGAAGATAGAAGGTGGGGTTGCTTAAACAGCTGTCCTTGATGTGAAGAAAAACAGCTTGGGGTTGGTAGGCCACATTCTGTAATCAAGTCTTTAATGGCTGCTTCCACTTTATTATTATTATTATTATTATTATTGGAACGGGTTTCATCGTTTTTATGTGGGGAAAACTCGCTAATTAGCTACACCTAACATTCTCCTCTTCAACAATTATAACTCCTCTCCACCAAGCTCCACTCCCTTTTCACTTGTTACACATCGTTCAGAACCTCCTCACAGCATCACATTACAACCCCTCTACCCTAACTATAATCATCTATTGCACCTTCTCGCTAGTTTAACATTGTATCACACTCTCATCTCCACGGTTTTCCCAACCACCACCCCCAGTTACGGCCCACCGACCACACATGTTTAAATGGAAACAGTCTCTACGCTCCACTATGCCCATTTCTGATATACAGCATCGACAAGCCACATCTTACAGCCGGACAAGCCACATCTTCACATCTTCACAAGTTACAGTTAATTGCTCTGTTTTTTTTTTTTAAGTATAACATTCATGTGAATCTATACTTTATCTCCTCCCTCTATTTTTTTCGTCCTGTATGTTTTTGTATGATTAAGGCTAACGCCGAAACGTCACAACTTTGTACTCGTTAAGTAATAAAGCTGCTCCTACTTTTTTCCTAGTTTATACATTCTCGTAATATTCCTTGTCTACATCTTCTATAACATTCCTCATTATATTTTCAGTATACAAGTTAAATAAGTAAGGCGACAATATGCACCCCTGACGGACTCCTTGGTTTATGCCAAACCAAGTTGTCGTTGTTTCGCCATTTTTTCTCACTGCTGCCTGTTGGTCTAGATACAGTAGTGATATTAATTGTATCATACGTGTTTAAAATCCTATTTTTTCCATTATTTCCGAAAGTTTCTGGTGTTGTACACAATCAAATGCATTTGAATAGTCTATAAAAGATAAATATAGATCTCATTAAATTCTCTACATTTCTCTATTATTAATCGTATATTGAATATATGATCTTTTGTTACTCATCTTTGTCGAAAACCAGCTTGGACCAATTTAAACACATTACTTGAAAAACAACAAACCTCAGTCTTCAGCTTAAGGACAGGCCACAGCAAACGCAACGTTCATCTCCACATGATAAAGACTGACCCAACAGCCCGGTGCATGCGCCAGACTGACCCCCAGATTCCTCAACACATGCTACAGACCTGCACCATATACAGAGTCCCCAGAGCCCAGCTATGGCTCCGTGAGAGAAGAATGGGGGGAGGAACTCTGTGGTTCCTACGAAGACCTCCTGCTGACGGTAAAATTCATGGAGGCAACCCGACTCCCTGTTTTGAAAGCTGAGCATACGAAATTGAACGAAGAAGAAGAAGAAGAAGAAGAACTAATGACGCAGAATAGCACGGTACGGGTCCTATTTACATGTACCATAGTTGTTTCCTTTCTATTTAGCTGTCTGTTTTGCTACAGACTTTGTTGTAAATCAGTTACGAGCAGTGGTGGATTAACCACCACCACGACCCCTTGACTAAACTTAGTAAGACTTCCACCACCTCTTCTGGGACCCGTACTTTTCCTGGTCCCGATAACTGAGCTTATTCAGCCTAATCCGCCGCTGATTAAGTGATTTTCTTCTCCTTGGTTCTGGACATGCATTTTTTCTTCATAAATCTTTAAAGAATTATAACTTTTTTGTTTACATAAAAATTGTATAAAATAACACTTGCAGGCTAGCCTTGTTTTACTGAGTACAGAGAAAAAAAAAGAGAAAGAGAGCAAAGGTGACTGCGCTCGACTAATCAGGGCCATTAGCCAAAACCGTGAAGCACGTCTTCGTTTGTGCTTCCACTTTCAGCCGTGGTATAGAGTTCTAGGTGGACCTCCACGAAGGTCGAGTACAATGCGAAGCTTATCTATCTTATCTTACATCCTTCCCGTGCTGTTAAACGTCACATAGGGCTCGCATAGTAGTTCGCCAAGTTTTCCTGTTTTTGGCGAGCTTTTCAATCTTATCAAGGGATCGTATGCTTACTAATTTGGCCTCTCTTAACAATGTCCTCTTTAGAGTTTCACCTGGTCGACCTCTTTTTCTTCGGCCTGTTGTGTTCCTCTTGGTAGCTTGTTTTGAGATTATCTGCCTGTCTCTTCTCATCACGTGACCGACATGTCAATCTCCTTTTTTCTGATCACCCATGAGACAGGTTGTTGTTCAATCATCTGCCTTACCTCTGCGTTGTTCTTGAATTGGTTCCACTTTATACAGAGTATTTTCCTTAGGCATTTGTTTTCAAAAGAGTCTAATTTCTTGTCTATTTCTTTAGCTGTTTTTCAGCTTTTGCATGCATAAATGAGAGTGGATATTACATTTGAATTGAATAATCTTAGCGTGGTTTTTTTTGTGATTATAACTTTTGAATGCCATATGTTCTGAAGATTCTTGATGCTGCTTTTTTTCAGTTCTAATGTGAAGCTAGCTATTGTGACCTGCTCCATGTGTAAAAGCAAATCCACTCCCAGATGATAGCCTGTGCTCCAAGATCTTCACAGCTTCAATTGGCACTAACTTTCTACATCCAGTTCCAGAGAGCTACACCAACAACAACAACAGAGCGTCGTGTCTTGACTTGTGGTGTCTTGTCTTGCCTCGTCTCGTCTTGTCTTGTCTTGTATTTTCTTGTCTTGTCTTGCCTCGTCTCGTCTCGTCTCGTCTCGTCTCGTCTTGCCTCGTCTCGTCTCGTCTTGTCTTGTCTTGTATTTTCTTGTCTTGTCTTTTCTTGTCTCGTCTTGTCTTATCTTGTCTCGTCTTGTCTTGTATTTTCTTGTCTTGTCTTGTCTTTTCTCGTCTCGTCTTGTATTGTCTTGTCTCGTCCTGTCTTGTCTTGTTTCGTCCTGTTTTGTCTTGTCTCGTCCTGTCCTGTCTTGTTTCGTCCTGTTTTGTCTTGTCTCGTCCTGTCCTGTCTTGTCTTGTCCTGTCTCGACTCGTCTCGTCTTGTCTTGTCTTCTGTCTCCCTGGAACTGCGAGTTAGTGTTCTTTGCAGCCAGTGCTGTGAAGATGTTGAGGCGCAGCATCGTGTATGTGTGGGAGTGGCAGCTATTTTTTTTCAGTCCCGGAGTGCAGCTAAAAAGCAGAAGGTCCGCAATACTTCTTTAGTAGACTCCACTACCATAGGGACTATGGCGATCCCTGCCCCGTTAGCCAGGCTAGGCCTGTTACTGAGGGTACCAACGGGGACGTAGGACGGGGTCTTGGTCAGCTATGGTTCGCTAACCCTGACGACGGCATGTCAGCTATGAGTCGCTGATTGCTAAAAGGGACAGCGTATTCGCCCACCCCATTCCCCCCTCCCCGCCCACAACAGAACGTAAACGAACTACATAATTTAACAAACAGTTATTCTGTACCTTTAACCTCTCTGCATTAACATTGACGGGAATATACAATAACAGTCTCGTTTATTTGGTAGACCAAGAGCATTTGTATCGGCGCCCTTTAAATATGAGCCCAAATTGTATGTCCCTATCTATAAAAAACTGAAAACCGCTGCTCCGCCTTCCAACTCAATTAACAAAACGCAGTTCCATCTCCGTTCTCAGTCTTGTCAGACCTGATAACTTTAAACCTTTCAAACACTTCATGATCGATCAGCAGAAATGGGATCTTGGGAATTCAAAATATTGTCATCGATCTCTTAATGTTTCAGAACTTTAACGTGACCTGCTGAAAACCAGTTTTTTTTGGAAACTGACAGTTTCGAGTGGTTTAACCACGCGGTGTTTTTGTGTTTGTTGGGGGGAAGACAAATGGTTAAATATTCGATCCCATAGAATCCACATAGAGCAAGGGCGTCAATAAAAATAGCAGGCAACTGTAGATCTTCGTTTCCTTAGCATGAGTATAGTCTATGTGACGTTTAACGGCACGGGAAGGATATAAGATAAGTATAGTCTTAGAAGCCACTTACAGTCAATCGTTGCTGCTTTACTACTACTACTACTACTACTACTACTAAACAATAATAATGATAATAATAATTAGCTAACATACTCTTGGACGCTGCGGCATGCCTCGGAACATACATGGGGGCTGTCCTGAATACAAGGACGCCGGAGTCTGACGAAACGCTTGAGCATGCGCGACAGTGGAATCACCTGCATTGTATATATGAAAAGATAACCAAGCTGAGAGTCGGTACCGAAGGATACGGAATATTTCCAATTGTTCAGTCTTCATATCTTCATAGTCCGTCACTGGCTGCAACCCGATATACCTGGTATGGCCCCAGCAAAAGCTCGGTGTGACAGAATATAAGGGGGTAGAGAGGTCTGGACCTAGCCACGTATAGAGAAGAGCATGCGCAAGAATGACTCGACCATTCGACGACTGTATAACGTCTCTAAACGTGCTAAAAATTATGAATTCTCTGACCTTTTGTGGTCATGATTCGGGGGGGGGGGGGGGGGGGGGAAGGAGAGTGATTCTCTCTCTTTCCCCCCCCCCCCCCCGAAAGAGCGGCAGAAGTTTAAAGGGCTGAGATGCTTTCCCGAAATGAACAAAAAATCTGATATCTCACGGACAATGTAATTATTTCGCTCTCAAAGACACGAATAGTGTTAGTTACTACACATATTTTTAAAAAATGTTTTCAGAGTTTGCTTTCAAACTGATTTACCCATTAAAACCTTTTAGCAGTTTGCATGAACATATCTGAACCAACTTGGCTTTTCAATACAAACGTAAAGAATGTCCTACTATATGATTCAGAGACATGGGTTATGACCAAGACAATACAACAGAGGATACAAACATTCCTGAACTACTGCTTGAGGAGGATTTTAAACATTAAATGGCAGGACAAGATCAGGAACGAGGTCTGGGAAAGAACCTATGAACCTACAAATTATGTCTAGGAAGTGGAGGTAGATTGGCCACATTCTGAGGAAACCCAACATCAACATAGTAAGACAGGTACTGACATGGAATCCTCAAGGAAATAGAAAACGAGGAAGACCTAGACTTACTTGAAGAAGAGAAATTCTGACAGTGCTCAGGGACAAGGGATGCACATGGAAGGAAGCAGAGAATAATTCCAAGAACAGGGATGACTGGAGAGCCTTTACCCATGCCTATGCTCTCAAGGGAGTGAGAGGCGATATCTTCTTCTTCTGCGATCGAAGCTGTTGGTCACTTCAGAACCTGATCCCTGTCAACACGGCAAAGCTCGCAGTTCTCTCCAGATCCTGACAGGAGCCCCAAAGATTTTGATGATGAAGATGAATGACATATAAAACCAGAAATACTGTCTAAGTTCTGTGCCTACTTAAAAATAGAATTTTTCACAAATTATGGCTGCATACAATGCCAACATTTCACACTGTTGCTACAGGAAATATCAACATTACTTCATGGTTTGTGGTTATATACAGTGCCACACACTGTTCACAATTTATGACTTACAACTTACATCCTTCCCATGTCATTAAACACCACATAGGGCTCGCATGGTAGTTCGTCAAATTTTCTTGTTTTCTTCAAGCTTTTCAACCTCATCAAGGGATTTTATGCTTACTAATTTGGCCTCTCTTAACAATGTCCTCTTTAGAGTTTCACGTCTTGTCTTCAGAGTTGGTATCCCTGAAGCTCAGTTGGTTTTACAAGAATTCACACTTTGTGATTTCCTACAACCCTTATTCACAAATTTTGAATACAAGAAGGATTAGAAATTTTTAACATTTCAATTTAAAAAAAATAATCATAATAATAATAATAACACAAGCCCTTAGAAATATCTGAAACAAATCAATAATTTTATTTGTTAACAGAAAACACAGCGAGAACTGTTTGAAATAACTCTTCAGAAACCTATATCATGTGATTAAGCAGCTGTGACAGAAGTTAAAAAGTGAAATTTCAATCCCATTTTGTTCATTTCACACAGACATTTGTTGTGACTGATTCCACTAATTTTTTTTCCACCTGCAATTAAAAACAAACTGCAAGGGGCCAGGCACTCTAAGAGAGCCTTCTAATTAAATAAAGGACTGCGCATTAACAAAGTTTTATTCTAATTAGTATAAGTGAGTACCTGAAGTATGTGGTACGAGAGAGTATTATCAACACAAAGATTTGGCATTCAAAAATTTGAAAAAAGTAAATAAATAAATGTGGCAACAGAAGGAACACGGCGGTTACATCTTCAGCTTTGGCCAGTACAAAGCATCGTTTTTAACAATTCCACTCTTCAAAATAAATGCAGAGCTGAGATAAAATAGCGGGTGGTTTCATTTAGAACAATTTTACGTCGATTACCAAATTACAAATTACTTTTTGGAGACAATATACAGGCAATGTGTAAGGCTGGCAAATGCATACAGCTCTTTGTATTGCTTGTGCACATGGACATTCAACATCTCTAGTGACAACAATCACACGGAAGAGGTGCACAGATGTGTCACTGCTGAAAACTGATCAGCAGCCGTCTTGTGAGACCTAGACTTACAGAAAGATACACTGACATCAACACTGTTCGTTGCTAGACATTAACCAGTCTGGGGAGGGTTAAGAGCACAAACAAAATCTGAAATTTTTTTTTTTACAGAAACAAAAATCCATATAAAATAAAGTACACTGTGTTATCATTCTCACTGAATATTCAAAACCTGATGACATTTTTTTAGTTACTTCCCTTATCAAGGAAAAATGAGGCTACAGATATGACATTGTTATTGACTTGGCTGAGTCAGGTAAAGTTCCTGTACTCCATGAAATAGGTCACATGGGGCACAGATTGACATATTCCTCATGACACTGGAACTTGTACAGAAGACCTGAGCTTTACTGCATAAATTAATGATTTCCTTTGTAGCAAATATTACTTCTTGGAACGCCATCATCCTTCAAGTTAAACCTTTCGATTTGATACCACACCAAATAAAAGTCTATATCAACCAAGTCATTAAATGGAAAATGTGAAGTAATGTATATAATTTGTTACTGAAATGACTCAAAATGTTTAATTAAACTGTTCTTTTATTAGATTAAAATATAACTAGTACTTGGAACGAATTCAAGAACAATGTAGAGATAAGATAGATGAGCAAACAACAACCTGTCCCATGGGTGATCAGAAAAAAGAGATGGACATATATAGGCCATGTGATGAGAAGAAACAATCAGAGAATACCAAAACAAGCTATCAAGTGGAGCACAACAGGCCGAAGAAAAAGAGATCAACCACATGAAACTCTAAAGAGGACATTGTTAAGAGAAGCCTGTTTAGTGGGCATAACATCCCTTGATGAAGTTGAAAGACTCGCCGAGAACAGGAAATCTTGGCAAACAACTATGCGAGCCCTATGTGACGTTTAATGGCACAGGAAGGATGTAAGTCCTTGTTTCCTGATGGGATCACGTTCTGATGGCACTATCAAAAAGCAAAATGGATGAAAAGTGAATTTCATAGGATGAATACACAGAAACTTAGTGCAGATAGCCAGGCATGTTTTAAAACACAAAAATAAGCTAGAGTGGCCCAATAATTTATACACAAACTTTAAAATTAGCAGTTTTCCACTAAACTCAT
This sequence comes from Achatina immaculata, assembly GCA_009760885.1. NCBI lineage: Eukaryota > Metazoa > Mollusca > Gastropoda > Stylommatophora > Achatinidae > Lissachatina > Lissachatina immaculata. The sequence goes on along the minus strand of CM019714.1, from coordinate 16,551,447 downwards.
ACTGTATAGTCTAAAAAAATGTTGGTAAATTTACAATAAGTAGTTGTGGGACCAACGGGTCAGAAAAATGAATCAATGTAAAACAGGACATCAAGAAGCCAAGACTATCTGTATAGCTTTTCACATTTCACTAGTCACTATAACTAAACAATCAAGTCTTCTTCTACAAACATAAAAAAGGGCTAACTGTTACTACCAACAAGGCATACAGAGATCAACATCACACATTAAAGTAAATTCATATTAAGCTGACACTACATTACAGTTTGTGAAAGTGCAATGAAATGTACTGTCAGACATAAGCGGGGAGAGGGTCCACCTAGCCTCTAAAGATGGGTACCAGAGAAATCTGGAAAGGTAAAAGTGGCCAGCCATGATAGTGACCACATCACACTTTCATGTGCCAAAGGTCTTGTAAATATGGGCCAACAACATGTCCCCAATATGTCTTAATGGCACGGGAACAGGAATTGTACTTTTTACTAAATAAATTGTCTAAAGAAAGGACAAATGAAAAAGAAACTTACCAAATCCTGCCTACAGTTCAACACATTTGTACCAATACATGATGCATATACAATAAAAACTGATAGTGCCAGTAATATCAAGACAGCCACATTGAAAACTGACGGTGCCAATAATATCAAGACAGCCACATTGAAAATTGACAGTGCCAATAATATCAAGACAGCCACATTGAAAACTGACGGTGCCAATAATATCAAGACAGCCACATTGAAAACTGACAGTGCCAATAATATCAAGACAGCCACATTGAAAACTGACAGTACCAATAATATCAAGACAGCCACACTGAAAACTGACAGTACCAATAATATCAAGACAGCCACATTGAAAACTGACAGTACCAATAATATCAAGACAGCCACAATGAAAACTGACAGTACCAATAATATCAAGAGAGCTACAATAAAAACTAGTAGTGCTAAATGATTTCGAGGCTTCTCTGTCTGTTCTGTAACACTGATCTTTTTTACAGAGACAAGGAAATTAAAATCAGAGTACAGATAGAGAATAAAATATACAAAATACACTTTGCCTTGCAACACCTGTTAAAATCCAAAATCCTGTCTCAAAACACCAAAATAACAATCTACAAAACTATAATAAGACCAGCCGTCATGTATGGATCAGAAACGTGGAGTACAACAAAGAAAGATGAACAACAATTGCAGATCTTTGAGAAAAAGGCCCTAAGAAGAATTTCTGGGTCTATAAAGGATGCCAACAGTGGAGAATGGAGAGCCAGAAAGAACACTGAACTGAGCAGCTTATTTAAATCCCAACGAATTATAAATGTCTTGAAATTGAACAGACTATGCTGGCTGGGGCATGTAGAAAGAATGGAAGAGAACAGACAAATAAAAATGATGTATGCACAAGAGATGAGGGGAAACAAGATCAAGGGGTAGACCAAGACAGAGATGGAAAGACAACACAGAAGATGATATAAAAGAAATTGGTGTCACCAACTGGAGAGAGAAGATTAGGAGCAGAGAGAAATGGAGGTGAACTTCATCTGCAGCAATGGGCCTTAATGGCTCAGAAAACTGAAGAAGAAGAAGAAGAAGAAGTGCTGAATGATGCCAAGACAGCTACAAAGAAAACTGGTAGGTTCAATGATGCCAATGCAGCTACAAAGAAAACTGGTAGGTTCAATGATGCCAAGACAGCTACAAAGAAAACTGGTAGGTTCAATGATGCCAATGCAGCTACAAAGAAAACTGGTAGGTTCAATGATGCCAATGCAGCTACAAAGAAAACTGGTAGGTTCAATGATGCCAAGACAGCTACAAAGAAAACTGGTAGGTCCAATGATGCCAAGACAGCTACAAAGAAAACTGGTAGGTTCAATGATGCCAATGCAGCTACAAAGAAAATTGATAGGTTCAATGATGCCAATGCAGCTACAAAGAAAATTGATAGTTTCAATGATGCCAATGCAGCTACAAAGAAAGTTGATAGTTTCAATGATGCCAAGACAGCTACAAAGAAAATTAACAGTTTCAATGATGCCAATGCAGCTACAAAGAAAACTGATAGTTTCAATGATGCCAATGCAGCTACAAAGAAAGTTGATAGTTTCAACGATGCTAATGCAGCTACAATAAAAAAAAATTGATAGTGCCAATGATGCCAAGACAGCTACATTAGAAACAGATATTACCAAGATTACTAAGATAAAAGTGGATTAAGTGATTCTACTTGACAATGAACACTATAAAGTTTGATCATGTCTATGAAATGTAAAATGTTTTAGCTGTTTCTGAGTCACAAAAAGGTTATGACAGATCAATACAAACATCAGGAGCTAACCTGACCAGTAATACTTTGTTTCAGCCTCAGTTACAGTTGCTCTTCTGGAACTGGTGAAGAGAGAACAAGGCAATCAAAATTCTTTGAACATGAGAAGACAGAAATTAGAAAACACAATACTTGGGAAAACTCGAGGGGGAAAAGAAACAGCAGGAGACTAAAAACAATATCTCTGCAGAGACAAGTGGTACAGGAAAAGAAAGACAGCAGATCCAATCAGAGATGTCGGGGGTTGCACAGAAGCGGAGAAATGTGCTTCCTAGCATCTGCTAGTACAACATCTGAAGACCGAATGACTTGTTCTTCTCCTATATCCATAACCATATCCTATAACCATGAACTTGAAGCTCCTGGTGGCTGATTCCAGCTGAAGATCTTTACTAATGACAGAGCTATAGTGGCTTTCTCTAATACCCTGAGCAGGCTAAGCCGTAGCCTTCCCAGCAAAATCCACTTCCATGAGGAACATGTCAAAAAATGATCAAGTCAAAGTATCAAAACAGGCAGCTTATCAGGATCATTGTTACATTTTACATCTTACATCCTTCCCGTGCCGTTATATGTCACATATGGCTCGCATGCTAGTTCGCCAAGTTTTCCTGTTTTCAGCGAGTTTTTCAACCTCATCAAGGGATGCTATGCCCATTAAATTGGCCTCTCTTAACAATGTCCTCTTTAGAGTTTCACGTGGTCGACCTCTTTTTCTCTTTTTCTTCACCCTGTTGTGTTCCACTTGATAGCTTGTTTTGGGATTCTCTGACTGTTTCTTCTCATCATGTAACTGACATATGTCCATCTCCTTTTTCTGATCACCCATGAGACAGGTTGTTGTTCACTCATCTGCCTTATCTCTGCATTGTTCAGGGTCATTGCTTGGAGATAAAGTATGGATTATCTATAGCTCACTGTCATTCATAATAAAAATTCACTTTTGCATCTCCTGGTTTCAATTACACAAAATAACTCATAAATTCAAATACTGTGTCCAAACCCACAAGAAAGGCAAGCTTAGCATCAAGATCTTACATAAAGTCACACACATTCCAACAGCGACACTTAAAGTGCTGTACTGCTTACACTGTGCCAACTCCATAAAAGTTCATGTCACATCCCATATTCTGAGGACCTGTTAATCACAGCTGAAATGTAAACATGAAATCTGATCTTGTCATATACTGAACTTGCCACAAACCAAACATATCTATATCTAAAAATTGACTCATTTTAAGTCTTTTTTTTATTACTTCTGAGATTTAAAAAACTTAATGTTTATCCTAAACATTATCTATTCATTCATTCTTCTTCTTCTTCCTCAGCTTTCCGAGCCATTAAAGCTCACTGCTGCAGAAACAAATTCACCTCCATTCCTCCCTATTATTCTCTCTCCAGTTGGTGACACCTGTTTCCTGTATATCCTCTTCTATGTTGTCTCTCCATCTCTGTCCATTCATTCATACATTCATACAACAAAATTAAATACCAGATCTTAAAAAAAAAAAAAAAATAAGAAAAAACTATTACCTAAACAACAAAAACTACGCTGTGTCACTTTTCAGTAACGTTAAATCCTTCAATTAAACACAAATGACACAAATGCTGAAGAACAAACTTGTAACTAATAACATAAGCTACAGCTAGTATATGGTGTATACACTCAGTCTGGAAACAGATCAGACACCTCGTAATATGGTGACATAACAATTCAAAGCCAGAAGCGCATATGCCTTATCACACTAAATTTTAAAGGATGCAACATTTTCAAAAATAAAATTAACAAACATAAATGAATCACACTTTAGCTGAAGCTTCTTTCAACATCATAGTTTTATGCAGCTTCTTACAAATGATTGATGATCTCTGTATTCTTTATGAAGTACATTTATTTATGAATAATTATTGATCATTTATAACCTTAACTGTTAAATTATCAAACAACACTCATGACATATGAATGTTGTTTGTAATAAAAAAAATCTCAACCACAATGTTTTATTGGGAAATAACATAATGTCTATATTTAGCATTTACAGCAGCTTAAAATTACAAACTCCTAACTATGGAATAAAACTATATGACTAGTTATTTTTTTTTAATATAAAAAAGTTTTAAGCCATTTAAATAGTTTATGGTAAGTTCATAGTTAACTGCTGTTAAACAACTTAGTATGTCTTCTCATTGGATAGATTCTTCCTGGAAATAACCTTATTCATGAGGCAAAGCTTCATATATCCATCTATGAGACTATACTCACAAGGAAGTATGACAGCAAATTTATGTGAGAAGATTAGGAATTGCGAGGAATGGAAGCAAACTTTATCTGCAGCAATGAGCCTTAATGGCTCTGAAAGATGATGAAGAAGAAGAAGAAGCTAACTATAGACAATTTTAACAATGACCTTATCATATTAGAAAGATATTATTAGAATGATATTATCATTCATACCAATGCTGTGCTACCAAGGCCAGACATTGGCACTTTCTAAGAAACAACAGAATAAAATAACCACATGTGAAATGAGATGTCTTAGGAAAGCAGCAAACATCATCAGGTTGACAAGTTGAGAAATGACACCATAAGAAATTGAGCTACAGTATGTCTACAATACATAGAGAAGCAAAGAATCACATGGTTCGGCCACTTAATGAGAATAACACACTCAAGGCCAGCCACAAGAGCCTTCAACCAAAGAACTACAGGACACAGATCAAGAGGAAGACCAAGAAAGAGATGGACAGAGGGTATAAGAGAAACATTCACTAATGACCATCATTGAGGCCACCCATTTGGCCCAAAAACGCCCAATTGCATCTCCTCTTGACACTTCATGGTACAAGAAGAAGGATAAAGTAAAGTAAGTAAAGTATTTTTTCTCTTTTCTCAATCAATAAAAAAATCAGAAATGCCACATCCATAAAAGATCTGTTAATAAACAGAAAAGAAAAATAAGCAGATGTGAGATTCCATGTGTTTTAAATCAGCAGGACATTTCCTTGTGCTATGAAATAAATACAGCATAAACTCTCATGCTTGTGATAACTCAAAAAAAAAAAATTAAGATGTTCGCTTGATCACATGATTTTAAAAAAAAAACAAAAACTGTCATATTCATTATTACTGAACATTTTTTTTCCAAAAACAATGTTGTTATTGGAGACAGCAATGACTGGGAGCCATCTTGTGCTATTTGCAAGGCTAAGTGATCTGCATAAAACTATCCATTGTCAAAGGTCAGTACTCTACCCTTCTGAGGTCTGCACCTTAAACAGCTGCCTAGCTGGCCTAATGGCTGTGTATCTAAAGCAGCAGCAGCTGATTATGTGGTAAAGACACCGCTTCAAGGCACTGCCTTCAACAAGGCATGGCTGACACCTTGGCCTTCCCTACCCATGAAGTAAACTCAAATCAGGAGATTCATCATCATCATCATGGGGGGATATGCCACCCCCTTAAAACGTCTAGCCTGGTTATAGCATCACAACAGCATGTTACTAGAAATGTCATATAGAAGGGAAAAAAAAACCAGGGACCTCCCAGATTCTGATGACAGATCTGAATGACAGTATCATCTCCTTCACTTCAGCTGTCATATTTCTCATTTATACACTTTTCAAACACTACAAACTGTATAAAAGTACATAATATAATATCAAAAGTTCACATTAGATTCAAGTGACATAAATGTCACACTGTTCAATCATTACTTCACATTCTGGGGCATTTAATAACTTTTGTGTGATACTTAAATGTCTCTAATGACACTGAAGCTATTGTATTTTCTTATTTTCTTATCACCCTTCTTTTTAAAAAAAAATGGCCATAAAAGTGCCTACTCCTCTCTTTTATAAAAATATCTCTCTTTTATCTGAGTGCCTGTTTCTCAACTTTTAAAATAATGTTCATTCATTTGCATGTCCCTTACGGAACTTTGCCTCGCTAACAGCTCTCCTGTAGGCCTCTCGGTTGTGAGCAAGATGCCCTGCTGCTGATGCATCCATTTGCAGATCATCAACGATGTCTTGCAGCCGTCTTCCTCTCTTTCTTTTTTCCCATACCCTTCCAATAGGGTCTTTTCTAGATTATCATGTTTAATGTGTCCAAAATATTTAAGTTTTCTCTCTTTAATCCTCTTTACTAGCCAGCCTTCTTCAATATTAAGTTCTTGTAGTATGGATATATTTGTTCTTTTTTGTGTCCATGGTATTTGAAGAACTCTTCTGTAGCATTTCCATTCAAAGGCATTTATGTGTTTCTCAGCTGTTTTGTTAAGTGTCCAGGTCTCACAGGCATATGTTGCGATGGGAAAGATGCATGCCCTTAAAAATCTTATTTTTGTAGTTCTGTCTGTTCCTCTCCACAGCTTCTTTAGTTGTTTTATTTTCTGAAGAGCGATAGATTTCCCTCATTGTATCTCCATTATTAAAATAAAGTACAGACTCTAAATCGTGCTGTTTAGAGTCTTGTGATTATTTAAGTACATTCGATAAAACTGTCAGTTTCTTGCTTTATGAAAAAATATATTTACTGTCATTCACAAAACTGTTTGCGTTCTGTTGATATAAAAAAATAATTTATAATAAATTCTTTCACTTATTTTCTTTATATTTCACCAGTTTTTAAAATATTTTGTTGTAATAAATGTTAGTTATTCTGAAAACCACTTATTTTCATTAACTCTTCCCGTGCCGCAGGAAAAAACAGGGACGTTCCATTTGGTGCTGGAGTAAAAGCGTGGGTCTTGATATGTATCAGGGGTATAGTTGGAAAAGTGAATGAAATACAGTATTTCCATGTTATATGTACTTATTAAATTTCAAAATAACTAAAAATGTATGAAGATTTCATAAATGCAGAGTTTTTTTAGGAAAAAAGAAATAACGTGATGTTTTTAGACAATAATTGTGTCCTCTTACCATCAGCTAGGTCTAGGGTACAGCACGTACCATCTGAGATGCCTAGAAATGCCTATCAACTACCTGTCAATCTTGTCTTGTGATTATATGTGACTTTCTCCCTAAAACAATGTCTGAAATAACCTTCTAACCACTTCTCCAGTCATCTAATATGTCTAGATCTACTTGGGATACATTCAAGAACTTAGGTCTGGTCACAGGGTATGTCCATATCCCTATCTACTACATCACCAAAAATTGAAATTCATGACGATCACTTCAATTTTCTCCCTCGTTACTAGGCACTCTTTGGCCATGATGAACAGGGTCACAGGGCATGTGCACTAAATGTTTAAAATCTAAACGTTACACCGGATTTTTTATGAAACAGCATCTAGCGAAATATAGTCACATGGCACTATAGACACAAACTGGAAGTGACCATTTTTAGTCATTACGCATGGGAAGAGTTAACATGAAGTAATTTGTTACCTTTATCATTTCTTGTATAAGAATTACCTCCCTTTAAGCCAGAATAACGTCAGTTTCTTAAATCTGGACTTCACTGATTAAAATCATTAACATTTCAGAGGAAGTTCTTACCTTATTTTATAAAAACATATCTGTTAAGTACAGACAAAAGCACTTACAGAATTATCCATTCTCAACTTTATATGATAAACTCTTGATTTGTGATTAAGGCAACCATTTCACAGTTTCAATTATTGGTCTACTTGTATACCGTGGTTGTAGAAGTCAGATGGTTGATGGTTGAGCCAAGAGGTGAACATCAGATTGGACATCACTATCTGTGTGAACTGGTAATCTCCGTGTATTTTTTTAATGGGCCAAAATGTATGGTAATTGCATGGCAACAGGTTAGGACTGTAGGAGAAGTGTAGAAAAAGTTCCCACTGCAACTGCTGTACTCTTGCCCGTGGTAACATTTGCAAAATGTAGCAATGTATTGTTGTGGAGAAGGACAACTCTGCATGATAACATGACAGGTCTTTCTGCCTTTGCTGTGGATCCCAAACACTTTAACATTTCAGCATAGTATGCAATGTTGATAGTACATCCTTCTGTAGGCAGTCAATGTTGATAGCATACACTTGTGTAGCCAGTCAGTGTTGATAGCATTCACTTGTGTAGCCAGTCAGTGCTGATAGCATACACTTGTGTAGCCAGTCAGTATTGATAGCATACACTTGTGTAGCCAGTCAGTTTTGATAGCATACACTTGTGTAGCCAGTCAGTTTTTATAGCATACACTTGTGTAGCCAGTCAGTGTTGATAGCATACACTTGTGTAGCCAGTCAGTGTTGATAGCATTCACTTGTGTAGCCAGTCAGTGCTGATAGAATACACTTGTGTTGCCAGTCAGTATTGATAGCATTCACTTGTGTAGCCAGTCAGTGTTGACAGCATACACTTGCATAGCCAGTCAATGTTGATAGTATACACTTGTGTAGCCAGTCAGTGTTGATAGCATACACTTGTGTAGCCAGTCAGTGTTGATAGCATACACTTGTGTAGCCAGTCATTATTGATAGCATACACTTGTGTAGCCGGTCAGTGTTGATAGCATACACTTGTGTAGCCAGTCAGTATTGATAGCATACACCTATATGGCCAGCCAACGAACAGAGATCCTCGTTTATCAGAAAACCATATGAGTATGATCTTACATGTGCTAGATGTGACCATGACATCTGCAGAAGCTGAGATAAAAGATGCTTTTGTTGTTTTCTGTGCTTTCTTCCGAGACCTTAGTGATAACAGAATCCAACAGTTTATCTCATTTTACTGTAAATTCCAAAAAATATGCCCATGGTCACTACTTTCTGATTGTTGATTAGAGCTTGGATTACTGCACCCTGTGCAAATCTATGACTGCACACATTACAACAGATACCGATGTTGCTCTAGTAATTTCACATGTAGCATAACCTGGCAACCATTGTTACCTGCAGTACCCTCTATACAACCAGTACAATATTACCTATTTAATGTTCTGAAACTTCAGACAGCACAGGGGAATCTACTTATTCAATGAGCATTCCTTCCAATAATACATTTACTTTGCTTTCACATGATTTAACATGTATTAAAAAGTTAACACTTCCATCTTACAGGAATCCCTCTACTCTCTCTTTTATAAGAATATCCATATTCATATTACTTTTATTAGGTCTCTTGTGCATCAAATTTTACTTTCATTTGGTAGAAATTACTTTTACTGTACTTTATTCTGCAAGATATTTGCAGTTTTCCGGAACAGGAATGAGCTTATCTTCACAGTTTATATTAACCTCTTCGAAAGAATTTTTTTCTCCTTTAATCAATGGAAATATTGTAGTTTCACTTTGTAAAAGAAAACTGCTTGCTATAAATAAAATATCATTGCTTTTATTTTGTAAAAGAAAAAAAAATGCTTTATTTAATGAAAATATCTTAGCTTTTATTTCAAATATGTGTTTTAATGAAAATGTAGCTTCTATTTTGTGTAAAAAAAAAATCGCTAGATATGACAATATCTCAGCCTTTATATAGTAAGAAATTAATCAGTTTAATGAAAATACTATTACTTTCATTTCGTTTTTTAAACAAAAATTCAATGAAAATACCATAGCTATAATTCTGTTTTAAAAAAATGTACTCACTGCAATGAAAATATCACATTTTAATTTTGTTAAAAAATTCTCTGTTTTCAAGAAAATGTCATTTCCTTCTCGTTGGAGGTGTTTCACCTAATGTATTAGATTTTCTTTGTAAAACTGATGTTATTAAACATCTTACAAATATTCACAATCAAAAGTTAATGAAAAGCTCCTCTATAGAAATAAATCATCACCGACTGAATATTATATACACCACAGATTTTTTTTTTCTTCTTTCGGTCACCAAAAGTTTAATTTGGCCATCATATATCATATCTAAAAATAACTATCCGCAGATCATCAAAACTATTAATAATATTTCATATAGAGACAAGAGCAAAATATTAATGTCCTTCGTCTTCTCTGTTTTCATCCACACATTTGAATGGAATCGTCAATGGCAAGAGACGGCTTTTCCATCATATCATACAAGGTCCTCTGCACTGAAACAACAAATACATTTTTGTATATGATTTGATTATTGCAACAACATCAATTTAACTTGTTTTCTGATCTTTCTTTTTTAAAAAGTAAGAGTCTGCATGCAACTAAGTATGGTTCATCCTTACAAGAGGGAGACGGGCAACTGTGGACTTGACGATAACCTTTCATCATTATCATTTTTTTTCTTTTTCTTTCATAATTTAACCACTGACCTTTCAAGGATGGACTTCTCTGTTTTACACACTGGCATAACTCCAGTATAAAATACTTAGATTCTTGAGACCCAGTCTTGCAGGCTTAACTCTTAGATGACCAGCGATCCCTAGAAGGATCTTTGTGCGCCGGGCCTTCCCAACCGAGAGCCCTATAAGGCTTCGGACTTTCTTTTGTTGAAAACACAATGTTACTTTTCATTTAACCAGTTAGAACTCTTCTGAATACAAAGTTAAACTAGTGTTTTAAGCGTGGGGAATGGAAGCCATATTGGAAATATAGATAGGGGGGTAAAATTCAAGTTTATCTCAAGATTGAGTGGTGGAATGGTCACACCGACCGACTAGACCTATGTTACTGTATGTGTTTCTCGTAGCTGTAGATCTGTTAGATTTATCGGATGTCACAAACATCCATAAATATTAATTTTTCTGTGTTGAAATTTGAATGACTATGTATTCTATATTGGATTATGACACAGTTAAGGTAAGTATAAAGTAGATTTTATTGCTCAGCCCTAAAATTTTTTTAGCACCAAAAATTCTATCCATCATTTCACACCAGTTTTTTTCTTTTCTTTGTCTTTTTTTATGATAAATAACTTCATTTATGGAATCTTCATTCATTTCCACTTATTTTTAATGTGTGATACACATGTGGTGATCATGGAATTAAGTCGGTACAATAACTTTTACACAAAATGTCCGCGCCCTTCTCCAATGTCCGCATTGTCAAAAACTAAGGATCGATTTGGAAGTAACGCGGTCTTGAAAGAGTTAAGTATGTTTTCCTTTATGATTCCTTCTCTAATGTTTCTGCTTTCCTCTATGGCATGGCTCTCTTATTCTTAACTTACTACTACCAGTGAGTGCAGACTGTTCAATTACAGAGTATTTCAGCACACGTGCATTTACCCTATCAAACAGGTGAGAATCATTATTAATGGAAAATGATCTCCCAACGAGTCATTCACCTCATTTGCCAAGTAAGACACCTAACCAGCAACTGGTGAATGAAAGCACGATATCCAGGCATGCAGAAGTAATTTTGGAAACACCAGTGATTGTAAATAAACACAGATCTTACTGGTCGCTCGCAAAAAAGCATGCCTTGATCTGGGCCAGGGGAAATGGAGCAAGGGCAGGCAGTGGATCAAGCAGACACCATCAGTGCGATAAAGGAAACTGGTCATACAAAGGACTTCGGTGACAATTGTGCAACAGTGTCACTGTCAAGAATCAGGAAATGGATGAAAATTTGGCACAGCAAAAAATGAACAATTCATCAACAGCTCTAAATGGATGGTCAGTCAACAAAGAATGAGTGTCATAAATTACTATATCCTGAAGGAGATACTGAACAGAAGATTGGAGCACCTACAGATGTGTCTGAAATGCACAGATGCTGATCCTAACTAACTCTTAACCTACCCTGAGTCATTTGAATTCTTTTTAAGTTAAAAAAATAAATAAATAACTGCAATCATATAGTTTTGTTCCAGTCTGGAGTTCATTCATTTTAAACTACCATACTACCATAAAGGCTAAATATAGGTTTCATGCCATTTCCTGGTGAAACATCATGGCTGAGATTTGTTATTATGAAAAAATGTTTGTGTGTCATAGATGTTGTTTGTTAGGTTAAGACTTAAAGCAGGAAATAATAAAAACTCAAAATCAATAGCTGCTATCATTATATCTAAAATTATTCAAGCTGCTGTCTTTGCCATTAACTCTTACCATGCCTCGAGTAGCTTTAGTGCCCCTTCTGGTTTCTGACTTGATGCCTTGGTTCGCTATAGTGAATCATGTTTTTGTTTCATAAAAAAACCAGTGTAACATTTAGATTGTAAACATTTAGTGCGCATGCCCTGTGACCCTTTTCAAAATGGTCGAAGCGTGGTTAGTAATGAGCAATGTTGAGGTGAAAATCAAAGATTTTGATTGAGAAATTTCAATTTTTGGTAATGTAGATAGGGGTATGGACATGCCCTGTGATCAGACCACTGTTCTTGAATGTATCCCAAGTAGATCTAGACATATTAAATGACTGGAGAAGTAGTTAGAAAGTTATTTCAGACATAATTTTTGTAAGAATGGTCCATATGATTTAGAAGATGAGACTGACAAGTAGTTCTAGGCAATTCAGATGGAATGTACTGTACATCTAGACCAATGTTTCCTCTAAGGGTCTGAGGTCTGCGTGCAAAATGTTCAGCTCGTATGCAAAGAAAATATTGTCTGTGCAAATGTGCATAGTAACTATATATACACACACACACACACTGTAAAGGTCTGTACATTTAATAACAGGATAGACCTGCTGTACTTTTGTACTTTTCAGCAATGGAAACTGATCTGCCTGTTTATTTTAATTACCCTCTATTTTTTGTGTGCCCACTTGCCTCGTCACGACTCTGCTACAATACTATCGAAACTACGTAATAAAAGACCAAATGAAACAATCCGATCCGAAAATCATATCTCAACAAGAAAGAAACTACAGAGAAAAACATGTACTATCGTTGTATTTTTCTTTATCGCAATTATAACATGGAGTAACATTTGGAAATTGGAAAATAAAAGCAGCAGTTTCATTTTTCTTTTCTGCGCGGCTCCAAACATTTTGTGCACAGTATGATTTTTTTCTGTGCACAGCCGCGCAGCTTTGAGGGAACAGTGATCTAGACCTAGCTAATGGTAAGTAGGACACAATTATTGCCTAAAAACATTACATTACTTCTTTTTTCCTAAAAAACTCTGCATTTATGAAATCTTCATACATTTAGTTATTTTGAAACATAAGTACACTTCTAACATGAAAATACTGTGTTTCTTTCACTTTTAACTAATATACCCCTATACATATCAAGACCTGCGCTTTTACTCTGGCACCCAACTGAACCTCCGTGTTTCTTCCTAAGGCACAGAAAGAGTTTTTTAAAAAAATCATAAAAATAATATCAGGAAAACATTACCATCTGATTTCCTCTGATTTAACAGCATCAGAGTGTGTCAGTATAATGCTGTCTCCTGAATTAATGATGTCTTTATTGTAGCTCTTTCTGTTGCTTGATTTGGAGGTCAACCCCACAAGAGCTATGAAGTCATCTGCATTTTTGGAAGTCGTCCTAAAATCATCAGAGTTTCTGGAAGTCATCATTACAGTTGAGAGGAAATCATCTGCTGTCATAGGTCTTGGCTCACCACTGTTATCATCTGCACAGTTCTGAGTCTGGTGGAACAGTTTGGGGTGATGTGTGATTACAGCAGTGGCAACTGAATATTTTACTTGTGGCAATTATAATGTTTTTGAAAACAAATGCCTAAGGAAAATACTCGGTATAAAGTGGAACAAATTCAAGAATAACACAGAGATAAGGCAGATGAGCAAACAACAACCTGTTTCATGGGTGATCAGAAAAATAAGATGTCGGTCATGTGCTGAGAAGAAACAGTCAGAGAATCCCAAAACAGGCTGTCAAATGGAACACAAAAGGCCGAAGAAAAAGAGGTCAATCAGATGAAACTCTAAAGAGGAAATTGTCAAGAGAGGCCAGTTTAGTGCACATAAAATCCCTTGAAAAGCTAGCCAAAAACAGAAAAACTTGGTGAACTACCTTGCGAGCCCTATGTGACATTTAACAGAATGGGAAGGACGTAAGATGTCTTCTTCTTCTTCTTCATTCACTTCTACCACCAAGACCGCCCTGTGATCCTACTGTATTTATGCCTGTGGTCCTCATGAAGTCCTGTGGTTCCCCCCCAAAAAGGACCACACGAGATCCCCGAGAGGACCACAGGAGGTTCAGAGTATCTCAGGGCTTGAGCCTGAAATTCTTGGTGGGTCTCAGAAGTGGGATTGCGTGACACTGTGGTTTTCATTGCATCAGTTTAGCCTAGAGTTGGACTTTCTCACCGGAAGACCTCGACGTGTTTAGAATATCAGCATATCCCCGCTGGATGAGAGGTGGTAGCCAACCCAGGCCAGAGTTGGACTTTCTCACTGGAAAACCTCAATGTGTTTTGAGATACCCATGTATCACCGCCAGGTGAGAGGTGGTTGCCCAACCTGTCCAGTGTTGGACTTTCTCACCGGAAAACCTCAGCATGATTAGGATATGCATACATCCCTGCTGGGTGAGAGGTGGTTGTCCATGTAGATTGCCCTGGTCCAGTGTCTCCGACTTCAGCATTTTGTGGTCGTGGCCACTACCTTTCCTGGTTGTGACCAAGATGGAGCTTTTGTCCACGAAGACGAATCTTCACCACTAGTGACTTCCACCCCTGGGTTGAGCTGGTTTAGGCATATTATCCCAGTATAGGTGTGTTTGAGACGTGACTGACCTCTAGAGCAGAGGTACCGTGACATGCGTAGCCTTCAAGTTTCACCCCTGGTATGAGCCGGTTTAGGCATATTTCACCAGTATGGGTGTATATCGGGCGTGATCTACCTCTAGACCGGAGGTGGTGAGACATGCCTGGTCATCAAGTTTCACCTCTAGTGTGTGCCGGTTTAGGCATATTTCACCAGTGTAGGTGTATTTTGGACGTGGCTGGCTTCTAGAGCAGAAGCGCCGTGTTATGTGTAGCTCTCGCAGCGATACTACTGGACATACCGATTAAATTTCACTTGATCTTTTCCTTCACCTTTTCACATCGGCACCACACAGCAACCTTTATTTCTTTTCCACATTTTCTTCCTTGACTGGGAGGAGCTTCACTCCACGAGCGGCATTCGAAGAGTCTCGCCAGCAGTGTCTTAACCTCTGGGTTAAGCCGGTTCATGCATTTCACCTGATATGACTGCACTCAGGACGTGGCAGACCTCCAGACCAGAGGTGCCTTGATTTGACTGTTTGCTTTGCCTTATCCTTTCTACCGCTTTTTCCGCAGTGGTGCCATGCGGCAACCCCTTTTCACCTTTCTTCATTGGCCGGGAGGAGCACCGCTCCACGCACGGCAGCTGAAGAATCTCGCCAGCAGTGGGATGTAAGATGTAATTATAATGTTAATGATCAGGTGTTCTGATTAGCATGTATAAAACTGAGTTCACAGTTCTCCTAGAAGCTGCCAGACTACTCAGTACCACAGTTCAAACTTGCAGCTACATCATCTTCCTTAATGATAGCAAGTTTACCAGACAAAAGTCTGCTGTTGTCCAAAGAATGTTTAGAAACAGGCACACTGCAAATGTTGTGCACTCTCTCACAGGAAGATGGCTGTGGTCCACTGCATTCCACTGCACTGTGGTCTTCTGGGAAGTGAAGAACCTGACAGACTTGCAAAGTCCTGTTGCAGATAACCTCAACAACAACAACAACAGAAACCTACCTCAAGCAGCGAAGCCAGAACAATAATCAAACATCAGTACAGGAAGCTATGACTGACCAGCACAACCCATCACCTCCAATGATCAGATGCTGCAGCTGTTGCACCATGAACAAACCACCATCTACGCATGGATCAGTGCCAGTTATGAACAAACCACCATCTACGCATGGGTCAGTGCCAGTTATGAAAAAACCACCATCTACACATGGGACACTGCCATTTATGAACAAACCACCATCTACACATAGGACACTGCCATTTATGAACAAACCACCATCTACACATGGGACACTGCCAGTTATGAACAAACCACCATCTACGCATGGGACACTGCCAGTTATGAACAAACCACCATCTACGCATGGGACACTTCCAGTTATGAACAAACCACCATCTAAGCATGGGATACTGCCAGTTATGAACAAACCACCATCTATGCATGGGTCACTGCCAGTTATGAACAAACTCACATCGTCTTCATCTGCCACACACTGCCAGTTATGAACAAACTCACATTGCCTTCATCTGCCACACACTGCCAGCTGTGCATGTGAGACAGGTCTTCATACTCCAGAGTACATCCTGCATTTCTGACTCCCTCTACCAAGAAACCTGACACCAACTCTAGCCACAGTGGGCCATACTAGAAGATAAACTCTGGAACCCAAAGCAAGATCTCCAAATGATGACACAATTTATCCAGGCAAAAAAAATAGATCTCTGAGGCTAGAACCACGGAACACAGTAGAATAAGATGGAGAGTATATGGTATTGCACAATGGGAGTGGTGAAAAGTGAAGGTCATAAAAGATAGAGCAAGTAACAAGCATGAAGGTGATAGCTTAAAATAAAAGATCGGGATAACAGAAACTGATAAGAATGCTGGTGATTAATAACTGAATTGGTAGCGGGTAATAAATGGTGACAATGAATGAGATAAGAAGATAAATTTGTTTGCAGTTTTTGCATTCTAAAACCAGCCAATCAAAATCTGAGAAGTTATTCAATAAAATTGTGCTTGGCAGCTTTCTTCAATAAATGGCAGTCATCTGTTTCAGTACCCTCATCAAAGACAGTAAAATCCTTAGATTTACAGTTTCCAAGACAAAGATTTCTCTGATCTTCCAAACAATCACTAAAAGTTATCCAAATAAAAACAAATGTGCAATTTCATCTGGAAGCTGACGTATCTCTCTCTGAACTTTTAAACGCCAAGGGCACTTGGAGCTTCTGCAAGGGTTTTCCACAAATGCCTGTCCTTCGATGATTTTTTTTTCTGTTCTGGCCTAAGTGAGCCCTCTGTTTACTCAGCATCCTCATTGCTGTCCTCCTCTATGTCTCCTTCAGTCTACCCTTAATCCTGTTTTCCTTAGGTGCTCACTGGAGTGTTATTTTTTTGGTTCCGAGTCAACAGTCATCCAGAGCTCCTACTCCAATCACCAAATTCAATGGCTTCATCTACGTTTCTGCCAGCAATGTGCTATTTCTTATGGTATTTTTACCAAAATATTCATCCAGTCCTATGTAAACATTTAGTCTGAAAGGAATTTGTTTTCTATAGTTCTGGTGGTTTTCCAGCATTTACCTTCATAGAATAATGCATTTAGGACACTACTCTTGTAATAAATTTTAGTGACAAATCTTAGGTCAAATTAACTAATCATTAGTGACAAATCTTATGCCAAACTTAACTAATCATTAGTGACAAATCTTATGTCAAACAATATCAATGACAAATCTTATACCAAATTTAACTAATGATTAGCTACAAATCTTAGGACCAACTTAACTAATTATTAGTGACAAATCTTAGACTAAACATCAGTGACAGACTTCAGGTCAGACTTTTAACTAAATATCATTGACAAACCTTAGGCCACACATTTAACTAAACATTTTGACAAACCTTAGGCCATACATTTAACTAAACATCACTGACAAACTTTAGGCCACACATTTAACCAAACATCATTGGCAAACCTTTGTCCACATGTTTAACTAAACATCTCTGACAAACCTTAGGCCACACATTTAACTAAACATCACTGACAAACCTTAGGCCACACATTTAACTAAACATCACTGACAAACCTTAGGCCACACATTTAACTAAACATCATTGACAAACCTTAGGCCACACCTTGCAAATGATATCATGAAGCGCCATAAAGGCACCATGATCCTTCTGGCAGAAGAAGTATCGTTTATTGTTGAAGAAACCATCATGGTTGCCAACTTTGGGAAAGAGTAAGAAAAAAGTAGGAATTATATCTATATACTCAACAACTAACTGCTAACTAATAATAGAGATACAATGAGGGAAATTAAATGGAGGACATCTATCGCTCTTCAGAAAGTAAAACAACTAAAGAAGCTGTGGAGAGGAACAGACAGAACTACAAAATAAGATTTTTAAGGGCATGCATCTTTCCCATCGCAACATATGCCTGTGAGACCTGGACACTTAACAAAACAGCTGAGAAACACATAAATGCCTTTGAATGTAAATGCTACAAAAGAGTGCTTCAATACCATGGACACAAAAAGAACAAATATATCCATACTACAAGAACTTAATCTTGAAGAAGGCTGGCTAGTAAAGGAGATTAAAGAGAGAAAACTTAAATATTTTGGACACATTAAACATCATGATAATCTAGAGAAAACTGTCTTGGAAGGGTAGATAATGGGAAAAAGAAAGAGAGGAAGACCAAGGTGAAGATGGCTGCAAGACATCGTTGATGATCTGCAAATGGATGCATCAGCAGCAGGGCATCTTGCTCACAACCGAGAGGCCTACATGAGTGCTGTTAGTGAGGCAAAGTTCCGCAAGGGACTTGAATGAATGAATGAACTCAACAAAAATAACTTCTCATGTAATACATACAAGAGTATACAGTAATTACCTTCTAATACATGCTACTCACACATCACACATCTAAGAACAAAGGTACTATTACATCATACTTCATTTAACCTACTCTTCTGGTTTATTTGTATCATTATCCATATCATGAATAGACAGTGTTACGTCACTTCCTATATTACACCTTCCCTCCAGCATGATAAGGAGCTGTCTGGATGAGGTGAAGTTTTCTTCTATCACATTTTCTTCACTTCCGTTGCTCATCTTTCTTATTAGAACTAGTTCCAACTCAGCCAGATAATCATGATAATACGCCAAGCAAAAACTAGATCCAGAGTTTTACTTGGGGAAAAAAAGAAATGTATGCATGTACTGACACTTGGCAAATACAGAGTTATCTCTCGATATCTTTCAGAAGTTCATGACTGAAACATAACTAAAACCTACACATGACTTTTTGTTGCTGACTTCCTGAAGGTACAAACTTCAGTTTTTTAAAAATTTTTTTACTGATCCTGAAGACAATGGATGCTAGCTAGTTCAGACTGGGAGTGTTTTGTTGTGACTTGACCAGCAATGGGCCTAAAGAGAAAAGTTTTCTAACAGATTCCACCACTCCATCAATCCCACTCCCATTAGCCAGCCTAAAAAAAAAAAAAAAACCCTACACTCTAAGAACACATACCATGATAAGGTCAAATAGTGTCTAGATGAGGTCTTACATCACTGGCCCAAGTAACTGTACTATCCCACTAGCACCTTTTATCCCTGGACACATAAGTCAGGCTATGAAATAAAAGACACTGTTTTCTCTTTGTGTACGAATAGCTCTAATGGAGGACATACCTGGTGTATGAATAGCTAAAATGGAGGACATACCTGGTGTATGAATAGCTATAATAGAGGACATACCTGGTGTACAAATAGCTCTAATGGAGGACATACCTGGTGTATGAATAGCTCTAATGGAAGACATATCTGGTGTATGGATAGCTCTAATGGAAGACATACCCTGGTGTACAAATAGCTCTAATGGAGGACATATCTGGTGTGCGAATAGCTCTAATGAAGGACATACCTGGTGCATCCAGTTCCAGTCCAACAAATACCATATTTGGCTGTCCAATCTTGTCCAGATGTCCAATATAGCGAATCCTCCCAGTTTTCTCTCCCTTTGTCACAACATGATCACCAAGTTGTACTATTACCTTGGAGCTGTATAATTTAAAAATGAAACAAGTGTCCGAGTACCATGTGCCATCACAGTCTACATGCTAGATAATGTGTAACAGTTGTTACACAGCTAATTACACTATTATATGTTCAAAAAAAGAAACACAACAAATATGATGTTGCAATGTAAAATGAAGTTTGCTGATCAGACAAGGGGAAATTGCCTGAAACGTTCACTTAGACATCAACTTCATGTGCTGACCTGAACTGTACTCAGCAGATGATTCATGAGCACAGAAAAGTCAAAACATCATTTTTGACAATAACTCATGACAGGTTCACGAGAATCCCGTGAAACTTACTGAACACAAAGCTCACTGACCATGTTATTGAATGCCTATAAAAGATTGATGCTTCTCGAATCAATTCATTTGAAAATTCAGTGCACAAATATGGCTCATCTCACTACAGAACAACGACTCATCATCACTGGACGTTTACAGACTGGACAGTCACAAAGTGTAGTGGCCAGATAATTTAATGAAGCACCATTTAGAAGCACCATTAGTCACCTCTGGAGATGATTTCAAGGAACTGGCTCAGTTGCAGACCAATCATGCAGTGGAACACTCGTAGTTACAACTCCTGCCAAAGACTGCTTCATACGGCTGCATCACCTCAGGAATCGATTTGCATCTGTGTCCTCAACATTCCAGTCAATGACAGCAGCTCGTTGAATTTCAGATCGAACAGTCAGGAACCAGCTGTACGACGCTGGTCTCTGGGCTAAAAGACCCTACAGTGGTCCTGTTCTTACAAACCGGCATCGCAAGAACCGACTGCAGTGGGTGAACCAGCATCATCAATGGACTGTTGCGAATGATTGGAGAAGGATTTGGTTTAGTGATGAATCATTCTTTCTGCTCCAGTGACACGACAGACGGAGAAGAATTTACTGCAGAGTCCATGAGCGCTATGCCCAGAACTGCATGGATGAGACTTCTCCACATGGTGGTGGAGGTGTAATGGTGTGAGGGACCATCAACTTTATGGGAAGAAGTGACCTGACACAAACTGAAGGACGCCTGAATGCCCAATGATATGTTACTGAAATTCTTCGTCCTCACGTCCTTCCACTTCTGGCTGCACCAGGGTTGATTTTTCAGCAGGATAATGCTTGACCTCATGTGGCACAACTCACCACCCAGTTCCGTGCTGACAACAACATCCAGACCATTCCATGGCCGTCCATGT
Source organism: Achatina immaculata (assembly GCA_009760885.1). Classification (NCBI taxonomy): domain Eukaryota; kingdom Metazoa; phylum Mollusca; class Gastropoda; order Stylommatophora; family Achatinidae; genus Lissachatina; species Lissachatina immaculata. The sequence goes on along the minus strand of CM019714.1, from coordinate 16,530,277 downwards.
CATCAGACATAAACCCAATAGAACACTTATGAGATGAACTCAACAGACAAGTCCACTAACCAATCTCTGACAGATGTCTCATGCACTGTGGGAAGAGTGGACAGCCATCCCACAACAACAGATCCAACAGCTAATTGGATCCATGTCAAGGAGATGTCGTTCTCTGATACAGGCCCGAGAAGGCCATACACCTTACTGAAACGGAGGCCTCAGTCACAAAGAATAAAAGTCCAAACCAAATTTGATGAACATCATTTCATTGTTAAAGTCTTAAAGTTTCTTCATGCCAAGATTGAAACATTAATTCCGTAAAATAAAATTTTAATACAAGTTTGAAATTTGGTGTCCATTACGACTACAGTAGTGTTGCATTTCTTTTTTTGAACAGTAAAGTAACTAAAAATACATCTGTTACCAAACTATGTTACAAATTACACTATTACAAAAAAAAAAAAAAAAAAGAACTGGAAAAATACATCTGTAGCCAAACTATGCTACAAATTACACTACTCCAATAACTGTAAAAATATATTTGTTACTAAATTATGCTACATACAACATGACAACTACACAGTAATAACAACTGATGTAGTGACTTCTAATAAAATGTGATACAGAAATGAAAATGTGTCAACATCCTTGAAAACAAAAGGTGTGATTAAAATGAGCACCTGAGTGTACTTTTGCTGTTTTCCACCATACATTCACTATATACATCCATTCTTCAGTTCTATTTCTGGACATTAATATACAATATAGGTCAAAACAGTTAACAGTAAAACTCTGTTAGCTCATTATTTACCTTATCACAGCTCTGACTAACTGAGCTTATCATTCATTCTGCTGGTTAACAATCCGTTCTTTCTTCTTCTTGTGTGTTCACTTTCGTAAGCTCAGCTTTCTGAATGGGGAGTCGGGTTGCCCCCCATGAATCCTGCTGTTAGCAGGAGGTCTTTGTAGGAACCCCAGAGTTTCTCTTCAGTGTCTCTCTCTCTCTCTCAGGTCTCTGTATATGGTCCAGGTCTGTAGTATGTGTTCAGGATTCTGGCGGGGGGGGGGGCACATCTTGGCCCACGCACTGGGCTGTTGCTGCAACCTTCATCTTGTTGTTATAAGCGCTGAGTCTGCAGTTCTGGTTTCATAATCTGAAGATTGTGCTCTGTTGTGGAAAACCTGTGAATATCTTTCTTTTTTTTTCCTCTTTCTAAATACTATCATAATGATTCAAACTTACTTTACTCTCATAATAATACAATGAAGACATACTCTACCATTATAATAACAGTCTTACTTTACTTTCAGAATAATACAATTACACTTACTTTACAGGAAATTTCTGAAGGTTCTCATTCAGGCTAGCACTTAGAGCAGCATGGATTTCTCCTCCCATTGCTTCTTCACATGCCGTACATTTACAGCCATACAAGGGCTCTGCATAAAGATGACTGCCTGGAGCTGTAGGCACTCTGTGGTAGTAAATGAAAAAAAAAAAAAACTATTAATATTTCAATCTTTGCTAAAGTGAAAGCTTCTTCTTCTTCTTCTGCTTTCCCAGCCATTAAGGCTCATTGCTGCAGATAAAGTTCGCCTCCATTCCTCTCTATTCCTAATCTTCTCTCTCCAGTTGGTGACACCAATTTCTTTTATATCCTCTTCTATGTTGTCTTTCCATCTCTGTCTTGGTCTACCCCCTTGGTCTTGTTTCCCTCATCTCGTGTGCATACATCATTTTCATTTGTCTGTTCTCTTCCATTCTTTCTACATGCCCCAGCCAGCTTAGTCTGTTCAGTTTTGAGACATTTATAATTCATTGGGATTTAAATAAGCTGTTTAGTTCAGTGTTCTTTCTAGCTCTCCATTCTCCACTGTTGGTATCCTTTATCGGCCCAAAGATTCTTCTTAGGATCTTGTTCTCAAAGATTTGCAATTGTTGTTCATCTTTCTTTGTCATACTCCATGTTTCTGATCCATACATGACAGCTGGTCTTATTACAGTTCTGTAGATTGTTATTTTGGTGTTTTGGGACAGGATTTTGGATGTTAACAGGTGTTGCAAGGCAACATATATTTTATTCCCTATCTGTACTCTGCTTTTAATTTCCTCGCTTACTGTGTTGCTTCTGTTGAAGGTTGTGCCTAGATATTTGTATGTTTCTGCTTTCCTAATAATCATATCGCCAACATTTATATAATCTGGAAGAAAGCAGCGATGTACAGCAAAGTGAAAGCAGCAATGTTAATTTCAGCGATGTACAGCAAAGTCACAGCAGCGATGTTAATTTCTTTTTTTTTATAATTATGAACTCATATTAAGTTCCATACACAAAGACTATCTTTATTTTTTTTCCAAATGTGAATATCTCTTTATCCTTCAAGAACTGAAAACTGTATGTGAAATTCAGTCTCATGTGCCTCAGTTTCAGAGATAATTTCATAGTTTCACTGGCAAGGCATATCTGGAATTCAGATTCTACAGCTAGATTGACTGGAGTCATTCAGAAATGTCAAGGATCGAGATTCGTGGAGGAGTATCTTATCTTATATCTTATATCCTTCCCGTGCTGTTAAACGTCACATAGGGCTCGCATAGTAGTTCGCCAATTTTTCCCGTTTTGGCGAGTCTTTCAACCTCATCAAGGGATTTTATGCCTGTTAATTTGGCCTCTCTTAACAGTGACCTTTTCAGAGTTTCATGCGGTCTGCCTCTTTTTCTTTGGCCTGTTGTGTTCCACTTGATAGCTTGTTTTGGGACTCTCTGATCATTTTTTTTCATCAAGTGACCAATATATGTCCATATCCTTTTCCTGATCACCCATGAGACTTGTTCAGTCATCTGTCTTATCTCTGCATTATTCTTAAATTCGTTCCACTTGATGCCGAGTATTTTCCTTAGGCATTTGTTTTCAAAAGAGTCTAATTTCTTGTCTATTTCTTTAGTTGTTTTCCAGCTTTCGCATGCATAAATGAGGGTGGATATTACATTTGTATTGAATAGTCTTAACTTGGTTTTTGTGCTTATAACTTTTGAATTCCATATGTTCTCAAGGTTCTTGAAGATCGATGCATTTGAAAACAAATGCTAAGGAAAATACTCTGTATAAAGTAGAACGAATTCAAGAATAACACAGAGATAAGGCAGATGAGCAAACAACAACCTGTCTCATGGATGATCAGAAAAAGAAGATGGATATATGCCCAACATGTGATGAGAAGAAACAGTCAGAGAATCCCAAAACAAGCTATCAAGTGGAATACAACAGGCTGAAGAAAATGTAGTCAACCGCGTGAAACTCTAAAGAGGACATTGTTAAGAGAGCCCAGTTTAGTGGGTATAAAATCCCTTGATGAGGCTGGAAAGCTCGCCAAAAACAGGAAAACTTGGTGAACTACCATATGAGCCCTATGTGACATTTAATGGCAGAGGAAGGATGTAAGATGTAAAATGACTGCCCACAACACTCAGCATGGCACATGACGATGATGGAGTTTGATGGTTGCCAGATTACTTAGTCCACTTAATCTTTTGAAGAACCAACTCATTATGAACTTTCTGTTAGAAGGAACTTGTTTTTATTTCAGGCAGAAAGTAGAGTGGCAGACAGTAGAAAGTCTCTTATGACAAAGGTAAGTGGTAAATGGTTTAGTGACACTTAATCACAGACACTTGCACACTTAAAGTATGCTCTAACCCTAACTTTTAATCCTAAACCCTATCCCGAATGATTACATGTCACTGATTAAGTGTCACATGATCACATGCTGCATGAAGACTTGTAGCATTTGTACACCTTGGTGAATATCTAATAAATGATCAAGGACCAGCCAAATATCAATGTCTTATAGCAGATTCCATGTAAACAATGGTATACTATAGCTGGAGGTGCTAGATTCAAATATCACATTCAATCTATGATGATGCTGTGGACTGTGCTATCCCACTGCTGAAGATTATGATGTGATAATGAAGATATCAGTCAAATGTAGGATTTAACCAATCAAATGAAGGGATCACTAAAACACTACTTTCACTGCAGGTCTGGTATATTAAGTGAAGGGCAGTAAGTATGAATTCCATCATCAAGTTCTTGGAAAATTTGTTTACAAGTTTATGGTCATTCCCTCCCCTGATTCACTGGTTAGTGCCTATTTCTAAAAGTATGAAACATCTATCTGCACAGAGCTACTTTAGAGCACTCTACAAACAGCTCCCAATGTAATGAAAATATCTATTCCTGTAAAATCCAATCTATGAAGTGGGACTATACTCAAGTTTAAAGCTGATGTTTGTAACAAAACTACTTTATAATGATACATCTTGTAAAACATGCAGTGGCACATATAACAAAGTTCTAATGTTTGTCATCTCAAAACATGTTCTGTCAGTTACATTTGAAAATCTAGTTAAATGATGCAGCTGTCCCTGTCAAATGCCACTTACTGTATATATTTTTTATGACCTGGGTCATCATCATTGCACTCCGGACATGTCCATAAATGCTCAGACCCCCCCCCCCCAAAACATAACCACTAGCATCCTGTGGCTGATAGTGCCTGTCCTGTGTTGGTTGACCAGTTGTCTCGCATGTCTAGCATGCCTCTCATTCCTGGCCATGCTGATCTGTATTCCCAGCTCTTTCAGTCTGAGTAGCAATGCAGATTCACTGCCCTCAAAGTCCTCCACTCTGCCTATCTCTCTGAGCACGTTAACAATATCAGCTTGATCCGGAGGTTGTCCATCTGCAATGATGGTACAGCCAGCCAGTCTATCAGCTCTCTCATTTCCCAGGATGCCCACGGGCCCAGGAACACAGATGTAAGTGACTCTGTGAATCGTTGATTTCTGCAATGATTCATGCCACTGCTTACATACAGAACCTGCCTCAACCTTCCAGATCACTCATTGAATCACTTAGTATGCAGACATGGGTGCAGTCTTACTCTAGCCATATGAATACTTTCATTACTGCCACCACCTCCATCGTCATACTGCTTGTGGTCATAGAAAAAGCACCACTGGGTTTCTGGATTTTTCTGCCCGTCAAAAGTGCTGTGAATGCCCATGCACTCCTTTGATGTTGTACAATGGACCCATCTGTCACAGCATCTGCCTCATTGGAGTTTTCACTGATGAGGATGTTAACCTCAGCATTCACAGCATGTTAACCTCAGCATTCACAGCAAGTTAACCTCAGCATTCACAGCAAGTGGATTCTGCTCCCTGCTACTCTTGTCAAGCTTGACAATGCAAGAGAAGGTGCCCCTGAATGTTGGAGGCACATGTACACATTCCTCACCGAGGTTGATGTTATTGGGTTCACAGACCTGCTTGATGACATTTTCCACAAGACCCATCCGTGATTTGCTCCTCTTTAGCCTGTCACCATTTTCTCTGAGGAGTTCTTGGTTCAGTGGGTGCTTTTTGTCTGCACTTATTCTGAGGTAACCACTCGCCTCCAGATACTGATCCTGTGATTCACAGTGGGGAAATCAAGACAGTATCTCACCGCTACGGAGGAGAGTCTCTCATACAGCACAAGATAATTCATATGGCTTCATTTTGCATCTTTTCAAGTTTTTCAATCTGAGCAGGGCTGACGGTGAAGATGGCTAGAGCGTACTCGGTGGGTGCAAGGACCAGCCTCTGGTACAGAAGCATTAGTAGCCTCTGCTGAATGTTGGCAGTTGCTATGACCTTCACTGCCAATAGACCTTTGCGAGCTTTTGTTATGATGTGATCAACATGTTCCTTGAAACATAGACTGTGATCAAACTTCACTCCCAAGTATACAATGCAAGCCCTATGTGGCATTTAATGGCACAAGGAAGGATGTAAAATGTAAGTGGACAATACGTTTAAAAATGTTAATATGTTTTTACCAGTTTCCGCAGTGGATCCAAAAATTTATTCTTCTGTCAGTGATATCATTGACCTACTTTAAGCACTATATATATATGTATATATTTGTGACACCAAAAGGCAAAAGGAGTTAATTATGTCATTGTTGGATGTCATAGTGGCTGAGCATTAAACACTCTTTCAAACTGATGCAGTAGCGCAGAAATTAAAATAATACATACACCATATGAATGGGCAGTAATGTATGCTGACTTTCCTTTCTATTTTAGTGGACAAACAAGCTTTCGCTACAGGATTTACTTCAGGTGAAACATATTATTCCTTGTTCACAAGTCAGACTGTAACAATTAAAATCTTAAGGTCTGAATCTGAATAAGTTTTGTTGATACTGATACCAGTGTTATGCCAGACATTAATCTTTTCCCTCAAAGAATGATTTGGAAGTTAACTTTTAAATTAACTTTTGTTTTTGACATTTACTTTTCCACCTGTCAACCTAACTGTTATGCATTTCCTGTCGTAACTCTATAACGCCTGTTCACAAAGTTCCAGGACTGATTTTTTTTTTTTTTTTTACTAAATGCACAGACTTACCAGAACAGTAAACTTTGAACAATTTGTAATACTTGCCCATTTGTCTTCATTCGTCTGTTCTGGTTGCAGCTGGATTTATGTGATGATTCTGGAACAATAACAGAGCAGCTTTCTCTAGATCCAGATGATGCAGGCCCATCTTGATCTGAGCTTTGTCGGAAGTGTTCTTGAGTGCACATCTTGGCAAGTTGATTCATCTACAAATTGACGTAAGAAAAATAGCTGGAAAAATAAATTAATAACTAATTCCATCAAAGTATTTTTATAGATCAGAGTCCAGAAAGTTTAACAAATTGAAGTTTCCTTCAGTTCTGGAGCCATGTGTCTTCTTCTTCCATCTTCTTAGAACTGTAAGTTGGTTCTTTGCAGCTGATGCAGTTAGAATGAGGCATGGCTTCATGCCAGTTTGGATTAGGCTATGGTGGCTATTTTTTAAATTCCAAAGTGGAGCACAAAAACAGGTGGTGTGCAGCACTTCTTTAGAAGAGTCCACTGCTATAGGGATTATGGCAATCCCTGTCCCAGGCTATGACTATTACAGGGGACACCTATGGAGAGGTGGGACAGGGTTATGGCTGGCTATGGTTCACCAGCCCTGACACTAGCACATCAGCTATATATCACTGACTATCAAACAGGACTGTGTCTTCATTCCTCAGCCATGTGTTATGCTTTCATAGGGCACAGGAAATACAGTGTTTGTGCCCACATTGTAGACATCATTGATAATCTGCAAATGGATGCATCAGCAGCAGGGCATCTTGCTTACAACCGAAAGACCAACAGGAGAGCTTTTAGGGAGGCAAAAGTTCCACAAGGGACAAGCAAATGACTGACTGACTGTCTGCCCATATTGTCCTTGACATGCTGACACATGAAGGGGAGGACATCATAACAAGAAGAAAAAGAAATTAGAAATGAGTCAAAAGGAAAACCAAGAGAGGAAATCACAGGACTTGTGTGATGTGAGGGCATAATAGAAAGTCATCAAATGAGCTGGCAGTAAATATCACAGATTTGGAGCTATGAGGGAGCTATGCCAAAGCAAGAGGGAGCTATGCCAAAGCATGATGGAGCTATGCCAAAGCGAGAGGGAGCTATGCCAAAGCATGATGGAGCTATGCCAAAGCGAGAGGGAGCTATGCCAAAGCATGATGGAGCTATGCCAAAGCATGATGGAGCTATGCCAAAGCATGAGGGAGCTATGCCAAAGCGAGAGGGAGCTATGCCAAAGCATGATGGAGCTATGCCAAAGCGAGAGGGAGATATGCCAAAGCATAACCAGAAAAGCCTGCCAGTAGGGAACCTAGTAGTCACTATGATAATGGCACACTACAGCAATGGTTTTCTGATGGTATGTTGTTATGGCACACTGGTGTGCTATAAGAAAGAAAGAGATGTTCTGGCACATTTTGGTGGTAAAAAATGTTTTTATTCATATTAGAGCATACTCAGAGTAATGTAAGCTATACACTAGTGCATACTACAAATTTAAATGCACAAGAACCCAGCATTAGATTCACAGGTATGCAGCATCAGAAATTTGATTCACTAAATGTGCTACAGCATGAAAATATCTGAGAACCACTGCTCTAGACAGTGATGTGATCATTGTCAAAGAGAACATTTCTGATAAAAAATTATATAAGGACTGCAATAATTAGAGGTAAACATAAAATCCCCCTTTTCCATGCCATTAAGGCACAATGGGGATATGGCATTAGACCCGTACCTCCGAGACCTTCAGCACATGAAAGTGTGATGCGGTCAGTATCAAGTCTGGCCACATTTACCTTCCCAGATATTTCTGGGACCTATTTTTAGAGACTGGGTGGACCCTGGGGCTTTTCTCTTATTGTGGTTGTACCCATAAAATTAGAGCAGGCTGATCAACATGTGTAAATAAACAGAAGGTTCACTTTTTTATAAATAGATTGAAAGGGGTTAATGAATATATGTTCTTTCCCTATATGTATTTTATGACATGACACCCCATTATATGTCATTAATTCATTCATTTGCATGTCCCTTGCAGAACTTTGCCTCTCAAACAGCACTCCTGTAGGCCTCTCGGTTGTGAGCAAGATGCCCTGCTGCTGATGCATCCATTTGTAGATCATCAATGATGTCTTGCACACATCTTCGTTTTGGTCTTCTCCTCTTTATTTTTCCCTATTATGTGCCCTTCCAAGACGGTCTTCTCTAAATTATCATGACATTTAATGTGTCCAAAATATTTAACTCTTCCTGTGCCATTCGTCGGATTTTTGACCAATCCGGTTTCCCAATGCTTGCCAATAGTCGAAAATCCGACTCTTGGTTTGTTTCAATAAAACAACCGGTGTAACATTTAGATTATACATATTTTGTCCACATTTCCGGTGACACTTTTCAAAACGGTGAAAGAGTGCTTAGTTATGAGCGACGCTGAGCGAGAAAAAGAAAGAGAAATGGGGATATTTTAAAATTTTTGATGATGTAAATAGGGTTATGGACATGGCCTATGACCACCCCACTGCTCTTGAATGTATCCCAAGTAGAGCTAGACATATTTAGACGACTGGAGAAGTAGTTAGTAGGTTATTTCAGACATTAATTTAGCAAGAATGTAAATTAGAATCAGAATACGAGATCGACAAGTAGATCTAGACATCTGAGATGGTAAGTAGTGTAGATCTAGACCTAGCCGATGGTGAGCTGGGCACAGTCATTGTCTAAAAACATCACATTACTTTTTTTTCCTAAAAAAATTTGCATTTATGAAATTTTCGATGTTTCTCTTCCTTTTTCTCGCTCGGCATCGCTTGTAACTAAGGACTCTTTCACCATTTTGAAAAGTGTCACCAGAAACGTGGACGAAATATGTACAATTTAAATGTTACACTGGTTGTTTTATTGAAACAAACCAAGAGTCGCTATATTGATCACTGGCACAAATCGGAAAACCAGAAGGGTCGCCACAGCAACCAACGGCATGGGAAGAGTTAAAATGAATGCAACTTGACTATCCCAGAATACATACACTAGCCAACGGATGTTCACCAACCTCTAATTCCTTCAGCCGACCTTTCAGGACTTCAATTTCCTTTCTGGCTGATCCCAGCTCTTCAGCCAACTTAGAATTCAGTCTAACAGCTGAGGAAGCAGAAAGGTCAGAAGATGATACTTATTTCTAAATCAAGCTACATTACATTCTCAATCAAATACAGTAAGCACATACGAATGTTTGATACTTGTGAATGCATGCGCCTGATTTATGATCATTTAAATTCTTTCTATCAGATCTAAAACAAAACACACACAAAAAAAAATTACTACATTTCTGCTTCATAAGTAAAAGGTAAAGGTAACCCTGTCATGCCTTAGAGCCACATAGAGATATGGTGTTCCATTAGTGGAAGTACATAAATAATTAACAGTTATTGCTAACTATCAATTACAGCTTATATACCAGAGAGGTGGGACAGGGTCTTGGTCATCTATGGTTCGCTAACCCTGACACTAGCGTATCAGCTATGGGTTCAATGATTGCTTAATCAAACAGCATCTTCACCTTCACAGCCTCCCTGAATATATATATATCCAAAATCATATCCAAAGATTTGATGCAAATGCAGTGTACTTAAAGCACATGATTATACTAAAATCTCATATTATAACGGACTTCAAAGGGACTGGCAAACTATTCTGTTATATCCAAAGTCAGCTATTTCCTGAATAAAATATACATACATATACAGGATTGCGGCCAGGACCTACAGACTTGGTCCATTATTACTGAGGCTTTGTTATAAATGGGGTCCACTATAATGGGATTTTACTGTATTACATTCAATGGAAAATCCATTTTGAAAGCTAAATGAATTCACCTTTGATGATTATGCCTAAATTTATATGCAACACATTTTTATATGCATATAATTTATTTTAATCAAACTGCTTTTATTGATCATTTTATTTAAATTGTTCTTTTTCTTTCTAGAAAATTCATCTACAAAAATAATTACCAAAATCACTTGCATAGAATAGACCCAAAATTTAAATATAACAGGACTGTGAGAGCACAGCTCCAAGAAGAGATACATGAATTTGATCCTGCTGCTGTTGCACTAGCCAGTCAAACCAGTAGCAAAAATGAGAACCCCAACATTCTGTATTTAGGAAAACAGCTTCCACGATCAGCTTGCAAGGTGAGGTGCACTGGAGTTCAGTAGACACACCATTGTCAGTAGATGAATGTAAACAAATGCTTATGTGAACACTTTCCATACAATAACAACTACACAGCATTTGAACGCTGACAAATTTAAAAAAACAAAATAATTTAAGAAAGCAATGGTAAAAATTTTGTTAACCAATTGTTACCCTCACTTTCAATAAACTGTTCTTCTAGTGGAGACTCTCCATGCGTGGACAAACAGCACTGCGTTTCTTTTGATATCTTCGGATTTATTCTCTTAACTTCCACATCCGGCTGACCAGTTATCTCCGGAAGAGAGTTCTTTCTCCCTTCAGATCTTGTCTGTTCACAACCATGTCTGCCTGTATGTGGGCATCTGGGAGTATTCATCTCAGGAGAAGTCTGGGCACTGCAGTGCTGAAGAGTTCCATTTACTGGTAATCTGGGTATCTGATTAGGAATAAAGATAATTATCAGCAACGGAAACAAGATAAATAATAGCACAAATGTGGAAAACTATGACATAATAGTATAAATGTGGAAAATATGACATCTATATCACTTTCGTGTGAAGGGATGATAGAGAGAGTGACAACACAGTGAAAGTAAGACATATGGAATAAATAACATATACAAAGAGAGTAAAACATACATAAAAACTATGGAGAGACTTGCACAGTACACACAAAAATGAGAGTCACAGACATGCATGGTTTTAAAAAAAAAGAAATCACAATAAAGGAGAGAGACTGAAAGAAAGACAGACAGAGAGAAAGAAACTGTAGAAATAAGAGGCACAGAAAACTGAAAGTGACTCACAGACTACACAAAGAAGAAAGCAGATGAACACAGATACAACATATACAAAAGTGGCACACAAAGTTATACAAACACAATTCACTGAGAGAGACAGAAAGAGAGTGAGAGAGAGAGAGAGAGAGAGAGAGAAAGTGTGTGAGAAAGTGAGAGAGACAGAGAGAGAGTGAGGGAGAGTGAGAGAGAGAGTGAGGGAGAGAGAATGAAAGATAGAGTGAGAGTGAGAGAGGAAGAAAGTGAGAGTGAGAGAGTAAGAAAGTGAGAGTGAAAAAGTATGAAAGTGAGAGTGAGAGAGTATGAAAGTGAGAATGAGAGAGTATGAAAGTGAGAGTGAGAGAGCAAGAAAGTGAGAGTGAGAAGAAAAGGTGGTGAGTTTTTAAAGTGTAATAAAGCAAAAGAAATGACCAACTCATTGATTAAGCACTCCATTTAATGACAAGCCATTTTGAAAGAATTAAAAAAAAATATTATGTCTTCTCAAACATTTTATCATGTGTTAGAATAGTAACATGGTTAGTGAACTAGTCTTTCATAACAAATTTGGTGGATCAAGTCTGGCCGGAGGTACCCCAGTTGTACAAACTAGTCCCTGGGTATTTCTTGAGCTGAGGAAGTAAAGACATGATGCTGACAACTTCATCCTCTTGCATGCTCACAGATGAACGAACATACTTTATTTTCAAAGGGTTAAGAATTGGGCACGCAGGCCCGTCTGACATTCTGCCCTTCTTCATACAGCTTTCACTCGGTCACAGTCATTCAGCATTTGTTAATGAGCATAATAAGCATGAAGTACAATTAAATGATTACATAAATAAATAATAAACTTATCTGAGATGGAAAACATGGACACTAACACAGTATTCCTTATGTGCCTCTCTCATTTTAACAATTTAAAATACTGAAAATAAATTTAATGGAATAAATTCAAATACACAGAAAGAGAACACTGTTAAGAGAGGCCAAATTAGTAGGTATAAAATCTCTTGATGAGGTTGAAAAGCTCACCAAAGACAGGAAAACTTGGCGAACTACCATGCGAGCCCTATGTGATGTTTAACGGCATGAGAAGGATGTAAGATGTAAGATACAGAAAGAACTGGAAAGCTGAAGAAAAAAAAAAACTTACAAGTTGTATTTCACTCAGTTATTTGCATGTCCCTTGTGGAACTTTGCATCCCTAACAGCACTCCTGTAGGCCTCTCGGTTGTAAGCAAAAGTGCCTACTGCTGATGCATCCATTTGCAGATTATCAATGATGTCTTGTAGCCATCTTCGCCTTGGTCTTCCTCTCTTTCTTTTTCCCATTATGTACCCTTCCAAGACGGTTTTCTCTAGATTATCATGATGTTTAACTCTTCCCGTGCCCAAGAAAAAATGCAGACGTTCCCGTTCGTGCCACACAAAAAGCGCGGGTCCTGATCTGTATAGTGGGTATAGTTGTAAAATGGAATGGAAAACAGTATTTACATGTACTTCCGTGTACTTATTGTGTTTCAAAGTATAACTAAATGTATAAAAATTTCATAAATGCTGAGTTGTTTTAGGAAAAAAAGAAGTAATGTGGTGTTTTTAGACAATGATTGTGCCTAGCTCACCATCGGCTAGGTCTAGATCTGCACTACTTACCATCTGAGATGTCTAGATCTACTTGTCGATCTCGTATTGTGATTCTATGTTGCATTCTCGCTAAATTAATGTCTGAAATAACATACTAACTATTTCTACAGTCGTCTAATATGTTTAAATCTACTTAGGATACATTCAAGAGCAGTGGGGTGGTCACAGGCCATGTCCATACCCCTATCTACATCGTCAAAAATTGAAAAATTTCAATGTTTCTCTTCCTTTTTCTTGCTCGGCATCGCTCGTAACTAAGGACTCTTCCACCATTTTCAAAAGTGTCACTGGAAACGCGAACGAAATATGTACAATCTAAATGTTACACCGGTTGGTTTTATTGAAACAAATGAATTGTCACTATAACGACTATGGCACGCAACTCAGTAACAGGAAATTCTCACTATAGCGACTATGGCACGGGAAGAGTTAAAGTGTCCAAAATATTTAAGTTTTCTCTGTTTAATCCTCTTTTTGTATTTAGGTGTACTTTAATAACCACCAGACACAAAATGAGCATCTCTCACCTGACGTGCCAGTCTTGGGGATGTTCTCCTTAAAGCATCCCGGGATACAGATGGAGAAGGAAGGTAACTCTTAAAACTGTAACTGCTCTCTAGTTTTGGAGAATTACTAACAGTACTAGAGCACTGACTGCAACGTGAACAAGGACGCGATCTCTCCTGTCAAAAACATTAAATCAACAGTTATCTCTCTTGGTGCAGAACAATGTGAATGTGTGATATAATGGGAAAAAAAATGTAATGTTAAAGTGAAGTGAACCTTTCTTTATTTGTTTTTTTTTCACTTCCCCCCCCCCCCCCCCCGATATGAATTCAGGTATGGCTGCAGTGTGCACATAAGCAATTTTTACAGTCCTGCTGAAATGCTCTCATCTTGTGTCTTTAGATACAAATTTTTACAAATAAGAAAGGACAAAGTTTTCATATAGTAATGTAACAGAACACAGTGTTGCATGATCAGGCATCATAAAAATCATAGACAAAACACTTCTGGATGTGAGAGAAAGAAAAATCGCAAGAGAATTACCTGGGATTTGAATCACATGGTAATTCTCTTGTGATTTTTCTTTCTCCCGTGTCTAAAAGTGCTTCGTCTATGATTTTTTCAACTTCTAATCATAGTTTGTCTATGATTTCTTTTCGACATCTAATCATACAACACTGCGTTCATTTTCTGTCTGCTCCATGCAATAAGGACATCCACCACTTCATACATTCATCTGGTATAACGCATTATTACAAGTTCTATATAAGTCTTAGTTAAAGCTTCCAGTCTTCAGCTACTGGCGGAGCTCACTACATTAACAATGTGCGTGACTGTTATAAAAACAGTGCAGATCAGGCATGGGCAACCTTGTTTGATTCTCTCTCTCTCTCTCTCTCTCTGAACCTTAAGTGCCCAGGGCACATGGGGCTTCTGCAAAGGGTTTTCCGCAAATGCCTGTCCTTTGCCTTTTTTTCTGCTCTTGCCCAGGTGAGCCCTCTATTGCTCAACATCCTTTCTGTTGTTCTTCTCCATGTCTCTTTTGGTCTACCCTTACTTCTGTTCCCCTGTGGGGTCCATCTTAGTGCTATTTTTGGTAGTGAGTTGTCAGTCATTTGGAGCACATGTCCCAACCATCGTCAGCGTCTTTCCTTGTTTGACTGGTAGGCCAAAAAAGACTTTTTTCATTTTCATACGGGCCACATGCTTTAAAAAATTATTAAATGTATGCAAAATACACATATTTAAATTTAAATCAAATTTTAGAGAGAGAGAGAGGAGAGAGGAGAGATAAAACGAGAAAGATATAATATTAAGCTATCAAGTCAAGCTATTGTAATTTTACAATATTTATTTAAAGTTTTCAGTGCATTATAAGGTTTCTAAAGAATAAATTTTTTAAACTGTTGCTGCAGGCCAGATGTGGCCCATGAGTCAATGGTTATATATGTGATGTAGATAAACTATCATCATCGCCTTTCACTCCCTTGAGAGCACAGGCCACAGATAAAGGCTCTCCAGTCATCCCTGTTCGTGGAATTATTCTCTGCTTGCTTCCATGTGTATCCCTTGTCTCCGAGCACTGTCATAATTTCTCTTCTCCAAGTAAGTCTAGGTCTTCCTCGCTTTCTATTTCCTTGACGATTCCATGTCAGTACCTGTCTTGCTATGCTGGCATTGGGTTTCCTCAGAGTGTGGCCAATCCACCTCCACTTCCTAGACATGATTTGTAGGTTCATAGGTTCTTGTCCTGCCTTTTCCCAGTTCTTCTCGTTCCTGATCTTGTCCTACCATTTAGATAAACTATAGTACAATAATACTGTAAGTGACTGTACAACAAACACAGTGTATGTAAACTGTACCACAATAGCAACATAGTGACTGTGTTAAAAAACCAACGCAGGTAAACTGTACTACAGCAATAATGTATGGAGATCAAATTGTACTACAGTAACAATGTATGGAGATCAAACTGTACTATAATAACAATTTAATGAGATCAAACTACAATAACAAGTCGTACAAAAGAATAAGAACTTTAAATTAATTATCCATTCATTATGTGTCATTTCTAACATTCATGCTTCTATATTTGGTGCAGTCCTTGCTGCTTTCAGTCAATTCATGTTGTCTTGCTATGCCTGTGCCAAACTATCAGCTCTGTCAGATTTCTCTCATCCTCCCTCGTTTTTTTTTTTTTTCCCATTGAGTTTTCCAGCGATTATCATGTGCTCTAACATTTGTCTTCTTATAACATACCCAAAGTATTCTGATAGTCTTTATTCTTGTGGTTTTAACTAGTTTTCATTGCTCTATGACTTCTCTGAGACTTTTTCCACTCATTTTCTGGTCTTCTAGAATAAAAACACCTTACATCCTTCCCATGCTGTGAAACGTCACATAGGGCTCACATAGTAGTTCGCCAAGTTTTCCTGTTTTCAACCTCATAAGGAGATTTTATGCCCACTAAACTGGCCTCGCTTAACAATGTCCTCTTTAGAGTTCCATGTGGTTGACCTCTTTTTCTTTGACCTGTTGTTACACTTGATAGCTTGTTTTGAGATTCTTTGGCTGTTTCTTCTCATCATGTGACCGATATATATCCATCTCCTCTTTCTGATCACCCATGACACAGGTTGCTGTCTGTTCATCCACCTTATCTCTGCATTGTTCTTGAATTCATTCCACTTTATACTGAGTATTTTCCTTAAACATTTATTTTCAAAAGAATCTAATTTATTGTCTATTTCTTTAGCTGTTTTCCAGCTTTTGCATGCATAAATGAGGGTGGATATTACATTTGAATTGAATAATCTTAGCTTGGTTTATGTACTTATAACTTTTGAGTGCCATATGTTCTCAAGATTCTTGAAGGTCAGCGCTGCTCTTGCATTTCTAAATATAACTTCCTTTCTGGTGTCACAATCCTGGTCTTTGTAGCCGCCGAGGTATGCAGATTGGTTTACTTCTTCAACAGCTGTTCCTTCTAAGTATATTTTTCCTTCTTGATTAATGGGAAGTTTCATTATTTTTGTTTTTTGTCCTTGTTAATTTCAAGCCCTGTTTTACTAGCCAGTGAAGATAAGGTAAAAACAGGTAATAGTAAAATCTGTGTTTCCATGCCATTAAGACATACTGGTGATATAGTGTTAGGCCTGCATTTCGAAGACCATTCGCACATGAAAGTGTGATGTAGCCAGTGTCAAGACTGGTCGCATTTACTTTCCCAGACTTCTCTAGTACCAATTTTTAGAGGCTGGGTGAACTCTGGGGCCTTTCTGGAGTGGTGGTACCAGAAAAAAAATCCCCGCTGCTGGGACTTGAACCTGGTACCACCAGATTAGTAGACTGAGCACCTAACCACTCAGCCAACTAGGCCACCAGTCTTCCAGGGCATCTCTTCAAATTATGCTTCTGTTTTTAAATTTGCTTCATCTCCTGTCTCTCTAAAACTGAGAGGTGGTGTTTTTTTGCCACCGAGGCAGTGAGGCTGTGCGGCACAGCTTTGTGCCAGACTGAGACTGGCTTTTGGTGGCTATTTTTTTCAGTCCCAGAGTGTAGCTAAAAAGCAGGGGTGCACAATGTTTCTTTAGCACATTCCACTTCCATAGGGACTATGGGATACCTGTACTGGGAGCCAGGTCAGGCCTGTTACTAGGGTAGAGGTGAGACAAGATCCTGGTCAGGTATGATTCGCCTACTCTGATGTCAGCATGTCAGTTATGAGTTGCTTTCATTATAAACAAGTAAAAAAATTACCTGCAGGCAAGTAATATCCGTAACTAGAGACTTGTCTATGAGTGGTGGGGTTGGGCTTGTGGAATGACTGGTTCGAAAGCTGACTGATGTAGAGGAACGCAGAGCCTCAACCTCTCTCTTCAGCAAGTAAACCTTCTTTTCTAGGCTTTACACAGAAAACAAAAAAGACCAAAGATATTTTAACAAGCAGCATACAGGTGCAACCCATCTTCTGCCACTCTTTCCATCTATCAATGGCATTGAGTGGGATACTATAAATAATGAGAGTCTTGAAACAAAACACATATATAAAACTGAATATGATACATAATAGCAGAAGATACAAGAGACAACACAAGAAATTAAGAGCATTAAAAAATCAGTAAAAATGGCACTTCAGACAAAAAGGGAGTATGCAAGATAAATCTTCCCTTTAGAAGTTATAATGAGAGTTAATCAGAATGATTGGGGACCAAGACCATTGAAATCACACAGATTTTCCTTTGTATTAATCTAACTAACACTGAATGATGCTGACTGCTTAACAGTTTTATGATTAGAAACATTGGCATTAAGTAAGAAAATAAAGTCCTTAAATGCATATATACCATAAGAAGGGACTGTTTTTCATGAAGCATTCACAGACCTAAACCAATGGACATATTTAGAACAACAGTAAACGATAGATATAGAAAAAAAAAGTGTGATTCATATTTAGTTTCAACCAAAAATTATAACATTATTTCAGTATACACAAGAATGGCACAGACATAATTCTGTTACAAACATTAAATTCTAGCACTACTAAAGATTAACAAAACAATAGCTCAGATGCTGTTGTGAAAGCCAAAACATATATACAACAAATATTTCAGCATAAGTCAGAATAATTAGAAAAAAAAAAATGATTCCAACTTACTCTGCTCAACTATCATAGAACAACTAATTCAACATCACAAAACCTGGTTCACGAAACTATTACATCATAATTTTTAAAAAACTGATCATTTTCAAAGAATAAACAGCAAGTTGCTTGAGCACATGAAAAAAAGATTAGCATAATTTTCATCCGCTGACCTGCTCCAACTAATTTATTTCACTGACTGAACACTGTAACTCTTCCAGAAGACAAATTTAGTAAAGCTATTCAAGAAAACAAATGCAGCATAGCTAATTCAACAGATGAAAATATCACTATTTCAAAGAAACAAAGCTATTTAACAAATCACTTCCAACAAAAATATCTCAATTATAGTAGCAGACAATTACAGCACTTCTATACCAACAGACAATATAGTACAAAAAAACACAACATTCAATTACAACAAAACTCATTCACAAACCCATTCCAAAAGATAAATACAAGGTCCGACAATTAAGTAATGAGACTAATTACATAAAAAAATAAAATAACAGTTGAAAATATAATCTGTATTTTACTCAAAGTTTATTCACGATCTAACAAACACTGGAACAACCTCTGCAGTTCTTCTGTTGGTATGGCTCTTAAACTTGATGTTACGGTCCTTTGGATGTCATTAGTATCATCAAAGAAGTGTCTTTTCAATGGTTACTTTAATTTTGGGAATAGAAAATAATTGCAGAGAGACAAATCTGGGGAACAGAGTGGATGGTTGAGAACACACTTGTTTTTGGGTCAAAAATTCCTGTACAACTACGGCCCGGTGAGCTGGTGCATGGAATAAATTATTTGTGAATAACTTCTTTGCTGTCATAGAAGCACACCAACATTGTCTTCAATTTGACTTTTGAAAATGAAATTTTTTGCCTTTTGGTGATGATGATGACTTCCACTGAGCACTTTGGTGTTTAGTTGTGGGATCATAGCAGAAAATCCATGTTTGATCCTCTGCAACAATCAAATTTAAGAAATGTTTATTTCT
Organism: Achatina immaculata; assembly: GCA_009760885.1. NCBI lineage: Eukaryota > Metazoa > Mollusca > Gastropoda > Stylommatophora > Achatinidae > Lissachatina > Lissachatina immaculata. The sequence goes on along the minus strand of CM019714.1, from coordinate 16,511,061 downwards.
GTGACACGTTTTGATGATGTCTTTTGCATACTCAACACGCTGATGTTTTTGGTCATCAGAAAACGAATATGGTAGAAACCGGCAAGCAACTTCTTTCTTGCTTAAATCTTCCAATAACACTTTACGAATGGTCTCTCGGTTAACACCAAATTCATCTGCCATCATCCTCATAGTCAAACAACTATCTTCTTGCATCCATTCTCTGACTTTTGCAATTAGTTCCTCATTATGAACAGAAATTGGGCATCCATAACTAGTTGCATTTGTAATCGTTACCACACCACTTTTGAATCGTGAATACCAACTGAATATCAGTGCACGAGATAAACAATTACCCCCATAAACTTGTCACATCAGTTCAACTGTCTCAATGGCACTTTTTCAGAGTTTTAAAACAAAATTTAATGTCAGCTTTTTGCTCCATGCTGTTTACGTAACAATGCACCTCTGACTAGTTCAACAAAATGGCGGCTTATTTGTCATCTGCTTATCAGGTGGCAATGAAAAGTTACCAGATCATAGATGAAGGCTGCCTCTTTGGATTCCATGCTTTGCTTCATAGAAGGCATTTTTGTCTTGGCCATAATAATATCAGTCTCATTACTTAATTGTCAGACTGTGTATAACAATAAAAGACCGAAACAAAAAAAACACATTCACAGGCCTGCTCTAAATATACAAATAATGTACAACCTTTCCAACAGACAATGTAACCACAACTTTTCCAACATGTAAATACAGCTCAGCCCTTCCAGCACAAATTTACTGACAAATGTAACAGTCTTTCCAAATAACAAATACACCACAACCTTCCAACAGATGGAACTAGCACAACCTTTCTAACAGATGGAACTAGCACAACCTTTCTAAAAGATGAAACTAGCACAACCTTTCTAACAGATGGAACTAGCACAACCCTTCCAATATATGAAACTAGCACAACCTTTCCAACATATGAAACTAGCACAACCTTTCCAACATATGAAACTAGCACAACCTTTCCAACAGATGAAACTAACAAATGTTGTGAAACTAGCACAACCTTTCCAATAGATGGAACTAGCACAACCCTTCCAACAGATAGAACTAGCACAACCTTTCCAACAGATGGAACTAGCACAACCCTTCCAATAGATGAAACTAGCACAACCTTTCCAACAGATGGAACTAGCACAACCTTTCCAAAAGATGGAACTAGCAAAACTAGTCAAACATGACAAACCTTCTCTTGGCTCTCAGCAAATTTGCAATGTCTGCACACAAAGGTACTATTCCTTTCCTCGTACTGTTGACAACGAATGCTACAGCTCTTGCCGCAATCTCCTTGTCCTCAACCAAACCATTCAACTCCGTTGTGCTATCTGAAGACACAAATGTACCGGTTGTTAGTTTACTACATCAGGCATTCATTTTCAAAAGCTAAACTAACAATGAAAGTCATATGCTTCTAAACTTATTATGTTACAAATTACATCAGCTATTTCTAAAGATGTTACAGCTTATCTTACATCTTACATCCTTCCAGTGTCATTAAATGTCACATAGGCCTCGGATGGTAGTTCACAAAGTTTTCCTGCGAGCCTTTCAATCTCATCAAGGGATTTTATGCCTACCAAAGTGGCTTCTCTTAATAATCTCCTCTTTAGAGTTTCACATGGCCGACCTCTTTCTCTTTGAAATGTTGTGGTCCACTTTATAGTTTGTTTTGGGATTCTCTGACTGTTTCTTTCATCATGTGACTGACATAAGATCACCGTTTTTTTTATTACCCATGAGACAGGTTGCTGTTTGCTCATCTGCCTTATCTCTGCATTGTTCTTGAATTCATGTTACAGCTGTAACTAAAGACAAATTGATAAGTTCTCCAATCATTCTTTGAAGGAGGATATCAACATGGTGAAAGGTACTCCACATCACTTACAAGAACCTGAAATGTGAAGTGGTTGTGCAGCCAGGGATGGAACCCATTTATCTTAGTCCTAGATGCCACACTGATATCACTCTGTCAATCCTGCTGCCAAAATATATTTCAACATCTATAATATTTGTTGCTAGTAAAACAGGACTTGAAATCATCAAGGATAAAACAAAAATAATGAAGGTTCTCATTAACGACGAAGGACAAATATACGTAGAAGGAACAGCTGTTGAAGAAGTAAACCATTATGCATATCTCGGCAGCTATACAGACCACAATGAAAAGAAGTTAGAATTCGAATCGCCAAAGCAGCGCTGACCTTCAAGACTCTTGAGAACATATGGCATTCAAAAGTTATAAGCACAAAAACCAAGTTAAGATTATTCAATTCAAATGTAATATCCACCCTCACTTATGCATGTGAAAGCTGGAAAACAACTAAAGAAATAGACAAGAAATTAGACTCTTTCAAAAACAAATGTCTAAGGAAAATACTCGGTATAAAGTGGAATGAATTCAAGAACAACTCAGAGATCAGACAGATGACCAAACAACAACCTGTCTCACGGATGATCAGAAAAAGATGGACATATGTCGGTCACGTGATGAGAAGAAACAATCAGAGAATCCCCAAACAAGCTATCAAATGGAACACGACAGGCTGAAGAAAAATAGGTCGACCACATGAAGCTCTAAACAGGATATTGTTAAGAGAAGCCAATTCAGTGGGCATAACATCCCTTGATGAGATTGAAAAACTCGCCGAAAACAGGACACCTTGGTGAACTACCATGCGGGCCTATGTAATGTTTAACAACACAGGAAGGATGTAAGATAAGACAATATTTATTATTTCTCTGATTACCATAGCACTTAACTGACAGATCCTACTTAGAAAAGAAAAAGACTGCTGCTAACAATCATCAACTGTGTTTGAAAAAACCGTCACTGCCAATATTGGTGACGACGCTCATGGTATTTCTCTATTCATTCTCTTTCAGCTCAGATGTTTCCCATTTATGTTAAACTGAAACACAAATTTTCTGCTCTTCCTTTCAGCAATAGCAGTGTGTAGAGCATTTCAAAGTATGCCTCACCTTGCACCCTACACCCTGACCATCTTTTCTGAGTTTTATACTCAAAGGAAGTCAAATTTTAATCCAAAACTTTATTCAGGAGGCAAGGTTTTTATAACTTTACTTACAAATGTACCAATCGGGGTAGTTGTACTTCTCTACAGAACTACTTTTCTTCAAAACAGCAACATTTCCACTAACATAAATTCAAAAATTCTGGGTATTTCCAAATATTCAGTGATCAAAGATGAAAATACAGCACAATATGGGACATTTGTTTTAAAACAGGGGACATTTCGACATCCTGGCTAAAATAAATACTATTTTGGGGGAGGGGGGGAGGGATCCTTTAAAAAAATGGGGCTATCCAGTATTTACTGCTAACAAAATGCAGCAAAAATAGCAAGCAACAGTTTTTTACTGTTGGTCTGAAACAATATCAGGACAGGGTCAATCTACACCACAATCTCGAGTGTCACAGTTTGCTGCTACAGTCCTTGATAATCCTATGTGCAGTTCCTAATGTGAATATAAATGAAATGTTTCGTACTGCAATAAGAAGCAGCTGAGGATGAAGCTGTTATAAATTATTTTCCATCTTTTTTCTGGCGGTACTGAAGCAAGCAGATGTTCAACGTTATTTCAAGTCTCATTGGAAGCGTGGTATGGTGAGACTGCTTTACTCGTGCTGGATTAACCCCATCTCGAATCTGCAAAATAGCTCACGGGCGTAGAACGAGGTTCACGCATTGGAAAACTAATACACCGAACGGCAGGGAATGCCTGGGGATCAGTAAGAACACAACTCGCCTTAAGATCTCTTTCTCTGGGTTAAATAAAACCCTTTAATCTTTGACTCTTTCCTACTTACGCGGTCAGAGGTCGTAGCACGTAAATGTTTTTAACATGGTGGGCTAATCTGACTTAATACGCTAACTGCTAATTCTGTGTCAGACATAATGACTGCTGCGATCTAAGATGATGATGATGATGATGAATACACATTTTTCGGGGGAAAAAAACGTTAATTCTGGTGTAGACAAAACTCACAAACATAAGCATCCAAAGAAAATGAATAGAAAAACAAAAATTACATTAAAAAAAAAAAAAAACTCGCAAAAGTCAAAATGCCCCAGCGCGGAATGCGATTCACCAATGCCTGAAATACTTTGTTTCCAACTCGAGGTCAGGTGAGAAGATCTAGGTGACAGCGACTCTTAAGAGCTGGAACGATCAGGGATGAGTACGAGCAACACACACCCCTCCTCGCCTTCATCAGTCGGCTCACGACGAAGAAGATTTCTGACTCTCCCGACCAGGCCTCGCGCGAAAACTGGGGCAAAGGTGGGAGGGGCGTAACCTCATGGAATTGCCTGAGTACGAGAAATTTATTCCATGGAATTTGTGTACGCAGACTGGCATTAAAGAATTCGCTTGGAATACTTGGAGTGTTTTCGCTTTTTATGTCATTCTTTTAGTGTGCAGCCCTGTTTGTAGTTCGTGTTTGTGGAAAACGTACAGCAATGGGAGCAAGATGGGAGCACACACAAAAAAAAAAAACACAGTTATTTGACCAAAAGTTCCATGGGAAATGGGATGAGCATGAGGTTGTTTGTGTTATATTTATACGCATATCACTGTATGTGTTAAATGTGCACGTCAGCATGAGTGTGTTAGTAAAATGCCTGCGCACCTGCGTGTATGTGGGGGAGTGATACCGCACTGGAACTTTGTTTTTCTTTTCTGTGTGTATGTGTAAGCGTGCTAAGCTTCCGTCCTTGATGACAGCACTCTGTGGAGAAGAAGATTAAAATGTCTGGGAAACTGATGAAAGTATAAAGAATCTCTTTATGGTTTAGGAAAAGTGAGTAGAAACATGAACGACAGAAAGTTAGATCAGCCCATATAAGTGAAGAACATACAAACAAACCAATATTTCGGCAAAAGTATTTTTTTTCGGGGATCACATACAAAAACAAAACAACGGATAAAAACACGAAAAATAGATGAAAAATGAAACACTTAGATTTTCCCCCCTCGTAAGAAAGATGGCACAAAATGCGCCCAGACAGACGTAGGTAAGCAAAGAGTGGAAGCAAGCGATTGGCTGAGAAATGAGATAAGGAACTGATGACAGCAGTATCCCTAAACTAATTTTATGTGCTGAACGTCAAGAGGGAATGAGGCCACAGAGCAGACCAAAACAGATATTTGTAATGAGAGATACTTCAATCAGTCTAGGAAGAACTGGCGAAAGACCGAGATCAGCCGCGTAAGACGCAACATCATTCGGGAAGAGCACGGTGACCAGAATCGAAGACAAAAGATGTAAGGCTGGACCTTGTTTGCTTTTATTGTGGCCGATTATATAAATATTATAAAATTATAATTTGATTACATAAATCCTATACATGGAATCGGTCAGGAAAGAAACTGTTCAGTACAATGCTCGTCAAACCCCACATGAAGTGACACTCAGGACCAATGAAAAAGAGGGGGGGGGCAGATCTTACATCGTTCAATGGGCCCGGAAAGACATTAGGCGCCCTGAAAGACATGAGGGGCCCGGAAAGACAAGGTGAGCCATGAAAGACAAGAAGGGCCTGGAAAGACAAGAGGGGCCCGGAAAGACAAGAGGGGCCCAGAGGGCTAAGGGAGCCAGAAAATAAGGAGGAAACGTAGTACTTCAGAGACTGGCCAGAAAACATATTTGTACCAATTTATAAACGTTCTTTCAGAGACCCTAGTGACATCTTATTGCTTCAAGCCCGTCTTCTATGATAAAAGAATTCATTATTATAAAACTATGTCACCCATGTGTATATGAATATAGCATCATTACATGAAAGTTAAATATCTATAGCAGAAGGTAAAAGGTAAAGGTAAAAATTCCAGTTTCTATGCCATTAAGGAATGTATCGAGTTCTGTGTCAAGTTCTGTGTCATCAAGTTCGTATGTGTTCTTGTGACAGCGCATGCATGTATCTATTCTTGTGACAGTGGATGCATGTATCTGTTCTTGTGACAGCGCATGCATGTATCTATTCTTGTGACAGTGCACGCATGTATCTATTCTTGTGACAGTGGATGCATGTATCTGTTCTTGTGACAGTGCACGCATGTATCTATTCTTGTGACAGTGCACGCATGTATCTATTCTTGTGACAGTGCACGCATGTATGTGTTCTTGTGACAGTGGACGCATGTATCTTTCATGTGATAGTGGGTGGACGCGTCTATCTTTCTTGTGGTAGTGGACGCATGTATCTTTCTTGTGATAGTGGACGCATGTATCTTTCTTGTGATAGTGGACGCGTGTATCTGTTCTTGTGAGAAGCTACGCAGTATGAATGTGTATGACTTCTTGAAGCAGCTTACACAAATACAAAGACCAGAGAATAAGAAACTACAACAGAAAAGGTCAATTCATACGACCGTCGTACAATTTTTTAAATGCTTCTAATGACTTTCAAATGGTAAAATACTCGTACACGGAATAAAATATTCTAATTATCTAACTCCCTTACTCCACAACAACACTGGAAATGATGGCAGATCTCATACAACTATACGAATCATTGCTCGGAGCCAGTTTTAGAAGAGCTCTAAATAAAATGAAACAAATACCACATTTCCAACCCAATTCATATTTTTAAATTATAGAGTAACTACCCCTAGTTTCCTTCTACTAAAATTTTTCATCGAAATTTATTCTGGCAGAGCATGGAAATTAATTCAGGAATGAAATAGCTAAAACACTTACACTATTTCACTTACATCACTTCCTGGTGAATTATCTAGTAACAGATAAGGCAATGGTAGCGACTGTACTCATTGAAATATTTTGATATGCAGACAAAAAATGATTCAGTGAACTAATTTAATCCTACAGATTAACTTAATCCAGTGAACTACTAAGAGGCGAAAACTAGCTCGTAACCAGTGTAGATCTGAATGGAAGAAAGAACTGAAATCCAACAACGAACCAGATGCAATACACCAATTACAAAGACATCGGCAAACCATCCTATTTCGCCTCAGGAAAGGCCACTGCAGACTACTGAGCCACCTGCATCGACTCAAAATGCCTCACACAGACGAGCGTCCATGCGGCAGTGGAGTCCAGACCCCAGAACACATCCTTCAAGAGTGCCCAAACCACGCGGACCTGAGTCGTGAGACATGGTCAGAGGACACAAGCTTGGGGCAAAAGCTTTGGGGGCTCCTATCGAGATCTGGAGAGGACTAAAAAGAAGAAGAAGAAGAAGAAGAGTCCTATAGAACTGGGCCGTTCTCGCATGCGCTTGTCCAGTACGAATACTGCTGTGAATGAACTTCATAGAGGTGGTCAGTCAGTCATTTGCACGTCCCTTGCGGAACTTTGCTTCCCTAACAGCTCTCCTGTAGGCCTCTCGGCTGTAAACAAGATGCCCTGCTGCTGATGCACCCATTCGTAGATTATCAACGATGTCTTGCAGCCGTCTTCGCCTTGGTCTTCCTCTCTTTCTTTTTTCCCGTTATGTACCCTTCCAAGATGGTCTTCTCTAAAGTATTTTCTCTAAATTATCATGACGTTAAATATGTCCCAAATTTTCTCTGTTTAATCTTACTTGCTTCCTAACCTTTTTTAATAATAAGTTTGTGTAGTGTATTTGTTCTTTTTTTGTATCCATCTTCTTCTTCTTCTTCGTTCGCACCGTCTGTCTATATCTGCAGTCCTGTCTCTTGGATAAATTTCACTGTTTTTTGTAATTCATGTATGGAACCATAGAGCTTATCTTCTTTAGTGGTTTCACTGGGCCAGTAATTATTTCTCAGTGTCTCGTAGTTGATGCAGTTCTGGAGGATATGTTCCACAGTTTGGGGCACCTGGGCACATGTACATAGATTAGTAGTACCAACCTTAAACTTTGTATACATATGACTTCAGAGTCGGCTGTGTCCTGTTCGGAGACGGAAGATGGTGACTTGTTCCTTTCTGTTTAGCATGTGATAGTCATCATGTGGTGGTGTTTGTGGCTTCCTGTAGGTTTTTATCATGCTTTTCTTCTAATTATAAGTGATTGGTATGTCTGGTTGCTCCATTTCAGTGCCCTCTTTGGCCAGTTGGTCAGCTTTCTCATTGCCTGGTATCCCACAGTGGGAGGGAATCCATTGCAAAGTGACTCCATGTTGTAAGCCAATTTTTGACAAGGCATCTTTAAGGTCTGGTAGTTTGTTGCACTGAAGAGCCTCCAGTACTGATCTTGCATCTGTGAGAATTACTACAGGACATGTATCAATTCTGGAGTCTGATAGTTTTTCAACTGCAGCAATAATTGCCCTAACTTCTGCATCAAAGTTGTTGCAGTATTTACCAGTGGGTATGGAAATCTTGTCAATGGTGTTGTTTGGATATTCAATATATGTTCCTGCCCCTCCATTCTTTATGGCATTATGTGCCGATCCATCTGTATACACACGTATCCAGGTGTCCTTTGTGTCCATGATATTTGAAGGACTCTTCTGTAGCATTTACATTCAAAGGCATTTTTGTGTTTCTCAGCTGTTTTGTTAAGTGTCCAGGTCTCACAGGCATATGTTGCGATGGGAAATATGCATGCCCTTTAAAATCTTATATTTGTAGTTCTGTCTGTTCCTCTCCACAGCTTCTTTAGTTGTTTTACTTTCTGAAGAGCGATAGGTGTCCTCCTTTTATTTTCCCTCATTGTATCTCCATTATTAGTTAGTAATGATCCAAGATATTCAAAACTCCCCACCTCTTCCAATTTTTCCTCATTGATATATATAATTCACCTAGAGGTGGCTAAATGCTGTATTTGCATAAGTGACCACAGTAACTTTTTTGTGCTGCAAATCTCAGTCCCTTTCGCTCGCGTCTTTTGCCTTCATTCTTTTTTTTTCTTACTAGCAGCATTTATTTGTGTTGGCGAAGATTTTAAAAACAGACATAAAGTCAGATGGGCATTTTTTCCTTCTTTTAATCCATGTAAAACTTCCACGGAAAGAACGATGATAACCTGCCGGCAAGGCTGAAGTAACACAATAATATTGTGATAATGCGTTCGAGACAGCAAAGCGTGCGACAAGACGTATACTTGTGAGAACGTGTGAACGTACGGGGGTGATTCTGGGTCACGTCCGTGTGGGGGGTAGATAATTTGTAGGGGGGCAAATGAGTAAGAAAATGTGTGGGTGTGTTTGCAAGTGGGAATATGTATAGGGGGGGTCTGGAGGCAAATGTATGAATGCGAATATGATATGAAACGAAATTTGTAAATCCATCTATCTATCTATCTATCCCAGCAATATCTATCTATCTATCTATCTATCCCAGCAATAATTGCCCTAACTTCTGCATCAAAGTTAAATATTTTGGCCACATTAAACGTCATGATAATTTAGAGAAGACCGTATTGGAAGGATACATAATGGGAAAAAGAAAAAGAGGAAGACCGAAACGAAGATGGCTGCAAGACATCGTTGATGATCTGGAAATGGATGCAGCAGCAGCAGGCCATCTTGCTCACAACCGAGAGGCCTACAGGAGTGCTGTTTGGGGGGCAAAGTTCCGCAAGGGACATGCAAAGGAATGAATGAATGAATGAATGAATCTATCTATCTAGAGTGTGTAGGAAGAATGAAAGATGGAGTGATGAAGGGCAGAATGTAAGACGGGCTTGCGTGTCCAATTCTTTACCCTTTAAAAATTTCACTCATTCATTCATTCTCTCTCAAGGTCTCTGCCGACAGGTGTATGATATCATGTCCTTCCATAACCCTCGATCCCTCGTGCATCTCAGCAGGCTTGTCACTGAGGATTTCCCCATGGCAGGATGTCAAACCATCAAACATCCTCTCTCTCTCTCTCTCAACACATGACTCGCCAACCATCAAGTACTAAAATGACATAGTTCGTAAAATAACTTGTTAGATACTGTTAGAAATTATTGTAATGTTTGTTAAAAAAAAACATGTTAGAAGATCTGTATTTACAATGTATTTTTGTTTATGTATATGTCTGCGTATGTATGTGTGCAAGAGAGCTATTTTATTAGGTTAATTACTTCTTCTCGTTTACTTTGAATGTAATAGTTAAATCTTACACTCTTTTGATATGTTTTTTCCTAATTTAATTTGTATATTTGTATTAAATCGAGTGTGCGGGAAGAATGAAAGATGGAGTGATGAAGGGCAGAATGTAAGACGGGCCTGCGTGCCCAAATATTTACCCTTTAAAGATAAAAGATTATTCATTCATTCATTCATTCATTCTTGTACCTTCGATCTACAATGCCATCATATTTAAATGCAAGTGTGCGTGTGATTGTGTTTGTGTGCAAATTTATTAATTATCTCTTCTGCGACACAGTACCAACATATTTTAAGATACACATGCGTGTATGTGAGATTATCAACACATCATATTTTTCAGCATCCTTGGAGGAAAAAGAACGAGGGTTATGTGAATCTAAATAAAGAAACAGAATTGGCGGGCTTGGCTTCGAAGAACTGTCAAGCATATTAGACCTGAAAGAAAAAAAATGACTGGAAAGTAGGGCTGCATGACTGGGAACTAGGTTTGCATGACTATGAACTAAGACTGCATGACTGAAAACTATAATTACATGACTGGGAACTAGAACTGCATGACTGGGAACTAGGGTTGCATGATTGGAAACTAGGGTTGCATGACTGGGAACTAGGGTTACATAACTGGGAACTAGGGTTACATGACTGTGATCTATGGTTACATGGCTGGGAACTATGGTTGCATGACTGGCAAAAAAGGCTGCATGGCTGGGAACTGGGACTGCATAACTGGGAACTAGGTTCGCATTCCTTTCGCTGTCTACTCGCGGCGAGGCGGTTTGCTCGACTTCCTGGGGTATAAGGTTCCATTCCCCAGTCATTCTCTTATTATTTTTATCTCTCCCACTTCTGCAGCGTTGTCAGTCTTCCATGCAACTCCCGCCAGATCTGTTCTCTTATATTATCATGTACTCCGATTCAAGATTCCACTTTTTGGCGACCTATGCAAAGCACACTACTTGCACCCGTATCCGCATCCGCTCCCCCTGTTCGGTAAAAAACTGTGTTGCTCCCAAAGATCAGCACTACGTCCAATTCAGGTCCGCGTCCCAAATGATTGCTTCGTTGGAACAATGGCAACACCAGCATTGTATATACTCTTCATCTCCACGTAAGGTGAAGACGCTGTCCGATGAGGCAATCAGCGACCCGTAGCTGATATGCTAGCGTTAGGGTTAGCGAACCATGGCTGATATGCTAGCGTAAGGGTTAGCGAACCATGGCTGATATGCTAGCGTCAGGGTTAGCGAACAACAGCTGATATGCTAGCGTCAGGGTTAGCGACCCACAGCTGATATGCTAGCGTCAGGGTTAGCGACCCATAGCTGGTATGCTAGCGTCAGGGTTAGCGACCCATAGCTGATATGCTAGCGTCAGGGTTAGCGAAACATAGCTGATATGTTAGCGTCAGGTTTAGCGACCCATAGCTGATATGCTAGCGTCAGGGTTAGCGACCCATAGCTGATATGCTAGCGTCAAGGTCAGCGACCCATAGCTGATATGCTAGCGTCAGGGTTAGCGACCCATAGCTGATATGCTAGCGTCAGGGTTAGCTAAACATAGCTGATATGCTAGCGTCAGGGTTAGCGACCCATAGCTGATATGCTAGCGTCAGGGTTAGCGACCCATAGCTGATATGCTAGCGTCAGGGTTAGCGAACCATAGCTGATCAAGACCCTGTCCCACCTCTCTGTTGCTACCCCCAGTAACAGGCATAGCCTGGCTAACGGGGCAGAGATCGCCATAGTCCCCATAGTGGTGGACTCTGCTAAAGAACCATTGCACACACCCCCCCCCTTTTCCTGCTTTGTAGCTGTACTCCGGGACTGAAAAAATAGCTGTCATAACCCGCTCCCAAGCCGATGCGATGCTGTGCCTCAACATCTCTACACCATCGGCTGTAAAGAACACCAGCCCGCAGTTGCAGGGAGATAGTACAAGTACAAGCATCTCCACATAGTAAGTACATGTACAGCTTTTACAGTATTGCCGCACGGTCTCTTATAAGAGTTAAAAAAAAGAAGTGTAAAACTCTTTTCATCCCTCCACTCCCCGCTTATCTTAGTGATAAGACATTCTGTTTTCATCTACTGTGCCTCCCCGCCCCTGTCTTTAGAAGATGGGAAGATACGTGAGTGAGTGAGTGAGTGAGTGAGTGAGTGAGTGAGTGAGTGAGTGAGTGAGTGAGTGAGTGAGTGAGTGAGAATATTGGTTTTATTACACAAACTCTTAAACCTCCTACATGATGAAACATTGTAAGCATCGTTTTTATGATCCTCATATTTTCCTACATACATGATATTCTTCAAACGAGCCCTGCACAGATAAGAACTACTGGCAATAAAAGGAGTAAACAGACACATTCGTAAAAAAAGGACAGGACAGAGAAAGACATAACTGAGCTCTGAGACAGACATAGAGTTATAAGACATGCATGATAAGCCTTGTGAGACAGACATGATAGAGCTCTGAGACAGACATAGAGTTATAAGACATGCATGGTAAGCCTTGTGAGACAGACATGATAAAGCTCTGAGACAGACATAGAGTTATAAGACATGCATGGTAAGCCTTGTGAGACAGACATGATGGAGCTCTAAGACAGACATAGAGTTATAAGACATGCATGATAAGCCTTGTGAGACAGACATAATGGAGCTCTAAGACAGACACAGAGTTATAAGACATGCATGATAAGCCTTGTGAGACAGACATGATGGAGCTCTGAGACAGACATAGAATTTATAAGACATGCAATGGTAAGCCTTGTGAGACAGACATGATGGAGCTCTAAGACAGACATAGAGTTATAAGACATGCATGATAAGCCTTGTGAGACAGACATAATGGAGCTCTAAGACAGACACAGAGTTATAAGACATGCATGATATGCCTTGTGAGACAGACATGATAAAGCTCTGAGACAGACATAGAGTTATAAGACATGCATGATAAGCCTTGTGAGACAGACATGATGGAGCTCTAAGACAGACATGAGAGACTTATGAGACAAAAGTGATAGAGGCATATGACAGACATGATAAAGCTCTGAGACAGACATAGAGTTATAAGACATGCATGATAAGCCCTGTGAGGCAGACATGATAGAGCTCTGAGACAGACGTGAGAGACTTGTGAGACTGATAGAGGCATATGACAGACATGATAAAAGCTCTGAGACAGACGTCACAGAACTGTTATGGAGAACATGACAGTGTTGCCTGCCACATAACAGAGCTGTGAGACAGAGATGACAGAGCTGTTATATAGCCATGACTTTGCTGCTGAGCACATGATATAACTGTGAGACAGACATGAGAGTTGTTATACAGCCAAGACCATGTTGTCAAACATGTGATATAACTGTGAGACAAACATGACAGAGCTGTTATACAGCCAAGACCATGTTGTCAAACATGTGATATAACTGTGAGACAGACATGAGAGTTGTTATACAGCCAAGACCATGTTGTCAAACATGTGATATAACTGTGAGACAAACATGACAGAGCTGTTATACAGCCAAGACCATGTTGTCAAACATGTGATATAACTGTGAGACAGACATGAGAGTTGTTATACAGCCAAGACCATGTTGTCAAACATGTGATATAACTGTGAGACAGACATGAGAGTTGTTATACAGCCAAGACCATGTTGTCAAACATGTGATATAACTGTGAGACAAACATGACAGAGCTGTTATACAGCCAAGACCATGTTGTCAAACACGTGATATTAACTGTAAGACAGACATCATGGAGCATATTACAGATATGATTGAGTTTATGATAAAGAAAAACTTGAAGGTGCAAGAATACAGGAAGATCAAAAGTCTCTGTATGCAGACCGATCGGTCTGACAGGATCTCAGCAGAGACGCATGTACTCCACTGCACCAGCGAGAACTGCCTCCAATTGGCCAACTCAGATCAGCTGGCTGACTCAGCTGTCATGGAGGAAGGGCAGGCAGTGGGTCAAGCAGACATCATCAGTGCTATAAGAGAAGATGGTCGAACAAAGGACTTTATTGACAACTGAATTGAGCATTATTGTCAAGAAGGGAGAAGTTGGGGGGGGGGGGGGTGTGAAACTTCGGGTTGTGAAAAATGAACAATTCATCAAGAGCTCCAGATGGATGGTCAGCCAACAAATACAGTTACTGTACAATGAAGAAGATACTGAAGAGGAGATCAAAGCACCTATGGATGTGTCTGGGGTGGATAGATGATGGTCCTTTCTAACTAACTCAATCAAACTAATAATTTTTTTAAAATTACTTATAAAAAGTGCTTGATAAAGTATACCAAGCAAGCAAAACTATCATCATCATATGAGGCAAACACTACACAATTCCAAATATTTTTTGACTAGTGAAAACAAACAAAACATAATCAGAAATGAGGTTGTGGAGAGATGGAACACACGCTATGGGCGGCCAGAAAAAAGAAATGAAGAAGCTCTTGCAAAATGACGACAACTAACTAAAACTGTTAGGAGGAGACAACAACAAAATTTCATAACAGGCTGACCATACAAAATGGAGAGATGTTATTGCCATAATCTACCATCACGACATAAAAGGAATGAATTATAATAACGTATAATAAAAGCCAATCGAACCAGAAAATAGAAATAGCTAACTGCATTTCCAACACAGTGATGCATGCTGGGGAATCTTGCAGTAAATTACAGACTGTATTATATCCAGACTTCTGTGTCTTATAAATAATCTAACACTTGTCCTTTTTTTAACAACACTAAGACTCTACTGAAAACCCCTTTTTTTTTTTGGGGGGGGGGGGGTATTTCTGACCACTTTCATGGAAATACTCAAGACAAATGAGTGAGAGGTATTGTACAGATGTGTGGAAAACATCAAGAAACAAACCGTGACAGCTTGCCCAGGTAGTGTGTCCTTGAGCTGATATTATGGAAGGGCTACAGATATGTCACAGTCACCCCTCAGTATACAATGTTGTTGTTGATGATGTTGATGATGATGATGATGGCACTGTCTAATGGCATTAATGATAATATGAAACATAAGAGTAATTAATATGATAATGATAGTGAATTTAATATTGAAGAAGGCTGGGTAGTAAAGAAGATTAAAGAGAGAAAACTTAAGTGTTTCAGACATATTAAACATCATAAGAGTTTAGAGAAGACAATTTTGGAAGGGAACAGAATGAGAGAAAGAAAGAGAGGAAGATCACGACAAAATAAGGCGACAAGACATTGCTGATGATTTGCAAATGGATGCATCAGCAGCAGCGCAACTTGCTTTACAACTGAGAGACCTTTAAGAGAGCTGTTAGTGAGGAAAAGTTGTGCAAGGGACATGCTAATGAATGATGATCAGGATGATAATGGTTTTGCTACTCTGTGGCATTAATGACGACATGAGATTTACGAGTAATTAAATATTTAATTGCTTTATTCTCTCCCTCTGATGTATTAAAGCTATTAATGCTCTATTCAGATTACAATCGAATCTTGTTTACCTGGTGTAGATGTCTAAACACTTTGTCCAGTCAAACAGGAAATCACTGTGTCTCAGCACCAAAACAACAATTCTCTCTCTCTCTCTCTCTCTCTGAGCCTTAAGTGCCCAAGACACATAGGGCTTCCATAATGGCTTTCCACAAATGCTTGTCCTTCGCTTTTATTTGCTCTTACCCAGGTGAGCCCTCTATTGCTCAACATCCTCTCTGTTGTTCTTCTCCATGTCTCTTTTTGTCTACCCTTACTCCTGTTCCCCTGCGGTGTGTGTCTCGGTGCTATTTCTGGTAATGAGTTGTCAACAGCTTCTTTCCTCAGTAAATGTCAGTGGCTTCATCTGCATTTCTGCCAACAAGATGTTATTTCTTACGGTGTTTGGCCAAAATATTCTTCTAATCCTTCATAAACATTTAGTCAGGAAAAAAAAAAAAATTCAGCTTGTTTTCTATAGTTCTTGCAATTCTCAAGCATTTACTTCTGTAGAATAGCACAGCACACTTAGGACATTCTCTTAGATGTCCTGATTTTCATTTTCATGCTCAGCTTCTTTAGATTTCCACATAGTCCATAGCATTGCAGAAACCTGGTTTGCTCTAGTTAGCCTGTTGATGATGCCTTCTATGCTGTTTAAACAATCATCAAAAAGATGTCTGCACAATGCAACAGCTAAATCATTCATGGAGTTTTCTGTATAAAGCAACAGCTAAGTCATTCATTGAGTCTTCTGTATGACCAGCTGCTAATCATCTCCTTAATTTTTCTTTCATTATCATACAAAAGCTAAATTATTTATAGAATATTCTGTATCACTCAAGAACTAATCATTTATCAAGACCTTTCTATCACACAGCAACCAGTTATTCACACAGATTTCTGTAACACACAGCTAAATCATTCAACATCATCTACATTTCACACAACAGTTAATCATTCACCAAGATCTCTGTATCACTCAAGAACTAATCATTTATCAGGACTTTTCTATCACACAACCAGTCATTCACACAGATTTCTGTAACACACAATAGCTAAATCATTCAACACTATTTACATTTTCACACAACAATCATTCACCGAGATCTCAGTATCACATAAAGTAATCATTCACCGTGTATTCCGTATCCCACAATTGCTAAAAATGTCACCAAGATCTTCACATTCCTCACAGTTAATCATTCACCGAGACCTCAGTATCACATATCTTGTGATCGATCACAGAGACCCCAGTATCACATATCTTGTGATCAGCCACACAGACCTCGGTATCACGTATAATCTGATCAATCACGGAGATCTCTGACCTATACAAGAGATCGACCTGACATGTAAGTAGGAGGACAATCCTTAGACCGTTATGTCGCCTACACTGAGAAAACGTGCTCTGTGCTGTATGTAGGCCAAGATGTGTTCGCAAACAAGGTATGTCACGGTTAAGCAATATCACTTAACCAACCATCTACTCAGGACTCAAATCTAGCTGAAACTGAACTGAACATTTGGCAAAACTCTAAGGTCAAAACACTGACGAAATTGGCGCGGGGAAAAAACAAATATTGAATATGCTTTGAAACTGAAGAAATTTCCACGAAATATCAGTTTTCTTATTCTGAATGAGTCACTCACCGATGTTAAGACCAGATATTGAACTGATCTCATTCTCCCAGTTCAGCCAGGTACTTCCCGCATTGTCACTTAGTGGAGGGCTATGGTCGTCGCTTGTACTGTCCATCTCTACAGTCATTTCAACAAATCTATGCACTTTAAGAGCTCAGGAGAAAGCTAACGGCAAGCAATGTTCTATCACCTCTGGCAGCCATGTTGTCTAACACAAGACTTTAGCCTGGGAGCCTGGAGCTTGCGGGAGTTCGGCGCAGTTGGCAGAACAGCCAACAGGGGTAGCGATTCTGGAATCATCCGTCAGGTGCTCATTGCTATCTCTTGCTTCCAGGAGTAAGCCTTGTCACGTGGTAGGGTTTTAACAGACCTGAGAGCCGTGGAAGCGCTGTGATGGTTTGAAGATGAAAAGAAGTTTTCTTCATTAGCTATAACTGTCCTTCTCGTATTGTCTTTCTCGAAAAGTACTTGACACAAACATCTAGACGAGAATTATTCATCGTTATATCCATCATCACAGAGAACCATTACTGCAAAGTGTGGCTGAACCGTGTTTCTCCACAGATCTCAATATTTGTTCGTGCCCACTAGCTCAGTCGGCGAGTTTCTCTCATGCCGTTTTTGTCACTCAGTCCATTATTCCTCTCTCCCCATCTCCCGGACGTCTTGTTTCCTCTCTTTATTCATATTTCCTGTATTATTATGTTTTCTAGTCCTCTCCTTCTTTTCCTTGGAACTGCGAGCTGGTCTATTTCCAGCCGATGTGGCGAAGATGTTGAGGCATATCACTGTGTCGGGCTGAGAGTAGATTATGGCGACTATTATTTTTTTCAGTACATGCGTGGAACTAAAAAGCATGTGGGAAAAAAGGGGGGGGGGTGCAATACCTCTTTAGCACACTCCACCGCCATGGAGACTATGATGATCCCTGCCCTGTTATCCAGGTTAGACTTGCTATATACATAATAGGCTTACAAAATAAATTCTTCCATCATCATGTGTTTTCATAATTATTTATTTCGTTATTATCCACTCCGTTAAAGTTCCGAATAACTTTTTTAAAAGTTCATCGATAACGGGTTCTGAAGGCATTTTAAACGCTCGTGGTAATCGAAGTCGGTCGGCTAGATACCAGGGTTTTGGTCCAAAAAGGGTACTGAGACCATGCCACAAGAGCCTGATTAAAGAGGCAGGAAACTATATAGTCCCCTTGCCATAGGCTAAGCTCAAGAGACGCGATATTACGATTTTACACGGGTCTCATTTTGTGCTTGACACAGTGTCTTTGATCCACTCACTGGGGTAGCTTCTTTAATCCACTCACTGAGATAGCTTCTTTAATCCACTCACAGAGATAGCTTCTTTAATCCACTCACTGGGGTAGCTTCTTTGATCCACTCACTGAGATAGCTTCTTTAATCCACTCACTGAGATAGCTTCTTTAATCCACTCACCAAGGTTGCTTCTTTAATCCACTCACTGAGGTAGCTTTAATCCACTCACTGAAGTAGCTTCTTTAATCCACTCACTGGGGTAGCTTCTTTGATCCACTCACTGAGATAGCTTCTTTGATCCACTCACTGGAGTAGCTTCTGTAATCCACTCACTGAGGTAGCTTCTTTAATCCACTCACTGAGATAGCTTCTTTAATCCACTCACCAAGGTAGCTTCTTTAATCCACTCACTGGGGTAGCTTTAATCCACTCACCGAAGTAGCTTCTTTAATCCACTCACTGAGGTAGCTTTAATCCACTCACTGAGGTGGCTTCTTTAATCCACTCACTGAGGTAGCTTTAATCCACTCACTGAAGTAGCTTCTTTAATCCACTCACTGAGGTGGCTTCTTTGATTCACTCACTGAGGTAGCTTTAATCCACTCACTGAGGTGGCTTCTTTGATTCACTCACTGAGGTAGCTTTAATCCACTCACTGAGGTGGCTTCTTTGATTCACTCAGTGATGTAGCTTTAATCCACTCACTGAGGTGGCTTCTTTGATTCACTCAGTGATGTAGCTTTAATCCACTCACTGAGGTGGCTTCTTTGATTCACTCAGTGATGTAGCTTTAATCCACTCACTGAGGTGGCTTCTTTGATTCACTCAGTGAGGTAGCTTTAATCCACTCACTGAGGTGGCTTCTTTGATTCACTCAGTGAGACACGAGCTATTCCGATCCGCTCACTGGAGCAGACGAAAACCTCATTGCTGTCTCACTAGCAGACTGTGATAGCCGACTCTATGAAGAAGCTACAACCCAAAACATCCTATTGGAGTGGGAGTGGATTGTACTGGCTAGCTTGAACACCCAGAGTGTATCTATAAAACAAGATTCCCGACAAACTCCATCGTCCTGGGACACTGCACACAGCCCTGCTCCGTTAGCCAGACCTGCACTTGCTACCAGCAGGCACTGACGGAGAGTTTGTTCAGGTCTTCGCCTGGGCTGATAACCCAGTCCCTCAAACCCAAGAACAACCAATCATCTTTTGCTCCTAACCGATCTAATCCACGCAAAATTTTCTTTTATGTTGAGAGGCATTTTTGACTCCGCCTCTATCCAGTAACAACGACATCTCTCTTTATTCGCCACACACCCGTCACACCCCCTCCACACCTCCAAAAAAAA
The DNA here is from genome assembly GCA_009760885.1 of Achatina immaculata. Classification (NCBI taxonomy): domain Eukaryota; kingdom Metazoa; phylum Mollusca; class Gastropoda; order Stylommatophora; family Achatinidae; genus Lissachatina; species Lissachatina immaculata. The sequence continues at coordinate 16,491,232 of CM019714.1, read as the reverse complement.
AAAAACATGCTAGTTCGGGAAATGTAAAGTATTTCTCCAACATAAAGTAACAGGGCAGTGATGTTGACGAACATTGGCTGATCATGACGCTACCCTCACTTTCTCCCCTCCATGTTCTCCATGGAAGCAGGATGTGTAACCACACTGACAGGCTAGAAAAGGACCAGACGTGATCCCACGTTACGGTCGAGGAATTATTAGAAGCTCGACATAGCAACTATTTTGAATACTTGTAATCACATTTAGCTGTTAGCTTTTAGGAAGCTGTTAGATACACAAAGCTCCGCAAGGGACATGCAAATGACTGACGGAATCACATTTAGTACGTGTAATCACATTTTTAATCTGGCGGTGATCACAAAATATATGTAGATGGACATAGCCGCCTGATAAACTTCTGTGAGTGTTCATACAGGATTTTATAATCCAACAAAAAGTTTACAACAACAAAAAAAAACAAAAACACACACACACAGTGAGAATGATATTCACATCAAGCAGTCACCATAATGGGAGAGAGATGTTCGAGGCAGAGTGAAAGTAAGAATATGTCTTTTTATGTATGTCATGAAAAGGCAGGAAAGTCATAGCGACTTTCGTCATCTTTCTATCATCAGGAACATCTCTTGTCAGCAAGAACATCCACCAATAATATCTGCTATTATTAAGAACATCACTATCACCATTAGTTTCATCTTCATTATCTGCGAACTTTATAGTGCACTGTAAGGTATACAATAAAAGATAAAACAACTACAGAAGCTGTGGAGAGGAACAGACAGAACCACAAAAATAAGATTTTTAAGGGCATGCATCTTTCCCATCGCAACATATGCCCGTGAGACCTGGACACTTAACAAAACAGCTGAGAAACACATAAATGCCTTTGAATGTAAATATTACAGAAAAGTATTTCCAATATCATGGGCACAGAAAATAACAAATATATCCATACTGCAAGAACTTAATATTGAAGAAGGTTGGCTAGTAAAGATGATTAAACAGAGAAAACTTAAATATTTTGGACATATTAAACGTCATGATAATTTAAAGAAGACAGTCTTGGAAGGGCACATAATGGGGAAAAGAAAGAGAGGAAAACCAAAGTGAATATGGCTGCAAGACATCGTTGATGATCTGCGAATGGACTCGTCAGCAGCAGGGGCATCTTGCTTACAACCGAGAGACCTACAGGAGAGCTGTTAGGGAGGCAAAGTTCCGCAAGAGACATGCAACTGACTGACTGACTGACACGGTTACATAGCTACCCACACCAAAGAACATGTTGTAACAACCCGTCGCAATAGAATAACTGCTTCCAGGAAACGGGATCCATTGTCTGCACGATTATCTTTATCATTAGACTCTAAACAAAACTCTCGTGCCTCTTCGGCTCCTGCTGTCTTTAGTTCTACAAGTGAAGACCTGTCACTGAAATGCAGTCGATGATCTCACGTGTTAACGTTTTCCTATCCAGTACGTTCATTTTTAGTGATTTGCCATAGAATTAGCAGAGCTAATAAACATACCTTCATGATTTCTTGTAACAGAATAGCAATTCTGTTCAGAGACTATTTGTGTATTGCTAATAGTTGTGTTCGCGTAGACCGCAACTCATGTACATGTGCAAAGCACGTCGTTAGAAACGTCCGTGTGCAAGGCACGTCGTTAAGGAGAGTCTTGGTTTGAACGTGGAGCTGTGTGGACGTGTTTTTGTTGAGCTGTGTGATTGTCTTTAGAAATGTGGTAGAGAGAGCCTTGTCGTTAGAGTTAGTTTCTTTTTTTATTTTCCCTGTGTGAGTTGAGGTTTTTAGAAAGATTGTAAGTATGATTATTGTGTATAGATCATTGTAATGTTTTTTCTTGCTCATATGGCGTAGAGTCCTCTCTCGCCGGGCACTGCTAAATGTAATTCTTGTTTAGCCTGATGGCTACGTATACATTTTCACGATTGTCACCCTCATTTCTTGTCCATTAATAAATGTGTGTAGTCTGATGATGGGTTTTGTTGGAGTCCTTATTGTTGACCGGTTTGTTGGTTGAAAGACGGTCAAGTTACGTTGAGTTGTTATATTTGTTTTATTCTGTGGAGTTGGAAACCTGGGTGTCTTGTTGTGTTTTCTTGATGTATAATACAGAAAACTAGGTGATTGTTAACACCAGCAACAAGAAGAAGAGATTTCTAAGATAAACTGTACTCCACTCCACATGTAATCAGTCAATCCAGTAGGAACCCATTTTTGTAAGAAGAAATCCTGCTTTATTCTACATACGAGTATAATATACCATAATGATTTATGGAAATGGAATTTAGATACCAAAACAATTTCTTTGGAACATCCGGTCTGTTAAATATTCAGAGTAAATGAAGCTTTGATACTAGAGTTTTGAAACCAATAGGGAGACCACGCTGCAGTAAGCCTTATTAAAGAGGTCATTCATTCATTTGCATGTCCCTTGCGGAACTTTGCCTCCCAAACAGCACTCCTGTAGGTCTCTCGGTTGTAAGCAAGATGGCCTGCTGCTGATGCATCCGTTTGCAGATCGTCAACGATGTCTTGCAGCCATCTTCGTCTTGGTCTTCCTCTTTTTCTTTTTCCCATTATGTATCCTTCCAATATGGTCTTCTCTAAATTATCATGACGTTTAATGTGTCCAAAATATTTCAGTTTTCTCTCTTTAATCCTCTTCACTAGCCAGCCTTCTTCAATATTAAGTTCTTGTAGTATAGATATATTTGTTCTTTTTTGTGTCACGATATTTGGAGAACTCTTCTGTAGCATTTACATTCAAAGGCATTTATGTGTTTCTCAGCTGTTTTGTTAAGTGTCCAGGTCTCACAGGCATATGTTGCTATGGGAAAGATGCATGCCCTTAAAAATCTTATTTTTGTGGTTCTGTCTGCTCCTCTCCACAGATTCTTTATGTTTTACTTTCTGAAGAGCGATAGATGAGGAATCGATATAAAGCTAGGCCAGATCTAGCACATATTTGTACTGATGGAAAAGCTATGAGACTGTCGTCTACATCAAGAGACTGCAAAGTATATGGTCCTGGAAAATTGTGACGGTAACCGCTGTAAAACCTGCACTGGTAGAGTAATAATAGCCGAGGAGTGCGGTGTATGAAAGCAGGTTAGGAGAGAAAGGAAGAAGCGAAATATTGGGTTGTTATTGCTGTCTTTAATAACCATCTCATTGTTTCTACTCTTTATAGCGTAACCTTCCTTCCTTCCTTCCTTCCCCTACTTATTTTCGTAAAACTGCAGCATTCATCATCATCATCATCATCATCATCATCAGTGCCTTTCACTCCCTTGAGAACATAGGAAACGGATAAAAGGCTCTCTAGTCACCCCTGTTCTTGGAATTATTCTCTACTTTCTTCCATGTGCATTCCTTGTCTCTGAGCACTGTCATAATTTCTCTTCTCCAAGTAAGTCTAGGTCTTCCTCGTTTTCTATTTCCTTGATGATTCCATGTCAGTGCCTGTCTTGCTATGCTGGTGTCGGGTTTTTTCAGAATGTGACCAATCACCTCCATTTCCTAGAAATGATTTACAGGTTCATAGGTTCTTGCCCTGCCCTTTCCCTAACCTCCTCGTTCCTGATCTTGTCCTGCCATTTAATGTTTAAAATCCTCCTCAAGCAGTAGTTCATGAATGTGTGCATCCTCTGTTATATTGTCTTGGTCATAACTCGTGTCTCCAACCATACAGCAGGACAACATTTACGTTTGTATTGAAAAGCCTAAGTTTTATTCTTGTTTTGATGGTCTTAGATGACCATATTCTGTTAAGCTGGATAAATGCTGCCCTGGCCTTGGTTATTCTAGCTTTAACATCCTTCTCCGTTCCCCCGTATTTATTCACTATACTGCCTAAAGATGTGAAATACTCAACTTCCTCAACTGGCACTCCCTCGATTACCATGAGCATTCAGCTCTGTCTGTATCGTCATGGATACAAGTCTGTAGACTTGTCAGGTGGGGGGACAAATAATGAACATCTGTGTGTGTGCGTGTGTGTGGAGGAGAGGGAGGGATGTCAATGTAACTAAGTATAAAATAAAATTAAACGATATAAGAGGAGGAATTGTAGCTTGTAGAGGGGCCGAATCACTTTATGAGAAAACGAAGGCCGTAATCTGAAGACAGATGACGAGACTTCAAAGAAGAACTTCACGGGTTCACAAAAAGAGACTGGAATATACCAGAACAAACAGATTTATTTCTGTTTCTGTTGCCAATTACACCGATGAGGCAGTGGCATTGAATCAGCCATGAGAGAAGCAGTTCAGAAAAATGGTGCTATAAAACACTGACAGACAGCTAACTGCATCTACGTCTACATCTGACAGCGTCTTCAACTACTATAGACAATGGCAGACATAGCCTGTAATTTATAACAATAATGAGATGAAATTTAAAACAGTACAGTTGGAAGATGGGGGATGAGAATTTCCGGAGCTGAGTGTCTGTAGAATAAGTGAAAACATACAAGCATATACACAAATAGACATAGTGCTCTAATATAAAGGGTTTTTCCCCATGTGTGGAAGAAATGAAAAGTGAAAGAAAAAAGGAGTACAGAAGAACAAGCTAAAATACTAGAATATGCTGATGACATCGACCCAGTGGGGGAAACTATGCAAGAAGGTATCATTACCTGCATACACCTGAGAGATGTGGCTCTAAAAGTGGACTTGACTATTAACCAAGATAAGACAGAATATATGAAAATGTCAAGAGACCAGAGGCAGAATTATCCAGATTATATAAATGTTGGCGATATGATCATTAGGATAGCCAAAATAAACAAATATCTAGGCACAACCTTCAACAGAAGCAACACAGTAAGCGAGGAAATTAAAAGCAGAGTACAGGTAGGGAATAAAATATACTTTGGCTTGCTACACCTATTAAAATCCAAAATCCTGTCCCAAAACACCAAAATAACAACCTACAAAACTATAATAAGACCAGCCGTCATGTATGGATCAGAAACGTGGAGTAAAACAAAGAAAGATGAACAACAATTGCAGATCTTTGAGAACAAGATCCTAAGAAGAATCTTTGGGCCCACAAAGAATACCAGCAGTGGAGAATGGAAAGCTAGAAAGAACACTGAACTGAACACCTTATTTAAATCCCAACGAATTATAAAAATGTCTAGAAACTGAAAAGACTACTCTGGCTGGGCCATATGGAAAGAATGGAAGATAACAGACAAACGAAAATGATGCATGCACAGAGATGAGAGAAACAAGACCAAGGGGTAGACAAAAAAAAAAAATGGAAAGACAACAAAGAAGAGGATATAAGAGAAATTGTGTCACCAACTGGAGAGAGAAGACGATTAGGAACTGCAGCCTGGGCAGATATCTAGATGACCTGAAAACAGAACCAGATGTTTCAATAAGTTGGTCAACAGATCAGTAGTGAGATAAAAAGAAATGAGCATTAGTATCCAGCAGGGGTGGCTAGTAAAGAGGATTAAACAAAGAAAACTTAAACATTTTGGACACATTAAACGGCATGATAATCTAGATAAGGATACAAAATGGGAAAACGAAAAAGAAGGCCAAGGCGAAGATGGTTGCAAGACATCGTTGATGACCTGCAAATAGATGTATCAGCAGCAGGACACCTTCCTTACAACCGAGAGGCCTTCAGGAGAGCTGTTAGGGAGGCAAAGTTCCGAAAGGGACTTGCGAATGAATCCAGCAGGGGCAGTAATCTCGTCGAACAGGCAATAGTAAAATAGGGCGTGGTTGTGGCGCTTTACATGTGGCGAATAAAAGTCAACATTTCGGTTATAGATGTCCTGGTAATTAAACTTAAGAAGACGGCGCCGAATTTTTTATTTATTAATTTTATTGTAAGCATATAGTTAAGCGCCAACATGGGCTAAAAGCCAGTTAAACTAATTAAAGTTGGCAATGAGAGTTCCGTATCATGTTGTTTAGACATACAAGCGCTATGATGTGCCTGTTTTTTTTTCATGATCTGTCTTTACATGAAAGGTTGACATGGCCTTGCTGTCTTTCCTTTATCCGCTCCTGCAGGAGTTATTGCTGGCTAGGACCTCTCCAGCAGGGTCGAACCATCCACTTTTGCTAGTTATATGGTATTTGTTGCTGTGCAGAAGCGAGTGAATTAAACGCTGACAGAAACTCTAAAAGGAATGGTCTCAAGGCAACTGTGTAACACAGGCCCTGCAAGTACACGGTTATTCATAACTCCGTGAAACATTTTTTAAAAAATTCCCAACAAATAAACTACGTAACGGATCATGATTATTCTTACGTCAAGAGAGAGAGAGAGAGAGAGAGAGAGAGAGAGAGAGAGATTGATCTTTATTTCAAAATGGTTAAGAATTGGGCACGCAGGCCCGTCTGACATTCTGTCCTTTATCATACATCTTTCACTGTGTTTCAGACATTCTACAAATATGCTGTATATGTAACAAACATAACTAACATTGAAGCTGAGAGACATAAAATAAAATATAACATTTACGTTTCACTCTTAAACATTCACTCAGTACAGAAGTAACTACATACATATATAAATGACTATCTACTAAACAAAACTTTCGAGACTATTCAGAATAAACAATTAACTGTATTCGGTGTCTGTAAGAGCAGTCTAAGATAACTTTTAAGTTGTATGATTCATGGAGGCATGTAGTAGACATCATATAGATATTGGGAAAGCTTGTAGCTGTAGGAAAGAGTATAATTTATATATATCTTTTTTATACAGGATGGAAAGGGGGGGGGGGGGTATTCCGAAGATGAGCAGCAAAATAACTAAAGCTTTTCTTGTAAATATCAAGTCTAGGTTTTGGGAGACAAATGTTGTTCAAGCGTTGATTGCACTTTGGGCTAAATTTAAACAGGTTCCATAGATAAGGCCGTGAAAGAATTTGATGTACTAACTTGGCTTTGTTGAAGAGGAACCTGTTCTTAAGAGGCAGTATTTTGATACGTTTGTGCTGGTTAGTTGTTTGTGCTTGATCTTTGTCACTAACAAGAGAGAGAGAGAGAGAGAGAGAGAGAGAGTGGGTGAGAGAGAGAGAGATAGAGAGAGAACTCTTCAAGTTCTTTTTTTTGTTGTTAAATAAAGCTCCCGAAGGTTTGCCGCTAGGAGGCAGCAGTAGCAAATATGGCGTTAAGTATACGTGAGCAGTCATTTTGTGTTCTGGAATATGCAAGAGCCTCGTTCGCTGTGACTGCGTGGCAACGATTTCGAGCGGAATTCGAGAAGGCAGCACCTATTTTCAACAGTATTAAGAAGTGGTATGCGAATTCCGGGATGAAGGCGGGGGCTTCGAGGGTAAGCTTCTCTAACACAATTCACAGTTTCTTTGCTTAGTCCTGGACGTCCCGGTCGAGAAGCTGTGCTCAGACATCCTTCACCCCGGAGTTTCGCATACCATTTCTTGATACTGTCTTGACGCAGATGAGACAAGCCGCCTAGCGCTTGAGAATCGCCACATTCAGGAATATGGGAATCTGGAACCACATGGTTTGAACTCGTTATTCAGCTACATCTAACATTTTCCTCTTCCACAATCATAATCCCTCCCCACTAAGTTCCATTCCCTTCTCACTTGTTACACATAGCTCAAAGCCTCTTCACAGCATCACATTACAACCCTTCTTTTTCTTTTTCCAACATTCCCGTGCCGTTAAACGTTACATAGGGCTTGCATGGTAGTTTGCCAGGATTTCCTGTGGTTTTTTTTTTTTCAAGCTTTTCAACCTCATCAAGGGATGCTATTCCCACTAAACTGACCTCTCTTAATAATGTCATCTTAAGAGTTTCACGTGGTCGACCTCTTTTTTTTCTTCGGCCGTTTGTGTTCCACTTGATAGCTTGTTTTGGGACTCTCTGAACAACACTTCTGCCCCAGCTATAATCACATATTTCACCTTCTCCCGGCTAGATTACCACTGTAGCACTCTTTCTCCCTCTACTGTATCCCCAACCACCACCCTCAGTTACAATCCACCTATCACACATCCCAAATCTCCATTTAAATACTCTCTACACTCCACCATGGCCATTTCTAACACACATCGTCGGACAAGCCACAGCTTCTTACAACTTACAGCAAAGTGCTCTATTCGTTTTATTTTTTTTTAACATAACATTCATGTGAATTTATATTTTATCTCCTCTCTCTATTTCTTCTTCCTGTATATTTTTGTATGATTTAAGGCTCACGCCGAAACGTCACAACTGTGTACTCGTTAAGTAATAAAGCTGTTTCTACTTTTTTCCTAGTTTATGCATGATGATAGGCAGATGATCTCTCTGTAGGAACAATGGCTACGATCAAGGACTAGTACAATCATTGCCGGGAAGGAAAGCAATGGTAAACTACCTTCTGGAAATATACCAAGAAACCCAAACAGCAACATGGAAGGTCAGAGAAGCCGAAGATGGCTGCCAGACATCGTTAATGATCTGCGAATAGACGTATCATCAACCATGTATCTTGCTTACAACCGAGAGGCCTACAGGAGAACTTAGGCAAAGTTCCGCAAGGGACATGCAAATGACTGACAGTCAGGCATACTGGACTCCACTGCAGAGGGGGCTGTCGGTTCACGTATATCACAATAAGTTCAGTCCCACTTTGTCTATGTCCCCGGTGGGTGAGCAGGCATACTTTGATCTCCAGAACAGTTCCCTAACACGAATTTCCGGTACCCATTTGTACAAAGTAGTCTGGCTGGAGCGCGACATGTCGTGTCTTCTATCTCCCTGAAACTACGAGCTGATGTTCTTTACAGCCGCTGCTGTGAAGGGAGTGAGCTGTGGCAATGTACCCTCTAAGGTTTTGCATTTCGTGCGAAAAATTTTGAATCCGTGTGTAAATATAGTCTCAACAACAAATTGTGCGCCTAAATTTGCGTTGGGGCGTCAGACTACACAGTGTAGTTTAAAGTTCTCATAGACAAAATACAAAGAAATCAGTACAACAAACTCCTGTCATTCCACTTCGTGCTTGGCATGGTTGAATGCATGACCTCGCTCTGTAGCATTGGTTTTGACTGCTATTTTGCTCAGTCCTGTTGGAACCAAAGAGCAAGGGAAGCTCAATGTTTCTTTAGCAGACTCCACCACCATGGGGACCATGGCGATCTATGCCCCGTTAGCCAGGCTTTGACTGTTACTGGGGGCACAAACAGAGAGGTGGGACAGGGTCTTGATCAGCGATGGTTCGTCAGCCCTGAATCTAGCACGTCAACTATGGATAACTGATTGCTAAATCGGACAGAATCGGAAGTTAGAATCAGAACTGCAAAAGCAGCATCCATCTTCAAGTGGAACGAATTCAGGAACAATGCAGAGATAAGACAGATGACTGAACAACAACCAGTCTCATGGGTGATCAGGAAAAGGAGATGGACATATGTTGGCCAAATTAGCAGGCATAAAATCCCTTGATGAAGTTGACAGAGTCGCTGAAGACAAGAAAAACTGGCGAATTACTTTGCGAGCCCTATGTGCCGTTTAACGGCACGGGAAGGATATAAGATATAAGAAATAGAACAGAGTCTGCGACATATGTCGTTAAACAGTCCATACCCCCCCCCCCCCCAGGGTATTTTTTTTATTATTAATGTTTGCAAAATTAGCATAGAAACGTACACTTCATTAACACAGAATTTGGACTGTTTTCCATGCTATCCATGCTCCTTACAGAGAACTTAGCAAGGGTTCTCACCGTAAGGAGAAAAAAATAAGGGGTCGGGGGAGAGATTTTAGGGTTTCCGAAGGTGGGATAGCAAGAAAACTAAGACCACTGACTGAAACTGTTGGAATATTACATACATATTTCTGAAATGCACTCTTTGAGTCAGACAATCGAGAGAGAGAGAGAGATAGAGAGAGAGAGAGAGAGAGAGAGAGAGAGATAACAATGTAAAGGTTGTGGGCTTCCGAACGGCCTCATCTCATACCATTAAGTCCAGCTGTAGAAATGGATACCAGAAATTTCTGTTATGGAGCTTCTCACGAGACCCCTGCTTGTAAAACGAGACAAAATAGACAGCACTGCATGCATGCTGGTAATACACTTAGGTAAAGCAGGGAAAGAGCAAAACACAAACACAGGTTTTCAGAATTGTTAGAGAATTTTCTACTTAGCATGAGCGTGAATTCTTACCTTCGGCCCCCCCCCCCCCCCCCCCCCCCCCCCCGGAAAAAAAAACACCGCTGAAGTCATTTTAAAAAATGATAAGATGAGAGAGCTTTGAGACCATATGCCGTATTATAATGCCTCTTCATACATTTACATCTTTGATACAGAAATCCGTTATTTTGCTCGCTTCATTTATCTAACAGCGCATTCAATTAGGTCACTGGATTTCTTGTCCAGTACACAATAACTCAATGATTGTTTCTTATTTTCTATGTCCAGATGAGAAAAGATTAGTGTGCTGAAGTTACCTGGGATTTAGCTCCTAAAATTTGATGAAAACTTTCGAAATGTATGTCGGGGTCCAAAACAAAACTTCATCTCATATAGGTGCGGTAGGTTTAGTAACTGTAGTCTTACAGTTAGACGAAGAATATGACGATGCCATAACAATTGGAGGTCATGAAATACCAGACATTAGATATGCTGATGACACAGTATTACTGTCCACAACACAAAAAGGAATGGAAAAACTAATTATGTCAGTCCGTAAGAACAGCGAAGAGCAAAACCCCTATCTTTATGCGAAGAAAACTAAATTGATGACAAGTGACAAAACATAAAAGAAAATATATATATATATCCTTCCCGTGCCGTTAAACGTCACATAGGGCTCGCAAAGTAGTTCGCCAATTTTTCCTGTCTTCAGCGAGTCTTTCAACCTCATCGAATATATATATATATATATATATATAATATATATATATATATATATATATATATAATGCAGGAAGTTTTGGAAGAAGTGGAGAGTTTTTAATATCTTTGATCATTACTAACTAATAATGGAGATACAATGAGGGAAATTACAAGGACATATATCGCTCTTCAAAAAGTAAAACATCTAAAGAAGCTATGGAGAGGAACAGACAGAACCACAAAATTAAGATTTTTAAGGCATACATCTTTCTCATCGCAACATATACCTGTGAGAACTGGATACTTAACAAAACAAGTGAGAAACACATAAATGCATTTGAATGTAAATGCTACAAAAGAGTTCTTCAAATATCATGGACACATATATCCGTAATACAATAATAGACTTAAAGATATAGTTGATACTGCAGTGAGAGAAGAACAAGCAGGATTTTGAAAAGGAAGAAGCTGTCTCGACCAGATCTTTACTCTAAGAATAATACTTGAAGAACATATTGAAAAGCAGAAACCATTAATACTGAACTTCATAGACTTTAAAAAGGCATTTGACAACATACACAGATATTCATTATGGAGAATTTTAAGACTATATGGAATACCATCTAAAATTATCAACATCATTAAGGACTTCTACAATGGATATGTTTGTGCACTCAAAACAGAAGAAGAGATGAGTGAATGGTTCCAGATTGAAACAGGTGTGAAACAAGGATGTATGCTGTCTCCTTTGCTTTTTGGGATTACAATAGACTTCATAATGAAAAAATGCTGCACAGGTAACACAGGTATTGACTTGGTACATGGGACCCAACTAGAAGATCTTGATTTTGCTGATGACATAACTTTTATAAGTAACAATGTGAATTCCATGCAAGAAAAAACAGATAGTCGGTCTTCACTGGTTAGCAAAATAGGACTTGAAATTAACAAGGACAAAACAAAAATAATGAAACTTCCCATTAATCAAAATAGAAAAATACAAGTAGAAGGGACATATATTGAAGAAGTCAATCAATTTGCATACTTTGACAGCTACATAGACCAGGATGGTGACACCAGAAAGGAAGTTAGAATTGCAAAAGCAGCATCGATCTTCAAGAATGTTGAGAACATATGGAATTCAAAAGTTATAAGCACAAAAACCAAGTTAAGACTATTCAATTCAAATGTAATATCCACTCTCATTTATGCATGCGAAAGCTGGAAAACAACTAAAGAAACAGACAAGAAATTAGACTGTTTTGAAAACAAATGCCTAAGGAAAATATTCAGCATCAAGTGGAACGAATTCAAGAACAATGCAGAGACAAGGCAGATGAGCAAACAACAACCTTTCTCACTGGTGATTAGAAAAAGGAGATGGACATATATCGGTCACGTGATGAGAAGAAACAATCAGAGAATCCCAAAACAAGCTATCAGGTGGAACACAACAGGCAAAAAAAAAAAAAAGGTAGACCACGTGAAATTCTGAAGAGGACATTGATAAGAGAGGCCAAATTAATAGGCATAAAATCCCTTGATGAGGTTTAAAGGCTCGCCGAAGACAGGAAAAATTAACGAACTACCTTGTGAGTCCTATGTGACGTTTAACGGTCCGGAAAGGATATAAGATAAGAGCATAATATTGAAGAAGGTTGTCTAGTAAAGAGGATTAAGCAGAAAAACTTCAATATTTTGGACATATTAAACGTCATGATAATTTAGAGAAGACCGTCTTAGAAAGATACATAATAGGAAAAAAGAAGAAGAGGAAGACAAAGCGAAAATGGTTGCAAGACATCGTTGATAATCTGCAAATGGAAAGATCAGTAACAGGGCATCTTGGTTACAACCGAGAGGTCTACAGGAGAGCTGTTAGGGAAGCAACGTTCCGCAAGGGACATGCACTGATTCTTACAGTTGCGAATATGATTCTTTGGTAGATGTTAGAAGCAATGGAACTGCAGAGTAATAAACACAGATGAAACTTGGAGTTTATTTGTTTGCTTGAAACGACCATAGTAGTTTATTGCGGGTTTGTTCGTTGCATTTCGTCATTTAGACACTTTACACTCTTCAACCCTTTAACGGTTGGTGCAAAAGGTCACTTTTGTCACAAAAGAATATTTTATCATTAATTTATTTAGATTTTCGAAAACTTTGGAATATTATATTAAAAAAAATTCACTTCTGTATATATAAATATGGTTGAAATATTCTATTTATTAAAGAAGATTAATTTTGCTCAGAAGGTGAGGTTAGAGATTTTGCCAACATTTAGGTCAATCTTTTTTATGGTACACGGTAGGCCTTCTATGTGTGGAGTGTGCGACCAAGTAGTTGTGAGGATTTGTTTTGTACGGCCAAGGCAGTCTTGTTTTGTCACTGTATATTTTATCACTATCAAACTTATATACAGATTCTTTGTTTCTTTCTGTCGATACCAGCTTTCTTAACAGAATTTAGCGCCACTGCATTGTTCAGGTTGTTTTACTTGAATGTTCCTGCCTTACTCAACAGCGCAACGGACGACGACTGTGGCGGTAGAGGCCAAGACGGGAAGCAAGTTTGTGGACAAGGAGAAGAAGGAATGAGACACTTCTAGCGAGGACATATCAAGCAGAAATAAAAGATGGACGACTACGATCCTGCCTGCCCCACAGAGTAAGTTTGATTTATGAGACTTGAGATCTAACCACCGTTTATCATTCAATATTTGTGTAACGGTTCTCGACGCCCGTACCCAAACAGGGCAACCAGTGCATTTTTTATTTTACCCTTCTCTTTTAAAAAAAAAAGATTTATAAAAAAGAGAAGAGATAAGAAGATTCCAAGTCAGAGTTGACCAATTCTTCCTTGCCTTGGTTGTTTGTGATAAAATGTGAAATACCACCCAGGACAAGTGATTGATTTTTTAAAACCAAACAATACAATGAAATGCGAATTTCATAACACAAAACTTGGACTGTTTCTTGTTCATAAATTATTATCTACGCACCTAATTCAGAACTTACTATGTAATCTGGAAGTTTCTTATTAGAGAATTATTTCATATGTAGAAATCTGGTTGATCACTTTGTTTTCATTGTCATACAGATTAGTTTAGCAAATTGGATTTAAAATTTTAATTTTTGGGAAGGGCTGGATGGTTAATACTTAGTTTTTGGTGGCTCATACGACACTTTTGTCAGTGCTTCTTGATACTTGTTTGTGGCTCAGAGTACTTGGTTGTTTGTGGCTGGCTAGTTTTGGTTTGCTGTGGCTCAGGGTACTTGATGTGGCTGCCTAGTCTTGGTTTGCTGTAGCTGGGTAGTTGTGGTTTGCTGTGGCTCAAAGTACTTGATTGTGGCTGGCTAGTCTTGGTTTGCTGTGGGTCAGGGTACAGAGTCGTTTGTGGCTGAGATTATTAGATTTTTGATGATTCATATGACTCTGGTGGTGTAGAAAACTTGATTCTCAGTGGTATAGAATACTTGAGTGTTGATGGCACAGAGTACTTGGTTGTGGTGGTTCATGATACTTTTTTTGTAGCTCAAAATATTTTGTTGTTTGAGGCTGTTTCATATCTTGGTGGTTGCTTGTGGTTACTTAGTTTCCCTATTGCTTGCTGAGAAAAGAGAATTTGTAAGCAAAATTTTGCTCCATAACAGTGTAATATTAAGTATATTTATAAACAGAATCACGAATTTATTATAATAGCCTCTATTAAGACACATAAGACCAGTGATTACACTAGGATTTTTTAAAACTGGTACAGCTGTAGTTGTTTTTCACCTTATGTGCAGAACTTTTTAAAGTACCGGTTTTCTCAGTACATTCATTTATTCATTCACTTGCGTGTCCCCTGCGGAACTTTGCCTCCCTAATACCACTCCTGTAGGCCTCTTGGTTGTAAGCAAGATGGCCTGCTGCTGATACATCCGTTTGCAGATTATCAACAATATCTTGCATCCGTCTTCGCCTTGGTCTTCCTCTCTTTCTTTTTCTCATTATGTACCCTTCCAAGATTTTCTCTAGATTATCATGACATTTAATGTGTCCAAAATACTTAAGTTTTCTTTGTTTAATCCTCTTTACTAGCCAGCCTTCTTCAGTATTAAGTTCCTGTAGTATGGATATATTTGTTCTTTTTTGTGTCCATGATATTTGAAAAACTCTTCTGTAGCATTTACATTCAAATGCATTTATGTGTTTCTCAGCTGTTTTGTCTCACAGGTATATGTTGCGATGGGAAAGATGCATGCCCTTAAAAATCTTATTTTTGTAGTTCTGTCTGTTCCTCTCCGCAGCTTCTTTTGTTGTTTTACTTTCTGAAGAGCGATAGATGTCCTCCTTTCAATTTCCCTCATTGAATCTCCATTATTAGTTATTCTCAGTACAACATTAGTATTTTACTTTTTTTTTTTTTTGATGTAAAATTAAGCATATTTTACAAATATTAGTGGAAAGTAGATGTTCTTGTGAATTTTTTTCTCACTTTATTTGCATTGAGGTTTAATCTTTACAAAATGCTCAGATTCATTGTCACAAAATGATTATCATGACGTTTAATCCTCTTTACTAGCCAGCCTTCTTCAGTATTAAGTTCTTGTAGTATGGATATGTTTGTTCTTTTTTAAAAATGCTCACATGCTGAACCAAAAAAAATGGCTGATTCTTTTCCATGAAAATCAACCTACTGGCCCAATTATCCTCCAGTCAAAATCACCGAGTGCTTTTTTCTAGGTTCTCTGATAATATGAACTGGTTACTGTTATGGCTGACCTCTAAAATTTTTGGTTTTTCTCTTTTTTTTTTTTAGTGTGTAATTTACCGGTAATTGCTGGTTAATGTAATCACTGCCTAAGACTATGTACATGTTTAACAGGATATTTTTTGGCTAGCAGAATTTGTTTTTCATGTGCATTTTATTTGGCATCCCTTTATTCACCTGTTTGATGTAGAAGTCTCTTTGCATTGTCTGAGCTGTTATTTTGGGTTGGTTTCCTCAGAGGTTGATCAGCAGCATGGTTTTGCCAGCATATCAGTGCTCATCATATTCCTTTTACAAGTTCATGGTAGATCTGTTAATGAATGAGAAATGAAAGTGTATCTGGAAGACGGCAGATATAAAACAAGCCACTTCTGTATCATGGTTCTCATTGTTTACAGATTCACATGTGTGTAGTTGGCTTTGGACTAGAAAAAAAAAATCATTTGGCAAGGTGATAAAAAGAAGTCTTGTGTCACTGATTTTATTTATTATCACATGATTTCTTGTTCCACTTATAAGTAATAGCATGTTCCATGATTTAAAATTGACTCTTATCATATTTAATGCAAAATAAAAAAATAAAAAAAATTAAAGGATATGATACTTCTTCTTCAGCTTTCCGAGCCATTAAGGCTCACTGCTGCAGATAAAGTCCGCCTCCATTCCTCTCTATTCCTAATCTTCTCTCTCCAGTTGATGAAACCAATTTCTTTTATATCCTCTTCTATGTTGTCTTTCCATCTCTGTCTTGGTCTTGTTTCCCTCATTATTTTGTGCATAATCATTTTTGTTTGTCTGTTCTCATCCATTCTTTCTACACACCCCGGCCAGTAGTCTGTTCAGTTTTGAGACATTTATAATTCATTGGGATTTAAATAAGCTGTTTAGTTCAGTGTTCTTTCTAGTTTCCATTCTCCACTGTTGGTATCCTTTATCGGCCCAAAGATTCTTCTTAGGATCTTGTTCTCAAAGATCTGCAATTGTTGTTCATCTTTCTTTGTCATACTCCATGTTTCTGATCCATACATGACGGCTGGTCTTATTATAGTTTTGTAGATTGCTATTTTGGTGTTTTAGTTCAGGATTTTGGATGTTAACAGGTGTTGCAAGGCAAAGTATATTTTATTCTCTATCTGTACTCTGCTTTTAATTTCCTTGCTTACTGTGCTGCTTCTGTTGAAGGTTGTGCCTGGATATTTGTATGTTTCTGCTTTCCTAATAATCATATCGCCAACATTTACATAATCTAGATCATTCTGGTCTCTTGATATCTTCATATACTCTGTCTTATTTTGGTTAATGGTAAAGGATATGATACTAGATATCAGAAAATACAATTGCTTAAGGTAAATAATAGGATATATTTCATGGCAGCTGATGTGAGATTTATGTCATTTAGGTAATGATGTGGTCATCATTGTCCTGTGGCATGGAGAATTGTGTTTGTATATAGATCTTATGTAGCTTTATTTCTTTTGTCGGTGTCATGGGATCAACTTTGTATTAAGGGCTAGATAATGTTATCATTCATTTTAGAGATGCTTCATGGACTGGTTAGTGACCTTTGACCTATCAGGTACGGATTTGTTCAGATCCTTACTTCCTTCCTTTCTCTCTTTACCCCTGTCTGGGGCATAGGCCATCAACAAGGGCTCTCAATTTATTTCCGTCTTGAGTTGTTTCTCCTATCCGTCTATCTTTTTTTTTAAAATCTCTGCTTCAGGATTCCTTCGCTAGGTGTTTCTAGGTCTTCTTTGTTTCCTCTTACCCTGGGGATTCCAGGTGAGGTTTGGTTATGTTAGTGGTGGGCTTTCAAAGTGTATGTCCTATCCATCTCCATTGTCTTTTCATTATCATTTCTTTCACTGTGAGTTGGTTCGTTTTCTGGCATAGCTCTTCATTGCTGGTATTATCTGGCCATCTGATCTGAAGGATCTTCCTTAGGCAGGTGTTAACAAAGGTCTACAGTATCATGGTACTTTGGCTGGTGCTGTCCATGTTTCTTATCCATACAACAGGACTGACTTGACATTTTTTGTATAAATAGGAAATGGCGAGGCTTTTGTACGGTTAAGAAAGAGAACAGCATACTAACACCAACAGTTCGTTAGTATGCTGTTCTCTCGTGGCTAGATGGCTGCTCATCCTACTGGAGTCTGTGTTCGAATCCCGGGTAATTTTATTGTGAATTTTCTTTCTCTCATGTCTCACTAAAATGCTTTGTCTATGATTTTTTCGAGGTCTAATCCTACAAAACTGTTCTCTTACTTTACCGACTTGACATTTGTGTTGAACAGTCAGATTTTTCAAATGAGAAACAGCAAAACTTTCACACAGTAAATTATGTTCTACAGTGTATTTTGGTTAGCAGCTGAAAAATGGTAGACAAAACACTTTAGACATGGTAGGTAAAAAGATAAAAGCAACTCTGTCATGCCTCTGAGGTGTATAGGAACATGGTGTTAGTGCCCATGTTTTCCTTGACCTGTGGACAAACTAGAGGGTGAACTAGCAGCATCACACCTGGCCGTCTTTCCTTCCCCAACTCCAGAAGTCGGGTACTCATTTCTATAGTTGGGTGACCGGGGCACCTCCAGCCAGATTGTAACACCCCCCCCCCAACCTTCATCATGAGAGACCAATGCTTTAGATGAGAGAGAAAGAGAAAAAGGCAAGAGAATCTTAGACTCAGACCACAAACTAGATAGTTGCTTGCTCTACTGGAGTCTGGGGTTCTGTCCTCAGTTTTTCTGTTTCTCATTTTCTGTTGTCTGCTTTCCAAGGTTGCAGTGTACCAGCATCATTGTTTCTGACCATCAGTAACTAAATTGTACTCTTGTCCATGAATTCTGATTTTTTTATGCCTTCCATTAGCTAATTTGATGATTTGGTCCAACCATTGTGTCAGACAATTCATTGTTTTCTCTCTTTCGTGTTATCTATTATTAGGTCTCTTTAAACTCATTACAAGTTCACTGAATATGAGGTCTAACAAATCTATCTGTGAATCTGTTGTAGATTGCCCTGTTTCTGTGGATTATGTTCTTGGTAGTTAGTGCTATGTTGAAGAGCTTGAAATAAAATATTGTATTAACCCTCTCACTGCTATTGACATGTAAAGGTGTCATGCTATATAAAGCTCCCAGTATTGTTAGTATGGATGTTTTAAAAATTGTGAATTTTGTGTCTGTCATACAAGGAATGCATCGGGATATTCACATCTTTTTCGTCTCCTCCAAAAGCTAGGAAATTTATTCTGAGTGATGCTACAGACCTATTTGTAGTACGCATTGAGGTCATCTTGAGCACACACAGCACAGTTAAAGGAGTTGAGCGGAGGATTATGTTGCATAAACTTAATTAAAACCAGTCAGCAGTGAAAACGAAAATCATTGAGCCATTGAAAAAGTAGCACAAAGCATATAGTTAACAGATAATTCTTATGTGTAGATAGAGTTAGATAGCAGCTGTATTAACATAAATATTTTTCTGTAATGAAGTGTTTGTGGAATTCATTACGGCAGCAATTGGATGCAGGTGTTTTCTCCTCTTCCCTTATTCATCTTGTCATGAGTTTTATCATTTTTCTTAATGAATGTTGTCTGAATATTTTCAGCATTTGGTTATACCTGAATTCCATTTGATTCAGTGCATTCTTCATATACAAACCTTTTAGTTGGTTTTTTGGTGTTTTCTCTTTCACATTGAGTAGAACTGAGTTGTTTTATAAATTTATTTCAAATAATGGCGCTTTTTTTGTCATAGAAGCAAGTTTTGAAGAGGGAGTTGTTAGCTGTAGTGGAATTTGCTGAGCATCATCTTGTTGAAAAGCCCCTGTCATGGCTGATTCTATCAATATTCGATTTGCATATTTGATCATAGTAGCAGGAATGTTTGTGTTGCTAGGTCCAGTCAGCTTGCATTGAGATTACACTTTTGGTTCTCATTTCTTCCTCAAATGATGAAACATTATGCAGAATCGCTGTCCATGTGGCACAGTCTTTTGTCAGCTCTTCCCAGTCCTCATTATTGATGGAAAAATTCCATAGATAGCTTACAAATATTCTGTCAGTTTTGATCAATACCGTGGCATCCTTCCCTTCAGAATTTTGCGATGTAGCATTTCCTTGAGGATAAGATTGTCAGTCATTCTTACTACATGCTACAGCCATCGTAATTTTCAGCTGCTGAGTGTTGTCATCATAAATAGAAGTTTAGCATGCAGCAGTACCTTAAAATTGGTTCATTTATCCCTTCTTTCATGTTTGTTATTTTATGAAGGCAGCCATGGTAGAAATTATTAAGCTTTTTTTTTTTTTCTGATACCTTAAATATGCTGCACACATTTCAAATTCATAAGATATTCTGTTCATAGATCTGATAGATTAAAACTTATGTCTTTAGTGTTTTAAGTTTCTGCTGTTCCGTGCCCTCTTCCCCAGTTTGCAGAAAGTGGTAATAAAGTCTTTTTTTTATGAATCTATGAATGTTTGAGCCCCTCTCTCTGAGTCTAGTACTAATGTAAATGCAGGTTCCTAAGTCTTATCTCGTTGATTTTTGTTTTTGTTTTTATTTTGTGTGTGTTCTGTGTAAGTTTAATATGGATGGCAAAATAAGTGCAGGACAGCTTTTTGAATTAATATTTGGTTAGTTGATGATCTTTCTGCAAATAAAGATTCAGAGTTCTCAGCAAGTGAGAAGATATCTAGTCAGGTTTGGTGTGGATTGTCTTTATTTCATTCCCAGAGTGTGACTTAGACAGCCTCATGAGCTGTTCTACAACTGTGAGATTGCTCTGCTGTCCATTGTGACAGGCTAAAGTAACACAGAAGCCTATTTCTGTGTAAGTTGTGGAGAGATAGGATCGGGTCCAGGGTCTTGAGAATCCAAACATGACCCCAGGAGAAAACATGAATGGAAAACTGTGGGCGTGCATGAATATCTCCTGCTGATGATGGGATTCATGGTGGTGACCTCCCTTATGAAGATATCTGAGTATATGAAACTGAAATCAGAAGGATGAGGCTTAGGTCTTAGCCAAGTGTGACTCATCTGTTCTAGCACAGTTCTTTTCACTTCTTCAGCAGGAGCATATAAAATGTGTGTGGAGTAGGTGTGACAGAGGCAGGTGTTTTCAGGCTGTAGAAAAGTGTCAGATATACTGGATAAAAGCTGTGTGCTATCCATACTCCTCTATGGAGCAGAATGATGGAGAGCAACTGAAAAGGAAATTGGCAGATTATGCTCATTTCACTCAACCTGGCTCAGAAAGATTTTGAATATTTACTGGCCACAAACAGTAAATAATGGAGACCTACTTGCCCAGGGTGAAATTAAGGGTATGCATGTTATCATAGCTAGAAGCTGGAAATGGTTTGTTTATATGCTTCGAAGTGATCTCAACAGCATTACTAACACAGCCATGCAGTGGTTTCCTAAGGGAAAAAAGAAGTAGAGACACCAACCAAATGTTACCTGCTGGAGAACTGTAAAGGCAGAAATGAGTCGCATGCAGCACAGGTGGGGCACAATGCGAAGGCTGGCTACAGACTGAGAAGTGGAGAGAATTTGTTGCTGCCCTGCAAGACGCCACAAAGCGTACTGGGCTGTGATTGCTTAACCAATTGCCGATCAGAGACATAGATGGGTGGGTGGGTGGATGGATGGATGGATGGATACCATGTACTAAATAATGTGATTTTAAAAAAAAATTAACAATTTATGAGGAAAATGGTAAATTGAAATGAAATGTCTTTTTACATTTTCCTTGACTTGTCAGAGAGAGGACAATATAAAATACATAGTCTACTTTAATGTGTCTTAAATAATAGCACATATTCATTTTTCCAACTTGGATCCAAACAAAAGAATCTTGTCCTTCCTTTGGAGCTGATCAGCCATTTTTTATGGGTTCGAGGCATTTCTTAGTATCATTGTCCAGATGAAGCAGGAATTGTGTTCAGTGCAAAAGTCAAATGCAGAAAATGGAAGCCCAAATAGAACAGGTCATGCAACGCAAAAATGGTATTGTTACTGTGTCTGATTTTGGAAATCAAATATGGATAGAACTGGTTGTGAGAGAGAAGCTGCTTTGCAGAATAATGTTAGACATCTGCCACAAAACTGTTCCCTTAAAGAGAATCATTATTATTTAAAAATACTTGACCAAGACATAATTTGTGCCAGAAATTGATGAAATTTGGCTTTGGTATTTTGGAATAGAACTCAAGGATAGCTCTGCTACCAAAAGATGGAAATCTCTAAAGATAGCCTGAGAGTAAGGAAGATTTGTATTGAGAAAATGACGTTGTCATTAGTCCAGCTAACCGTAGCAGATAACAACCCTTTCTGAATTCAAGTATTGCTCCCATCTAAATGGGCAGGTTGCAGGAGAAGACAGACTGGCTCGTTCACTGTAATAGTTGATTCTCTGAAGTATGAATCACAGTAACACAGAAGCCTGAATATCCTAGTTCATACATCTACTCTGGGAAGAGAAAAAAAAAGAATATCCTAGTTCATACATCTACTCCGGGAAGGAAAAAAAAGAATATCCTACTTCATACATCTACTCTGGGAAGAGAAAAAAAAAGAATATCCTAGTTCATACATCTACTCCGGGAAGAAAAAAAAAGAAACCACTAAAGCTGCCACTTAACATGATATGAAGTATGTGGCACAAGATCTTCATGCTTTTACATACAGACAGATAGAACAGCAGGATGTAGTATGTTGGTAACTCTTTCTTACAGTTCACATTTCTGAAGTATTTTATTCCTACTTTCTTTCTTTGTATTTGTATTCATCACTTTCACATTCTGTTCCTTTTACTGTGATGGTTTTAACATATTCAGCTGACAGTAAATATTCATATTCAGAATCAGCTGTTAATGGCATGTCTTGGTGTTTAGACTACCTCACTTACTGCTACCTGTCCCAGGGATTATATTACAGCCAAGTCATAAATCTTAAGCATGATGGAAAATGGGCGATGAGAGTGCAGTGACACTGGGATCACATAGCAGTGCCATGTCCTGGAGTTTCTAATGACAGTACTTTTTTAATCATAACATTTTACAGGTCTCCATCTTTTCTTCTTCTGTGTTCAGTTTCGCATGCTCAGTTTTCTAAACAGGAAGTTTGGGTTGCCACTATGAATCCTGCTGTCAGCAAGTTTTCATAGGAAATATAATATTGCCGAGTCCAGATTTTCTCCTTTGTGTTTCTCTCCTGGGGCCGTTACTGGGCTTGAAGGTCTCTGTGTAGTGCAAATCTGTAGAATGTGTTCAGGAGTCTGGGGGCTGTTTTGGCAGAAGCATTGGGCTGTTGGCAGAGTCTGTATCTTGTGGAGATGAGTGCTGAGTCAACAGTGTCTGGTTCGTAACCTAAAGATTGAGGTGGTTGTTGTTGTTGTTTGTTTAGCCTTAGTATGGAGTCCTGCAGGTATCTGCTTTTCATCCTCTGCTTCCAGGTGTTTTGGTATTTCCTTTTAACTGTTGTGTTCATTTCTTTTTGTGATATTCTGTGTCTGAATTGTTCTTCCTTTGTGCCTTCCTTTGCTAGTCTGTCAGCTGTTTCATTTCCTGCAGTGCCACAGCGTGCATGGATCTGCTGTAGCACTGTCCTGTTCGTGACAGAGAGCTTATTTAGTTTCTCCATTACATCCTTAGTTAAGTGTCCTCTGATTCATCTTGAGGGCTGACTGTCGCATGAGAAGGGCTGTTTGTGTCTTTGGGTCATTGTTCCTCCACTAGATTCTTTGCAGTCTACAGGATGGCCTTTAGTTCTGCCCTGAAGGTTGTGGATACTTCTCCTGTAGCAACTGATTTCTCTAGTTTACAGGTCAGTTTTGATATAACTATGCAGACCCAGGCAACTCATGTTTTAGATTTAGTCAACAGGGTAGTATGAAAGATGGGCCCCATGTACTCCATTCTTTGCCCTCTGAAATTAAAATAGAGCCTAGATCCTACAGAAACTGGATGCCAGTAACTAGATTTTTTTTTTGCATCCAATTTTTATGAGAATTCAAGTTCAGTGTGTTGGGGATAGTTGTTCATCTAGTTTTTTTTTTTCCTTTGAATGCCTAGGTTCAAAGGGTTAGGAATAGGTTGTTCCATTTAGTATTTTTTTTTTAATGTTTAGGTTCAAAGGGTTAGGGACAGGTTGTTCATCTAGTTTTTTTTTGTTGTTGTTGAAAGCTTAGGTTCAGAAGGTTAGAGACAGATTGTTCATCTTTTTTTAACATTTTATTTTAAAGCCTGGGTTCAAAGTGTTAGGGACAGGTTGTTCATCTAGTGTTGTTTTTAATGTATAGGTTCAGAGTATTAGGGACAGATTGTTCATCTAGTTTTTTTTTTTATGTGTAGGTTCAGAGTATTAGGGACAGGTTGTTCGTTTAGTATTTTTTTTTTAATGTGTAGGTTCAGAGTATTAGGGACAGGTTCTTTTTTTTTTTTTTAATGCTTAGATCCAAAGTGTTAGGGACAGGTTGTTCATTTTTTAAAAAATGCTTAGATTCAAAGTATTAGGGACAGGTCGTTCATATACAAGGGTCATGCCGAAAGCTGTGAGCAAAAATTTTTTAAAAATCAGAATTTATAGATTGAGAAAATATAAATGTATCACCTTAAACTGCATCCTTTGCACTTCATGTAGAGGTCACATGACATCACCATCATGTGTCACGTGACTACGTGGAGAATAAACAAAATGGCAGGTGCTGAAGTTTGGTTTTGTCAACATGCTGTTATTGAGTTCCTCGTTAAAGAGGAATTCCCTGCTGCTAAAATTCGCCAAAGACATCAACTTGCTTATGGAGATGTGTGTATGGATGCTGGCAGTGTTAGGAGGTGGGTGAAACATTTCAAAGATGGAAACACGAGCATCCAAGATATGTCTCACAGTGGTCGCTCTCGAACTGCCTCCACTGAACGCAATGTGGAAAGAGTTGAGGACATCATTAAACAAGACGGACGTGTCACAGTATCTGAAATTGCTGTAAATCTTGGAATAGGACACAGTGCAGCACAGGGAGTGATTGAAACCCTAGGCTATAGAAAAGTTTGTGCCTGCTGGGTCTCACAGGAGAGAATGTTCAGAAAGCAGTGCATCTGTGCCTTCGGTCAGCTGGAATAGAATTCTACCGGGAGGGTATTTTCAAACTTGCATAGTGATGGGGAAAATGTGTGCAGAGAAATGGAGATTATGTTGAAAAGTGAAGAAAAGGATGCAGATTATGTTGAAAAAGTGAAGAAAAGGATGCATATTAAGGTGATACATTGATATAAATTTTGATTTTAAAAAAATTTGAATTTTTTTTTTTTGTAATAAAAGTTGAAGTTTAAAGGGTTAGAGGAAGTTACTGGAAGTTTTGAATGGGATTTGGCTTTTTTTGCTTTTTTTGCTTTTTTTAAATCCGTGGTTTATCTTTCAACCATATTTTGTGATTTAAGCAGTGGAACATGCAGGTCTGTTTAGTTGTTCCATATCTCTACAGTAAATTAATGATAAAAGGTTTTGGTGGCAGCAGGTGTTTCTGGCAATCTTGCAGTGCAGACTAGCAGAAATAAAAAGCATGAAAATAGTTAATAAAACAATAATTGCACTTGGGTTTTTTTTTTTAAACTTTGGTGAAGATTATCTCTGTTAATGATGTGGTTATGTGGTTATAGTCATTACTTCCAACTACTTTATGTTTGAACTGTATTTCATAATGATAATGATAGGAGTAGGGAGTTTGGTGAAAAACTCTTTGAAATAGGAGACCAGAATTTAAAGATTGTGATAAATCCTATACAAAAAAATTGAGATGCTTGTACGTTGGGGGGGGGGGGGGGGGTAGAAACTTGCATATATCCTCATAAGTATGCAGTTTATGTATTATTGTCCATGGCTAGACCCAGCAAGATGATCAGAATCTTGGTAGATAAAAGACCGCTGCCTGAATGTGAAGAAAACTGTAAACTTAACTGAGATTCGAGGGTCTAGATTTAGTGTGATCTATTTTTTAAAAGAATATTTTGGCCAAACACGTAAGATGTAATATCTTGTTGGCAGAAATGCAGATGAAGACACTGACAGCTTCTTCTTCTTCTTCTTCTTCTTCGTTCGCACTGTCTGTCTATATCTGCAGTCCTGTCTCTTGGATAAATTTCACTGTTTTTTGTAACTCATGTATGGAACCGTAGAGCTTTTCTTCTTTAGTGGTTTCACTGGGCCAGTAATTATTTCTCAGTGTCTCGTAGTTGATGCAGTTCTGGAGGATATGTTCCACGGTTTGGGGCACCTGGGCACATGTACATAGATTAGTAGTACCAACCTTAAACTTTGTATACATATGACTTCGGAGTCGGCTGTGTCCTGTTCGGAGACGGAAGATGGTGACTTGTTCCTTTCTGTTTAGCATGTGATAGTCATCATGTGGTGGTGTTTGTGGCTTCCTGTAGGTTTTTATCATGCTTTTCTTCTGATTATAGGTGACTGGTATGTCTGGTTGCTCCATTTCAGTGCCCTCTTTGGCCAGATGGTCAGCTTTCTCATTGCCTGGTATCCCACAGTGGGAGGGAATCCACTGCAAAGTGACTCCATGTTGTAAGCCAATTTTTGACAAGGCATCCTTAAGGTCTGGTAGTTTGTTGCACTGAAGAGCCTCCAGTACTGATCTTGCATCTGTGAGAATTACTACAGGACATGTATCAATTCTGGAGTCTGATAGTTTTTCAACTGCAGCAATAATTGCCCTAACTTCTGCATCAAAGTTGTTGCAGTATTTACCAGTGGGTATGGAAATCTTGTCAATGGTGTTGTTTGGATATTCAATATATGCTCCTGCCCCACCATTTTTTATGGCATTATGTGCAGATCCATCTGTATACACACGTATCCAGGTGTCACATGGATATTTGTTATCTAGAACACTAAGTGTGGCTACTGATCTTACAAGACTGCTCTGCATCTCACCATTCTGCACACCTTTCACTTCAGTCTGAATAGTTATTTGTGTATAATCTGCTTCTTTCCATGGTGTATGCTCTGGTACAGATGATAATGGAGTGACTACAGTTGGAAGGTCAGGTATCAGCTACGCATACGCTTGGCCTGATGAATGAAGCTGCTTCTTTTAAGCCGTCCTAATGCCAAGTTATTGAATCTCTCCTTCAGGGGATGGCTTACAGAGCTAAGGAATTTTTCTCCCATGGTCATGACCTTTGTGTCTCTACGTTCCTTTAGCGGTTGAACACCAACTATTTTCTGCATTTCTACTATTGGTGTGGACCTCATGGCACCTGTGATAATCCGTAGTGACTGATTTTGAACCTTGTCTAGATTATGCAGCGTAGTGTTTGATGCTGTGCACCAAGATGTTGAGCCATATTCTAAATGTGGTAGAATACTTTGCTGATATACGTTCTTGAGGATTCTTTCACTAGCTCCCCATGTAGTCCCACTTAATTTTCTTAATATGGCTAGTTTTCTTCTGGCTTTTGCTTCTGCACTGTTGATGTGTTGCTTCCAAGTCAGTTTTGAGTCAAGAGTCACTCCTAAGTAAGTGGGTTGGTTGTCCATCCTTAAGGGTATTTCATTTACAAAGATCTTACCTGCTTTCTGTTTAGATGAGAGGGTGAACAGAGTGGTACTTGATTTTTCTGTGTTGATACTTACACACCATTTGTTTGTCCATGATGTCAAGATGTCTGCTGCTCTTTGGAGTCTCTGTGTAGCAACTGTCGCATATTCATCTGTACACCACATGACCAGATCATCTGCATACAGTGCTGCTTTGATTCCATAGGGAAGTTCCTTGACCAGGTCATTAATGAATACAAGGAATAGTGTAGGCGAAAGGACTCCTCCTTGTGGTACACCGTGTCGCAGAAGTACTTTCTGGCTTTTGTGTCCATCCATTACTACTCTAGCTCTTCTATTGTGTAAATAGGACTTTATCCAGTTGTACAGTCTTCCATTCACATTGCAGTTTCTTAGTTTCCACAACAGACCTTTTTTCCATACTTTATCAAAGGCTTTCTTCAGGTCTATCCACGCTGCTAGTACAAGGTTTTTCTCTTGGAATGACACTGACAGCATTTACTGAGGAAAGACGCTGGCGATGGTTGGGACATGTGCTCCAGATGACTCACAGCTCACTATCAAAAATAGCACTAAGGTGGACACCACAGGGGAACAGAAGTAAGGGTAGACTAAAGGAGACATGGAGAAGAACAACAGAGAGGATGTTGAGCAATAGAGGGCTCACTTGGGCAAGAGCGGGAAAAAATACAAAGGACAGGCGTTTGTGGATAACCCTTGAGGAAGCCCCATGTACCTTGGGCACTTAAGGTTCAGATGAAGAATGGAACTGTGAAAGATGCAAGTGTATGATTTTTATGCATGGATATTTGGAGTATGGGCACTTCTCGGGTAGAGGAAGTCACTAGGAAAGCTATTTATAGTCTTGTACGTGTGATTACTTAGTAAATTTAAGTACTTAAGTGGTTAAAAAACAAAACAAAACAATACGAGGTCTTTTATTTAAGAAACAGATCCAGACATAATGTTTTGACTTGCATCTATATTCTACAAGATACAGGTCAAACACGGGGGAAATTGAAATATACTGCATACGATATGGAGTTATTCTCACTTACAATGATTTTAGGTTGAAAATGATGACAAATAACTAAGGTTTACAGTGATGTGGAACTTATCATTATAAAATGAATAACAACAGAAATGCATTGTAATGACACCCTTTAGATCTAGGTTTCCCATGTCTCTTCATGTGAAAAACATTCACCCCCAAGTTCATGCGCCCGAACAACCTCGAAGACATACACACACTACCCCACCCCCCACAATAAATGTAAGGGCCATAAACATATTATAATTAAGCAGCAATATGTTGTTCCTTTCTGAAAGTAAAAAACTCAGAACATTTATAAGTTACAAACTAATATTGCAGAATTTTTTTTTTTTTGGTGTTTTTTTTTAGATTAGTTTAATTTCTGTCACAGTTGGAGAAACAAAAGTGCATTCATATATATATATTTTAAAATGTGACTACATACTTGCTGATTTTTGCTGGAATTCTTTTTATGTAAATTTTCTTGCATCACTACCCAGGCAGCTTCAACATACTGCCATATTGTTGCTTATCTTTGTATCAAGAAGAAATTGGTAAGCTGGGCTTTAAAGACAGAAGGGCAGGCAGAGATGAAGGAATATTTATGAGAGCTCTCGTAGGTTAAAAACAGGAATGCCCTTAGTTTATTTATTTTTGGTTTACCTTGAGTGTTTGCTTAATAAAATCGTGTATATAGCTCATATGTATGGGGCATATTTTTACATGAAAATAGGGGTTTTTTTTGTTTTTTTTAATTCGCTAATAGCAACATGTACATTTCCTCTCATGTCCTTCATCTTGCAAGCAGCTGTCACTATTTTCTGTGGTACCCACAATTTTTTTTTTTTTTGAAAGGGTGGCATCAAGTAGTTTCTGAATGAATTTTATTGATTGCTATCACTGACTTTTGTGTGATTTTTATCATAATCATCATTTATAGAACTTGATATCAACTGAAAAACTCAAGGGGAAAAAGAAGGAGAGGGAGGCCAAGAGAGAGAGAGATATCAGGTGGTATGAATTGATACACCAAGGATTGCGTAAGATGGAGAAGCAAGCCATCCAGCACAGCGCATAATGAATGAAACAAACAGCATACACATAGGACATCTAATTTTGTTTTTGTTTTTTTTTTACCCCTTTTCTGAGAAGGTGAGGCATCCAGTCTACTACCCAAGGATTATGAGGCAGTATGGCACCACTTGGATCATTACTAACTAATAATGGAGGTATAGTGAGGGAGATTAAAAGGAGGACATCAGTCACTCTTCAGAAAGTAAAACAACTAAAGAAGCTGTGGAGAGGAACAGACAGAACTACAAAAATAAGATTTTTAAGGGCATGCATCTTTCCCATTGCAACATATGCCTGTGAGACTTGGACACTTAACAAAACAGCTGAGAAATACATAAATGCCTTTGAATGTAAATGCTACAGAAGAGTTCTTCAAATATCATGGACACAAAAAAGAACAAATATATCCATAATTATATCTTATATCCTTCCCGTGCTTTTAAATGTCACATAGGGCTCACAAGGTAGTTCGCCAATTGTTTTCTGTCTTCGGCGAGTCTTTCAACCTCATAAAGGGATTTTATGCCTGTTAATTTGGCCTCTCTTAACGATGTCCTCTTCAGAGTTTCATACGATCTGCCTCTTTTTCTTTGGCCTGTTGTGTTCCACTTGATAGCTT
This sequence comes from Achatina immaculata, assembly GCA_009760885.1. Lineage (NCBI taxonomy): Eukaryota > Metazoa > Mollusca > Gastropoda > Stylommatophora > Achatinidae > Lissachatina > Lissachatina immaculata. Next base: position 16,461,307 of record CM019714.1, on the reverse strand, counting down.
GTTTTAGGATTCTCTGATCGTTTCTTCTCATCACGTGACCAACATATGTCCATCTCCTTTTCCTGATCACCCATGAGGCTGGTTGTTGTTCAGTCATCTGTCTTATCTCTGCATTGTTCTTGATTTCCTTCCACTTGATGCCGAGTATTTTCCTTAGGCATTTGTTTTCAAAAGAGTCTAATTTCTTGTCTATTTCTTTAGTTTTCCAGCTTTCGCATGCATAAATGAGAGTGAATATTACATTTGAATTGAATAGTCTTAACTTAACTAGGTTTTTGTGCTTATAACTTTTGAATTCCATATGTTCTCAAGATTCTTGAAGATCGATGCTGCTTTTGCAATTCTAACTTCCTTTCTGGTGTCACCATCCTGGTTTATGTAGCTGCCAAGTTATGCAAATTGATTGACTTCTTCAATATCTGTCCCTTCTACTTGTATTTTTCCATTTTGATTAATGGGAATTTTCATTATTTTTATTTTGTCCTTGTTAATTTCAAGTCCTATTTTGCTAACCAGCGGAGACAGGCATCTGTTTTTTTTTTTTGCATGGAATTCACAATGTTTCTGATAGGAGTTATGTCATCAGCAAAATCAAGATCTTCTAGTTGAGTCCCTTGTATCCAGTCAATACCTGTGTTACCTGTGCAGCATTGTTTCATTATGAAGTCAATTGTAATCCCAAAAAAGCAAAGGAGACAGTATACATCCTTGTTTCACACCTGTTTCAATCTGGAACCATTCACTCATTTCTTCTTCTGTCTTGACTGCACAAACATATCCATTGTATAAGTCCTTAATGATGTTGACAGTTTTAGATGGTATATCCATATAGTCTTAAAATTCTCCATAATGAATATCTGTGTATGCTGTCAAATGCCTTTTTAAAGTCTATGAAGTTCAGTATTAATGGTTTCTCCTTTTCAATATGTTCTTCAAGTATTATTCTTGGAGTAAAGATCTGATCGAGATAGCTTTTCCCTTTTCAGAATTCTGCTTGTTCTTCTCTCATTGCAGTATCCACTATATCTTTAAGTCTATTCAAAATGACCTTGCAAAATACTTTTGACACAACTGATATTAAGGTTACTCCTCTCTAATTGTTACAGTCACTAAGGTTGCCTTTTTTTTGGCATTTTAACAATGATTCCTTTTTTCTATTTGGAAGGGACCTTTTCTTCTTTCCAAATCTTGTTAAACATTCTCTGTAGTTGTCTCATGTTGTCACTATTGACAGCTTTTAACATTTCGGGTGTTATTTCATCTTCATTTGCAGCTTTGTTGTTAGCCATTAAATTCACTGCTGTTTCAATTTCATGAGTTTAATTTAATCTAGGTTGACATTTAGTTGTGGAGCTGGTACGTCGGTTTCAAGGTTTAACTCTTCCCATGCCATAGTCGCTATAGTGAGAATTTCCAATTACTGAGTTGCGTGCCATAGTCGTTATAGTGACAGTTCATTTGTTTCAGTAAAACCAGCTGGTGTAACATTTAGATTGTACATATTTCGTTCGCATTTCCGGTGATACTTTTCAAATTGGTTTAAGAGTCCTTAGTTACGACCGATGCTGAGTGAGAAAAAGGAAGAGAAACATTGAAATTTTTCAGTTTTTGACGATGTAGATAAGGGTATGGACATGGCCTGTGACCACCCCACTGCTCTTGAATATATCCTAAGTAGATCTAGACATATTAGACGACTGTAGAAATAGTTAGTATATTATTTCAGACATTAATTTAGCGAGAATGCAACATAGAATCACAATACGAGATCGACAAGTAGATCTAGACATCTCAGATGGTAAGTAGTGCATATCTAGACCTAGCTGATGGTGAGCTGGGCACAATCATTGTCTAAAAACACCACATTACTTCTTTTTTTTCTAAAACAACTCTGCATTTATGAAATTTTCATACATTTAGTTATACTTTGAAACATAATAAGTACACGGAAGTACATGTAAATATTGTTTTCCATTCCATTTTACAACTATACAGATCAGGACCCGTGCTTTTTGTATGGCACGACGGGAACGTCCGCGTTTTTTTCTTGGCACAGGAAGAGTTAATAATTCTTTTGGGTGTGGTCGATTAAGTATTTCTTGGAAGTGTTCAGCCCATCTTTGCTTTTAATCTTTACTTGGTGTTAACAGGATTCCAGTTTTATCAAAGATTGGTCTTTCTTTAGATGTAGTAGTACCTGTTAGCCTCTTTCGTATGTTATATAAAGTTTTGCTGTCTCCTATTTTTGCTGCTTTCTCTGCCTCTTTCGCCATATTGTCTGTGTATTCTCTTTTATCCCTTCTAGCTGAACTTTTTACTTTCTTGTCTGTTTCTTTGTATGTTGCTTTTCGAAGATCTGTTTTTATATTCAACATGTCTAATTTAACTGCTCGTCTTTCATGTATGTGCTTCCATGTGTTTTCTGATATCCATGCTTTTCTATTTGGTTTTTTCAGTTCAGCGCTGGTTTTTTCTGCTGTGATGGCTGTGCTGTAAGAATTCCATAATTCATCTATACCTATCTCCTCTACTTCACTGGGTGTTGTGGAATGATTGGCAAGTTCCTGATTGAAATTACTGTTAGCATTCTCTTCTTGTAGGCTGTGGCTGTTTATCTTTCTGTGTATTGGTTTCTTGTGTTGGATTTTCAGTTTTAGTTTTATTTTCCCTATGCACTTGTTGTGATCACTGTTAACATCTGTACCCCTATAAGCCCTTACATCTATCAGAGATGTTCTGTATTGCTTTCTAATACAAAAATGATCTATCTGGTTTCTAGTTCTATCATCTGGAGATATCCACGTTGTTTTATGTATCTCTTTGTATGGAAGTATTGTGCCTCCAATGACCATGCCCTCTGTTAGACATATTTCAGTTAATCTTTCTCCATTCTGATTAACCATGGCAATTCCTTTCCCCATTACTTTTTCAGCGTCGGTGTTATCTTTCCCTACCTTAGCGTTGAAGTCCCCCATAGCAATTACGATGTCGTGTTTAGAGACTTTGTTGATGATTTGTTGTAATTGGTGATAGAAATCGCCTTTCACCTCATCATCTGCATCGTTTGTGGGTGCATAACACTGTATTATTGTCATTTTTCGGTGTCTTAGGTTGTATCATGTTCTTATTATATGACTGTTCACCGGTTCCCATTCTACAAGGCTATTTTCTGCTACATTTGACATAATAATACCTACCCCATCTCGATGTTTACCGTTGTTTCTGCCTGTATATCCATACTACAAGAACTTAATATTGAAGAAGACTGGCTAGTAAAAAGGATTAAACAGAGAAAACTCAAATATTTTGGACACATTAAACATCATGAAAATTTAGAGAAGACCATCTTGGAAGGGTACATAATGGGAAAAAGAAAGAGAGGAAGACCAAGGCGAAGATTGCTGCAAGACATTGTTGATAATCTGCAAATGGATGCATCAGCAGCGGGGCATCTTGCTTACAACCGAGAGGCCTACAGAAAGGCTGTTAGGGAGGCAAAGTTCCACAACAGACATGCAAATGACTGACTGATGGCACCGCTATTAGAGCTTTGCACTTTAAACATTATGCTTAGTAAGATGGGAATCACAGCAGTGCTCAGGCCTTTTCAGTGTAATGTGCACCTCATTTGTATTGTGCTGTATAGTTGGGAGTTAGGAGAGCAAAAGTTAATGTATTTATTCTTATTTATTTTTTTTTTCCTCTTAAGGGATGAAACTCAGTTTACAGAACTAGACCTTTCTCAGGTTCCATTGCCTCCATCACTTCCAGCTCAAGCTGAAGGTCTTGACAGAGATGCCCCTATACTACCCTTGGAGCTGCCCCCAGAGTTGGGCACAGAGGAGAGGAAAGGGAGAAGAAAGAAAAAGAAGAGGAAAAGAAAACATGGAGAAGCACAGCCGCAGCTAGAGGAGGATGGAGATGATGATGCAGAGGTTAGATGGAATTTTATTTTGTTTTGCTTTCTTTCAGTGACATAAAATTGTTAATTGATTTAAAAAATTGTTAATACCAGAAGTGTTTCAGTACGATAGGTGCAAGAGGCAAATTTATTATCCTTCGTAAATGATTTGCCTAAAACCGAGAGAGAAAAAAAAAGAGTCGTTTCATAGCAAATCAAACTTGTATCAGAAACAGGCACCTGCAGATTAGTTCCCCGTGTGTCCCCCCACCACACATGTACATGTGCAAAAAATTTTGTCATCTCTATTTTTTTCGGAGACAGTCAGTGTTTGTTGTTCTCTTTTTTTTTTTTTTCTAAAACAGATCCATAAGTCAGGTCAATGAAATGTTTTAGACAGCTAAATATGGTTTGTTTCAATTATTATGCTTGAAAGACCAAAACTGTTATCTGTGGCTCGTGAGTTACTTTCTTTGATGATTAGCGGAGCTAAATAGATGTTTCACTGGTGGTAATAGTAGACAGTTTCATATAATTCAGTGGACCAAGCCCGCTGGAAGTCTATTCCCCTAGTCTGTTTATGTATCATCTGGGCAACAGCTGCCTTTGAATATAAATGCTACAGAAGAGTTCTCCAAATATCGTGGTCACAAAAAAGAACAAATATATCTATACTACAAGAGCTTAATATTGAAGAAGGCTGGCTAGTGAAGAGGATTAAAGAGAGAAAACTGAAATATTTTGGACACATTAAACGTCATGATAATTTAGAGAAGACCGTATTGGAAGGATACATAATGGGAAAAAGAAAAAGAGGAAGACCAAGACGAAGATGGCTGCAAGACATTGTTGACGATCTGGAAATGGATGCAACAGCAGCAGGCCATCTTGCTCACAACCGAGAGGCCTACAGGAGTGCTGTTTGGGAGGCAAAGTTCCGCAAGGGACATGCAAATGAATGAATGAATGAATGGGCAACAGATGGGCTTTGTACTCACAGGCAAACAGTATTTGAATACAATGGAATTAAGCCAGCAAATAACAGGGCAGAGTGCAGCAATGATCATGGACTAGCTATCAATCAATAGAGCATGCAGAAAGTATATACAAGTCCAAAGTACCACCAAAACCAAAGATAAATGCCACAAAAGTCTCAGAAAAGAAAAACTTTAAAAAAAAAAAATCAGTAACTACTCTGAAATTCCAGAAGACTAAAACAGTGTATAGTTAGAACCAGAAAAAAAGCTGAAAAGTTCGGACAAAAAGGATTGATTTGAAGAAATTGTGGCAAAACTCGTTCTGCCAATTGAAAATAAAGAGCAAGATGTTATTTAATTTTTGCAAAAAAAAAAAATTCGGCGCAGACTTCATAGGACTGGCTTTGACATGTAATAACAGTGTTGCAGCTAATACATAGAATATCTCAAATGACTGCCGGACTGACTTGTGCTCTAACTAATTTAAAAAGTTGCCAGTGCAAGTGATGCTAAAAAGCTTCAACGTAGCTCTTGTACCAAACAGCACTGAACTATTTCTCCAAAGATCTCAGAATGATGAGCCAGTTAGAGATAAGAACAGGCATCTCAAAAGAAATGGCTTGAACACAACAAAGAGCAAAAGCCAGCACATTCAAACTCAGAAATGCTTCTGTCAGAGCAAAAGCTGGCACGTTCATACTCAGAAATGCTTTTGTCCAGGTATTTTGTAATGGCCCACTGAACAGGAACTCTGGTGATATCACCAACCTTTCAGATGTAAAAAAGCAAATATAACATTCCAACAAAAGTGTTGATACAGAATATACTCTTTCAACAAACCCACAAGATGCTCATTGAGCACTTGAGAGAGGAGAAGCCAAACTAATGATGTATTAGATGATAAGACAAAAACTTTGTTACAAAATAAAGGGGATGAGAGCATAAATAGAAGGATCTCTGTTCAGTAAAAAAGGAGCAAACCTTTGCATAAATTATTTTCATTTGTGTAATGATAGATGGATTATAGTTATTTTTTGGCACAACTTTGAGCAGTCGTAAAAACAGCAAAAATTTTAATTGGTGAGCATTTGCTTGCTGATGTACAGTCCTCGTGGGTCTGCAGAAAATACAGCACTTGTGGCTCTGTAGGTAATACAGCATTTGTTGCTCTGTAGATAATACACCACTTGTGGCTCAGTAGATAATTGTGGGTCTGTAAAAAATACAGCACCTGTGGCTCTGCAGATAATACGGCACTTGTGGCTCTGCAGATAATACGGCACTTGTGGCTCTGCAGATAATACAGCACTTGTGGCTCTACTGATAATACAGCACTTGTGGCTCTGCAGATAGTGCAGCACTTGTGGCTCTGCAGATAGTGCAGCACTTGTGGCTTTGCAGATAGTGCAGCCCTTGTGGCTCTTCAGATAGTACAGCCTTGTGGCTCTGTAGCTAGTACAGCACTTGTGGCTCTGTAGATAGTACAGCACTTGTGGCTCTGTAAATAGTACAGCACTTGTGGCTTTGCAGTCATTGATTAATGTATATGGCTAGAACATGTGACATAATCCCACTAATAAAAAGCGTCAACAAAATGAAACACAACATAAATTTGAATGGAAGTTCATTTGAATTAATAGGAAGGAACTACAGTCATGGCTACCTTCTCTCTGTGTAAAGAAATCAGGACACATATAGGAACAACACACATTTGACAAACTAAAGAAAAGAGCATGTGACAACAGAATATTAACACTGGAGATAAAACTTCTGAATCTGTCAGACCTCTGTGCTTAGCACTGATTTATATGTATCAGAAATATGGACAGCATATTCAATATATGAGGGGGGGGCACTAATCTGTTTTCACATAATAAAAATCAACTGGCAGGACAGAGTGATGCACTCTGAGACATTATACTGTTCTAAACTTTCACCTATAATGACAACATGAAACTTGGAAAAGATACCTGGAGCATGCTGCAAGATACTTCTGCAGGGATGGAGACCATGAAAATGATCAAAACTGAGGCACAAGGATGTTTATAAAAAAAATGTTTCCATTGGCCACACGGACTGGGAAGAACTGGCAGAGACAGAGCCACATGGAGAGCAAATGCTCAAAAGTGTGTGACTTTTCAGAGGAAACGGGGCCAGAATTGAAGACATGAGATGCAAACATCTGGAGTTGTTTGGTGTTAGTATGGTTGATTATGCAAATTCATTATTGGTAGAATTAGCCAGTAAAAAAAGCTTTTAAATAAAATGTTTCAGAAAGTAACAACTTTCAAACCATGTTCTAAGATACCCTCAAGACTACCCCCAAGACCATGAATACTATAACTGAACATTCTCTGAATGAGCTAACAGATAATTCCTTTTTTATGTAGCAGATGATGTTACTGTTGTTTGAGTGGTTCATACTTTTCTGTTTGGTGATTGATAATGCTGAGTGGTTCATTCTTTTTTATATAGCAGATGATGTTACTGTTATTTGAGTGGTTCATACTTTTCTGTATATCCTGTGGCTTTTTTATCTTATCAGTTGAGCTATATTCTTGAAATGAGTCCAGGTTTAGTTTAGTTGTTTTTTGTTTGTCTTTTTTTTTTTTTTTGCACAAATATTAATAGACTTAGTTTTATTACCTTAATCAGTTTTGTTTGCTGTCGTGATTCTAGTCTTTTTCAGTCAGAATTTTGCCAGAAATAGATGTCAGCAAAATGGCTTCCACCATATTCTGCCCACTAAAATTGATGAATCTTGCCATGGCACATAAGCCAGAGCTAGGGAGTGACTATTTTGTTGGCACTGTTGTTCTGCATAGAAACTTATTTAGGCTTTTTTTTTTCCTTTTCCCGTTCATAAAGAAGATGTGATGTGCTAGCACTGATTTTATTCTGCCACATAGAAGTGGACTCACATTTGTTTCACAGATGTGATTATTTGTCTTATTAATTTGATGTCTTGCTTTTATGGTGGTGATGTGAGGTTTTTATTGATTTATTTGGATATTTCTTATTTCTGTTATTTTTCTGGCTAGTGTTCATCCTTTGTTCATCAGTTATATGCAAAGCTTTGTTAAAAATAATATTGTAAAGTAACTGTTTACGTATTGGTTTGTTTTGGTTTTTTGGTGATTCATATTGTATACTCCTGTATAGGCTAAATATAGACATTATGTCATTTCCTAATAAGAACATAGTGGGTATGCTTATTATAAAACTGTTTGTGTGATCTTGTAATTTTCAGTCAGGTAGTCTTAATAGCTGTTTGTACTCTGTAAATTTCTGAAATGCGTGTGACTTTCATTGTTTATTGTTATTTTCTTTTAATTCCAGTATTGCTTCTGTGACATTGTATGTTTTCAAAGTGCAGTGTGCATTTTTCAGTTTTCAGTTCCGGATCTTCTCCTTATTAACAATTTGTGTCTAATAATTTATACAGTTTGTGTGTAATAATTTTTTCAGTTCCAGATCTCATCCTTAATAAGCACAGTTTGTGTCTAATAATTTTTGCAGTTCCAGATTCTACCCTTATGAAGTACTTTCTGTGTATAGCAACATGATTTTACTTTGTCCTGTAGTTTGTGTCTTTCTTGGCAAAATAAATGAATATGTCATTAACATTAGCTGGATCAGCTGTTGCTGGATCTTCTTGCAGTTGTGGCTCAATACCTACCGATAAGTTCTGTCTTCATGTTCTGCGTTTAGTCTGTTTATGAAATCCTCCTAATGATGATTTTGATGTGAGGTCATGGTCCTTTGGTAGCTGCTTTCTTGGCTGTGTTTCCAGCAGATGAGTATTATATGTAGTGTATTTCTTTGTTGTGAACCAACAGAGGATTTGATTTCCCATCTCTTGGACATATTTCATAACCGCATGCCAGTTCAAGGAAGAGTTCCAAAAATGATCAGCTTTTGCACTGTTGTGGAGATGTATCTGAGTGTGGTGATGAACTGTTTGTGGTGGAATGGTTGTTTCGTATCTTATATCTTATATCCTTCCCGTGCTGTTAGACGTCACATAGGGCTCGCAAAGTAGTTCGCCAATTTTTCCTGTCTTCGGCAAGTCTTTCAACCTCATCAAAGGATTTTATGCCTGTTAACTTGGCCTCTCTTAATAATGTTCTCTTCAGAGTTTCACGCGGTCTGCCCCTTTTTCTTCGGCCTGTTGTGTTCCACTTGATAGCTTGTTTTGGGATTCTCTGCTCATTTCTTCTCATCAAGTGGCCAACATATGTCCATCTCCTTTTCCTGATCACCCGTGAGACTGGTTGTTGTTCAGTCATCTGTCTTATCTCTGCATTGTTCTTGAATTCATTCCACTTGATGCCGAGTATTTTCCTTAGGCATTTGTTTTCAAAAGAGTCTAATTTCTTTTCTATTTCTTAGTTGTTTCCAGCTTTCGCATGCATAAATGAGGGTGGATATTACATTTGAATTGAATAGTCTTAACTTGGTTTTTGTGCTTATAACTTTTGAATTCCATATGTTCTCAAGATTCTTGAAGATTGATGCTGCTTTTGCAATTCTGATCCTAACTTCCTTTCTAGTGTCACCATCCTGGTCTATGTAGCTGCCAAGGTATGCAAATTGATTGACTTCTTCAATATCTGTCCCTTCTATGTGTATTTTTCCATTTTGATTGATGGGAATTTTCATTATTTTTGTTTTGTCCTTGTTAATTTCAAGTCCTATTTTGCTAGCCAGTGAAGATAGGCTATCTGTTTTTTCTTGCATGGAATTCACATTATTACTGATAAGAGTTATGTCATCAGCAAAATCAAGATCTTCTAGTTGGGTCCCATGTACCCAGTCAATACCTGTGTTACCTGTGCAGCATTTTTTCATTATGAAGTCTGTTGTAATCCCAAAAAGTAAAGGAGACAGTATACATCCTTGTTTCACGCCTGTTTCAATCTGGTTGTTTGGAGGAGAACAATATGGCAGTTCTTTCTTTCTCTGTTTTCTATGCCCGAAGAGTTGTTGTGATGCTTATGTTACTGATGTAATGCAGACCTTGTCTGTTGAGGTAATTTCTGAACTCTCTAGTTGTCCTTGCTGTTTGGATCTAGGTTTGGTCCACAACCCTTTCTCTGACCTTTTAGAGTTGGAATTGTGAGTTTTGGGTTCATACCTGAGAGATTTTTTTTTCTCTGGTGAATCATTAGTGGAGCTTTGTTTACGGGTGTTAGGATAGTCGGGAAGTGACTTACAGGATCATTTCTCTCTCTCTCTCTCTGAACCTTAAGTGCCCAGGGCACATTGGGCTTCCGCAAGGGTTTTCCACAAATGCCTGTCCTTCGCCTTTTTTTCTGCTCTTGGCCAGGTGAGCCCTCTGTTGCTCAACATCCTTTCTGTTGTTCTTCTCCATGTCTCTTTTGGTCTACCCTTACTTCTGCTCCCCTGTGGTGTCCATCTTAGTGCTATTTTTGGTAGTGAGTTATCAGTCATTCAGAGCACATGTCCCAACCATTGCCAGCGTCTTTCCTCAATAATTGTTGTCAGTGGTTTCATCTGCATTTCTGCTAATAAGATGTTATTTCTTATGGTGTTTGGCCAAAATATTTTTCTAATTCTTACAGGATCATTTACTACGCATTTTTTGCCATCAAAGCTGCAGTGCTGTGTTCTTGTTTTGGTGATATTGTCATACTTTCCATGTCAGTCATTGTTAAGATTGTTTAGCAGTTGATCATATTTTGGTTTAAGAGTTTTTGGAGCTCGATAGATTTCCTCAAGATTAGAGTGGAGGTGCTAAATTAAAGAGAAACCCCAGAAACAACTCCTTAATTTAGACTTCAAAGTGGCAAAAATTTGGCAATGATGAACCATACTCACACATTCCTGGCCATTGCAGACTGCTGGATCATTTTATATTGACTTAAAATTCTTCAGTTCAGATCTGCTAATGTAATTGGAATGAGGCAGAAGCTAAAGGGACTGCCGCAGAAACATGCAGGAAATGACAGACTTCTAACAAGTAACAGGGCATTTGATTTAGTATAGCTGAATATTTGAAATGTGCAGTGCTGTTTCTTCAGCATATTTAATAGGAATTGAAATAAACAAAAAAAAACCACACTAATGCAGTGGGGACACAGTTCAATAGCCTTGTCAGTTTGGTGCTTCAAGTAACTTAGAAAATAGCTTCATGTACCAAGCTTACGAGCGTGAATTTATCAATAGCTTCATGTACCAGGCTTATGAGCATGAATTTATTGTCACATCCCATGTATGATATGGTTATGGCTGATGCTCGTCAAGATATGCAGATGTTAGCATAGCTATAGTATAGGCATGAAGATATTAAACTGTAGCAGAGACAGAGTCATTGTTTCAGAAAACTGCATTCAGACCATCATGAAAATGTTGTCTTTCATCCAGGTTACATAATAGTTTTGAATAGTTTTTACTGTAAAAGTGTTGAGCTTAATCAGCAAGGAGTTGCTGAAACTCTCATATGAGAAACATCCTGCCCAAGATTGCTGTATCCACCTGAGGAAAAAAAATTGGACAGTCCATTCTTTCAGAATGAAAAAATGTCAAAATGTTTATGCTCTTCCTCAGAGTTTCTGGGAAACTGAGTGTAGATTTCTCCATTTCTTGTTGATTGGCAAGCTGGGAATATATTGTTTCATTATGTGCAATGATGGCATTTGATTGAATCAGTATGTTAAGATGGAACAATTTTTTAATTTTTTATAAACAGGAAACAATGAGGCTTTTGTACAGTAAAGTAAGAGAACACACGTTTTGTAGGATTAGACCTCGAAAAAAATTGTAGACAAAGCACTTTAGTGAAATATGAGAGAAAAAAAAATCACAAGAGAATTACCTGGGATTTGAACATGCTCTGGTAGGATGAGCAGCCATCTAGCCACGAGAGAACAGCGTACTAACTGACTGTGCTAGTCTGTTTGGTTCAGGACCAAAAGGCCAGCAGCATAAAAAACATGGACAATAATTAACGGCAAAAGTCAGTCCAGGTGATGGAGCTGGAAAAAGGGAAGGAAATGGTACAGAATAAGTTAAAGTCTAATCTTTTCACTGCTACATTATGTCCATGTGGGTGTTGAATTCTTGGAGTGCTTCTTACATCTTACATCCTTCCTGTGCCGTTAAACATCACATAGGGCTCACATGGTAGGTTTTGAGATTCTCTGATTGTTTCTTCTCATCATGTGACTATGTCCATCTCCTTTTTCTGATCGCCCATGAGACAGGTTTTTGTTCACTTATCTGACTAATCTCGGTATTGTTCTTGAATTTGTTCCACTTTATACCAAGTATTTTCCTTAGGCAAAAAAAGTCTAATTTGTTGTCTGTTTCTTTAGTTGTTTTTCAGTTTTTGCATGCATAAATGAGGGTGGATATTACATTTAAATTAACTTGGTTTTGTTTTTGTGCTTATTACTTTTGAGTGCCATATATTCTCAAGATTCTTTTGCAGTGCTGCTTTTGCAGTTCTAACTTCCTCTTTGGTGTCACCATCTTGATCTATGTAGCTGCCAAGGTATGCATCTTGGAGTACTAGACAGTTTTTTTTTTTCAGCATCATTCACATCATCTTGATGCATTCATAACAGCAGAAGAGTTAAAAAATACTGCTGCTTGTTGCTATAGACATAAAGCACTCGTGAGATGATGCATGGTGAAGATCTTTTAACACAGGCAGTCATTCAGTTGTGGTCTCAGCCACAGACTGTTCTCTTGGGGGAAGTATATCATATGCAGACTCTGTTGTCTTGTCTTCTTCCACATGTACCTTTCATTGTTAGGGGAGAAATAGACGTCTTGAAAGGGCTTGGTGATTTACTTCATATAATGGGGTATTTAAGGTTAACTTCCTCCATCCACTTCCTGCATGGGCACCCTCTCCTGTTTTTCTACAAGTCTTAGTGTGAATGCTTTCTGTGGTATACTGTCTGGCAGTAGTTGTGTAATGTTGCCAAACTATTTGACTTGTTGTTTCTGGATGTAGTATCATACTGTTGTTACTCCAAGCCTTGCCCTGATGGTGTCATTTCTGATTTGGTCTCTTTTTTGCGTTTTCCTTAAACATGTTTTTTCTGTTGTGATGATTTTCCTTTTGTTTTTTGGCTGTTAGTGCCCATGTTTGACATTGATATCACAGAGTTGGGAGGAGAATTGTTTTGTACAATTTTTTTTTCACTTCAGTTATGATGTACTTGTTTTTCAGTAAAGGTGTCATTTGTTCAGTGACTTTATTTGCCTTATTGCTTCTGTTCTCAATTTCAGCATCAGTTTTCCCAGAGGATGATATTGTACTACCTACAAATTTGAAATGCTTCACTTGTTTCAAAGGCTGATTGTCGAGGAAGATCTTTGTCATGTCTTCTGTGTTTTTCAGCAAAGATTTTCATGTAGTGGTATTTACATGCCCTTGCTAAGTCATCCATGTTCTTTTGTATGTCTTTCTCTGATGTGGTAAGCACCAGGTCATCACAAAAAGGAGTTCATTTCTGGTCCACCTATTATGTTTTGTAAAAGGTGTTGTGAGTTTATGTGCATTACATGTATTTCTGGAGTTGGCTATCAGGCAGTTTTGTGATGGAACTTTTTACTATGCATGTTAGCCTCCTTTGCAGATGTTGTGAATTATGTTATGAATGGTAGATTTTATGAGGGTCCTGCATTTGTTTCAACTGTACATTGACTGTTTTCATAGGTTTTTGCACAAATGGACCATATGTGTACTAATATTGTTATGTTATAAGATCTCCCAGTTTATGTCTGTCTGTGTGTACTAATACTGTTATGTTGTAATACTTCCTAGTTTATGCGAGGGTCATACCAAAAGTCATGAGCAAAAATTTTTTAAAAATCAGAATTTATAGATTGAGAAAATATAAATGTATTACCTTATCTGCATCCTTTGCACTTCATGTAGAGGTCACATGACATCACCATCATGTGTCATGTGACCACACGGAACATAAACAAAATGGCAGGTGCTGAAGTTTTGTTTCGTCAACATGCTGTTATTGAGTTCCTCGTTAAAGAGGAAATCCCTACTGCTGAAATTCACCAAAGACTTCAATTTCCTTATGTGTATGGGTGCTAGCAGTGGTAGGAGGTGGATGAAACATTTCAAAGATGGAAACACGAGCATCCAAGATATGCCTTGCAGCGGTCGCCCTCGAACTGCCTCCACTGAACGCAACGTGGAAAGGGTTGACGATATCATTAAAAAAGACAGACGTGTCACAGTATCTGAAATCACTGTAAATCTTGGGATAGGACACAATGCAGTACAGGAAATGATTGAAACCCTGGGCTATAGAAAAGTTTGTGCCCGCTGGGTCCCACGTTTGTTGACTGAAGATGACAAAGCTGTGAGAAAAACTCTGCTCGCCAGACAACTGAGGAAATTTAGAAAATAGGTTTGGAAATTCTTCCACACCCTGCCTATATCCCCGACCTGGCACCCAGTGATTACCATCTTTTCAGTTTTGTGAAAGAACAAATGCAAGGCCATCACTGCGACACAGGAGAGAACGTCCAGAAAGCAGTGCGTCTGTGCCTTTGGTCAGCTGGAACAGAATTCTGCCGGGAGGGTATTTTCAAACTTGCAGAGCGATGGGGAAAATGTGTGCAGAGAAATGGAGAGATTATGTTGAAAAATGAAGAAAAGGATGCAGTTAAGGTGATACATTTATAATTTCTCTATAAATTCTGACTTTAAAAAAATTTTGCTCATGACTTTCAGTATGACCCTCATATCTATCTAATCTGTCAAATTCCTAAACTGCAAGGCTATACATAGGCTATGTGCAGTATCTGATTATGTTCAACTGATTTTTCTGTTAGTTGTTTTAAGGAGAAGATGGTGTCTAGAATCCTGTTTTTTCCCCTAAATCTCAAGTTTTAATTTAATTGTGGTTCAGTCATTAACCATAGTCTTTTGTCTAGTATTTTTTCCAGCATGGCTTAATAGTGAGATGCCACTACATTGGTTGCAGTCTCTTTTACTGCTTTTTCTCTTCCATGCTGGGATAATTATATTGTTTCTCCAGTCCTTGACTGTTGATAAGATTATTATAATGCTGTTTTCTGGAAGGACTCCTAGAAAGTAGGGCATAGTTTGTACCCTAAAGACAGTCCAAAGCAGCCACTTTCATAAAAATGATGGAAATAGTAAATGTGGTGGCAGACAAGAGCTTGGCAGAAAGAAACAACACCTGTTAATCCATATGCAGCCTTACTTCCTTATAAACAGCTGTCTTCACCTGCAGCATACCACCACTATATTATTCAGTATTCAAACATTGTAGCAGTTTAGGAATGTTATCATTTCTTCAATGAAGCAGCAAAGGAAATGAACCAGCAAGTCAATCATGAACAGCTTATGTGAAAGAAACTGGAGATGCTGGAACCACACACTGGAATTTTTCCAGACAACATAGACAAGGTCTGAAATGGAATCTCCAAGAGCACAGAGAGAGACTGGAGGAGAAGATAAGTCATGGGGAGAAAAATGGGGATGGGAGAGGAAATGAAACTAATACCAGAACAAAATAAACAGGAAGGAACAAGCTAACCTCACACATGTTATCTCATCACATCCTGGTGATTTACCATTTTTCAGATTCTTTATTTCCCATAAAACTTCTGTTGTCAGCTCAGGTTCTTTCTCTCCAATAATAATTCACACTGTTGATTTCTGCTTTCACAGCCGGTTGTTTCATACATTCCTCTGCAATATTCTTTCCAACTTTCTATAATTTTCTCTGTCTCTGTCAAGGTATTCCCCATCTCGTCACAAATTACATTTAGCTTAGGCATGACATTTCTCGTCAGTGTCTTCATTTCTTTAAGCATTTCACTATGTCATCTACACTTTTGATGTCCTTCTGTTCTTTCACAACAATCTTATATGTATTGTTTTTTTGTCTTTTCTTATGTTTCTTCTTATTTCTTTTGTTAAAGATTTATATTCCTCTTTTTTTTTGTTGTTTGTCACTTTCCATTTTGTCTTCGTTCCTCTATGTTGTTTTATTAGTTGTAGTGTGCCTGGTGTAATCCATCCATTGTGTTTTCTTTACTGGAACCATGTATTTAGCTGTTGTTATTAAATCTCTGGCCTGCATAGCCAGTTCATCTGGTGTCATCTCCTCCTGTACAGCCATCAGGATTTCGAAAGGTTTAACTTCTATAACGTATTGTTCTGGTATTTTTGTAAAATCAAAGCGGAATGGTCTTGATCCCCTGTATTTTTTTATCTTTCATGTCTGCTATTAATAACTCATGGTCTATGTCACAATCGGCACCTGGTAAAGTTTTTGCTGATGTTATACATGATCTCTTGATGACTTGATATTTTAAACATTAAATGGCAGGACAAGATCAGGAACGAGGAGGTCTTGGAAAGGGTAGGACAAAAACCTATGAATCTACAAATCATGTATAGGAAGTGGAGGTGGACTTGCCACACTGAGGAAACCTGACACCAACATAGCAAGACAGGCACTGACATGGAATCTTCAAACGAGGAAGACCTAGACTTACTTTGAGAAGAGAAGTTATGGTAGTGCTCAGAGACACGGGATACACATGGAAGGAAGCAGAGAATAATTCCAAGAACAGGGATGACTGGAGAGCCTTTATCCATGGCATATGCTCTCAAGGGAGTAATAGGCAATGTTGATGATAATTATCTCCACCATCTTTGCACTAAAATGTAATTGTTTGATTCTTGGTTTTCCCATCAGGTGATGTCCATGTGTAAAGTCATCTTGGATGTTGTCTAAAAAGTGTGTTAGCAACCATTAGCTCATTTTCCATGCAAAACGCCATTAGATTGCCACCTGCCTCATTTCTGTGTCCTATACTAAATTTCCCCAAAACATATCCTTCGTCTTCAGCTCCGTCTGTACCAATCTTTGCATTGAAATCGCCCATTATTAATACAGTATACTTTTTTTTTACCTGGTCTATCGTTGTTTTGCAGTGTGTTATAAATGTCTTCCACTTCCTCCTCTTTTGCTGCTGATGTAGATGTATATATCTGGATAATTGTTACATTTCTAGGAGTGCCCTTAAGTCTGATAGTGAGGATTCTATTACTTTCTGGATTGTAACCTAGTAATGCTTTTACGTTAATTTGCCCAAGTAAAAAACCACTCCTAATTCTCCACCAGAGTATATAAAGATATCATCACTCTCACTCTTGAAGTGTCCTGATCTTTCCATCGATGTTCGCAGATTCCCAAAATGTGTATCCCTGTTCTTTTCATCTCATCACTTACTATTTGACACTTTCCCTCATTCCATGTTCCTACTGTTATTTTTTTTTTTAGTTTGATGCAGAGGTTTTCCTTAGTAACACCATCAGGATTTTGTCCGTCATCACAATTACTAGTACTGACCTCTGTCTCACACTCTTCCCAGTGCTAAATTTAGATCTATCTGGCCTGGGGGAACTCGCCACCAGATCTTTTTCCTATCTGACCTTCCATGTTGCAGCTTGGGTTTCTTGGTATATTTCCAGAAGGTAGTTTACCTTTGCTTTCCTTCCGAGCAGTGATTGTACTAGTCAGTGATCGTAGCCATTGTCTCTACTTTGAGATCTTCTGCCTACCATCATAGAATGGTGACCATAACCAACATTAACTGTCGGCTGCTCTCCCATTTCATCCGCCATCTGCTCCCATGGCTTCACGTCACCCTGATCCGAGGGGCGGGGCTATACAGGTACTCCACCTTGCCCAAGGTTGTCCCGCAGACTGACAGAGATAAGGAGGCATCTTACTTTTCCTTTGATAGGGGATACCCCTACCCCAGTAATTGAAGTAATAGAATAAACAAAGAAAATACAGATTAATTCTACAAATACATTATGCCTTTTTTTTAAAGCAGAAATAATCATGTGTGTACAAGATTCAGATACCTTGGAGCAGTAATAACTTCAGATGGAAAATGCAGAATAGAGATTAGGAACATAACAGGTCAAGCAAAGACTGCATTTCAGAGAATAAGAAACTTATTATGCAACACATCCTTCTCAATGAATGTTAGAAAATGGGTTCCAAAATGCTATATTGAACCTATCTTATTATATGGAAGTTGATCATGAAAAGTAGCAGGTCCACACAAAGATCATTGGAAGCAGTAGAAATGTAGTTTATCAGAAGAATGTTGTGAATTCCCAGGACAGCAAAAATTACTAATGAAAAATGTATGAGAAGACCGAGAGAGACAAAAAAAAAAATCTGGTGACGAGAAAGACGATGTATTTTTGTAGACTGTGAAATGAGAAGAGGGGGCACTGAAAATATTCTAACAGGAGAATAGAGGGAAGCAGAGCCAGGTGGAGACCGAGAGAAATGATATTGGATAGTTTGATGAGATAGTGTGAGATGAGATCACCAGGTGAACAGCATGAAGTAATGGGTCCTATGGGGAAAAATAACACTTAGCACCAATCAGCGCAGCACCTGATGATGATATATAAGAGAGGCAGATGAGAGTATAGAGGAGAGACTTCTTTGAGAGTTAAGAGGATGTCTGATCAGAAAAGCAAGATTACAGAATTTGCCCTTACAGAAAACTTTGCAGAGTGAAGAATAAGCGAAAGAAGCTAGAAGGAACAATGATAAATGAACTGTGGTCTGGGAAGGGAACAAATATTCCGGAAATGTATTTTTTTTTAAACAAAAAGACACATTAAAAATGATAAGTTGCCGTCATTACGGATTTTTAGAGAATGTGTTCATGATTTCTTATTCTCCTCTTCCCTTTTCATTTGGTTGGTTGTTGGTGACGTCCCCTTAACTACGAACCTGAGTTTTTGTTTTTTTTTTGGCAGCGCCTGCTGGTGAAGATTACGAAAATAGGTGACAAGTGGGATCAGGAGTGGGCTATGAAGGATTTCTTTAATAATTTGGGCTGACACAAGAGACCAGGAGGCATTGGCTAGGCTAAAGTCATGCAGAAATCCTGTTACAGGACAGGTGGAGGTAGGATAAGGGTCTTGGTTGCTCTGGTGACTATATCGTATCTTAGGATAAGGGTTTTGGTTGCCCTGGTAACTATACCTTATCTTAGGATAAGGGTTTTGGTTGCTCTGGTAACTATACCGTATCTTCGGATAAGGGTTTTGGTTGCTCTGGTGACTGTACCATCTCTGACAGTCGTTTGCTCCTTTACACATAGATAACTCTGTTCTCTTTTGTCCTCGTTGACCTCTTAGAGTCCTTCATATCTACCCGCTGTATAAACATGAAAAAACGGCACTTTTACACTTGAAAATGCGATAGTTGTGGCTTTAAAAACACCATGAAGAAGTAAACGCACGCCGGCGACAATAATGGCTTGTTTAATATTTCAAAGTTATTTTCTTTCAGGATGTTGTCATTAAGCTTTAGCAATCAATAAACAGCCTCACCATCCATGCTACAGTCTCACCATCCATGCTAGTGGCAGTACTCTCAAAACGTATAAGTAACCCCTCCTTTTCTCTGGTCAGTTCAGTAACTCAGAAGTACTCACTTTTGATTTAATTCAGTACTCAGAAGTACTCATCTTTGATTTAATTCAGTATTCAGAAGTACTCATCTTTGATTTAATTCAGTACTCAGAAGTACTCATCTTTGATTTAATTCAGTACTCAGAAGTACTCACATGTGATTTAATTCAGTACTCAGAAGTACTCATCTTTGATTTAATTCAGTACTCAGAAGTACTCATCTTTGATTTAATTCAGTACTCAGAAGTACTCACATTTGATTTAATTCAGTACTCAGAAGTACTCATCTTTGATTTAATTCAGTACTCAGAAGTACTCATCTTTGATTTAATTCAGCACTCAGAAGTACTCATCTTTGATTTTATTCAGCACTTAGAAGTACTTATCTTTGATTTAATTCAGTACTCATCTTTGTTTTAATTCAGTACTCAGATGTGCTCATCTTTGTTTTAATTCAGTACTCAGATATGCTCATCTTTAATTCAGTACTCATCTTTGATTTAATTCAGTATCATCTTTGATTTAATTCAGTACTCAGATATGCTCACCTTTGATTTAATTCAGTACTCAGAAGTACTTATCTTTGATTTAACTGTGCCAGTAATGTCTCTGTCCGCAGAGTCCACGCCGCCAGCATTTCAGATATTTAAAACCCACGGTGCTTGTGGGCGTATCGGATTACTTGGGTTAGCGGGCCCAGATTTAGGTATGATCTGTGGTGATTGCCCCACCTTGTTAGCAACGCTGCTGACCATACCCGCCAGGACAGCACTTCCCTGCTTGTAGAGTTTGCTAGATACCCGAGTCAGCTTTTCACCACCGGGACATGCCTCTCGATGCACAATATAGCGAATTAAGATGTGGTATTGATTTGAGAATGATTCTGCCCTACGCTGAGGCCTTGTGTAAGACTCGGTCAGCTCACAGTGCTGAAACTACTGCGGACGCTGGAGGGGTTAAAATAATGCTTCAAGTTTAACGCTTTCGTTTCTTTTCTTTCATAAACTGACGCATTCGTTAGCTCAGTGATGGCAGGTTGTCACTTAACAGTTTCTACATACCAGAACCCTCCACAACCGTCTCAGGCTTGATCCCGCAGCATCGAGGTGTTGGTGATGATGACAAGCGTATATCCTTGACTTACATAAGAAGATTGTAACAATACTGCCCCAACAAGAAGTTTCGTTGCAACACCCCCCCCCCCCCCCCACCAACCTGTACACACAGTTCTCTTTCATAGATGTATAGATTCATTCATCATAAACTGATCAAAATAAGTTTCAGATTTTTTTTCCCCCAAACTTTCTCATTCGCTTTGTTTTACTATCACTTAGATGTAACAACAGCAGGCATGTGGAAGTAGCACCCTGGCCGAAACTTGCACAAACACGGGTCGTAGGCTGGTCCTCAGGCAAAGCCAACTAAAACACGGAGATACCGACAAGCACACAAAATCACAGCCTATGTAGGTCAAACTACCATAGACCGCCCGCCATTGTGGACGTGGACTGTGCAGCCCGAGCCATTTTCTACCGGTCTTTGATGGGGGGAAAAGCAAAACAAACATTGGAAATAATCGCATTTACGCATACGTACATGCATGTTAACGTGCATAATATCGTTATTACAACATATTATTATTATTATCAAACTGTTAACGTTTGGCGTTACGTATGTCAGTTATCTGCCATGATAAAAGGCGGCCGCCTCGTCCTTGCTGTGAAGCCGTCGAGCCTGGAGTACGAGTGCAGGCTGGTCCAGGGAGGCGGGCGTGCAGGTTTGCTAGCGTAGGGATATCCTATTTATAGCAGCCACGGCTTCAGACGTGTACAACACTACATGATCGCTACTGAGGGGGGGGGGGGGGGAATTAATCCATAGAGGAGGAGGGGGGTCGACTAACATTCAATATATAACCAAACCCATTGCAGATAATGAAAAGCACAGACACATCAGCAGATAATTGCGTTTTATCCTAGTTTATTTATTGCATGTAAGCGCTTTCGTTGGCATTGTCACAGATGTTAACCTGTTTAGCCACAAGCAATTACAAAGTCTTGTAAGAAATATACTCTGTCACGCAGAAAAAACAAGACCAAATCACAAAACTCGCAGGACTGACCGTGGTTTGACGACCTTACACGTGTGTCATACTAAATACCGCGACTATACGGTTAGAGCTTAAATATCACCAGGCAGTCTTGGATTTGTTTCGCTCTGTTCTAATGATAGTTTTGCCACATGCTGTATAAAAAATCAGTAGATACCCAATCGCACGGAGTCCAGTAACGTGTTACAGACATTTTATCATCAGTAGGTGCCATATCATTCATTATGCATTGCAACAATAAATTGACGGGTTAAACATGAAACTGTGGCAACTGTTTAGTGTTTTTTTTGTCACTTGGTATATGCAGAACTGATATATGACCACTTTAGTGCAGTAACATATTCATAACATATCGCCATCGTCATCAGGTGCAGTAACAGTAAAAGAGACAGTTGATTGCACATAGTTTGAATATCATGATGTTTTATCATCAGTGTATTATGGACAAATGCAAGTAGAAACTGTTACAGAGAATAAAACAATACACAGCTCCCAAGATTATCGTGGAATATATACCCCCTCCCACCCCCAGAATAAATGTTTTTATCATTTTTGTATTTTTTATGCTGTCTAGTAATATACTGTAAAAATAAAAAACAACGCATAACTGCCGATGACCCAGTTTTAGCCATAACTTTGATATTCTATAGCTTTTTAAATTGAATGAATAAAATTTTCAAATTGCACACTATAATACCTAAGGGTTTAAACATTCACTTGACAGTTTCTTGCTTCTGTGTGACAAGAATTTGTTAGTCCCAGGGATTCTCAGCTTAGTAGCAGTCTGATGTGCACCTGTGGGATGGCTGCCCACTCTTATTGGAGTGCCTGCCACAGATCACGATGATTGGCTGGAGAAACGTTTCGGTCACAAACACATTCTTTGCAGCTCATCCCACAGGTGCTTGATTGGATCCATGTCTGGAGATAGGGATGGCCAAGGAAGGGTGAGAATGTTGTTGGCAGTCAGGTACTGTGGGGTGAACCATGCAGAATGGGGTCCTGTTGAAACACAGACCTTTGCGGAGCCAAAAATGGAAGGACATGGGGTCGAAGAATTTCACTGACGTATCGTTGCGCATTCAAGCCTCCATCATTCTGCACCAATGGACTCCTTCCGTTGAAATTGATCATTTCCCATACCATTACACTTCTACCACCGTGCGGCGGAGCTTCATCGACGCAATTTTGGGCAAAACATTCATTTGGCCGATGGTAGACCCTTCTTCACATATCGTGGTGGTGCAACAAAAAGAAAGATCCATCACTAAACCAGACACATTTCCATTGATTGTCAGTTGTCCAGGGTCGATGCTGGTTGGCCCAAACAAGTTGATTTTGCCGATGGCGTCTCGTTAAGACAGGACCTCGGTAAGGCCGTCGTGCTGCCAGTCCAGCTTCTTGCAGTCTGTTCTGGACAGTTTTATCAGACACACGACGTCCTGCAAGCAATGACTGGGCACTTGAGGAAGCAGTTGTAAACCTGTTTCTGAGGTGATGAACCAGAATAAAGCGATCATCAGCTTCTGTTGTCACCCTGGGTCGTCCACTGCTGTGCCGGTCTTCAACTGAGCCAGTGACTTGGAAATGATGCCAAAGTCGACAGATGGTACTCTGCTGCACGTTTAAATGCCTGGCAGTCTGACTTTGACTTTCGGCTGCTTGCAGGCGACTAATAGCAATGTTTTGTAAATTTTGCGATAGATGCGCCATTATTGTCTGCTTGAAAATTAACTGAATTTGTTAGTGTAACCTCATCCTTTTATATGGTTTTATTTGCATGGGAAGTGAGTTGTTCTCACCACAAAAATCACAACTTTTCCATAAACGCAACGTGAGTTATGGTAAAAAAAAATGTGTGATTAGCAAGGCCAGCTACTGCGTTCTGACTGTACACGAGAATAGCAAAATTCACGCTAAATCATGGACCTGATATATTGGTGACAATTTTTGGTTTGGTTTGAGATACCTGGAAAAAAAAGTTTTGTCATAACATATAAAAAATGAAGCTTATATAAGCTGTGTGTTTCTTTTTTTGGACAATATATTTATTTTTGTTGACCTCTTGGCTTTCTCTTCTGCTTTTGCATAAAGTATGGTTTTCATTATTATACTATGTCTATTGGTATGACCATAATACTTTAAATGCCTGGTTCTACTTTAACTGCCTGGTTCTATTGATATCCATTATTTGTTTTCCATTTTGGTTAATTTAGTACTTCATAGTACTTTTTCCTTTCTGCACATGGAATTTGTCCATTTCTTCTGTATATCCACATTTCAAGTATTTTAATTGTCTTTTTCAATTTCTTATTTAGTATCCATGCTTATACACCATAGAGCAGCATTGAATATATATAACATTTGATGATTTTCATCTTCATTCCATGTTTTCAACATACTGGTTGCTTTGATGTTGCTAACTTCATAGTGCGCCACTTGCTGCATGCTGTATGAGCTGATAACTGCTCATTTGAGTGGATTTACAAGTTCTGACTTATCATTAGATGTGTCATATGCAGTAGCCATGAGCAAGTATGCTACTCCTCTGCTGTTCTCGGCATCACTATTCAAAATAAGTTCCTTTCTTTCCACAGGTCTTGTCCAGCATTTCAGAAAGACAGATAGTTACAAAGAGGTGCTGAAAAATTATTGGCCCAACCAAGAAGGGAATGAAACTAAAGCCATGAAACTTGCATTTTATTACCCGTATTCAGTGTGAAGTTCTACACGCTTGGCATATTGTTTCTCAAGTTTCTTGAACTCTTCTGAAAAAAAAAAATTTGATATCTGGTCACATAAATATTGCTGTGTTGCTGTTGTCAGCTCTGAATCATTTGAAAAATTGTCTCACTTTCAAACATTTTTTTAAAGTTGGGAAATAGGAAATAGTCAGATGAAGCAAGATGCAAGATCTAGTGGGTAGGTTGGATGATTTGTCACACTGAAACTTCAGTTCTTCAAAATATCCATCTTTTTGAGCAGGTGTATTGTCTTGCAGGAAGAAAACTCCTTCTCTGCAGCTTCCTTAACCATTTTTATTTCATTTCATCCTTTAATCAGCACAGCAAGTTGGAGTATTCTACGTTAACTGTTTAGCTCTTTGGACAATTGTCAATCATCAAAATATTTTTGTTATACCAAAAAAACAAAGGCCATGATTTTTCCTTCTGACATTTGGGTGATTTCTTTGGCTTGGAGAGCTTGAGTACAGCCACTGCATTGGCTTGTTTGGTCTTAGGATCTTAGGGATGTAAGCATGTTTCATCAGCAATGATGATTTCTTTCAAAAAGTTATCTGTAGATTTCACAGAATTCTGCAAAATCACCTTGGAAGTATAAACTTGAATCTGTATCTTATTGGCTTTAAGACATTTCGGCACTCACTTGGCTGACTGTTTCTACATACCTCAGATGATCATAAATTTTAAACCCAGTATATTCCCTGGATATCTCTAGTGTGTCAGTGATCGTTTTATCCCAGACTTGAACATTCCAAACCTTCTGATGACATAGATCAGAAAAAAAAAAGTAAAAAAATTAGTGCTGTGATCCTGCAGATCGGCACATTACGTTCTAATCTTTCCAGCTGCCGTAACACAATTATGCTCAGATTTTTGGACGTGGGTCAGGACGGTTAACTTTTCAGCACCCCCCTGAGATTAAGCTGATGTAACCACACCTGGCCGAGACCCAGTTTTGCCTGTTGATGGTGCTGCTAGACTTATGCAGTGCTCACTTACAGCCTGACTGTGAGGAGAGTGCTGGATTCCATCCCTACTGATCAGGGGGACAAAATGGTTGGTGCACTAGTGTCTCACATCAAAGCCTGGTGGGTTGAATCTGCCAGAAGTGCCCCGGTCACCCAGCTATAGAGGTGGATATCTGGCGTCTTCTGCAGCTGGGAAAGGAAGGGTACATCATTCTCTAGTGTTTTGACAGGTCAGGGAAAACGTGGGTGCTAACACCCTATCCCCTAGGTGCCCTTATGGCGTACCATCATGGCGTTACAGGGTAACATTTACGTTTTTTTTTACTCTAAGGGCAGCACTCAGGGGAAGCCATGGAGTTTAATGCCTGACTGTAAGGTGCTTCACTTGCTTCCATGGTATTGTTTCTTCCGAAAAACCTCCTCTAGAGCCCACTTTAAGAATTCAAGCAAATGACAGTAACATACTTGCTGTCCTACTTGATATCTGTGAATCTCAGTTTGAATATGAATTATTTTTCCATTGATTTTATTAAGAACACGTTTTCTTATACTTTCATTCTACAGGAAAATGAAAGTAGACCACAGAGTCCCACCACAGAATTGCCTCATAAAACAAATGCACATGAAGGTAATGTATAGCCCTCACACCAGAAAACTTTTGCTGGGTACTCAGTGTGAGTTCAGAGGCATTTTTCTTGTTCTTTCTTTTTTTTGTCCAAATGTTGGGGGGGGTTATTCCTGATGATGATGTTCATACACTGCCAAATTACCATGGTTTTCTTGATATCCTGGAGCAAGAGTGAGTTGTTCAGGTGCTGTGCAAGACTTAATGGATGTGCCATAATGGGATTCATTTTGATCCCATTTACTTATTTGCAAGGAAACACACATGGAAGAGAAGTAGGATCTTGTCGAACCATGATTTGCCAGCTGTGTGTGGGTGAAGATTAATTCTTGTTGAACAAGCTTTGATTGCAGCTCTGAGTTTTCTGGTTACTTTTATAGTTTGGTTTTGCCAAGTTGGTCTTGGTAATTGATAACCGAGAGAGCCTGAAGTTCGTGTATTCTTCTTCTGTGTTCAAGTGCCAGATCATGCTAAATCGGAAGCTGGGTCACCAGGATGAGGTCCACGGTTCTCTCCAGGTTCTCGTGGCAGCCCCATAGCTTCTGTCTCAGGTTCGTCTTCTATGGCTAGGTCTGGCTTTGTAGGTCAGTGAACATTTGTGCACTCACTCTGGGGATCTTCTGTGGCTAGGTCTGGCTTTGTAGGTCAGTGAACATTTGTGCACTCACTCTGGGGATCTTCTGTGGCTAGGTCTGGCTTCATAGGTAAGTGAACATTGGGCACTCACTCTAGGGATCTTCTGTGGCTAGGTCTGGCTTCATAGGTCAGTGAACATTTGTGCACTCACTCTAGGGATCTTCTGTGGCCAGGTCTGGCTTCATAGGTAAGTGAACATTTGTGCACTCACTCTAGGGATCTTCTGTGGCTAGGTCTGGCTTCATAGGTCAGTGAACATTGGGCACTCACTCTGGGGATCTTCTGTGGCTAGGTCTGGCTTCATAGGTCAGTGAACATTGGGCACTCACTCTGGGGATCTTCTGTGGCTAGGTCTGGCTTCATAGGTAAGTGAACATTGGGCACTCACTCTGGGGATCTTCTGTGGCTAGGTCTGGCTTCATAGGTAAGTGAACATTGGGCACTCACTCTTGGGATCTTCTGTGGCTAGGTCTGGCTTCATAGGTAAGTGAACATTGGGCACTCACTCTTGGGATCTTCTGTGGCTAGGTCTGGCTTCATAGGTAAGTGAACATTGGGCACTCACTCTGGGGATCTTCTGTGGCTAGGTCTGGCTTCATAGGTAAGTGAACATTGGGCACTCACTCTTGGGATCTTCTGTGGCTAGGTCTGGCTTCATAGGTAAGTGAACATTTTGCTACACTCTGGGGATCTTCTGTGGCTAGGTCTGGCTTCATAGGTAAGTGAACATTTTGCTACACTCTGGGGATCTTCTGTGGCCAGGTCTGGCTTCATAGGTAAGTGAACATTGGGCACTCACTCTAGGGATCTTCTGTGGCCAGGTCTGGCTTCATAGGTAAGTGAACATTGGGCACTCACTCTGGGGATCTTCTGTGGCTAGGTCTGGCTTCATAGGTAAGTGAACATTGGGCACTCACTCTTGGGATCTTCTGTGGCTAGGTCTGGCTTCATAGGTAAGTGAACATTGGGCACTCACTCTGGGGATCTTCTGTGGCCAGGTCTGGCTTCATAGGTAAGTGAACATTGGGCTACACTCTGGGGATCTTCTGTGGCCAGGTCTGGCTTCATAGGTAAGTGAACATTGGGCTACACTCTGGGGTTTGTGCTCTGTCCCCGCAAAGGCATGTGTCCATGTGAGATATCTTGAGTCGAGTTAGTGTCTGTTCTTGGAGCATCCAACTTATCCTGTAAATAGTTCTTGGAAATAAAAATTGAATACTGGTGATCATATGGCAGTAATGTTAAGATGACAGTGATTTGTATCATCCAGACAAACTGGGTTTACTCATACTCCTGACAGCTATAGCTTTCCTGTTTTCTTGTGGCAGGACATGTTGCCTCATATTTACTTTCTCTGTCATTGTGGCACAGCATATGAAACACAGATTTTGGCTTTGTAGAAAAACCTGAATGTTACAAAAAACTTATTTACAACTTCTACTTGATTCAAGAATGCTGGCTACATTATGATACTGGCTAGCTCAGCTAGTGAGTCACATGGGAAAGTCACATAACTTGAATTAGTGACCAGTTAACATTTTGGTTACTCTTTCCCCTTCATGAAATGGATTTTTCTCCAAACTAATTTTGTTCACTTGTATTTCCGCTGTCTAAGACAGGCATGGCCAGTCTTTTTTTGTTCAGCAGGCTAAAAAATATTCTTTTCATGTTGGCCTCAAACTTTAAAAAAAAATTCAAATGTACAAACCTCATAGTTACAGACTGCATATATTTAAATTTAATGCAACTGAACTATATATGTGTACATAAAGAAAAAAACAACAAAAACAAATGCCTAAGGAAAATATTTGGTATAAAGTGGAACGAAGTCAAGAACAAAGAGAGATAAGGCAGATGAGTGAACAACAACCTGTCTCATGTGTGATCAGAAAAACAAAGATGGACATATAGTGGTCACTTGATGAGAAGAAACAATCAGAGAGTCCCAAAACAAGCTATCAAATGGAACACAACAGACAGAAGAAAAAGAGGTTGACTGCATGAAACTCTAAAGAGGACATTGTTAAGAGAGGCCAAATTAGTAGGAATGAAATCCCTTGATGTGGTTGAAAAGCTTGCTGAAAATAGGAAAACTTGGCAAACTACCATGCTATGTGATGTTTAATGGCATGTGAAGGATGGAAGATGTAAGGTACACACACACAAACACACCCACACACAGAGCAGGGGGGGGGGGGAAGAGATGTTATATTCTTAAGTTACCAAGTCAAGTTGCTGTGGAAAATCATTATTGTTAATGTTTTCAGCAAACTGCAGGCTTTTTAAAGTAACTGTCAAGACTGACAAAACAGTGTTGCCATGAACCAGATGTGGCCTGTGAGTCAAGGATTGCCCACAGATGGTCGAAGAGTTAATTTTATGCACTTTTTGCATAGAAAGTAACTCTATTACTCTATGTACAGAATAAATCAAGCACAAACAAGTATACTGTCCAAAAAAAGAAACACATAACTATTGATAATCCAGTTTTAGCCATAACTTTGATATTCTATAGCATTTTAAATTGAATGAATGAAATTTTCAAACTGCACACAATAATACCTATGGGTTTAAACACTCACTTGACAGTTTCTTGCATATGTGTGATGATAATTTGTTAGTCCCAGGGGTTCTCAACTTAGTATGGTGTGTGGCCTCCGCTTGCATCGATCAGCTGCTGGCATCTCCTGGGCATAGATGCAATCAGATGTCTGATGTGCGCCTCTGGGAATGGCTGCCCACTCTTCCTGGAGTGCTTGCCACAGATCACGACAGTAGGCTGGAGAAATGTTTTGGCTACAAACACGTCTTTGCAGCTCATCCCATAGGTGCTCGATTGGATTCATGTCTGGAGACAGGGATGGCCAGGGAAGGGTGAGAATGTTGTTGGCAGTCAGGAACTGTGTGGTGAACTGTGCAGAATGGGGTCTGGCAGTGTCTTGTTGAAACAGACCTTTGCGGAGCCAAAAATGGAAGGACATGGGATCGAAGAACTTCATTGACATATTGTTGCCTATTCAAGCCTCCTTCAATCTGCACCAATGGACTCCTTCCGTTGAAATTGATCATTCCCCATACCATTACACCTCCACCACCGTGCAGCGGAGCTTCATCAATGCAATTTTGGGCAGTACGTTCATTTGGCCTATGGTAGACCGCTCTCTGCATATTATGACGGCACAACAAAAAGGAGGATTCGTCACTAAACCAGACACATCTCCATTGATTGTCAGTTGTCCAGGGCCGATGCTGGTTGGCCCAAATAAGTCAAATTTGGCGATGTCGTCTCGTTAAGACAGGACCTCGGTGAAGTCATCGTGCTGTCAGTCCAGCTTCATGCAGTCTATTCTGGACATTTTTATCAGACACACGTCGTCCTGCAAGCAATGACTGGGCACTTGAGGAAGCTGTTGTAAACCTGTTTCTGAGGTGATGAGCCAGAATAAAGCGATCATCAGCTGCTATTGTTACCACTGCAGTTCCGGTCTTCAGCTGAGCCAGTGGCTTGGAAACGGTGCCAAAGTCGACTGGTGGTACTCTGCTGCACATTTAAATGCCTAGCAACCTGACTTTGACTTTTGGTTGCTTGCAGGTGACCAGTAGCAATGTTTAGTAAATTTTGTGATAGACAAACCATAGTTGTCTGCTTAAAAATTAACTGAATTTGTTTGTGTGACGTCATCCTTTTATTGGGTTTCATTTGCATGGGAAGTGAGTTCTTCTTACCACAAAAATCACAACTTTTCATAAACACAACGTGAGTTATAGTTTAAAAAATGCATGTTAGCAAGGGCAGATACTGCATTCTGACCATACACGAGAATAGCAAAATTCACGCTAAATCATGGACCTGATATTTTGGTGACAATTTTTGGTTTGGTTTGAGATACCCAGGAAACAAATTTTTTGTCATAACATATAAAAAATGAAGCTTATATAAGCTATGCATTACTTTTTTTTTGGACAGTACATTTCAAGTTCAAGCTAAATCTAAGTTATGTTAAGGAAAATGTTTAATATGAAGATATAGTTGGGACATCCTGGAAAATATTTTAAGTATTCAAAAGTAGTAGAACTTCCTTTAAAAAGACAATATTTGAATTTGGTTATTATTCATTGGAATGCAAATTTGTGTGCAGTAGACACAGAAATTGAAGAAAAAAAAAACTATATTGTTTACTGCTTAAAGGTTGACTCAGGATTTCTCACATGGACTCTTGCTCTTGTGGGTACGAAGAACAAACCCTAGAGCATGTGCGTCAAGAACGTCCAGTGTTCACCGACCTACAAAGCAGTACCTGACCTCAGAGGATGGACCTGAGACAGAAGCTGTGAGGACCTGCAGAGAAATGTGGGCCTTCATCCCGGTGACCTGGCTTCCGATTTAGCATGTCCCAGCACTTGAACACAGAAGATTGCTAAAAGTGTGGATTTTGTGTGTGTTTATTTGTGGCATAGAAACTGTCATTTGGGTTAATGGTTTAACAGTTTGTCATGTAAGAATTGAGAACTAGGATAATGTGTTAGAATTGGGTCTCTCATTAGGATAAGCTAGTCAGAACCAGTCAGATCCTGATAATAAACTGCAGTGATATTGTACCTTTCCCATAGAGGGATGGACTGGGGTTGCAGAGAAGTCTCTGTGGGACCACTCTTTGTCTGATGTGATGCTTTTATTCCTAATTTTTACTGCAGGATCAGCTGCTAAGAACATAAAGTTTATAGTTTGAAGGGAAATGCTATAATATCAACACAAGGCATTGAGTGAAACATTAGATCAATTAAAAGAATTTTGTAAAAATTTATTTACCATCTAGTTATAGTTTGAAAATCCTTTTGTTTCAGTTGATGAGGACAGCTCACTTGTAGAGGCAGAGACAGATTTAGCCAAGGGATCAGATGATAATTCAAAGCAAAATGAGAGTAACCAAGAAGCATCAGATAAACCATCAGCAGCTCCCAGTGTCACAAGTGCTACATCAACAGCAGCTTCTTCATCAGTATCTACCAGAAAATCTGGAAAGCTGCACTTTAAGCTTGCTCCTGACCCAAGCGGTGGAAAAGCCAAAGTGTCGTTTCATTTGAAGAAGAATATAAAAAGTACCTTTCAGGCAGCAGATGGCAATGAAGAGGAAGAAGGGGAGACAGCAGAAGATGAGAAGAGAGACACTGTGGAAAAGACAGCAGCAGAAGAATATGTGCCCACTCGTTTCAAAGTATCGAAGAAGCATGAAATGTACCGTCCGAGTCAAATTGAACCTACTATTACTGTGGTATTCAGTTCACCTGTGATCAGCACTGGAGTGGCATTTGACAACAGTGTCCCTGCAATTCAGACTCCAAGCTCAAGCATATCACAATCATCCTCGGTTAAATCTCTTGATTCCAGTGAAATTAAGGATTCCGAATTGACGAGCAAAGAAGATGCAAGGGCACCGAGCAGTGTGAAGGACAAAAACAGTGAAACGGGCAAGGAAGCGAAAAATAGTAAAGATGGGGAAAATAATGAGACCAGAGAGAAAAGAGACACTACAGATTCTCACAGGGAGTTGAGAAGAAGTGCTAGAATGGAGAACAGGCAGGGGAATAAGGATACAGAAAAGGATGACAGCTCAAGATCCACAAGAAGAAGCAGTAGAAGTGATACTCGAAGTACAGAAAGATATGAGAATTTACGTTCTTCATATTCCAGGAGAGACAGAAGTGAAGAAAGACAGAGAGATAAAAGTGATAAAAGGAGGAGGAATGAAGATGATGGAAAGGCTGATGATAAGAACCGAGCTTTAAGATCTAGAAAGAGTGAACATGAAGTGAAAAGTGAGGAAAAGAGAGGTTCAGATAGTAAGCAAGATGATAAAGATAGAAGTGATAAAAATGGCAGCGGACGGAAATCAGACAGGAAAGAGTATGTTTCTGCAGAGTCAGCCAGAGCTAGGAGAACCAGAAGTTCCCAGAAAAATAGGAGCTGCAGCCAGGAGAAGAGCGATGAAGCTCATTTATCAGCAGATGATGTGCCTAAGACTTTGGAGCCAGAAAAATCTGCAGACGTTGAACAGTCATCATGTATTGATATAGAGGCTTCCACAGAGCTTACTGAGAACACACCTAGTGATGAAAATTGTGATAAATACATAGAGATAGATACAACTGACATCCTAGCCGCAGCAGAGCCAACTTCTTCAGCAAAGAACTCACAACAGGTCCTTGGCAGCGACAAAAATAATGCAGATGATGCTGCAGAGAAACTCCCTCATATACAGAAAATTGTCATTCGCAGGTCTGTTGATTCTAATGACTTTGAAATTGCTAGAAATGATGTTGCTGATGGCGTCAACACTGAAATTGCTAGAAATGACATTGCTGATAGCGTCAACACTGAGGACAGTTCTGCGAAATTGAATATTTCAGCAGCAAAATCTGAAGATAGCACACATCTTTCAGCTGAATCAGATGACAAAAAGGAAGAATCAACTCAAGAAGATAAAAATAGCTTCAGCAGAGTGGGAAAAGAAAGATATGAGTTGGAGGAAGCTGGCGAATCATTAAAGCAGAAAGTAGAAACTAAAGTAGGAGGAAGACATAGATCACTTTCCTCTGAAGGTGACCAAGATTCAGATTCTGATAAGGAAGCTCCAGTTCCAAGGAGGCCATATAAGTCTGAGCCACCACTTCCACCGGAGCAGGTGTTGGTAGATGTCTCAGCCCTGCCTGGTAAGAGTAAATGGGAGATGGATGATGATGATGATGATGGTGGTGGTGATGATGAAGCATTTCATAACACATCCACAAGAAGTGAGGAGAGATCAGATATGAGAGATATCAAGGTTGTTGAAAGTAGATGGCCATATCAAAAACAAGCAGCCAGCACCCAGCAGGTCAGTCTCAGAGCTAGAAGAACTGAAGACAGTGGTATTGAAGATGATGCATCCCATGAACATAAGAGACACAGAGAGAAGAAGAAACATAGGCATGATGAAAAAACTGAAAAGAAATTCAAGAAGAAGAAGAAGCGGAGCAGTACAGAAGAGAATATGGAGTCATACGAGATACCTAGTGATAACAGTAAGCATAAGGAAAAGGGAGATTTCCCAAGGAGTAAGGTTGGCATTGACAACTCTAAAATTGTTAATTATTTGAAGGAGTACAGCACCAAAGAAGAGAAGGCATCACAGTCCAAGGCTGGCATTGACAGTGCAAAGCTTGTAACATATCTTAAAGAATACAGTGGGAAAATGACAGTTGAATCTAGAGTAGATGATGCTACAGATGAAGTTCCTGCTGTGACTATTGCTTCTGAAGAGTCAAAGGAAGAACCTTATCCGTCTGAAGCCAGCAGGGCGTCCAAAGATGATGAAGTTTACAACAAAGATAGTCAGAGAGATGCAAGTCCACCTCAAGCAAATAGTGCTATAGATAGGCAGGCAGAACAGGGGTATGCTGATCTAAAAGTTGAGCATTCACATAAATCATCTGCAGTTTACAAAAGAGAATCTGGTGATGAATCAGAAGAAGAAAGTTTAAAAGAAAAGTCCCGTTCTGTGCGCAGTCCATCAAGATCCTCATCCTATGAAAGAAGTCACAAAGAGAAAATCAGTGAAAGACATTTGAAAGGAAAGGATCGAAGGTCCACGTCCTTGGTGAAAGAAAAGAGAGATCGTTCTTCATCAGTGGATAGAAAAGAAAGATCTGTTTCAAAGTCTGCGCAGAAGAGCAAAGACAGAAGAAATAGATCAAGATCTTCAGAGAGAAATAGAAGAAGCAGCAGAAACAGATCAAGCTCCACAGAGAGGCAAGATCAGTCAAGATTTTCAGATCGGAGACGGGGCAGAAGACAGTCCAGGTCTCGATCACCAGCGTGGCGGAACAGAGAAAGGAGGAACAGATCGAGGTCTGCGTCAGGAGATAGAAGAAGTTATGACAGAAGAGAGAGGTCATGGTCAAGGTCTCGGGAGAGGAATTATACTTACAGATCATATAGAAGCCCAGCACGGGACAGCTATGGTAGAACAAGACGAGAAAACAGAGACAGGCGAGGGAGATCCCGCTCTGACTCTCTTGATAGGACTAGTGATAGAAAGAGACATGATGATGGTGAAGAAAGCTGTTACAAGACCTCACGAGATCATAAGAAAAGCAGCTCTCCAGATAAGAAGAATGAGGCAAGAGGTTCAGGAAAATCTGATGCAGAGAAGGCTGAACTTAATGTTACATCATCAGTTGATCTTTCTTCAATTCCCATACCTGATGAAGTTCCCCTTCCAGCTGAGAAGGAACAAAGATTTAGCCCAGATAAAACAGAAGAGAAGTTTATTTCTGAAGTTAGTGACTCACAAGATGAATCAGTGGAAATTTCTGATGAAAAAAAGGAAACGGTGAGCACAGATTCTAATGTTAGGGACACAAAAGACAAAGAAGCTTCTGTTTCTTATGTTAGTGTGAAGGAGAGTGAGGACAAAGAGTCAAGCACTCTTGGAAGCAGCTCAAGAGACAAAAAGATTTCAGGAATCTTTGTTGGAGATCATCTGAAGCCAGACAGGACAAGTAAGACTGTTAACCCGGCAACTCTTCCATCTGGGAAGGACAGACAGATAAAGTTTTCTATCACTGGAGGCAGCAAAAAATTGAAACCATTCGTTGCATCTGATATAATGGATGATGATGATGATGATGATAATGATGATGATGAAGAGAATGTTAATCTTCAGAGAGAAGAGGGTAGCCAGAGACCATCTGAACTTGCTGAAGTTGATGGTTCAGGTGATAGTGACAAAGTGACACATGACACTAGTTATGTAAATGAAAGTGATCAGACAATTCTGAAACAGAAAACAAAGATTGTGACAGAAAATGTTGAAAACAGGGATGTTCTAGAAACAGAGCATAAGGAAATTCCATTGAAAAAAGCTGAGGCAAAAACAGACTTTGTCTCCTTGACATTGAAAGCTGACAAATCCAGTGATTCAGAATCAGTAGAAAGTCAGCAAGCAGACATCACTGCTGATAAAATGGATAAAACTTCACAAAAACAAAAGGAAATGGAAACTAGTAAACCTCATTCAGCACCACAGAAGCTGAAGTTCAAGTATATTCCTTTATGGGAAATGGAAGAGTTGGAGGCAAAACCTGTGATAGAGGAAGTTGACAAGAAACCAGAAAGAGGTCATGGTTTAGGTCTAGACTATGAAAGTGAAAGTTCAGAAGAAGAAGAGGAGAAATCTACCACCAAAGAAAGTTTAAATGAAGATGATGGTTTTCTGACAAAGAAAAATTCCATAGATAAACTGAGCGAGGAACCTCCAGCAGAAAAGTTGAAAGAAGAAGATGATGAAGAAGAGAGTGATACAGTTGTAAACATAATCCGAGATAAAGAACAAGAAAAAGTGGCACCAGAGACCATGAATCTAGAAAGCAGTGCTGTTACCACTAAAGAAGCCAGTGAACCATCAGCATTGAAACTGGCATCTTTGCAGAAATGTAACCTTTCAGATGCACATGCAGAGACAGTTAAAGAAGCATATTCACCATCTCATCCCTCTTTGGAAGATACAGAAGATATATTTGATGCTGTAGAAGATAAAATATCAAGCACTGAAGACAAACCTTCTACCACACAAAAGAACTCTGTGAAATCTGCATCAGCAGATACACCAGCTGTTTTCTGTGAGAACAAAAGCTTAGGTTGTCTCAGTGCTTCTCAGCCTGCTATCAAAACTCACCAGATGCCCACAGTTGCAGCAGCTATACCAACTTTAGTAAGCACGTTTGGAAGTGCGGCATCTATGAACATAGGCTCAATACCTCTTCCTGGCATGATAGTCCCGCAAGTGCCTCAGCCTGTTAAGCCTCCAGGAGCATCAATTCTACCACCAACCCTGCTGACATCTTTAATAGGGCTGCAGGCGCCTTTACCACAGACTTCCTTGTTTGCTCAAACACTTCCAGTACCACAGCCCGTTCCACCACCTTCCACCACATTACCAGGAATACAGTCATCAGGCATACCATTGCCCATGACCATTTCAGCACCCAAACCAGTGCCACCACCACAGCTAAATGCAGTCGTGCCCCAGTCAGCTTTAGCATTCAATATTCCTGCTCTTACCTCATCATTTACAGCGGTACCTCAAGTAGCATCAGCAGAGCAGTTATCACAGCCTGGCACAACCTCTGGAGCAGTATCCAGCCAGGGCATAACTCCCCAAGTTCAGGGGACTTCAGGATTTCAGGGAGCATCTTTATCTGGGCATATAGGCATATTGCCTGTACCTGCCCTAACAGTTCCGTTATCAGCTGCAGTAGTGCCAAGCAGTGCGTTGCCATTGATGGGAGCTCAGCAGGGTGGAGTATTGTCATCATTATCAGTAGGGATTCAGTCTACCTCATCTTCCTTTACATCAACAGGACCAGCAAGTGGCTTGCAGCAACATTTGGGGACCAGTGCTGAAGTGGGCACCAGCGATACCCATACTGTGAAGTTTAGAATAAATCGTTTTCACCAGGGTGCATCTGTAGCTCAGGCCATACCTCCACCATCAGTTGCCATCCCACCACCATCGCTTGCTCTTCCTTCATTGTGGGGAACTTCTAGTGCAGTAGCCACCACTGTCACACCTGCCTCTTCTCTACTTCCAGTCCAACAACTCACAGCATCAGCAGCACCTCAGAAACCTCTGTTAGACCAGCCAGTAACTACTACACACTCAAAGAGACCAAAGATATCCTCAATTTTGTCCCAGCCAAAAGTCAGTGATCCTTCAGTCCTGGGAGTTTTATCTGTTAAAGATAGCAAAATCAAAGCATTAGCACCAGTATCTGAAGATCAGAGTAGTGCAGCTACCAAGCCATCTCAAACAACAGCTCATGGCGTGCACTCTTTGCCTTCATCTGTGGATCCAACTGAACAGAGTGATACTGAAGTTGAAAAGAGCAAACCTGTTACTGACGATCATTCACATGAATCCCAGAAGGAATCAAATGACTCTGTTGATAGAGAAGACAGTAACACTGCTGTAGAGGAGGTAGGCCATGTGGAACAGTCAGAATCACAGTCACAGCTATCAAGTGAGGACAATCAGCCATCTTTGACTGCAAATACCTCTTCAGTAAAAGAACCTTCTGAGGAAGAGCTTTCAACTTCCATAGATACTCTAGAAATTAATATGGAAAATATTCCTCTTCCAGGAGAAACACAAGAACTCTCATCTGCCCCACCAAAATCTTTAGAAAAGACGACTCCTCCATTGCCCCCTTCATCTCCCCCACATCATTCTCCTCCTCCTGTTTCAGTGTCCGATTCTGGCTCGTCGTCATCCGCAGCATCAACACCTTCTAAAGGCCCAGTGGTAGGGTCATTGTTGGCTGAGAGAAAGAAAAGATTTTCACAGTCACCTTTAGCTATTGGCATGCTGCCCAAAATCTCTTTAACCCAGTCACCGCTTGCAGCTGGGCCTTTACCGAAGCTTCCACCTGAGCCAGAGGACAACAAGAATCTTATAGAACCACTAAAGAAAAAAGTCTCAAGCCCAGGCGCTGCAGATGCAAAGTCCAGCATCCCCATTAGCTCAGCTGTTAAACAGAAGAAACCTCAAGCAGAAAAGGAACAGAAAACATCAAAAGTTCATTTTGTTTTCAAGAGTAAAGCAGTGATACAGAAAACTATCATCCCGGGGTTTGAGGACGAGGGCAGTGATGATAGTGACAGTGGGCGTCAAGAAGCTGCTAATGAGACCTCACATGCAGAAAGCAGCATCTTGTCTCTCTTTGCAGAAACCAAAGAAGAAATGTCTTCAGCTACTTCTTCGGCGAAGGCTGTTTCTTCTACTGAAGGGATTGCTAAGGTAAGAGAGGCTGGGAATAAAGTTGGTGATGATGAAGAAGAACAGAAAAACAAGTTGGTCTCAGAAATTGAGGCCTTCCCTGTTCAGGTGATCACAAGCTCAAGAAAAGAGGAGGTTACTCCTGCATCATCTTGGCCTGAATTTACAGTAGGAAAGAAAGAAAAACAGGAAGAAGATTTTGACAGAGATGAATCTAGGAGATCCAGTGACAGGGAGGATAGGCGCAAAAAGAAAAGAAAGAGATTCAGTGAGAAAGGAGAGGACCGTGAAGAGAAGAAAAGAGGAAGCAGGTATGAAGAAGAAGAAGATAAAAAAGGTCCTTCACGGAAGAAAGGAGAAAGCAGGAGAAGTGATGATGAAGATGATGATGATGATGGTAGGATTAGAATTAAAAAAGAAAAAGATGACTACTATTATGATGATGAGTGGGGTGCTGGACAAGATTATGACAGATTCAGCGATCGACGCAAGGGTCACCTTGATGATGAGGAATATGGTTATAACAAGAGGAGAAGGAGATATGATGATGACAGTGATTACAGGAGAGATAGGAATCGAGATACTAAAGAAGACGACAAGTATAGCAGGCGAAGAAGTGGGGATGACCGAGAAGATAATCGCTCGAAACGAAAATACGAAGAAAGCAGAAGAGTCAGGCACTTTGAAAGAGACAGAAGCAGGGACCGCAGCAGAGAAAGAGAGAGAAGTCGAGAAAGGGATAAACATGATGGAAACAGCAGCAAGTCTAGGGGGAAGCACAGTCACAGGAGTAGAGATAAATCTCACAGTAGAAGTCCTCCCCGAAGAAGGGACAGAGGGAGAAATCGAAGTCGAGATAGATTTGATAGGGATCGAGACAGGAGTCGAAGTCATAGCCATGAAAGAACTTCAAGTTCATCATCAAGAAAAAAAGATTCTAGATCCTTCAAAGAGGAGCTTCTGGAGGAATTGACCAAGCCATCCATTAAAACGGATCCAAAAGATGAGCTCTTTAAAGTAGCAGCCATCAGTTCATCCAGTCAGTCATATGTACCTGAATATCAGAGTGGGCCACCATATTCTGGTAGTGCAGACTCCAGCTTGTATGCAGTACCACATCATGGTCCAGAAATAACTGCTGGATACCCAGGGCAAGATCCTAACTATGTAGCGCAGTATCCACCTCCCTATGATCATCAGCAGTATGGTCCTCACTGGCAGGGACAGCCAGTCCACAGTGCATATAACCAGGGTTTACCACCCCAGCATCAGGATATCCATAGTCACTATCCATCTGTACCTCCAGATCAAGTGGCAGCATCCCATGAGTATCCTTACCAATCCCAGCAAGCTCACTACCCTACATCCAGCTATCCTCCTACCCAGACACTAGCAGATCCTTACCACCCTGTGCCAGGCATGCTGCAGCAACAGCCTCCACCTCTTGTACAACATCCAGTGGGTGTGCCACAGCCCATGCATATTCCAATGGAGCAGCACGGCCCACCAGTACCTCCACTTTATCCTGCTGTTCAGCATCAGGTGCCACCACCTTACCCTCAGCCTGGACCTCCAAGACACTTTCACCCGCAGTCTTTTCCACCGCAAACTTTCCAGCCGCAAGAATCTGTGCCTCCTTTCACGCCTCTTGATTTCAACTTACAGCCGGTGCCGCGCCCAAGAACGCCTCTACTACCTCTTCCTCCTAGAGGTCCGCTGTTAAAAACTCCCCAGATTTCTCGCAGTGCTGTTGATAGCTTTGACAGTCCAAAATTTTCTTCACCAGAACTTGTGTCCTCACCTGGTTTACAAATGCAGCCAGATAGTTGGCCCCAAAGAAAACCCAGATTAGGTCCCCCAGAGGAAGGTACCTTCAGTCCAGTTCTGAAATCTGCAGTTGTTACATCCAGCTCACCAGCTGTAGGCTCACCCTCAGCGTCCAGCAGCAGTAGGAATGAAGCATTATACAAAAACTCCGATGTAGGAGATGTATCACTAGGACCTCCAGCACACCCAGAGCCCACCTTTGAAACATCAGCACTGGCAGAATCTGAATTTGACTCCAGCGACATACAGGACATGAAGGCATCTTCAAGAAACTCCATGTCCAAAAAGAGAAACAATGAAGATGTTAATGAGCCAACTGTTTCATCATCGGGTGTTGAAGACAGCACAGGTGACACCGGCAGTGACTCCGGCACTGATCTTCGTCGCAGAAACCATTGAAGGCAAGTGTTTTGTCATCATAGAGACATAGAGACATTGAGAAAAAAAAAAAGAAGGTATTTGTTGAATATGTAGATATATATAAAGAGCGAACATGGGACAAATTAGACAGTATATGAGAAATAGTTGATAACAGTTTAACCCTTTCTGGTCCATTTTTAAAGGGCAAAGTCTTGCTGAAGAGTCATATGTCAAATTTATTTGCCAAATTTAAATTTTCCAAACATCTTACATTCTTTCTGAGATGTTAAACGTCACATTGGGCTCAGCAAGTTTTCCTGTTTTCTGCAAGCTTTTCAGTATCTTATCAAAGGATTTTATGCCTACTAATTTGGCCTCTCTTAACAATGTCCTCTTTAGAATTTCACGTGGTCACCTCTTTTTCTTCTGCCTGTTGTTGTGTTCCACCTGAAGCTTGTTTTGGCATTCTCTGATTGTTTCTTCTCACCACATGACCGATATATGTCCATCTGCTTTTTCTGATCACCCATGAGACAGGTTGGTGTTCGCTCATCTGCTTTGTCTCTGAGTTGTTCTTGAATTCGTTCCACTTTATCACTAGGCATTTTGCTTTTGAAAGAGTCTAATTTGTTGTCTGTTTCTTTAGTTGTTTTCCACCTTTCACAAGAATAAATGAGGGTGGATATTACATTTGAATTGAATAATCTTAACTTGGTTTTTGTGCTTATAACTTTTGAATTTCATATGTTCTCAAGATTTTTGAAGGACAGTGCTGCTTTTGCAATTCAAATTCTAACTTCCTTCCTGGTGTCAGAAAGTCATGAGATAGAAGGTGTGAAATCATGGGGAATTCCCAGTGAATCTAGTGCCAGTAAATGAGAAGATAGTGCACTGAAACATGCTAATCAGTTTTGTGTTTGTTGTGTACCACTGTCAGCAAAGTTTCTGTTTAAATGTAGGAGGTTCAGAGATGATGTTGCTGAGAAGTAGAAAGTTGATATGTAGATCTGATCCAAAGGTGGTGTCTCTTATCATCTTCTTTGTATTGTTGTTGCATCATTCTTTTGTAGGCTTGTATGGTGTCCATGTCTTGAAATAAAATCCTCATAACATTGACTGTAAAGGTAACCCAGTAATGCCATGGTGGCACTTAGAGGGTATGGTGTTAGTGGCCATGTTTTCCTTGACCTAGAGGCTGATGTGGTCAGCATCACACCTGGTTGTCTTCCCTTCTCCAGAGGAAGCAGGTACCCATTTCTGCAGCTGAGTAACTGGAGCACCTCTGGCCAGATATGAACCGTCATGTTGGCTTTTTTAAAACACATTTCTAAGAGTGTGCCAAAGAAGCAGATGTTGCAGCAAGAGAGAACATACTGTTTTCTAGACCACTTCTTGGGCAACTTTGGGTACAAATATATAAAAGTAAAAACTCTAAAATCAGTTTAACCTTCAGTTTCTTCACATTCATTGTCTTGAGTAGCACACTCTTTTCCTTCTAAGCTTACATCTACTCCTTCTTTTGTTCTGATATGTTCTGGATCCTTCACCCTAGTAACATTCATTATTCTGCCCATCGTTATCAAGGCTGGGCAACCATTGTACCCCTCTCTACCCTGTTCCTTTCCTCCACCCATTCTTTACTGCTGCCCTGTCAGATTTGTATCAAATTCCCCGTCACTCTTCATATGATCATTTACAGTGTTTTACAGTCACACACTTTGATATGTTAGCTTCATATAAGTAATGATAGAAGTAAATCTTTTTTTTTTTTTTTTAACCATTTTTTTTCTTTTATTATGTTTTATGTATTATATATAAGGACCTTTTAATTTAAACCATCTTTTTTTTTTTTAAACCTACTTTTTTGTCCTGTATGTTTTTGTATGAATAAGATGTAAATCAAAACATGACATCTGTGTGTTAATGGAATAAAGCTTTTCATACTGTTTGCTGGGAGGACTGGCAGGGTCTTGACCAGCTAGGATTTGATAAATCAGGTGTTATCTTTGCTCCACCATATACTGATGGCAGGTTTTTTTTTTGTTTTTATAATTCTTTTTTTTTTTTTTTCTCTGAAGATTATGCTTCTCTGTTGTTTTTTCTTGTCCATTATATTTTTCATCTTTAAAATTTGATTTTTAACTTCTGATTCCAGAAAACTTGATTTTTAACTTCTGATTCCAGAAAACTTGATTTTTAACTTCTGATTCCAGAAAACTTGATTTCACGAAGGCAGATTTATTTTTACTTCACATTTCATATGCTTGCTTACGACATATCAGTGCTGCCTTCAGTAGGTCAGATGGTTTGACCAGGTCCTATGTCTCAAGTCCTGAAAGTCCTTGCACACTTAGTCAGTAAAGACCATTATCTGTGCACTCCAGGCACATCAATAAATGCTTCAATCTCCTCTTCAGTATTTCCTTCAGCTTACATAAACTGATAATACCCGTTCTTTATAGGTTGACCATTCATCTGGAGTTCTTGAGTAATCAATCACCACCTCAACTTTCACCCCCAAATTCCTTCATTCTTGATGACGCCAATTCATAGATGATGTCTGCTCAGTTCACTGTACGCCATTCCTCAGCTGATGTGCTCTTCATTTCACTTGACAGCTGCATGGCCTGGTACAAATATGAATCTGTGACATGACATCTACAGGGATTCAAGCCACTGTTGCCTGAAAGCCTGCCTGAACTTTCTTTAGCGTATTCATTGAGTCGCTCATGATGCATGCTTGTGTGTGGTCTTGTGACTTTGTACTCTTGTAACTTGTAAACAGGAATCTGTGGTCACACCATGGAGTGCTGGGAACTTTAATCTTTCATGGTGCTACCTCCATTCAACAGTGGTGTATGTTTATTTTTTTTTATAGTACTTTCAAATTGTTTGTTCTAGCTGCAACCTTATCTGTTATTTCAAATGTTAGGTATAAGCTTGTTATTCCCAAATGTTTTAGTTGCAGGTTTTGTATGTTTATTGTCACGTCTGTAGTACTTTCATACGATGTGTAAACAGTATTTTTCATATCACTCTTCTAACTGACATTGTACAGATAGAACTGGTTAATAGTTAAAATGGCCATTGTGTTGTAAAATTGGACTTGTTATTTTTCTTTCTTTCTGTGGAAAAGCTAGATATTCTTTGCAGTGAAGATGTCGAAATATAAATTGAATTGGAAGGTGGGTCATGATGGCTAGCTTCAAGACCCTCAGTGGACCTAACAAAAAAAAAAAAAGGAGCAAGCTTCTTAGCAGATTCCATCACTGTAAGGACCATAGTGAGCTCTCCCTTGACTGAGCATGTTACAAATACCACCAATGGAGAGATGGCCAGCTCTGCTTCGTTGGCCCCGATAACTGTACCATCACACTTTCAGTCGTCTTTGCTTCATAGAGTGGAATATGTTTGGGGGTGTCTTTGACATCACAGGTTTTTTGTTTGTTTGTTTGTTTGTTTTGTTAGAAGCTGTTCAGCACATTTTGGTGGTGTTCTCTGATTTTGAGTTAGGGTGAGCTTACTTTGTTAGTCCATTTAAACGCCTGTCTCAGGTTTTGAAAGATGCAATGTCTTATCGCCCCTGCACAGGTCAAATCACGATGGAGACGTAATAGTGAGGCTGAGGCTGTTGTGGACACATCCACATCAGTTCCTCCGTTAGTAAAGCAGCTTCTGGGTCAGGGTTCCACGCCTAATGACACCCCTGACTCCTCCCCCAAAGAAAGAAGGCGTACACGATCAAGAGCTGCAGCAGAAGAATTGATTTCTGCAGCTGTTCCATCAACAGAGACACCACCTCCGCCTCCTCCTCCCAGAAAGAGAATTAAAGCAGACCCCGACGCTGCTGACATGACAGAAAAGGTTCTCTAGAACAATTGTTTTGAGTATTTTTCTTCTTATTTTTTTGGTCATTTTTTTGTTGTTGTTATTGTTCCTACAAAAATTGGAGAAAAAAAAGTCCAAAGTTGTTTAGTTTCACTGTTTATTTTTCTTAAATGAATCATGAAACTTGTTACTTTCACTTCATAAAACAGAACATGAAAATTACTTGAAACAAAAAAAAAATTTCACACTACCCCAGCAACATTACATTTAAAAGAGAATGTCAGTACGCTCAAAATAAATTTAGGTTTTCCATCTGAAGCGACCAGCTGTTGTTAAGTGCTGTGAGCTAAATCAGTGGTTTCCAAGCTGTTCAGTCTGCTGCCTCCCTGCCTGCCTTTCAGGCCATATCCAACCATCCTTTGCCACCCAGACCAGTTTGCT
Source organism: Achatina immaculata (assembly GCA_009760885.1). Taxonomy (NCBI): domain Eukaryota; kingdom Metazoa; phylum Mollusca; class Gastropoda; order Stylommatophora; family Achatinidae; genus Lissachatina; species Lissachatina immaculata. The sequence continues at coordinate 16,416,583 of CM019714.1, read as the reverse complement.
ACCATCCCCTTTGTTTTCCAAGCTCATATTCTTACCACCACACACACCACACACACACACACACACATTGATTCAGATCTGTCCACTCCTTGTTCCCTCATTACTGTGTGGGGCGGGGCACTGCCTACCTTGGGAGGCTCCAATTTAAACCACTAATCAAGGTGTCACATATTTGAAAAATGTCCCCATAATTTTTGTTGTATTGATATGTTTATTTTACAGAGAGATTGCGAGGGTGAGATGGTCCCCTACACAGAAGGGAGTGAGAATACGGAAAATGTGGAGCAGGATCTTGAAACTCTTATGAAGCGACCTGACTTTCCAAAGTTTGAAATTATCACAGAAAATATTCATCTTACCGAGAGGTGGGTTGGATGCGGAGCTTTAAATAATTTTTTTTTTCCAGTCTCAGCGGAAAAGCTGGACATAGTTACAGTAACAGAGTTGTAAAATACAGGTGTGGGCAACGTTCATCACGTGTGAGATGAGTGAAGTGTGAAATAAGCAACACTGTGAAAATCTGATGAATCATGCTGTTACATGATAAATAATAAAACAAAATTATCCAGCGTTTGAATGAGACTAATTCAAAACTTATATTCACATTTCAGTGCAGCTGCATGAAATCTGTTAACGTGAAAAGACAGAACTGCTGACTATATAAATGAAAATCTGTGGGTGAATCACAGTGAAACTTTTCACATTTTACATTTTCTTTTTGTTGTGGGGAAATGACTTTAGTCACATTTCAGTCAGAGCTGCTACCAGCTGTTGCTTTCACAATAAGTTAGCGCCTTTAGCGTTAACCATGAGTTATCTCATTGGCTGGCATGACTCTCATAGTGTCCTTCCGGAGTTGACTTGTTGATTATACACAGATGCATAGTGTTATCCTTGAATTTTCTTGCTATATCATAAACAATGACTGACCCTAGTTGTTAGATTTTTGGGAGAGGCTGTTGGAACAGCAGCTTAAACAGGTGGATAAACTAAATATAGCCATATCATTGCATTCTGTTACAAACATTGAAAACTGCTTGCAGCAAATGCATTCACTTTGGAGGTAATGAGGACTTATTGCATGGTAGTACCAGTGCTTCTAATTATACGGACAGCAGACAATTTAGATTCTTCAGGTGAGAGTGATGTTTGTGACAGCAGTGGCATCACTGAAACTGTTGATGCTGCTCCTGAATTTGTGTGGTCCAAGAGTGGTCAGAGCCCACATTTTGGGCTGGCATTCAAATTGGCAGGGAAATGCGATATTTCTCTGTGGCTGTGACATTGCTTTGAAGTTTATCGTGTAAAGAAAAACTATTCATTTGAATATCATCATTATCATGAGCCCATGTCAAGAAATTTTTTTTTTTTTTTAAATTTCTGCATAATAAATCTTTACATTGTCTTTATAATTCTTGTATGTGTGTTTTTTGGAGTTTATCACACAGAGGAAAAACTGTTTATTTGGACATCATCATCACACCATCATCATCATCACCACCACCTCCACAACCATAATTATTGTCATCATAACCATTATAATTAATTATCAATTCCATGAGGATAATCATCATTTCTCGTGATTATACCACCATCATCAGTCATTGCCACCACTTTCACCATCATCATCAGCTAATGTCAAGATGTGTTATTTTTATTTCTGGCATAATAAATCTTGTCTTATAACTGTTGTGCCTTCTACTTTTTTTTATTTGTGCATGTGAAAATAACTCACCACTGGAAGAGCAGTGTGATGTTTTTTAAAAATAACCCTAAAGGGGCTAAAAAGCATTTCATTGTTAAATGAAAAAAAAACAATTCACCACACTTTCATGACCATTTTGCCACAGATCACAGCTAGCAACAGGTTGTCCACAGCAATGATAAAAATATTTATGTCGTGTGATAAGTGTTTTAAGAAGTAAAATGTAGTTTGTTATCATTATGATGAGACAGTAACTGAACAGACTACAAGAGATTCCACTGTAAGAGAGCTTACTCTGTTTTTCTTTTCAGATTTTGTTACATCAGATTTTTATTTCCCCTTATGTAGGACCAGTGTGTAAATAACAGAGACTTGTGTGGCCAGTGCGAACTAGAAGATGTGTATGTCATAACAGCTAAAAAACCACCGGAAATGGTTTGGTCATGTGCTCCGAACAGGCCCCCAGCAATAATGCTGAAACAACCACACGATGGACACCCCAAAGGAAACGGCGACTGACCAAAGACTACTCTGGTGGAGAACTGTAGAAGCAGAAATGAGTAGGATGCAGCACAGCTGGGGCACAATACAAAGGCTGGCCACAGACTATGAGAGGTGAAGAGAATTTGTTGCTGCCCTGCAAGACACCACAGGGCACGCTTGGTGGTGATTGCTTAGCCAAGTGCCAACCAAGGACATGAAATGTGTAAAAATGATGGAGCATTTAAAACCTACAGTGTATTTCTTTGCCTGGTATTGACAGCACAAACCAAGTCTGGCATAAAGCATAGCTGGATTTTAAAAATGAAAAATAAGTAAGCGCTATATATGTTTTTGATAAAAAAAAGTGAAATGAAAGTCAGAAAAGTGGGTATTTTTATTATTACTGACAATCATATTTAGGTTTTGAAAATTACGCCGGTTAGATGACCTCCATTACATTTGATACATTCAGCCAGGTGTCTGGAAAATTCCTGCAGAACACCATTTAATATGTTCAAAGGGATATTTTGATTTTTTTCAGATTTGATCTTTTAGGTCTGCAATTGACTGGTCGACTAGCATACACCGTGTTCTTGAGATACCCCCACAAAAAGGAGTCTGCGGCTGATAAATCTGGTGACCTTGCTGGCCAGTGAATATCACCAAATCTGGAAATAAGATGATTAGGAAATGCTTGTTGCAGCATGGCCATGGGCTATGTGGGCAGTTGCTCCATCTTGTTGAAACCATATTAGTTTCTTATTTCTATTGGCCAAGTCTGGAATGAAGTATTCATTTAGCATCTGCACATAAAGATCACTATTAACAGTAAGAGGATGCCAGGTGCCAAAGCGTTTCTGACAGCTGATTGCTGAGGGCTACTCAGCAATGCATTGTGGACTTCTTGAATTTGTTCAGGTGTCTGTTGAGTTCTTGGATGACCAATAGACTTGTTATTAAGGCAATTAGCGATTTCCTTAAATTTTTTGACCCACTTCAAAATTGTTCTCCGATGGGGAACATTATCACAAGGATGCAACTCAAAATAGCGACGAAACTTTCATTGTACAGTAATAGATGATTCTCCACTTTTAAAATAAGTTTCAACTGTGAATGCACGATGTTGTGTTTGCCAAGAAGCCATTGTAAAAATGACCGTTTGTCTGCTGCATCTCTGACATCATGATTTTTTTCACATATATTCAGTTTCTGTGCACTACCTCAGTTAAATCCAGCTATGCTTTATGTCAGACCCTATATATATCGGCAGCGTTCTTTTTCTATAATTTGGATGTTGGGGTTTTTCAGTATAGAGGCAATGTGACAAATTAGTTTGTTGATTCCATTATTATGTTCTCACACAAGTTTTAACATTGCAAGAAGGCTTTGTTTGTTGTTTATGAGCAGGAAAAGGTCGAAAAGCATGAAGAGGATGTTGTGTGACTGTACAACTTCTCGAGATGAGAGAGCAAAGGGAATCCCTGCTTGTGGATCCGATTGCCTGAACCGAATGCTCATGATTGAATGGTATTTTTATTTGTCATTTCCATGTTTGTTTTTGTGTTTTATATTATTTTTTAAACATTTCGGAAAAAAAAAAAGCTCTTATGTTCTGTTTGATTTAGCATTGCTTTCATAAGTTTTTCTTCTGTTCAGTTTGATTTATTCATTACTTTTAGAAATTTCTCTTCTGTGCAGTTTGATTTATCATTAGTTTCAGAATTTTTTTCTTCTCTGCAGTCTGATTTATCTTGAATTTTATAAATTTTTATTCTTTTTTTGATCTGTCATTAATTTTATAAGGTCCTCTTATATGTGGTTTTGATATAGTAAAGCTTATATTCCATGCATTTTGATTTATAATTTATTTCATAAGCATCTTCTCAATGTACTTTTTGATCTATCATCAATTTCATAAAGTTCTCTTTCTTGCAATTTCTGTCTCATGCAATGTCTTCATTTATAGGCAGGTTGCGTGTCATTACTTCTCTTTTTGCAGTTTTATTTATCATTAAAGCTTTGACCCCGTTAGCAATGAGCAGGTCTAGTTTGATGAGGGCCAGATTATGTTTTTCACAAATACAAACTCAATTATGGTGGTATGTGCAGGGAGTTTTGACCAAAAGTGACACAGGAGTAGTGCATTGCAAGCTGTTTCGTATGTGCTGTGACAGCTGTCGGTTATATTATTCATGCTGAATGATCTAGATAAAAATATGACATTTGAAGACTGTTAGAATGTTATCTGAGTTAGGTGTAGCAGTAATAGTGAAATGCAGTAGGGTTCAAGTCATTAGGGTTTAGATGCAGCAATAATAGTGAAATACAGTATGGTTCAAGTCATTAGGGTTTAGATGTAGCAATAATAGTGAAATGCAGTAGGGTTCAAGTCATTAGGGTTTAGATGTAGCAATAATAGTGAAATGCAGCAGGGTTCAAATCATGGTTTAGATATAACAGTAATAGTGAAATACAGTAGGGTTCAAGTCATTAGGGTTTAGATGTAACAATAATAGTGAAATGCAACAGGGTTCAAATCATGGTTTAGATGTAACAATAATAGTGAAATACAGTATGGTTCAAGTCATTAGGGTTTAGATGTAACAATAATAGTGAAATGCAGCATGGTTCAAATCATGGTTTAGATATAACAATAATAGTGAAATACAGTATGGTTCAAGTCATTAGGGTTTAGATGCGGCAATAATAGTGAAATGCAACAGGGTTCAAATCATGGTTTAGATAACAATAATAGTGAAATGCAGTAGGGTTCAAATCATGGTTTAGATGTAGCAATAATAGTGAAATGCAGTAGGGTTCAAGTCATTAGGGTTTAGATGTAACAATAATAGTGAAGTGCAGCAGGGTTCAAATCATGCTTTAGATGTAACAATTATAGTGAAATGCAGCAGGGTTCAAATCATAGTTTAGATATAACAATAATAGTGAAATGCAGCAGGGTTCAAATCATGGTTTAGATGCAGCAATAATAGTGAAATGCAGCAGGGTTCAAATAATGGTTTAGATGCAGCAATAATAGTGAAATGCAGCAGGGTTCAAATCATGGTTTAGATGTAACAATAATAGTTCTTCTTCTTCTTCTTCGTTCGCACTGTCTGTCTATATCTGCAGTCCTGTCTCTTGGATAAATTTCACTGTTTTTTGTAATTCATGTATGGAACCATAGAGCTTATCTTCTTTAGTGGTTTCACTGGGCCAGTAATTATTTCTCAGTGACTCGTAGTTGATGCAGTTCTGGAGGATATGTTCCACAGTTTGGGGCACCTGGGCACATGTACACAGATTAGTAGTACCAACCTTAAACTTTGTATACATATGACTTCGGAGTCGGCTGTGTCCTGTTCGGAGACGGAAGATGGTGACTTGTTCCTTTCTGTTTAGCATGTGATAGTCATCATGTGGTGGTGTTTGTGGCTTCCTGTAGGTTTTTATCATTCTTTTCTTCTGATTATAAGTGATTGGTATGTCTGGTTGCTCCATTTCAGTGCCCTCTTTGGCCAGTTGGTCAGCTTTCTCATTGCCTGGTATCCCACAGTGGGAGGGAATCCATTGCAAAGTGACTCCATGTTGTAAGCCAATTTTTGACAAGGCATCCTTAAGGTCTGGTAGTTTGTTGCATTGAAGAGCCTCCAGTACTGATCTTGCATCTGTGAGAATTACTACAGGACATGTATCAATTCTGGAGTCTGATAGTTTTTCAACTGCAGCAATAATTGCCCTAACTTCTGCATCAAAGTTGTTGCAGTATTTACCAGTGGGTATGGAAATCTTGTCAATGGTGTTGTTTGGATATTCAATATATGCTCCTGCCCCTCCATTCTTTATGGCATTATGTGCAGATCCATCTGTATACACACGTATCCAGGTGTCACATGGATATTTGTCATCTAGAACACTAAGTGTGGCTGTTGATCTTACAAGACTGCTCTGCATCTCACCATTCTGCACACCTTTCACTTCAGTCTGAATAGATATTTGTGTATAATCTGCTTCTTTCCATGGTGTATGCTCTGGTACAGATGATAATGGAGCGACTACAGTTGGAAGGTCAGGTATCAGCTTACGCATACGCTTGGCCTGATGAATGAAGCTGCTTCTTTTAAGCCGTCCTAATGCCAAATTATTGAATCTCTCCTTCAGGGGATGGCTTACAGAGCTAAGGAATTTTTCTCCCATGGTCATGACCTTTGTGTCTCTACGTTCCTTTAGCGCTTGAACACCAACTATTTTCTGCATTTCTACTATTGGTGTGGACCTCATGGCACCTGTGATAATCCGTAGTGACTGATTTTGAACCTTGTCTAGATTATGCAGCGTAGTGTTTGATGCTGTGCACCAAGATGTTGAGCCATATTCTAAATGTGGTAGAATACTTTGCTGATATACATTCTTGAGGATTCTTTCACTAGCTCCCCATGTGGTTCCACTCAATTTTCTTAATATGGCTAGTTTTCTTCTTTCTGCACTGTTGATGTGTTGCTTCCAGGTCAGTTTTGAGTCAAGAGTCACTCCTAAGTAAGTGGGTTGGTTGTCCATCCTTAAGGGTATTTCATTTACAAAGATCTTACCTGCTTTCTGTTTAGATGAGAGGGTGAACAGAGTGGTACTTGATTTCTCTGTGTTGATACTTACACACCATTTGTTTGTCCATGATGTCAAGATGTCTGCTGCTCTTTGGAGTCTCTGTGTAGCAACTGTCGCATATTCATCTGTACACCACATGACCAGATCATCTGCATACAGTGCCGCTTTGATTCCATAGGGAAGTTCCTTGACCAGGTCATTAATGAATACAAGGAATAGTGTAGGCGAAAGGACTCCTCCTTGTGGTACACCGTGTCGCAGAAGTATTTTCTGGCTTTTGTGTCCATCCATTACTACTCTAGCTCTTCTATTGTGTAAATAGGACTTTATCCAGTTGTACAGTCTTCCATTCACATTGCAGTTTCTTAGTTTCCACAACAGACCTTTTTTCCATACTTTATCAAAGGCTTTCTTCAGGTCTATCCACACTGCTAGTACAAGGTTTTTCTCTTGGAATGCATCCTCAATCTCTTGAGAGAGATAGGTCACTTGATCTTCCGTACTGTAGTACTGCCTAAATCCTGCTTGTTGTGGAACGAGAAGGTTTTCACTTTCTAGGTACCATTTTAGCCTCAGGTCAATGATGCGTTCCATCGTTTTGCATAGGCAGCTAGTGAGACTGATTGGCCTGTAGCTGGAGGCAGTATCACTGTTTTTCCCTGGTTTTAGCAGTGGTACCATGCTTGCTTCCTTCCAGATTTGAGGTAACTTACCTGTGCTCCAGCACATATTGAAAATATCCAACAACTTTCCCATTGCTGCCATTCCCAGGTTCTTGATCATTTCATTGGACACTCCATCTGGTCCTGGTGATTTCCTTGGTTTCAGTTTACTAACTGCTAGGTCTAACTCACTGCGTGTGATTGGTGCATCCATGACCTCCACTTTTCTGACTTGTTCCTCCTCTTTCTGTGGCTCGATGCGCACTGTACGCTCCTTCTCTGGATGGATATCAATGTTGCAGTCTTGTGCAAACATGCGAGCAAAGTGATCTGCTACCTGCTTACCTGTAAGAGTCTTCCCATCCTCTATTAGTGTAACCTTTGTACTTCTTCCAGTACTCTCATCATTTAACTGTTTGATTAGTTTCCACAGTTTCCTTCCATCCTTTTCAAAGTTTAGGGACTCTTGTTTTCTCTCTCCAACTTTCCCGTCTGGCTTGCAGCTTTGCTCTCTGAAATTTGGCCTTAGAATGTTGGTAATTATTGTGGTGTTCTTGGCATGGTCTATTTTCTGCTTGCGTTCGAGCTGCTTCCACGTCATCATGGAGTTTTCCCAGCTCACTAGACTAGTATGGTTTATAGTCCCTGCGAGCTCCTCTGGGAATGGTTTCACGAGCGGCCTGAAGGATACAAGCATTGAATTCCTTCACTATGCTGTTAATATCCTTACCTTCTATGGACAGCTGTCCCACCAGGGTACCTGTACGATGTCTGTACATTGTCCAGTTTGCTTTTTTATAGTTCCATCTGGGGAGAGGGTTACTGGTGTTAAGGAGTTCATTTTCTATTGTCAGGAAGACTGGTCGATGGTCGCTACCTCCAAGTTGTTTTCCAACTTCACGTGTAATGTTCCACTTCAGATCTGGAGAGTGGAATGCCAGATCTGGTGTTGATTTTGTATGCCATGCCCTTGAGTAAAATGTTGGGGCATCCATTGGCTGGTTGATCAGGAGAAGTCCATTATCATCCTGCCAGCTCTCAACTTCCTCTCCTCTCTTGTCTATGTGGTCATAGCCCCAGCTCTGGGAATGACTGTTAAAATCACCACAGACCATCAGTCTCTCTTTGTGTGGGATTGTTCCTAAAGCAAGTGGGCGGTCATTAGGACAGTAATAGTTAAGGAGGTGGAAATCTGTATTACTACTTTTTAGATGGATCATCTGGTATTCGGCTCCTTCCATGTACACTCCCACCTGACATGCGCTGATGTTATTCTTAACAAGTGTGAGTACTCCTCCTTTTCTTCTGTCCTGTCGGTCTGATCTAAAGCACTGGTAGCCTCTGATTTTAAAGGCGGCATCTTTGGTTAGGTGTGTCTCCTGTATGCAGCATATACTTACCTGCTCTGCAAAAAGTATGTTCTCTAGTTCAACCTTTTTGCTATAGCCATCTCTAACACTGCTGACACCCTCAGCATTCCACTGCATTATTTTAAGTTCTTGCTTTTTGGCTATTTTCTTCTGTTGTATTTTTTGGCCAGTAGCTCTACTCTCATGTCTCCTGACTCCACAAGACGAACTGAGAGGACCTCCAGTAGCATTGGGTGGACCCTTTCGAGGCAGGGGGCCCGGCACTGCACCTGCCTGGTTAGTCTTCACAGGGCGAGCACCATGTTTGAAAACTGCAGATAGAGACATTTCATTAGCGATAATGCGTGTTACCCTGATTTTTGCGATGCGCCTTTTGGCTGGGTAACTCCGACTTCAGCACCTTTCCTTGCTAGGGCAGACTGTGGTCTTGCTCGGACTGCCATGAAGACAGTGTGGCTGGCCTGGCCAAAACTTTGTTTTCCAGCCCCTGGTGGCTGTACTTAAGCGCCTTCTCCATGTCAGATGGTTTGAGACAGTTCCACAAAGACACTCTGACTTTGAGACGAGGAATCTGATGAGTGCTTCAACGATATCCATTCCCCGCCACCCATAGTCTACTGGCTCTGTTTTGTTTACATCATTCTGATAGCCATTGTTGTAAAGACCCATAGGCTTGTCACGTCCTGGATTCATTGGTTTCACACCAGACTTCCCTCATCCCCGCCAGAGATCTCCATGTCCCCATCTGTCCACCAACCTGACATTACATTTTGCAAAAATAACAATTACAATTAGTGTTGATTGCTACAAGTTTCTGGGCTACAGAGGTAGGTCAGAGTTTTTAAGCAAACAGATCTATGTTCCCTGTCTCACAAACACTATCAATAATAGTGAAATGCAGCAGGGTTCAAATCATGGTTTAGATATAACAATAATAGTGAAATGCAGCAGGGTTCAAATCATGGTTTAGATATAACAATAATAGTGAAATTCAGCAGGGTTCAAGTCATTAGGGTTTAGATATAACAATAATAATGAAATGCAGCAGATTTCAAGTCATTAGGGTTTAGATATAACAATAATAGTGAAATACAGTATGGTTCAAGTCATTAGGGTTTAGATGTAGCAATAATAGTGAAATGCAGTAGGGTTCAAGTCATTAGGGTTTAGATGTAGCAATAATAGTGAAATGCAACAGGGTTCAAATAATGGTTTAGATATAACAATAATAGTGAAATACAGTAGGGTTCAAGTCATTAGGGTTTAGATGTAACAATAATAGTGAAATGCAACAGGGTTCAAATCATGGTTTAGATATAACAATAATAATGAAATGCAGCAGGGTTCAAATCATGGTTTAGATGTAACAATAATAGTGAAATACAGTATGGTTCAAGTCATTAGGGTTTAGATGTAACAATAATAGTGAAATGCAGCAGGGTTCAAATCATGGTTTAGATATAACAATAATAGTGAAATACAGTATGGTTCAAGTCATTAGGGTTTAGATGTAACAATAATAGTGAAATACAGCAGGGTTCAAATCATGGTTTAGATATAACAATAATAGTGAAATACAGTAGGGTTCAAGTCATTAGGGTTTAGATGTAACAATAATAGTGAAATACAGTATGGTTCAAGTCATTAGGGTTTAGATGTAACAATAATAGTGAAATACAGTATGGTTCAAGTCATTAGGGTTTAGATGTAACAGTAATAGTGAAATACAGTATGGTTCAAGTCATTAGGGTTTAGATGTAACAATAATAGTGAAATGCAGCAGGGTTCAAATCATGGTTTAGATATAACAGTAATAGTGAAATATAGTAGGGTTCAAGTCATTAGGGTTTAGATATATCAGTAATAGTGAAATGCAGTAGGGTTCAAGTCATTAGGGTTTGAGTATTATTAGTTCCAAGAAAAAAAAAAATAATTATCCTTGAATTCATGTATTTCACATCAGAGTGAAATATCACTTGTTAAGTAGGCAGCTGTTGTTCTGAATGCTAAATATCAGAGCTCTTTGTTTCCCTGTCCAGTGATGGTGGTGGTGATGATGATGTAGTTGACAAGCTGCTGGCCATGTCACCAACGTGTACACAAGAAGATGCAGCACTGGACTTTCCAGTAAGCTTCACATACAGTGAGAACCACATGGACCCTAGTCTCCTTCAGTCTATTTCATTTAGCATTTCATTTAAGATAGGTGAGGCCACACAGGTGTCAGAGTTAAAAATGGACCAGATCAGTTGGCTGTCTTGGAGTAAAGGCAGACAGTAGATCTAGCTGATATCATCAGTGCTATAAGAGAAGCTGGCCAAACAAAGGACTTCACAGACAACTGTGAATCTTGAAACACTGTCAAGAATTAGGTTTGAGGTGGGGGAAAAATAAGCAATTCATCAAGAACTGCAGATAAATGGTTAACCAACAAAGAATGGGTTACTGTATGCTGAAGGAGATGTTGTGTCCATGGATGATGGTCCTTTCTAACCAGCTAGTGAGACCCCTGACAAGCGGAAGTGGTGATGGGCTGGGGAAGGAGCTGTGCTCTTTCCATTACTGCTTCTAGATGTATGGAGATAGTATAGTGTGATTCCACACAACTCTACAGCAGTCGCAGGTGATAGCAGCAGATAGGATTTTAAAGAATTACTATAATGTATGGTCTATCAGGTTTGGTTGTTCTCTGTACTACCACATAGGATGTTCAGTTTTCTTGGATATTTGTCATCTCAATGTGCAAGTCATAAATGTTGTATTTTCTTGTTTTATTTTAGTGGTTCAAGGTGTCCTTGCGGGGAATACTGTAGTAATAAACGATTCCAAAAAAAGCAGTACTCCAAGACAGTCCCTTTCAGTGCAGGAGATAAAGGCTGGGGCTTGAGGGCAGAAGAGGATATGGAGGAAAAGTGAGTACTTCATATAGTTTGGATTCCATACTTTTGTGTGTGTGTGTTGTTTTTGGTGCTTTTTTTCCCCCTTCATTATTCTTTGTGAGTGTTGTGCAAATGAGAGAGTTGTATGTCTGACTTGAAAGTTAGGGGAGAAAAAAAGTCGCTATATTTGGCTGAATATTTTTTTCACATTAACATCTGTTTTGTTGCTAGTATAAAGATAATCAAGTTTTACTGTTTGTACATATCTGTTTCAGAGATCTGACTTGTCATGAACACATTCATGCAGAAATGAGAAGTTTAATGGAAGATGAAGATTTTAAAAAACATGTCAGCAGCAAGACAGCCTGTTGTTAATGATAGAAGGGGGAGACAAAAAAATAGTGCTTTTTTTTTAGACCTCATTTAGACTTGGACAGACCTCATTTAGACTTGGACAGAGTCCCTTATTCATGGAGCTTAACTTCACATAATATTCCTTTTATTCATTGACAGCTGTATTCTTGGTGCAGTCCAATGTGTTTGCCCTGTCACCAAAACTATAGAAAACAAATTCCTTCCATACTAAATGTTTACATAGGATTAGATGAATATTTTGGCCAAACAATATAAGGAATAGCACATTGGTGGCAGAAATGTGGATGAAGCCATTGACTTCAGTTATTGAGGAAAGATGCTTACAATGGTTAGGACTTGTGCTTTGGATGACTGATGACTTATTACCAAACATAGCACAGAGATGGACACCACAGGGAAATAGGAGTAAGGGTAGACCAAAAGAGACATGGAGAAGAAAAGCAGAGAGGATGTTGAGTGATAGAGGGCTCACCTGAATGGGGGGGGGGGGGGAGAAGGAGGGTGGAGGCTCAAATACAGTTGAGTTGAGCAGCAGCTTTGTATGAGAAGTTGGGTCAGTATCAAGTAGCCTTGATACCTGCACCCAAGAAATGTGTTAAATTTACTGTTGTATGCTTGTTTTTCCTGTAAACACTTACTGTACTCATGATTCCTTTAAATCAAGTGAAATCAAAGTGTTGTTTTTTGTTTCACATATTTTTGTTTAAACACACAACCTTAACCTGTTTGCATTTTCCTTGATTTTTCAAACACCTGTCACTCTGTTTTCATTATTTTAGGGGGACATTCATAATGGAGTATGTTGGTGAATTACTGGACTATGAAGAGTTTGTACGTCGCACAAGGCAGTACTCCAAGGCCGGTCTAGTTCACCACTACTTCATGGCACTAAATGCAGACGAGGTTGTTGATGCAACACTAAGAGGCAGCATTTCTAGGTTCATCAACCATAGCTGTGATCCAAACTGTGAAACTCAGAAGGTAGCAGTGTCACTTGTGTTGTGTGTGCCCCAGGATGTGTAATAAATAGGAGCGTCTGCTTAGGGGAATGCATCATTAATATCTTTTTTGCTGGAGAGGACATAGAGCATAGATCTCTTCTCTGTTGTTAGGCAGGCAAAACAAGACTGCTGCAACTGTTGTGATGCTTCTTGTGGCTGATATGCTCTTTTACAATAACTGATGGATACAACAGTGGCATATGCCATGAGATAAAAATAAGGATAGAACTCATGTAGCAGTTGAACTTAAAAGCATTTTCTCATATTGGCTTCAATAACATGGTTTCTAATATATTTGTCAGGTTTTCCATTATATTTTGGCACATGATCTATCAGACAGTAGATCTTCAGCTTCAGACCATTAAACTTTAGGTGATGAAATGTAACTCTTCTGTAGCTTTCCTTTTTTCGACACAGTACCAAACATAATCAAACCCTTCAGTGTCCAGCAATCAAAAGAATGAACTTCAAATTTCTCATAAATTTAAAATCTGTCCACATTCTTTATTCAGAGTCCATCATGTTTCACTTTGAATTTTGTGAATAAACACAAATTTGCAACTTGTCATAGTTGTAAAACACTAGAAACTAAACTTTATCTCATGGCATATACTAATATATGGAGTAGAGTTTGATGTGTCTTCTAAGGTATTGAACTCTACCAAGTAACTTCTTCTTGGAATCCTTTTAATTTTCAGACAAGAGGATAACCAACTTTCTATTCAACACAGAGTCTGTACTTTAAAAATCATGACATTGTTCACTTCAAAGAGCACTGGCTTGCAGTTACCAGGGAAATAAAAGAATAAGAGTTTGGTGTGAAGAAAAAGAGAGAGAGAGAACACCATTAGCTGGACTGAATGTGCTTCTGGAAGTATGAAAGGAGGGCTGAGACTTGGCCGTGGCCAGCTCTTGTTCACTAGCACCAACTGTCACTCAAGCTTACATTTATTCAACAGTTTTCTTGTGATGATACAGCAGTGCAAAGATTCTCTCTCTCTCTCTCTCCCCCCTTCTCTCACTTTCTGCCTCTCACTCTTTCTCTCTCACTCTCTCTCTCTCCCCCCCTTCTCTCACTTTCTGCCTCTCACTCTCTCCCCCTCTCTCTCACCCCCTCTCTCTCTCCCTCACTCTTCCTTCCTCTTTCTCACCCTTACCTTCCCTTTCTCTCTCTTTCACTCTCACTTTCTCCCTCTCTCTTTCTCACTCTTTCCCTCCCTTACTCTCTCCCTTACTTATTCTCTCTCCCCCCTCTCCTTTTCCCTCTCACTCTCTTTCTCTCTCTCTCCCTCACTCTCTCCCTCACTTGTTTTCACTCTTTCCCTCCCTTACTCACTCTCTCCCCCTCTCTCTCCATTCTCACTCTCTCTCCCTCTCACTCTCTCTCCACCTCTCTCTCTCTCCCCCTCCCTCTCTCTCTCCCTCACTCTCTTCCTCTCTCCCTCCCCTCTTTCTCCCCCTCTGTGTGTGTGTAGGTGCTGGGTTTTTTTTAACGCTTCAGATAAAACATTTCTGTTTGTCTTCTACAGTGGACAGTTAATGGGGAGCTGAGAGTTGGATTTTTCACTAAAAAGCCAATCAAAAAAGGGGAGGAGCTAACTTTTGACTACCAGTTTGAGCATTATGGGTAAGATATTTGAGATTAATGTAGTTTATAGTTGCTGCAACTTGTTATGCTGACCATACTTTAATAGAATTACACGTGAGACAGACTGCCCCACAAAATTATCCTTATTATTTCCTGAAATGGCTAACATATTCTTGTTTCAAAATTATATTCTAAGATAAGAGAGGCATTACCCACCTGCATTCAGACACAGCTGTCTCAGAACTTGATGTGATGTGAATAGGTGGATATAAAAAAAAAGGGGAGTTGTTTAACTCTTCCCATGCCACAGGAAGAAAAGTGGACGTTCAGTTACTTGCCAGTTAGTCTTGATGTGTTAGGGGGTATAGTTGTAAAATGGAATGGAAAACAGTATTTACATGTACTTCCGTGTACTTATTATGTTTCAAAGTATAACTAAATGTATGAAAATTTCATAAATGCAGAGTTTTATTTAGGAAAAAAAGAAGTAATGTGATGTTTTTAGACAGTGACTGTGCCCAGCTCACCATCGGCTAGGTCTAGATCTACACTACTTACCATCTGAGATGTCTAGATCTACTTGTTGATCTCGTATTGTGATTCTGTGTTACATTCTCGCTAAATTAATGTCTGAAATAACCTCCTAACTACTTCTCCAGTCATCTAAATATGTCTAGATCTACTTGGGATACATTCAAGAGCAGTGGGATGGTCACAGGCCCCTATATACATCATCAAAAATTAAAAATTTTCCATGTTTCTCTTCTTTTTTCTCGCTTGGCATCGCTTGTATCTAAGGACTTTTTCACCATTTTGAAAAGTGTTACAGGAAACGTGGACGAAATATGTACAATCTAAATGTTACACCGGTTCTTATATTGAAACAAACCATGATCGAAATTCTGACCATTGGCACGCATGGGGGAAAACGGAAGGATCGAAAATTCGATCGATGGCACGAGAAGAGTTAATGTGTATTCTTGTGTTCAAAGAGTCCTTAGCAGATGATGATCATATTGCATGTCCATTCATATAAGTACATAAAGCATTGTCAGTAAACAAAACATTTGCCTAGACCAGTGTTTCTCAGCTATTGGGGGGTGGGGCCACAGAACTTGTTGAAAGGGTCACAGAAAAGTGTGTTGTAAGTACTGTCTTGTTGGTAAAGAAAGTACTTGTAATCCTCCCCTGTCCATATCTGAAGCAGAACTTTTGCCGGTCTACTTCTTAATGTCAGACTTTCTGTTGCCCAGGTATCAGTGGGTCTTTCATCCTGGTTGGCTTCTTCTTCATGCTTTTAGCAACATTCTGACTATCGGGGAGACCATTTCATCTCTGCTTCCAGCGATTGACAGCGAGTAACTATTTAAGTGAGCCTCATCACCATTCTCAACAGACAACACAATGAAGTCTCCCTACATAGGCTCCAAGTTCCCTTTCTTGTTGCATTGTTATCAGTGTTAAAACACTTGTCAGTTGAACCATGTTATTCAGTTAATGAAATTAACCTGATTAAGTAAAACAAAGTAGATCATTACTAAAAAGCTGGTCAGTATCAAATATAGTCTTTCATTTTTATTTTAGTACAGGTGTCCTTAATCTCCTACAGTTTTATAGAAGAGCAGTGAATCTTTGTGTTTTCAAATGTATTTTGGTATCCAAAAGTTTATATTAAATATTTTTTTATGGTAGCAAAAATATCAGTGTGGTGCTGTTTTCTTTCTTATCAGAGAGCCGTGGCTAGCCTGGCAAAGAAGAAGTTTGAATAGTAGAAGAGATTATTATGGGATTTCTTGGAAAACTGAAACTGTACATAAACAGTATTGGACTTCTAGAATTTGTTCAGTTTCCTTCTTTGGTAGCAATAAGTTGTGAATTAAAAGATGATGGCATATTCCTGTATGTGGACTGCTTGAAGCAGCTGAATTGTGATATGAAAGTTCATTTCTGTGTCTGCTGGATATGGATAGTGGATTCATTTGTGGTCAGTACTGCTGATGTTGAAGTAACATCATCAAACAGTAGATCTGTATGTGGTGCCCAAGCAAGTTTTTTTTTATTTTTGGTTTTCAGTAAGTTTCCATAGCTTTGAGATAGCTACCTATAGATGAGAACCAACAATACCTGCAAAATCTCTTGGATAAAGTCGCTAAAGGAACTGAACAGAAAGGCCTTACTTTGAACATCAAAAAGACAGAGACCATGGTTATATCTAAGAAACAAAGTCCACCAACATGAAGTGTAAAATTAAATGGAACTATTCTAAAGCAGGTGCAGAAATTCAAATACCTTGGAGCAGTAATAACTTCAGATGGGAAATGCAGAATAGAATAAGCCAAGCAAAGACTGCATTTCAGAGAATGAGAAACATATTAGCCAACACATCCTTATCAATGAATGTTAGAAAACAAATCTTAAAATGCTATATTGAACCTATCTTGTTATATGGAAGTGAATCATGGACAATAGGCAGGTCTGCACAAAAATCGTTGGAAGCAGCAGAAATGTGGTTTATTAGAAGGTTACAAATCCCCTGGACAGCAAAAATAACTAATGAAGAATGTATGAGAGGAGCTGGAGAGACAAAAAAAATCTTGTCAAAAAAATAAGATAGAGACAATGTACTTTTATAGGACATGCAATGAGAAGAGGGGACATTGAAAATATTATAACAACAGGAAAAATAGAAGGAAGAAGATCAAGAGGAAGACTGAGAGAAATGATACTGGACAGTCTGACGGGATGGTGTGAGAGAAGATCACTAACTGAGCTGATGGCCTGCATGAAGGATCGGGTACTCTGGAAAAGCATAATAGCCAACGCCAGTCGGCACAGCACCTGATGATGATGAGCTTTGGGAAAAGAGAAAACTCTGTTTTTGTGGAATTTGTCTGCATGATGTTTGATAGAATCAGTTTTCAGTCAAGTGAGTTGTATGTTAACACAGATATACACAAGCCAGGACACAGTGAACAGAGGTGATCTTTGTTTATCACTCACCACACTAGAACCTGACAAAAACTTGCATCACTTCACCAAGCTGAAGGCTCACATTAGCCATGTAATAAATGACATTAACATTAAAATTGTGTGCAATAAATCTCATTACTAAAAGTGGTATCAATAGAAACATATAGTCTGTTTACAAGGCAATGGCTAGTTTTTTTACCTGGTAGGTGAGGGCCACAGAAAAAAGCAAAGTCGGAAGGTATCCACAGGTGAAAAATAAGGTAGAGAAACACTGGCCTAGACTACAGAATGGAGCAGCTGCGTATGAAATGCCTCTAAAGATTAGAATTTATAAAGCATTTACTGCCTCAAAATTAAAACTCACCATCTCGCAGAAAAAAAAAAATGTGAACAACAGAAATGTACTCAGAGTAGATAACAAGTTAGTGGAGGAGGTAAACGAATTTGTATACCTTGGCAGCAGAGAAGTAGAAAATGGAGACAGCACATAGTTATGTTTGCTATATGAACAGCATATTTGTAGAATGTCCGGAATAGAGTGAAAGATGTATGATAAAGGGCAGAATGTCAGACGGGCCTGGGTGCCAAATTCTTAACCCTTTTGAAATAAAGATCAATCAATCAATCAATCAACAGCAGACTTACTAGAGCAAACCAGGCTTTTGCAATGCTGCAGACTCTATTGAAATAAAAAGAACTAAGCATAAATATGAAAATCAGGATATTTAAGAGTAATGTTCTAAGTGTACTACTCTATGGAAGTGAATGCTGGAAAATCACCAAAACCATAGAAAACAAGCTGAATTCTTTCCAGACTAAATGTTTACAAAGAATTAGAAAAATATTTTGGCCAAACACCATAAGAAATAACATCTTATTAGCAGAAATGCAGATGAAACCACTGACAACAATTATTGAGGAAAGACGATGGCGATGGTTGGGACATGTGCTCCGAATGACTGACAACTCACTACCAAAAATAGCACTAAGATGGACACCAAGGGGAACAGAAGTAAGCGTAGACCAAAAGAGACATAGAGAAGAACAACAGAAAGGATGTTGAGCAATAGAGGGCTCACCTGGGCAAGAGCAGAAAAAAAGGCGAAGGACAGGCATTTGTGGAGGACCCTTGCGGAAGCCCCATGTGCCCTGGGCACTTAAGGTTCAGAGAGAGAGATCTCGCAGAAAAGTGTAATAAGCTTGGTGACTGAGCTTGGACTTAAACAGCATTAAGAGTGTCACTATTCATCTCAGCGACACCAAAAACTATGGATTCAACACAAATATCGGTCATTTTCGATTATTTTTACATGTCACCCCCAGCCCAAGGCCCCCCCCCCCATGCCGATGGGAGCTGAACTTGGACTTAAATGGCATCAGGAATGTCATTGTGCATCTCAGCGACACCAAAAACTATGGATTTTACACTAATATTGATTGTTTTCGATTATTTTTACGTGTCACCCCTGTCCCACCCAACTCCTAGGCGCCCCCCCCGCTGTGCCGATGGAGGCTGAACTTGGACTTAAACAGCATTGAGAGTGTCACTATTCATCTTAGTTACCCCAAAAAACAAAGGATTCAACACTAATATCGGTCGTTTTTGATTATTTATACATATCACCTCCAGACTGAGGCCGCGCCTCCACCCAATGCCACTGGAGGCTGAACTTGGACTTAAACGGCATCGGGAGTGTCCCTATTCATCTCAGCAACCCCGAAAACTGTGGATTCGACATTAATATCGTTCATTTTCAATTATTTTTACATGTCACCCCGACCCCTACAGGTCATAGGGGGTATCCTAGGGATGTCTTACCCCAACAGGATTTCTTTCCAGATTGTAAGTCATATGTGTACCAGGTTTGGTTAAAATTGCTTCAGGTATTCCAGCATGATGCTTGGAACGTACATAAATGCACACATTCATTTATATATATAAAATACTGTCCTCTGCATTGTCTTCTATGTTTATTTGTTCCGTATATTGAGTTACATCATCATCACCACCTTTCACTCCATTGGGAGTGTAGGCTATGGATGAAGGCTCTCCAGTCATCCATATTCTTGGATTTATTCTCTGCTTTCTTCCATATGTACCCCTTAACCCTGAACACTGTCATATTGTACCATGTCCAAGTATTTCTAGGTCTTCTTCAATTTCCCTGAAGATTCCATGTCAGTGCCTGTCTTGTCATGCTGGTGTCTGGTTTCCCCATTGTGCAGCCAGTCCACCTTCATTTTCTAGACATGATTTGTCAGTTCATAGGCTCACATCCTGCTCTTTCCCAGACCTTCTTGTTCCTGATCTTGTCCTGCCATTTAATGTTCATGAATGTTTGTATACTCTATTGCATTGCCTTAGTCATCACTCATATCTCCTAATCATATAGTACGAGTCTTTACATTTGTATTAAAGAGCCTAAATTTGATTCCTGTTTTGATGTTCTTTGATGCCCATATTTTGTTAAGTTGGCTAAATACCATTCTGGCCTTGGTTATTCTAGATCTAACATCCTTTCCCATGCATTTTTCTTGTTACATTGAAAGTGAATTTTATTCACAGAGAAGCTCAGAAGTGCTACTGTGGTGCAGAGAACTGTCGTGGATACATAGGCTTAGTGAAATCTCCAACTCGTAATAACAAGAGGAAGGAGAAGAAGAAGAGAGAGATTTTTAAAGATGAATTGGTGAGTTTCACATTTTTAAATGCCAGGAAATGCAGAAAACCATTTGATGGGTGGCTAAGAGTAAAATTTCTCGGATTCATTTTTTTACTGGGTTTATTTTCATCACTGATAGGTCAGTGACAATATCTGTAGACAGATCTGTCACTAGTTTGTCCAGTCCTTTGTCTCCAATCAGCTTTCCTTGTCTTTATTTTTCTGTAAATTAGCTGAACTGTCCATATTTTTGTCTGTCTCTCTCCCTCAGTTTATTTTATTTTCCTTGAATTTTGGGCTCCCTTCATTTCTTTCTTCCTCCAAGATGTTCAAAGAATTTGTATTTTTTTTCCCTTGTGATGTTAGTTTGTAATGTTGAAACTGCTTTAGAAATGGATGTCTGATTTAAGTGTTAAACAGGACAGAATATTAGACTAAAGGTATGTTATTATGGTTTGTTAACAATTAATTGATTTGCTATGTTTGGGTGTTTATTTTTTTGTACATGAATTATCTTCTAATATGTTATGAATTATGGAGTTAAACATTGATTAAGCTTTTCAGTGTTCATTCAGTGTTGTCAGCAAATCATGGTTTTGCACAAATGGAAGGTAAATGGCAGCTGAACATTCAGTGGATGGATTGACAGATGGATGCAGTGATGGATGGCGGATAAATAGATGGATAGCTGGATGGATGAACAGATAAGACATTTAATGAGATGATCAGACAGACAGACTAGTTTCTGTTAACAGTTATAGCATCACTTTCATATTCATGCTTCTAGCTTGTGGTTCTATTTCTCTGGATATGCTATTAATATCTGGTCATCCAGAAAAATGGAAATACCTAGCACCAAGTTCAACATTTATTTCATCTCAAAATTTAATATAATTTATATTATCCAGCTTCTCCAAAGGATAAATGCCAGTTAACAGTGAATTCTCATGCAGGACTGGTAATTCTGAAATAAGCATTTCATCAAGCTGTGATTTCACTGGGGTTTTTTTTTTCATATTTATTACAATTCCACTTTTTTAATGCTCAGTTATTTTTAGAGGAATATTAGCCAATTAACTCTAACCTTCCAGACAGCACCGTAACACATACATTTTTTTTTTCAAATCGTAGATGTACATGTATTTCATTGAGAAATGATGTCATGCAGTTTTTATCACCAGTGGTCATAAATTTTATTACCTCAGAACAAAACCCTATGTTGATAGTTATTTTTTTTTTTCTGTTTAAAGTCCTATTTAAACAGCCTAAATGTCATTCTGAGTGATGGTTCACATAGGCATGCAAGATCTACCACCAGCTCTGTCAGAGCTGTTTGGAGGGTGAAAGAGTCAAACAGCTCGTGGTAGGTTAAGAGCCAAAAATAGTTTTAAGAAATATTCAGGATGCATTTAGTACCGTAAGTTTTTAAATTGTTTGAGGTTTCATTTTTGAAGAGCTCATTTTCTTTGGTTCGTTGCCTTTTTGTTCCCTAACAAATGTTAGGAGCCAATTTTTTTTCGATTGAGTCAGTAGGATCTTGTCTTCAGTCGGTCTGTGGCTTACTTTACTTGAGAGGCAGTCTTCTAATAGCTGTGCTACTCATGCATACATTGCGCTTATTAAATCATTATTTTAAATTTGTGATATTCTTTTATTGTAAATTAGTTTAATCTTCACTCATGTTGTGTATGTTCCCAGTTGGAGGAAGACATCAAAAAGCTGTCGCTACTTGATGGAATGAGAAACAAGAACCATGTATTAGAACTATGCAGGCTTATGGTCCGAGCCGAGAAGGTTCAGCACAGAATTGCCATCCTCAAGATTCTACAGGTAACCTACAGGCTTGGAATATGACAGGTTTTTTTTTTCCTTCTTCCTTTTTCATATGTTTCATACTATATGCTTTGTGTATTCTTAAAATGCTAACTGTGTATACAATATTTAGATTTACAACTTTATCTTTTGTCCCCTTATATTTTTAATGTATTTGGTAAGGGCATTTGTTAAGGATGCAGTGTAAGTGATTAACATTATCAGTGTGCGCTTTTTTCTAATTGAACAAAATTTGAGAACTTTAATTTTTAGAATGCAGTAAAATCTCATTATAATGGACTTTAAGGGGACTAGTAAACTAGTCCATTATATCTAGTCCTCTAACTAGTCCTCTATATCCAGAGTAATATATATATACAAGTATATTCCTCCCCTTATCAGTAACATATATGAGGCTGGGACCTGCAGATCTGGTCCCTTATTACTAGTGCTCCATTATAACGTATGTTCACTGTACTTCATTTTGTTTTATATTTTAATCTCAGCTAAATCTGCGGTGCATTTTCTAAGAAGAATTTTCTTATCCCTGGTGATCAGCATTATCCTGCATGCAATATTGTCAGTTATTAGCTGAAGAAGGCTATATGCTGCCTATATAGTTAAGAGGATAGCAGCTTTCTAAAGTAGATTTTCTCAGACATGGATAAACCTACTAAACTAGATACATTTTATCGGGCGTAGATAAGCCTTCTAAACTAGATAGATTTTATTGGGAGAGTAGTAGCCTTCTAAAGGAGATTGATTTTGCCATATGTGTAGCAGCTTTTTAAAATAAAACATTTTATCAGGAGTGAAGCAGCCTTTTAAAATAGGTTGTGGATATTTTTTTTTTCTGCACTGTTCTTTCCCATAGACTACTTTAGGAGCAGACAGTTTACCTTAACAGAAGGTTTCATTCTTCAGTTTTCTAACATTACGAGAATTTACTCTTTTTTTTTTTTTTTAGCTCTTTCCGTGCCATGTGGGTCATGTAAAACCCAAAGTCGATTCTGACTTCCACGCCTTTGGTTCCTATATTCCCACATGTTTTGTTTCGTATAACTTTAATTCTCATTTTGGTTCGCACATTAACTGCTTATGTCCCTTTACAAAATGGTGGAAGAGTGATTAGTTACAACCGATTCGAGCGAGAAAAACGAAGAGAAACAGAGAAATTTCAATTTTTGGTGATGTAGATAGGGGTATGAGCATGGCCTTTGACCAGACCACTGTTCTTGAATGTATCCCAAGTAGATCTAGACATATTAGATGACTGGAGAAGTAGTTAGAAGGTTATTTCAGACATTATTTAAGCGATAATGCAACATAGAATCACAATATGAGACCGACAGGTAGATCTAGGCATCTCAGAAGGTGTACTGTACATCTAGACCTAGCCAATGGTAAGTTGGACACAGTCATTGTCTAAAAACATCACATTACTTCTTTTTTTACTAAAAAACTCTGCATTTATGAAATCTTCATACATTTAGTTATATTTTGAAACATAATAGGTACACGGAAATACTGTTTTTCTTTCAATTTTGCTACTATATCCCCTATACATATCAAGACCTGCACTTTTAACTTGACAAAAACTGAACCTCCGTGTTGTGTCCCCCTGGCACGGGAAGAGTTAATCATTGGATTATCCTGGTTTTAATTGGTGGCTTTTTTCAGGACACAACAGAAAGTGCATGTCTTAGATTGTTTCTGGATTACCATGGACTCCCACTGTTTTGGAGCTGGATGGCGGATATTGGCACAACTGATTACTCGGCACAAACACAGGAGCTCAAGTTACTGGTAGGTCATGTAGCGCATAAAATACAACAAACACAGGAGCTCAAGTTACTGGTAGGTCGTGTAGCGCATATAAATACAACAAACACAGGAGCTCAAGTTACTGGTAGGTCATGTAGCACATAAAATACAACAAACACAGGAGCTCAAGTTACTGGTAGGTCATGTAGTGCATATAAATACAACAAACACAGGAGCTTAAGTTACTGGTAGGTCATGTAATGCATATAAATACAACAGCCGTTTCAAATGCTGTGAGCCATTGTCTTGCATGTCACTTAGTGCATTGCAGTAGGACCAGGTTTTCCAGTGAAAGTTGGTGAAAACAAATAAAGTTCTCTGAGAAGTTACAGAACAATGAAAACTAATTGAAGCCATGTGGAGAAGGCAGTCAAAATTCTTTGGATGTGTCATGAGAAGAAAGAAGTACCTCCAAGTCACTTGGAAAACTCAAGGGATAAAGAAGATGAGGTGTGTAGCAGAGAGAAAGATGTCTTAATTGGCAGACCAGAAAAGGAAAGACAAGTAAACCAGCTGGAAGCACCAAGACCACATGGAATAGAAGAAGGCATGATTGTCAAAGCCTACATTCAAGGCATGGCACGGCACATAATGAATGAATAATGGAGAAACGACAGGTTGTTGAAGACAATGTAATTATGAAACATATAATGAACTGATTTGCTATAAAAATTCATGCCATTTGATTGAAATAATAAATAAAATGAATGTTCCTTGCATGATATATTGGGCGTGAAGACGCTGTCTGATGAGGCAATCAGCGACCCATAGCTGATATGCTAACATCAGGATTAGCAAACCATAGCTGACCAAGACCCTGTCCCACCTCTCCATTAGTACCCCTAGTAATAAGCATGTCCTGGCTAACAGGGAAGGGATCGCTATAGTCCCCATGGTGGTGGAGTCTGCTAAAGAAACATTGCACACTCCCTGCTTTTTAGCTGTACTGTGGGACTGAAAAAAACAGCTGCCATAACCTGCTCCCATGCGATACGATGTTGTGCTTCAACTCCTTCACAGCATCGGCTGAAAGTACACCAGCTCCCAGTTACAGGGAGGTAGTACAGGTACATGATATATTTGAATGCTGAAGGAGTAAGTGCTTTGTTCTTCTGAGTAATTCTACTCCCAAAAAAATATATGATATTGACTTTATGTCTTGCTCATAAATATGCAGTCCACAGGTTTTGTGGTCAGTCATTTCTATGTTCTTTGTTTTATGGGAAGTGTGGGAGTTTTATAAGAAAATACATGATGATAAAACTTCACAGCTGAACTAATCATAGCATGTGCGCTTTTAATTTAGATGCTGTCTGTACTGAAGAGCCTTCCAATCAGCAACAGGACAGCCCTGAGAGAAAGCAAAATACCAGATGTGGTTGAAAGATGGGCTGTTGCAGCAGTGGTAGCAGCAAGGAAACCACCACCTCCCCCACCACCAACTTCTACTACCACAACTGTGGTAAGCGTTACCACAACCGACAGCATGAAGAGGGCAACTGTTGTGGCTGACAATGAAGCTGATGTTGCCTCATCAGAGACGGCCGTCTCAGGAGGGGAGGAGGCAGCCTCCACGGAAGAAGACAGAGAGAAGGCTGTGGCGGCTGAGCCTGAAGCAACCACATCTTCCGAGTCCTCACCGCCGGCTTCACCATCCCCAGCACTTCCTCCCCTTCTCAGCAACATTACTCCAGTTTCCATTCTGGCCTCAGCCAAAGATTCAAGAGATGCCAAGAGAAAGAGAAGAGTAACATTTGCTGAAGTTCCAATAGAGTCTCAGTTTTCTCCTGAGCCAGTAGAGGAACTTGAGGAGAATGATGACATCTCATCATCTACACAAAGTACTGAGCACAAGGAGGGACTAGAAGGTAAACAATTATTGTTTATATTTTCAGACTATTTTCAGTGTTTCTCCCCCTTTAGGTGACTGTTAAAGTTCATATTTTGCTGTTGATACCTTTGTTGAGGATAACAGAGAAAACAGCACAACAAATAAAACATTTATTCATTCATTCAGCTTTCTGAGCCGTTGTGGCTCATTGCCACAGACAAGACTTGTCTTCCTTCCTCTTTGTTCTTAGTCTTATCCTGCCAGTTGTCCACTCCGATGGCTTGTAGTTTGTCACACCACTATTGTCACACCACTATTGTCTTGGTCTGTCTCCATTAATTGCTTCTGTATAAACCTTGTTCTTGTCCGTCATCTCTAATTGTCTGAGCCATCTCAGTCTATTGTTTTTCATAATGGTAGTTATAAGTGGAGACTGGAATAGCGTGTAGATCACACACACAAAACAAAAAAAAAACAAAAAAGACCAGCATATCTAGCAGAGATCTGCTTGTTTGGAAGAGCAGTACTAAATGGTCTTGAGATTATGAAGAACACAAAGGGGAAGGACGGAGAAGCATAGTCCATATATTCAGATGAAAAAATAAATCATTGTATGATAGGTTTTCTGGGTGGGGGGGGGGGGTTAAAGAAAACTAAATTTAGAATTAAGTCCAGTATTGGTGGAGTTACCGCGCCTAGAAAATAAGGCTCTGTTCTAGAGCTTTGTAACTAACTCATTGTAAGAACAGGGGCGTATAGCTGTGACTGAAATATCCTCATTTGCCCTTGTTATTCTGTTATTTGTACTGCCAAGGTATTGGTCCGAATACCTTGTTGGAGATGTCATTCAGGTATTGGCAGAATTGATCTCCTAATCATAAGCCAGTCACACTTATATGCCATGTTGCAGTGTTTGCATATAAAGGTTAAAAAAAAAATAAGGTAAAGACAGTCCCATAGCAAATGCCAAGGGGATGAAGAGTTAGAGACCTCATTATGCTGGGCCATTAGCTTATGAGAAAGGGTGGCCAGTTCTTTTCCTCGCTGCCTTTCCTTCCCAGATATTCTCTGGTACCCATTTTACGAGGCTGGGTCGACCTTGGGGGCCATATTTGGAAAAAAAAAAAAATCCAGCTCAGCTGGGGATTCAAACCATCAACCATTCGGTTGCTAGACAAGTGCTCTAACCACTAAGCTAGCCAGTCCCATATATGATACTGTGGGGTATGCAAGTGTTTGCTGTGGGAGATACGAGTAACCTACTACAGGAAGCTCTTAATGTTCACAAATAATCTAAAAGAGTGTGGCTATCAGCAGTTTACCATTTGGCGTCTGAGGGCCTAATCTTACATGCAGTTTTATTGTTGGCAGGTTATGTTGCAGCCAGCGGGGATGCAGGATTTGGAGCCTCGGAGGGAAAGCTGTTTGAGCTTAACCCTGGGGAGGTCCTGTCCAGCAATGTGGCGGACTCTACTAGCTTTGATAGGAACAGCAGTGCAGGGACATTCAGCGATACGGACAGCTCAGACACTGAGTCTTTGATCAAGGATCCCCTGGCCTCTCTTGCTGCAGAATGTATATCACTCTGGAGCTCCTTGAAGGTTTTTGTGCTGTATATGATGTGTCATTTTCATCACTTAGTCATCTGTTAGCAACAAAAGTTACAGTCATCCATCATCAGTGGCCTAGTGATGATGATGGTGGTGGTGATAAGATGACTGCCTGTCCTGACTTTTTGTTTTTTGTTTGCTCATGTCCCCAAGCTGTACTCAAGAAAATGGCCATTCCTCTCACTGACACCCATTGTCACATTTTCTGAGTAAACGTGACCACAATATAGCAATGGCAGTGTGCGTGAGTGGTGGTTGTTTAATGTTCTTACTTCGTTCGCTGCGATGTTAAATATCAAGGACTTTTATCAAGAACAGACTGGTGGCCAGACAGGACATAACTGGCATCAGAGGGACATGTGTGCTCTCTTCCTGGAAGTCACATAAGCTTCCGAGTGACATGAACTCTTCTCATAAACTCTAGAGATAGCATCTTATGTTTGTCTGTACTTCTGCGGGTCTGTTAGAATTGCTTTGTGTGTAATTGAGAGATTTAGCTAAGAACTGTGTGAGGCACTTGATGCTGTATTAAAATTTTGTTAGGCCTCAAGCGAAATTTTATATGTTCAGCTGCAGACAGAGGTTATTGTTTAATTTTTGTTTAATTTTTTGGTCTTGTCTCTTTCCTCACGTACCTTTCATTGTGGGGGGTGGGAGAGGGCACGCAGATAAATTCTTGACAAGGCTCAGTGACTTGCTACATATAAGGGAATATTTCAGGTGTCAGTTATCACCTCCATCCACCTCCTTCATGGGTGGCCTTTCCCTCTGTTACCTCCCATTCTTAGTATGGAGTTTGTTTTTTTTTTAATTGTTTCTGGCATTCGTGTAACCATGGCCAAACCACTTGACATGTTGTTTCTAGATTAAGTGTAATACTAGTGTTACTTCAAGCCTTGCTCTAACTGTGTCATTTCTGGTCACTTCTTGTTACATCTGCTATTCTTGCAACACCTCGTTTGTCATGATGATTTTCTTCAGCATTAGAAATTTTGTAATTATTTATTTTATTCTACATTTTCTAAATGTTTTAAACATTTTGAAATGTTCTCTCATCATTTTTGAGAGATTCCATCCATGAATTCATTGCCTCTGTCTGGGGCATAGGCCATCATCACCAAGGACTTTCCATTTATTTCTGTCTGTCCTGGGATGCTTCTTCTATCCATCTCCATGTGTAGTCCATCTTTCTGATCTCTGCTTCAAGAAAACTTAGCGAGATGTTTCTAGGTCTTCCTTGTTTCCTCTTACCCGGGGGATTCTAGCTGAGAGCCTGCCTGGTTACATTAGTGGTAGGCTTTTGAAGTGGATGTCCTATCCATCTTCAGCGTCTTTTCATTATCATTTCTTTCACTGTGGGTTGGTTCATTTTCTGCCATAGCTCTTCATGGCCATCTGATCTCTAGGCAGGTGGTAACAAAGGTCTGCAGTCTCCTGATACGGCTGATGCTGTCCATGTTTCTGATCCATACAACAGAACCAATTTGAAATTTGTGTTGAACAGTCTTAAGTTTTGTTGTTAAGGATATTCCCTTGTCCTTCCACGTTTCTCTGCTGTAGAAATGCTACTCTAGTCTTCCCATATCTTGGTGTAATATCTGCTTCTGTAGCACCCTCTCTGCCTATAATGCCGGCGAGATATGTGAATGTGTCTGGTTCTTCTAATTTTTCGTCTTCTAAGCTGATTGAATTTGTATTGATTGTGTTTATTCTGAGAATTTTTTTTTTCCACCATTAATATTTAGTCCAGCTTGTGCCAGTATGTTGGTGAAAAGGGAGTTTGGTAGTGACATTTAGGAAAGAGAGGAAAGGAGATGAGACTTGAGTGGTGAAAACATTGAAAAATTATATATAGATATAGAGGGGGATGCCCTTAGATACAGTTCTGGTGTTTTTATTTAAAAAAAAAAAAACAGTATTTTCATGAAAATAACTGTTGTCTTCCATCATTGGTTCTTATCATCATTTTTTTTTCTTATTGTATTTTATCATAAAAGCCATTATAGATAATATGGTGGCGAATTTAATTTGAGTAAACTTGACATCTTTTCCGACTTTCTCACAGTGTTTATTACATATTTTTCTTTTAAATAACAGATGTTTTATCCAAGAAAGAATTGGAAACTTCAGGTAAGTTGAATGTTTATGTACATTGTTTTCTTGTATTATCTGTGTTTAGCATGAAAGTTTGAGTTTCAGTTGAAAGGAATGTTTATATCTTAACTATGTTTTCTTGTATATAGTAATCTCATTATGGTTAACTGTTGTTTGGCTGTGTAATAAAACACTGATTTGTAAAAAAAAAAAAAAAGGTAAAAGTACAACACCTCATTTCTGTCACACAATAAATATAAGTTGTATCTCTTCCTTATATACGTGTGGTGTGTCTAAAATGTTCAGTGAAAGGTATCAGAAAACAAACAAAACAGAAGATACAAACAAATTACCTTTATTGGCCTCCAAAATAATTGCCATCCTTCACATCACACTTTTGGCAATGTTCATAAAGCTTCTGGAACAGTTGGCAAAACAAGCCTCTTTAGGAATTGATCACAGAACCGCTGTCACACATTCTTAAATTGCCTCCACATCCTAAAAACGTGCGTCTGTTGTGATGCTTTTCAGGCAGGGATACAGAAAGAAGTCCAGACAGATGAGTTTCCATGTGGCAGTGGAGTCCAGACTCCAGAACATATCCTACAAGAGTGCCCAAACCATGCAGACCTTTAGTGTGAGACATGGCCAGAGGACACAAGCTTGGGGCAAAAGCTTTGGGGCTCCTATCAGGATCAGGAGAGGACTGCGGGCTTTGCCATGTCGACAGGTATCAGGATCTGAAGTGACCAACAATCTCAAACGCAGAAGAAGAAGAAAGAAGTCCGCAAGTGCCAGTTCAGAGGGGTACGGCGGATGATCAAGAACAGCTATGCCACGCTGAGCCAAGAACTGATGCACACGGATCATGTCTGTGTTTCTGCTTGTCGACAGCTGACCTGAACGTTGGTCATCCTCACTTGTTTCCTTCCCGCTGTGAAAGCATTTGAACTAGTCATAAACACATTTTCTGCTCACGGCTTCCATCCCGTACATTTACACGTTTCATGCATACCGTTTTCACCAGTGTGTAGTAGAACTTGATGTTCGCTCATTGCTCTATGACCTTACCTCTCACACTGACTACGTTCGACTGCCTGCAGCGGGTTCACCCTGTCGGTCATGTGTACTCCACACTAGGTAGCACTTCTTGACGTGTCTCTGGATAGCCCTGTGCATGCCACACACCTGGCCCATGTTGCCTTTGAGATACTGGACCATTCACTGAACTTTTTAGACACACCTTATATAGTATTTTGTTTTTGCTTTTACCTGTTCAGTTGTGTATTTTCATCATTTTCTGTTTTGACAGCCATCAGATTCTTGCCTCCATTAGTAGAGGTCACATTTCAACAAGACAGATTTGGAAAATCTTATATCGCAAATTCCTATCAATTTTTTTTCACAGATCCTTTTGCAAACTGGAAACGGAGCAAAGTGATAAGATTATCAAAGAAAAAATTTCTTGAAGATGATGAAAGGTAAGGTGGTGTCAGGCAATGAGTAAATAATTTGTCTTCACTATAATTTCCATTTTTACTAATTAGACTTCAGCTACCACTTTAGAAATGACATAATAGAAAGGAAGGTCACTTTTCCAGATGATAAATATAGAAAATATAATAAATTCCATTGTGAAAAAATATTACGTTTGTATTAACATTATTAATCTTTTTTTTTTTTTTTTGTTGGTGATTGACAGTGACATCAAATTTTACCAGTCTTTTAGTTTGAAATTTTACCAATCTTTTAGTTCATTGCACTTTATATAATCACTATTTTTTTCTAGGTTAGTTTCGTAGTTCAGTCTCTAATTTTTTACTGTGCTGAGTTTGAAAGGAGTCAGTAGTCATGCTAGTGGGATCTTGAAACCATGTGGGCACTGAAGATAACCCAGAATCATTTGTGTGGAGTCACCATTTGAAAAGTCTTCAGAAATGAAATTCAGTCCTACACCACATTTAGTACCACAAAGTATTAGTCTTCATTTTTAATGGCCACAGATTGTGATGAGGTACCTACTCTCATTTTTTATTCCTAACACTAATATCAGGTACCTGTTTTCAAACAGATTGACTGAACCTGACCTGTAGCTCATTCAGTTCCCATGAGAGCTAGTACATTGTGCAGGACTGCTATTCTTCTTTATCTAGATTTTTTTTATTCTTGTATATGCACAAGACTACTGTTCTTACAATTTTCTTGTGTAGGAAATAATATTCTTACAATTTTTTCTAGGAAACCCAACACACCTAAGATGTCTAAGGAGGAACGCAGACAATTATTCGAAGCTCAGGTCAAGGCAGAGGACGAATTGGCAGCTCAAGCATATGCAGAGGAGTACCACCGCCAACAAGAGGCATATGTACTTCACCAACAGAGGCTTCTTGAGGACCCTCAGTACTTCTACTTCCACCAGCAGCAGCAAGGGGATCCCAATTTTGCTGGGATTGATCCCAGCATGGTTCCACCTGAGGGTCTTATAGATCCTGTCACAGGACAGTCCATTCCAAGTGACACACTCCTCGATCCCCTCACAGGGCAGCCTGTCATTGATCCCAACACTGGGCAGCCCATTATTGACCCAAATACTGGACAACCACTTCTGCACCACCATCAGCAGATTGACCCTAACTCTGGCCAGCCTGTTCTGCTGCCACATCATGTAGATCTCCAGACAGGCCAGCCTCTCCAACACATAGACCCACACACAGGGCAGCCTGTTCAACATCTGGACCCACTCACTGGACAACCTGTCCAGCACCTAGATCCACTCACAGGACAGCCAGTCCAACACATAGATCCACACACTGGTCAGCCTCTTCATCATATAGACCCTCTAACAGGGCAGCCCATTGGATCACAAATTGATCCCATCACTGGTCAGCCTATTCAGCTTCAAATGGACCCACTCCTGACCCAGCCGCTCCACCCACAGTTTGATCCACATTTAGGGCTACATCAGCATTCAGTTCAGGCAACTTCAGATTTTCAACATCAGGCAAGTAAAATTTTAGATAACATATAACAGGTTCGTTATTTTTACACAGATCCTTAATTTTGATTCAACCATACTAACATATGCATGATGCAGTCATCTCCCCTCTCACTCATTTGTTAACAGCATCTGTGGCATTCACTTCAAGGTTTGATATCTGACTGTAAATCTACCTTTTTCTCCTCTATACGATTTTCCCATGTTTTGATTTCAATTGAACTGATAATGATGATCGTGTGATCAATGTCTGTAATATGATTTTCCACATTTATAGTGCCTAGTCTTCTTTTTATACCATCCTGTTTTATAATAGTTTCAGTGATTAATGGCAGAGGGAAGGTTTCAATGAATGAAGAGAAAGGAAATGTTTTCAATGAATGGAGAGAGAAGAAAGGAAGTTTCAGTGAAGGAAGAGATTCAGTGAATTAAGAGAGAAGAAAGTATGTTTCAATGAGTGAAGAGAGAGGATAGAAACTTTCAGTGAATGAAGAGAAAGGAGGTTTCAGTGAATGAAAAGAGAGATGATGTTTCAGCTGAGGAAGAGATTCAGTGAATGAAGAGAGATGATGTTTCAGTTGAGGAAGAGATTCAGTGAATAATGATAGAGGATAGAAAGTATCAGTGATGGATGAAGAGAGAAGAAAGGGCGCTTCAGTTGAAGAGGAAATTCATTGAATGAAGAAAAAAGGGTAGAAAGTTTCAGCGAATGAAGAGAAAAGAAAGAAGGCTCCAGTTAAGGAAGAGATTCAGTGAATGAAGAAGAAGGTAAATATGTTTCATTGAATGAAGAGAGAGGAACGTATATTTCAGTAAATGAAGAGAGTATATTTCAGTAAATGAAGAGAGAGAGGCAAGGATGTCAGTGAATAACAAGAAAAGAAAGACAATCCAGTGATACAAGTGGAGAACAGAAAATTTAAAATATGAGAGTACAAAAACAACAAACATAAAACCTCAATGATAAAATGTTATAGATCCAGCAGTTTGAAGGGTCACGCTTTTCATCACCATGCAGTGTTGCAATATTTGCAGATGTTCTTGTTTTTCAACTGTTTTATTGTTATGTATGTAATGTACTTTTAATAATATATAATAATAATGTTTACGAAGAATTAGAAGAGTATTTTGGCCAAACACCGTAAGAAATAACATCTTGTTGGCAGAAATGCAGATGAAGCCACTGACAGCAGTTATTGAAGAAAGATGGTGGTGATGGTTGGGACATGTGCTCCAGAACACTGACGACTCACTACCAAAAATAACACTGAGATAGTACCCAGGGGTACAGAAGTAAAAGTACCCCAAAGCAGACATGGAGAAGAATAACAGAGAAGATGTTGAGCAATAGAAGGCTCACCTGGCCAAGAGTGGAAAAAATCCCAAAGGACAGGCATTTGTGGAAAACCCTTGCGGATGCACCATGTGCCTTGGGCACTTAAGGTTCACAGCAGCTTGTATTGTACTTTGGTCTAGCTTCAGTGAAAAAAGGGTGGTACAGGTGTTAGTGGGGGTTGTTCGAAGGAATGTATGGTGGTTTACAGTTTCTTACGAGTATTGACACATTGAACATAATGGAAGATGATGTGGCTAATTTCTGTTAGTGTTCTGCAGAACATTGAAAACTAATTTAAACCGTATTGACAAGGAAATTAAAATTCATGAAAACCTGACAATCACTGGAAAACTCAAGCGCAAATAAAAGAAAGAAGAAGACTGAAGATACCAGAGCGAACTGAGCAAATAGCACAGGGGGAGAAATCAGTCTGATTAAAACTATCATGAACTGCACAAGATAGAGATGCATGATCTCTGTTTGCTGCTGGAATGGCATCTGATGGATGATTATTCTGAATAAGTTTAGACTGATTTGGGAACCTTTCTTTCTTTAGCCTCATGTCACAGTCTTTTGTTCAATATTTTTTATGTGAGTAGTTACAGAACTGTTGATGTCTGAACTCACCAGTCATTGTCTAATCTTATTATCATCAAAAACAGCAGCCTTTTTTTTTTTAAATTGATGAGGAAAAGAAATGAAAATATAATTTTAGTTCAACTATTTTTCCTAGTGAAATTTTACCAGCTTGTGAAAATAAAGACAATAACCCGACCTAAAAAAAAAAAAAAACATGCCACATAGAGGGTATTATCATCGAAAATTATGTGACGTATGTTTTACCTTTGCTTGTTACATCTGTGTAAGATTAAACCTGGAATCTCCTTCCAGCGGACACTGTCACATAGTGTTGGACAGTTGGCGAACTTACAGTTTTATATACGGTGAGGTCGAGTTCAAGTTGACCAGCGGTGCTTGGCATTTAAGTTTGATGTTCGGAGCAAAGTTGACCCTGCCAGATACATGGCACTGTTAAAAGTTCCAGCAACCAAAACCTGGCCAAGATCTTGCACTCTGGTTCTCATGGTGATGGAGTCTGTAAAGAAGCTTAAAGTTAGCCACCATAACCTACTCCCAGTTTGTGTTCACACATTGACTGCTAAGGATATCCTATTCTCAGTTCCAAGAAAATACAAATTTGATGTTTCGTTCGATATCATCTTGTGTTGGAAAAGTTAGGTGCACTAAGTCTTGAGCTTGTTCTTGGCATACGTCAGGCTGCATCCTGTTGTTAGATATTGTCTACCCATTTGATTTGTTATCAGCCTCTCTCTGTTTTCCTCCCCTTTCTTTTTTTCCCTTGAACTTTCCTTTGTGCATGTGTTGGATGATAAGACTTTCAGTATGGTAAAAATACTTCATATTTTCTTACACTTTTCGTAAGTTTCATTTGTTCC
Organism: Achatina immaculata; assembly: GCA_009760885.1. NCBI lineage: Eukaryota > Metazoa > Mollusca > Gastropoda > Stylommatophora > Achatinidae > Lissachatina > Lissachatina immaculata. The sequence continues at coordinate 16,381,323 of CM019714.1, read as the reverse complement.
AGTTTTTCTTTCATAACCATGATCCACTCTTCTGTGCTGTTTCATGGTCATGAAAATTAATTTATGCTGATTTTATAATAATCAGCAGTGTTTGATTTTGACATTTTTTTGTGACGTGTTTTAACACGGCAAAAATTCTTTTGTAATGAGAGGTTGATCAGCAACATTTTTTTCTGTTGCATTCATTTACAGCCGTCAGCACAACATTTGCCAGTCACAACGACACAAAGTCGAAGTCTTTCTGAGTTGGAGTTAGAAGAGGAGGTGCCGCCACCTCCATCACCTCCCACAGTTCCAGTTACCAAACTTCCTCCAAACTGGAAGACGGCCAAAGATGCAGAAGGACGAGTTTATTACTATCATGCTTTCACAAGGTGAGTCACAAACACTAGACTGTTAAAGTATTTTTGTTACTGAAACCTGCAAAATCTGTATATATTGTTATAGAATTGTAGGGTTAACAAGGGTTTGCTTTCACTTTTGTCTTAATATTGTGTAAGTGGCAGCTGTATTTGAACTCAAAGTTAGTTTCAGGGTCCCTCTAGGAACAACTGTGTTAAGAACGCACTTATCTTAACATAGTCTTTGTGAGACAGGGAACATAGATCTGTTTGCTTAAAAACTCTGACCTACTTCTGTAGGCCAGAAACCTGTAGCAGTCAACACTAATTGTAATTGTTATTTTTATAAAATGTAATGTCAGGTTGATGGATAGGTGGGAACATGGAGATCGCCAGCGGGGATGAGGAAAATCTGGTGTGAAACCAACGAATCCAGGACGTGACAAGCCTATGGGTCTTTACAGCAGTGGCTATCAGAATGATGTATACAAAACAGCCAGCAGAATATAGGTGGTGGGGAATGGATACTTAAGTACAGCCACCAGAGGCTGGAAAACAAAGTTTTGGCCAGGCCAGCCTACACCACTGTCTTCATGGCAGTCTGAGCAAGACCACAGTATGCCCTAGCAAGGAAAGGTGCTGAAGTCGGAGGTATCCAGCCAAAAGGCGCATCACAAAAATCAGGGTACCACACATCATCGCCATTGTGTGTACGAAGAAGTTCCAGAGTGTCTGGATAAATTTGATGTAATAATGTTGGTAATAAATACACACATATATTGACTTTTTACTGACTTTCATTTGAAAGTCTTTTCTCTAAAACAGAAAACAACTATGAAACAAGACCACTGTCAAGATGCCTACAGTTTAGTGCTTCAATGTTCCTTATGCTTTAATAGTGAACAAATAGAAGAGTTCTTCACCCAGCATCTGCTGCCAGGAGAATCTAGCTCATAATCACAAGATGATCCACCAAATCCCTGAGAGCATTATGTGTTAGTTTTTATTTACAAGAGTATCATCATCATCATGTGACATGTCTTTCCAGAATGTTGCCCCTTTCACTACCTCCTTCAGTGCCAGTCTTGATCGAGTTAACCAAAATCTCACAATGACATATTCAGACTTTCTGTGATGTCCTGAGTCCATCTGCGGCAAGCTTGTCCATTTTCCATTTTGCCAGGTACAAGAATAAGGACGGAATAATAAAAAATACAGAAGATGCCAGTTGTAGAAAAAAAGCAGCCTCATGCCAGTCGTAAAAAATCTGGAAAGTTGGACCAAACTTTAATGCTAGAGGAAGGGACATTGCAACACGAACATGACTTTTGGTAGATGTTCAGTCACGCAGATAAATTATTGAGAGAATCGCTCAGTAAAATGATGCTCGGCAATTTCCAAAACTGATATCCACCTACTTCGAAACCATCTTGAAGGAGAAACAAGTCATTGTGATTAGAAAAGTGGGGTAAATGTGTAGTGATAAGGGCCTTAGCTCCAGCATTCAAGTTTCAGAGATACAATGAGCGTTTCTAATGTGATATTTTTTAAGTTTTCGTCATGTGTACGGAAGCAAAGGGCGGTAACCATTTTAGAGACACTTATTAGAGCTAGTATACCAATTCTTCCTCTCAGTGCTCCTATAAGCATGCCACTTATTTACTTCAGTTTTTGCAGTGGGAGAGAGGAAAGACTGACTTATTTCCTCATGGTGATGGAGCCTGCCAGGAAGGTTGCTTCTGGAAACTGCTACTGGAATTTTGTTTAAAAAAAAAAAAAAAAAGTTAAAAACACGCTGTTACTTAGTCTCTGTAATATTAAGTACTAATTTGTTAAGGTCTTCACCTTGACATCAGCTGTTAAGAAAGGTCCCATTTACAGATAAGGTCTTCAAGCAAGCAGTTGGTTTGATGTGACATAGTGCTACCATCATGTAAGTCAGTGGCAGATTAGCATGTAACTTTCATTGTTCTGTCATCTTTCAGACAAACTCAGTGGGAGATGCCGAACTGGGAGGAAAATGATGATGACTCGGATGATATGGATCTGGATCCTCTACCTGCGGATGAAATTATTAAAGTAGGGAGTAAATCCTGTCCATGTGTTGTGGGAGTATAGCAGATAGTGGGTAGAGTTTGTTGAGTGAGGAGAAAAACTGAGGAAGTGGTGAAATTTGGTTTCTAATTTGCATTTATAAAGTTTTATCAGTCTTCTGTACTCCCAGTGGAGCATAAGGCATTATCAGATGTTCCCTAGCCAGTCCTATCTTGAGCAAGTCGGGATACATCAAACCATGCCTTTCCTGCTTTCTTTAGTTCTTCCTGTTTTGTTTGTCTCCATGTTCCTAATGGCCTACCACACTTTGTTTCTCACTCTTTATTTTTCCTTGAGGGTGTCCAAGTCAAGGCAGGCAGTATATGGGTGTCTTGTTTTGTTTTTTTGTTTTCATTCGTAGTATGTGGCACAGCCATTTCCATCTTTTGACTTATTTTTTAGTTGCTTCAGTGATGTTTTTTAATTGAAAGATGTAACAAGATCAGGTAGTCAGAAGTGATATTTTATGTGGTTGTTCTTGACTGAGGAGCAAACATGACTGTACTAAAAAGTACAAGGACCAGAGATTCTGACATGACTGTACCAAAAAAGTACAAGGACCAGAGATTCTGACATGACTGTACCAAAAAAGTAAAGGACCAGAGATTCTGACATGATTGTACCAAAAAAGTACAAGGACCAGAGATTATGACATGACTGTCCAAAACACTTTCCCCAACTCTTTGTGTTTCCTCTACAGTTTCTTTGGGTTGTAAAATTTAAGTTGCCTCTCTTCATACACCGAAAGAAGATAATTCACTTTCAGAAAAAATGTTTGTTTGTCATTCACTTGTGTGAAAATATTTACGATTACTCTGGTCAACAGGCAAAAAAGAAGACGACAACAGCTGCAGCGGACACATCCAGTGAAGTGGCCAGGAAGATTAAAGATCAGTTCCGCAGTAAAATGTCCAACTTCATTGTTGCTTACCTCAATCCATACCGTAGACAGGATTGCAAGACAGGACGCATTGTATCCACAGAAGATTTCAAGCATTTGGCACGAAAGGTTAGAAATTTTTGTTTTTTTTTAAAAGATAATATCTGTTGTGTTATTCTTGCAAACTTCATGGGCCAGGATATGGAGTATATGCTGTAGTCTGGTTATATTTATACGTTTTCACTAATGTTGCATGTTTCTTACTGCAAAACTTGAGTGAAGATTATTTCTCACTGTTAAATACATATGGGAAGTGATTGGTTGTCACAGCATTGTAACTGAACAATGATTGGTTGTCAGTGGCAGCCTAAACAGGCAATGGTTGGTTAGCACTATTGGTCTGATAGGCAACGATCGATCAACATCTGTCTAATTTTCTTTGTCAGCATGTATATAAGAACTCATTTTGTTCAAACTGATAATAATTGTTGAAGGACATCTCACAGTTTTTGAACTGCAATAACTTCTTATTAGAGACTGATAAGTTATGCATTTTCTGAGTACAGATTTTTTTTTTTTTTAGGGGTGTGTGTGTGTGCGTGCATGAGAAAACAGTGAGTGAAAGACCTGGATGGTTACTTTTTGTTTTTTAAATTTTGTTGTGGTTCGTTAAATATTGCAGTTTTAAATAAAAATTATATTTTCGTTTCTTTTCCTATCATTTTTGATGGGTTACAAGTCGTTTTACATAACTGCTTTAACTCTTTCTCTGCTGGAGGGAAAAATGCGGACGTCCCAATCTGGCCGGACAGAAAGCGTGGGTCTAGTATAGTTGTAAAAATGAATTAACAAATTATTTCCATGTATTATTATCACGTATTATGCATCACAATATCTGTAAAATATGTAGTGTGATGATTTTAGCTGATATTTGTGTACTACTGCCCGTCGGTGATGCCTAGATTGACTTGTATCCGAACTTGTCGTGTGGCATACTAAAATAATGTCTGAAATAACCTTCTAAATGTAATTTATTTATTATGTAACTACTTCACCACTCCATCTAGTAGTCTAAATCTACTTGGGATAAATTCATGAACAGTGGTCTAGTTGTTTACCTCTGAAGTCACACAGAAAAAACATTGATATTTTTTCGTTTGATTGAAACATTTGACCCCTGTTGTTAAGAACGCGTTCAAAATAGTGACATGGGTCACCAGACATGTGCACTAAACTGTTTACAATCAAAAGTTACACCAGGTTTTTAATGAAACAAAGCTAGTGTACATATAAGTATGTTGGCAGAAACTTGACAAACTGAAAGTGTTCATATAAGTACGCTGGCAGGGGAAGAGTTAAATGTGCAGCAGTTGGTTGACATATTAGTCTCAGTGAGCAGTGATGCATTGATTATCACAGTTCATATCAAGGGTTCATATTCCCTACTTCTGGTAAGTATGGGACTTTTATCTCAAAACAACAGCTGAAAGTGTTAATATTTAATAGGACTAGAAATAGGACAGTTTTACAGTCAGTGAAGGAGTATGTTGATACAATGGACGGTCCATGAGGGGATGTATAGTTGTTAAAATAAAGGGTTAATAACTCTGGCCAAGGTATTCTAAACTTGGGTTTTTGCACGCACAGTAAATATGACCAGAGAAGCTGAAGCTGCTACACAGGACACAGGTGAACAAACAAAACAGTGAGAGTCTAATGAAATGAATCGATGCTTCACCAGTTGTTAGTTGTGTGGGGCATGATTACAAGATTGTGAAGTTCATGGGACAGTATCTTTCCACTCTTAGAAGTTCACAGGACAGTAATCTGAAATCTTTCCACTCTTAGAAGTTCATGGAACAGTAATCTGAAATCTTTCCACTTTAGAAGTTCATGGGACAGTAATATGAAATCTTTCCACTCTAGAAGTTGATGGGACAGTAATCTGAAATCTTTCCACTCTAGAAGTTGATGGGACAGTAATCTGAAATATTTCTGCTCTAGAAGTTCATGGGACAGTAATATGAAATATCTCCACTCTAGAAGTTCATGGGACAATAATCTGAAATCTTTCCACTCTACAGCTGACACACCATGTAATGTCAAAGGAGCTCAAGCATTGTCGTCATGTAGAGGACCTTGAAGTCAACGAGAATGTCAAGGCCAAAGCTAAAGATTACGTCCGCAAGTATATGAGCAAGTTTGGGACCACTTTTAAGAAGTCATCATCACCTCATCCAGATGAATCCACTGTATGACAGATGTTTTTGAAATAATGCACAATAAGTTAATTTTAAATGGCAGAAATAGCATACATGATGCAATGAAAATATCTGTGAAATTTTTATCCTGATAGATAAATTCTTATGTAAGAATCTTGGAGCGAAGTTAAGAGTGTCATTTTTAACTATTTTTTTTTTTTTAGCATTTGATTTTGTGAATGGGGTCATGAGTTCATTGAGCGTTTACTCAGTAGTTTCAATGATTGAAGACAATGGGCAGCTGCTATTATGTTTCAAATATTGATGGATCTCACTTTTCATTTTAATTATAAGAGAATTTTTATGTGACAGGAGTTTTGTGTTGAACATTGAACAGGTTAAATGGGTGTTTATGCCTGTGTTCATCTGCTGTGCAAGCGTCACTGGGGTGAGCAAACTGATGTTTTGTACTACTCACATTTGTGAACTGATGTTAGGATCTCTTTCTCAAGGTCTCTGCCAACAGGTGTAGGATATCATGTCCTTCCACCACCCACGATCCCTTGTACATCTCAGCAGGCTTTACACTGAGAATTTCCCATGCCAAGATGCCAAACTATCAAACATCTTTTTCTGTCTCTAACTTTGAACTTCTCTGTTGCCATTAGATGCTCTAGCCCTCCTCTCCAAACATGCCCCACAAATGTGGATTGTCATTTTCTGATCTTTGTTAAAATTTTCCTTGTTTCCTCTGCATCTTTCAGAACTTCCTCGCGCAATTTTCTTGCTGTCTGTGGGGCCGTCAGCATTCTTCTTAAAAACCACATTTCAGCTGATTCCAGCCTTCTCTGTATTTCTTTACTGACCGTCAAAGCTTTGCATCCATAGAACAGGACTGGTTTCATGTTAGCATGTGTTTATGTTATGCTGATTATGCTAAATTGAGGAGATCTTAGTAACAACCTCTGAACCCCCCCCCCCCCCCCCCCCACCCCAACCCAAATTTCTGAGTGTTATGACTGAAAGGCATAGATAATATTTTCCTGCAGTGACAGGGTAGGAGAGGAATATGCAGGGAAAATCTTAATGCACAAAAGTGGAGCCACAATCAGAAAAAAAAAAAGTTGAGAAAACGCTGCTAAATTATTCATCATCCTGTGTCATGAAAGGTGGATCTCCCAGTTTGCTTGTGTCTGTTGCTTCCCCAGTAGACCAGGCCAGCCTGTTTCCTAGCTTTCTCTTGATGTAGTTCACCTGTCAGTATCATTTCTATTAGCTTTATCAGCCTTCAGTATTCCTTACTACTTGCTTTTTATTTTTCCTTTTAGTTTGTTCCTCGTTTCGTTTTTTTAATAACTTCCCCCCCTCCCATTATTCTGTGCATCCATGTCAGAGACATATAATTTTTTATTTTCTTGTTCAGCAACTGTGTTTCAGCAGCATAGATTAATGGTGGGCTTTTATAACACGTCAGTGCCTGCCTGGGTGGTTAGTCCTGTCATCTCCCACAGCGAGGTCAGTGGTTCAAGTCCAGCCAGAGATACCCCCCCCCCCCCAACCAATCAACCAGATGTAGAAGTGGGTACCTGGGTGGTTAGTCCTGTCATCTCCCACAGCGAGGTCAGTGGTTCAAGTCCAGCCAGAGATACCCCCCCCCCCCCACCAATCAACCAGATGTAGAAGTGGGTACCTGGGTGGTTAGTCCTGTCATCTCCCACAGCGAGGTCAGTGGTTCAAGTCCAGCCAGAGATACCCCCCCCCCCCCCAACCAATCAACCAGATGTAGAAGTGGGTACCTGGGTGGTTAGTCCTGTCATCTCCCACAGCGAGGTCAGTGGTTCAGGTCCAGCCAGAGATACCCCCCCCCTCCCCAAACCACTCAGATGTAGAAGTGGGTACCTGACTTCTGGAGCCAGAAAGTATGGACACTAACACCATATCTCCTAAGTGCTCAGTGACATGATAGAGCTGCCATTTTTATACATAACACTTAGAACCAGACATCATTAGCTGTCATTTCTTTACTGAGGATCATTATCTTCCATGAGAATTTTGTAAAGATGCTGTCCTATTTTCTGTGTTATGGTTCTTGACATAGTCTTGTCCTCATTGTTATATATACATACATGTCTCTTCAAAGCTTCTGCATTGTTTAGTGTGTCACTTGGTCTTTATCATCTCTTACTCTTCTCATCTCTTTGATCTGGCACCTTCCATCATTTTATTTTTACCTGTTAGCTGTAACTGATCAGAAAATGATGAGAACCTAACTTTTGTTAAAGATTTCTTAAAACAAGTCAGTTCTGATGTGTCATACCTATGTTGGAGATTTGTTAGACAGGACAGTTTTAGTATTCCAGCCACGTGCCAAACTTTCCTAAGAGACTGGTCAGAAACACAGTAATTCACTTGGAGTTAATTATCAGGTCTTTTGTTAAAATGTTGTTTATAGATTTCTTGCAGTGGTCAGAATAGAAGGAAAATGATTAGCAAATAAGCAGTAAATAAATCAGACATTGCAGCAGTTTCCAGAAATGATTAGGTAAGTGTTAAAACAATCATATTCTATCGGCACTGCTCCCTTGAATCACACGTCAAATATGTTATTTCTTATGCCAATGGGTCTGGAGTTAGTTAGAGGAAGTGAAAAGAAAGAGGGCATGTCAGTGTAATCACTCGCGCGAGCTCGAATGTCTGTATCAGCTTTGCTGCATGCCTGCGTCCCATGTTATTTTTCAGTATCGGCTGTGTGTTAACTATGATATTCAGTGAAGTCTTCTGAGCCTAATAAACGTGTCCTCGGCCAAACAAAAATATAAACCAGCCAACCTGAGCGTTCTTTGAAATGTACAGAAAGAGGATGTGGCAGCTTGGAGAGACAGTGAATTCCCTGATCAGCAGCTGTATTTCTGTACACACTGGTGTGTGTAGTTTACTGTTAACAGCAGACTTTGGTGCGGTTCAGATGGAACCACACTATGGACCTGGTGGATCTAGGATCTTACTGTTGCAAGATTACAGGAAATATGTTACATTTGTCCATCCCTGTTCATGGGAATGTGGACTCTTGTAACCTTGCACAGCTGTGTGACCTATGAATGTTTAACATTATGTATTGATATATTTGTATATTTTTAAAAAAATGTCTTGGCCAAACCTTATGATTGTTTCATATGAATAGAGCAATATCAGTGGCTCGAGAAAAAAAATTTTGCATTTTTCTAATATTGTACAATTTTTTTTTTTCAATACAAATTTGTTTTTCATGGACCTACATTTTAATTTCATGAGTGGCTGTAACCGAGTTGTGATAGATTTATAAATTCAGTATGAAATATTAGTTCCATAAGTTTTCCTTGAAATTTGTTTCTGGGTTCCTCAGTTTGTTAATAATTGTGCTGTTGTAATGATTGTTTATATGTGAGCTGCTGTACGCAAGCTGTAATTGTAAGATTGTCTGAGATTCACATTTGATTTTTGGAACTTGCATTGAGTCATATTTTTAATGATTGGTACAGTTATTTCATATAGTTAATATTTCATATGGTTAATAATTGTTCAGGCATAATGTTATTTTTCACTGAATGCTAAATGTTTCGGTTACTGCTACTGTTATGTTTATTATTATTTGTTGCTGTTTCTCTGTATTATCATCATTTCACAATATTTGTCTGTGTGTGTATACGGTGCCGAAACAATTTAATAAAGTGTCAGGTTTTCAGCATTTAGATCTGTGTCATTACTTTCAGATTTTCATTGTGTTGATCTGTTTTTCATTCTGTTTTTTTTACCATAAAGATGTGTGTCATTACTTGTAGGTTTTCAGTGTACTGACCTGTCTTTCACTCTTTTTTACCATAAAGATGTGTGTCATTACTTGTAGGTTTTCAGTGTACTGAAAAGGTGATGGAAAGGATAAAGTGAAGTTTAGTCAGTATGTCCAGTGGTCTCGCGGCGAGAGTTACTCATACCATGGCACCTCTGCTCTAGAGGCCGGCCACATCCGATATACACCCAAACTGGTGAAATATGCCTACACTGGCTTAAACCAGGGGTGAAACTTGATGGCTACGCATGTCACGGTACCTCCACTGATGCCTAAACCAGCTCAACCCAGGGGTGGAAGTCGCTAGTGGCGAGGATTCGTACTCTTGGACAAAAGCTCCATCTTGGTCACATCTAGGAAGGGTAGCGGCCACACCCGCAAAATTCTGAAGTCGGAGACACTGGACCAGTGCAGTCTAGATAGGCAACCACCTCTCACCCGGCGGGGATGTATGCGTATCCTAATCACGCTGAGGTTTTCCGGTGAGAAAGTCCAACGCTGGACTGGATGGGCAACCACCTCTCACCCGGCGAGGATACACAGGTATCCCAAAACACATTGAGGTTTTCTGGTGAGAAAGTCCAACTCTAGGCTGGATGAGCAATCACCTCTCACCCAGCGGGGATATACTGATATCCAAAACACATCGAGGTTTTCTGGTGAGAAAGTCCAATTCTAGATTAAACTGGTGCAGCAAAAACCACGGTGTCATGCATTCCCACTTCTGAGACCCACCAAGAATACAAGCTCAAGCCCTGCGATGCTCTGAACCTCTTGTGGTCCTTTCGTGGATCTCGTGTGGACCACAGGACCTATCGAGGACCACAAGTAAATTCTGGAGGATCACGGGGCAGTCTTGGTATAAGTGAACGAAGAAAAAGAAGACCATAAAGATCTGTGTTATTACTTTTACTTTTTTTAGTGTAATGACCTGTCTATCACTCTTTTGTTTACCATAAAGATCTGTGTTATTACTTTCACTTTTTTCAGTCTTCTTTTTCTTCATACGCACAATGACGATGATGCGTGGTACCCTGATTTTTGTGATGCGCCTCCGACTTCAGCACTTTCTTTGCCAGAGCAGACTGTGTCTTGCTCGGACTGCCATGAAGACAGTGGTGTAGGCTGGCCTGGCCAAAACTTTGTTTTCCAGACTCTGGTGGCTGTACTTAAGCCCCTTTTCCATGTCAGATCCAGCATGCAATGCTGGCTGGCTAAATGGCTTTGAGACAGTTCCACAGAGACACCCCAACTTTGATATGATGAGTGCCTCAATGATATCCATTCCCTGCAACCTGTAGTTTGCTGGTTCTGTTTTGTTTACACAGCCATTGTTGTAAAGACCCATAGGTTTGTCATGTCCTGGATTCATTGGTTTCACACCAGATTTTCCTGATCCCCGCCGGTGATCTCCATGTCCCCATCTGTCCATCAACCTGACATTACATTTTACAAAAATAACAATTACAATTAGTGTTGATTGCTACAGGTTTCTGGCCTACAGAAGTAGGTCAGAGTTTTTAAGCAAACAGATCTATGTTCCCTGTCTCACAAAGACTATGTTAAGATAAGTGTGTTCTTAACACAGTTGTTCCCAGGGGGAACTTTCAGTGTATTGACTCATCTTTCACTCTTTTTTACCATAAATATCTCTGTCAGTGCATTCACTTTTTCAGCATATAGACCTTATTCACTACTTTCACTTTTTTTTTCTTTCAGGACACAGATTTTGTCACTACTTTTTACCTCCACATAAGTGATATCTTAGTACATTATGATATTTAATTTGTATTTACGGCTATTTTCGTGTTTGCCGGTGGTATTATGAAAGCAGGTGCATATTTTGTTTTGTTTAGGAGAGTTACTCATACCATGGCACCTCTGCTCTAGAGGCCGGCCACATCCGATATACACCCAAACTGGTGAAATATGCCTACACTGGCTTAAACCAGGGGTGAAACTTGATGGCTACGCATGTCACGGTACCTCCACTGATGCCCTAAACGCGCTTATACTGGGATGCCTAAACCAGCTCAACCCAGGGGTGGAAGTCGCTAGTGGCGAGGATTCGTACTCTTGGACAAAAGCTCCATCTTGGTCACATCTAGGAAGGGTAGCGGCCACACCCGCAAAATTCTGAAGTCGGAGACACTGGACCAGTGCAGTCTAGATAGGCAACCACCTCTCACCCGGCGGGGATGTATGCGTATCCTAATCACGCTGAGGTTTTCCGGTGAGAAAGTCCAACGCTGGACTGGATGGGCAACCACCTCTCACCCGGCGAGGATACACAGGTATCCCAAAACACATTGAGGTTTTCTGGTGAGAAAGTCCAACTCTAGGCTGGATGAGCAATCACCTCTCACCCAGCGGGGATATAGTGATATCCAAAACACATTGAGGTTTTCTGGTGAGAAAGTCCAATTCTAGATTAAACTGGTGCAGCAAAAACCACGGTGTCATGCATTCCCACTTCTGAGACCCACCAAGAATACAAGCTCAAGCCCTGCGATGCTCTGAACCTCTTGTGGTCCTTTCGTGGATCTCGTGTGGACCACAGGACCTATCGAGGACCACAAGTAAATTCTGGAGGATCACGGGGCAGTCTTGGTATAAGTGAACGAAGAAAAAGAAGACCATAAAGATCTGTGTTATTATTTTACTTTTTTTAGTGTAATGACCTGTCTATCACTCTTTTGTTTACCATAAAGATCTGTGTTATTACTTTCACTTTTTCAGTCTTCTTTTTCTTCATACGCACAATGACGATGATGCGTGGTACCCTGATTTTTGTGATGCGCCTCCGACTTCAGCACTTTCTTTGCCAGAGCAGACTGTGTCTTGCTCGGACTGCCATGAAGACAGTGGTGTAGGCTGGCCTGGCCAAAACTTTGTTTTCCAGACTCTGGTGGCTGTACTTAAGCCCCTTTTCCATGTCAGATCCAGCATGCAATGCTGGCTGGCTAAATGGCTTTGAGACAGTTCCACAGAGACACCCCAACTTTGATATGATGAGTGCCTCAATGATATCCATTCCCTGCAACCTGTAGTTTGCTGGTTCTGTTTTGTTTACACAGCCATTGTTGTAAAGACCCATAGGTTTGTCATGTCCTGGATTCATTGGTTTCACACCAGATTTTCCTCATCCCCGCCGGTGATCTCCATGTCCCCATCTGTCCATCAACCTGACATTACATTTTACAAAAATAACAATTACAATTAGTGTTGATTGCTACAGGTTTCTGGCCTACAGAAGTAGGTCAGAGTTTTTAAGCAAACAGATCTATGTTCCCTGTCTCACAAAGACTATGTTAAGATAAGTGTGTTCTTAACACAGTTGTTCCCAGGGGGAACTTTCAGTGTATTGACTCATCTTTCACTCTTTTTTTTACCATAAATATCTCTGTCAGTGCATTCACTTTTTCAGCATATAGACCTTATTCACTACTTTCACTTTTTTTTTCTTTCAGGACACAGATTTTGTCACTACTTTTTACCTCCACATAAGTGATATCTTAGTACATTATGATATTTAATTTGTATTTACGGCTATTTTCGTGTTTGCCGGTGGTATTATGAAAGCAGGTGCATATTTTGTTTTGTTTAGGAGAGAAAGTTTCTTGCCAAGTTAACACTAACACTGAACATTTCTAATCAAACTGAAAAGTTAAAAACTGGACAGTGTCATCTCGAGTCTAAATCACCGACATGAGATTAATTTTAACACTTCACATAAGAACGACACTTTGCAGAGTACTAACAGACAATTGCTGCTTGGCAATAAACAGAAAATGTTAAAGCATGACAATGATTTACTGCGTTTAATCAGTTGAAAAACAAAGTGGAACTGTTCACTGAATTAGAAATTATATCTGACTAAGAAGTGTTAGCTTTGTTTTTCTTTCTGAATTCTTCCCTCCAGCTGTTTCTTGTATTTGTAAAGAATTTCTTGAAAATCATCATCAAATTTGGGCAGCTCTTGAATAAACTCAGAGACCCACTTCACAGGTTGCTAGAACAAGGAAATCACAAGTTAGTAATGAAACTGAGAAGTGAAAGGTTAACTAAATGCCAGAACTGTGTGGAAATAATATGTAAACTAAAGGCTAGGAAACAGAACTGTGTGGAAATAATATTGTAAACTAAAGGCTAGGAAACAGAACTGTGAGCAATCACCTCTCACCCAGCGGGGATATACTGATATCCAAAACACATCGAGGTTTTCTGGTGAGAAAGTCCAATTCTAGATTAAACTGGTGCAGCAAAAACCACGGTGTCATGCATTCCCACTTCTGAGACCCACCAAGAATACAAGCTCAAGCCCTGCGATGCTCTGAACCTCTTGTGGTCCTTTCGTGGATCTCGTGTGGTCCTTTCAGGGACCACAGGACCTATCGAGGACCACAGAAGTAAATTCTGGAGGATCACGGGGCAGTCTTGGTATAAGTGAACGAAGAAAAAGAAGACCATAAAGATCTGTGTTATTACTTTTACTTTTTTTAGTGTAATGACCTGTCTATCACTCTTTTGTTTACCATAAAGATCTGTGTTATTACTTTCACTTTTTCAGTCTTCTTTTTCTTCATACGCACAATGACGATGATGCGTGGTACCCTGATTTTTGTGATGCGCCTCCGACTTCAGCACTTTCTTTGCCAGAGCAGACTGTGTCTTGCTCGGACTGCCATGAAGACAGTGGTGTAGGCTGGCCTGGCCAAAACTTTGTTTTCCAGACTCTGGTGGCTGTACTTAAGCCCCTTTTCCATGTCAGATCCAGCATGCAATGCTGGCTGGCTAAATGGCTTTGAGACAGTTCCACAGAGACACCCCAACTTTGATATGATGAGTGCCTCAATGATATCCATTCCCTGCAACCTGTAGTTTGCTGGTTCTGTTTTGTTTACACAGCCATTGTTGTAAAGACCCATAGGTTTGTCATGTCCTGGATTCATTGGTTTCACACCAGATTTTCCTCATCCCCGCCGGTGATCTCCATGTCCCCATCTGTCCATCAACCTGACATTACATTTTACAAAAATAACAATTACAATTAGTGTTGATTGCTACAGGTTTCTGGCCTACAGAAGTAGGTCAGAGTTTTTAAGCAAACAGATCTATGTTCCCTGTCTCACAAAGACTATGTTAAGATAAGTGTGTTCTTAACACAGTTGTTCCCAGGGGGAACTTTCAGTGTATTGACTCATCTTTCACTCTTTTTTTTACCATAAATATCTCTGTCAGTGCATTCACTTTTTCAGCATATAGACCTTATTCACTACTTTCACTTTTTTTTTCTTTCAGGACACAGATTTTGTCACTACTTTTTACCTCCACATAAGTGATATCTTAGTACATTATGATATTTAATTTGTATTTACGGCTATTTTCGTGTTTGCCGGTGGTATTATGAAAGCAGGTGCATATTTTGTTTTGTTTAGGAGAGAAAGTTTCTTGCCAAGTTAACACTAACACTGAACATTTCTAATCAAACTGAAAAGTTAAAAACTGGACAGTGTCATCTCGAGTCTAAATCACCGACATGAGATTAATTTTAACACTTCACATAAGAACGACACTTTGCAGAGTACTAACAGACAATTGCTGCTTGGCAATAAACAGAAAATGTTAAAGCATGACAATGATTTACTGCGTTTAATCAGTTGAAAAACAAAGTGGAACTGTTCACTGAATTAGAAATTATATCTGACTAAGAAGTGTTAGCTTTGTTTTTCTTTCTGAATTCTTCCCTCCAGCTGTTTCTTGTATTTGTAAAGAATTTCTTGAAAATCATCATCAAATTTGGGCAGCTCTTGAATAAACTCAGAGACCCACTTCACAGGTTGCTAGAACAAGGAAATCACAAGTTAGTAATGAAACTGAGAAGTGAAAGGTTAATAAATGCCAGAACTGTGTGGAAATAATATGTAAACTAAAGGCTAGGAAACAGAACTGTGTGGAAATAATATTGTAAACTGAAGGCTAGGAAACAGAACTGTGTGGAAATAATATTGTAAACTGAAGGCTAGGAAACAGAACTGTGTGGAAATAATATTGTAAACTGAAGGCTAGGAAACAGAACTGTGTGGAAATAATATTGTAAACTGAAGGCTAGGAAACAGAACTGTGTGGAAATAATATGTAAACTAAAGGCTAGGAAACAGAACTGTGTGGAAATAATATTGTAAACTGAAGGCTAGGAAACAGAACTGTGTGGAAATAATATGTAAACTAAAGGCTAGGAAACAGAACTGTGTGGAAATAATATGTAAACTAAAGGCTAGGAAACAGAACTGTGTGGAAATAATATGTAAACTAAAGGCTAGGAAACAGAACTGTGTGGAAATAATATTGTAAACTAAAGGCTAGGAAACAGAACTGTGTGGCCCCTGGGAACAACTGTGTTAAGAGCACACTTATCTTAACATAGTGTTTGTGAGACAGGGAACATAGATCTGTTTGCTTAAAAACTCTGACCTACCTCTGTAACCCAGAGACTTGTAGCAATCAACACTAATTGTAATTTTTATTTTTGCAAAATGTAATGTCAGGTTGGTGGACAGATGGGGACATGGAGATCTCTGGCGGGGATGAGGGAAGTCTGGTGTGAAACCAATGAATCCAGGATGTGACAAGCCTATGGGTCTTTACAACAATGGCTATCAGAATGATGTAAACAAAACAGAGCCAGTAGACTATGGGTGGCGGGGAATGGATATCGTTGAAGCACTCATCAGATTCCTCATCTCAAAGTCAGAGTGTCTTTGTGGAACTGTCTCAAACCATCTGACATGGAGAAGGCGCTTAAGTACAGCCACCAGGGGCTGGAAAACAAAGTTTTGGCCAGGCCAGCCACACTGTCTTCATGGCAGTCCGAGCAAGACCACAGTCTGCCCTAGCAAGGAAAGGTGCTGAAGTCGGAGTTACCCAGCCAAAAGGCGCATCACAAAAATCAGGGTAACACGCATTATCGCTAATGAAATGTCTCTATCTGCAGTTTTCAAACATGGTGCTCGCCCTGTGAAGACTAACCAGGCAGGTGCAGTGCCGGGCCCCCTGCCTCGAAAGGGTCCACCCAATGCTACTGGAGGTCCTCTCAGTTTGTCTTGTGGAGTCAGGAGACATGAGAGTAGAGCTACTGGCCAAAAAATACAACAGAAGAAAATAGCCAAAAAGCAAGAACTTAAAATAATGCAGTGGAATGCTGAGGGTGTCAACAGTGTTAGAGATGGCTATAGCAAAAGGTTGAACTAGAGAACATACTTTTTGCAGAGCAGGTAAGTATATGCTGCATACAGGAGACACACCTAACCAAAGATGCCGCCTTTAAAATCAGAGGCTACCAGTGCTTTAGATCAGACCGACAGGACAGAAGAAAAGGAGGAGTACTCACACTTGTTAAGAATAACATCAGCGCATGTCAGGTGGGAGTGTACATGGAAGGAGCCGAATACCAGATGATCCATCTAAAAAGTAGTAATACAGATTTCCACCTCCTTAACTATTACTGTCCTAATGACCGCCCACTTGCTTTAGGAACAATCCCACACAAAGAGAGACTGATGGTCTGTGGTGATTTTAACAGTCATTCCCAGAGCTGGGGCTATGACCACATAGACAAGAGAGGAAGTTGAGAGCTGGCAGGATGATAATGGACTTCTCCTGATCAACCAGCCAATAGATGCCCCAACATTTTACTCAAGGGCATGGCATACAAAATCAACACCAGATCTGGCATTCCACTCTCCAGATCTGAAGTGGAACATTACACGTGAAGTTGGAAACAACTTGGAGGTAGCGACCATCGACCAGTCTTCCTGACAATAGAAAATGAACTCCTTAACACCAGTAACCCTCTCCCCAGATGGAACTATAAAAAGCAAACTGGACAATGCTTGTATCCTTCAGGCCGCTCGTGAAACCATTCCCAGAGGAGCTTGCAGGGACTATAAACCATACTGGTCTAGTGAGCTGGGAAAACTCCATGATGACGTGGAAGCAGCTCGAAAGCAAGCAGAAAATAGACCATGCCAAGAACACCACAATAATTACCAACATTCTAAGGCCAAATTTCAGAGAGCAAAGCTGCAAGCCAGACGGGAAAGTTGGAGAGAGAAAACAGAGTCCCTAAACTTTGAAAAGGCTAGGAAACAGAACTGTGTGGAAATAATATGTAAACTAAAGGCTAGGAAACAGAACTGTGTGGAAATAATATTGTAAACTAAAGGCTAGGAAACAGAACTGTGTGGCCCCTGGGAACAACTGTGTTAAGAGCACACTTATCTTAACATAGTGTTTGTGAGACAGGGAACATAGATCTGTTTGCTTAAAAACTCTGACCTACCTCTGTAACCCAGAGACTTGTAGCAATCAACACTAATTGTAATTTTTATTTTTGCAAAATGTAATGTCAGGTTGGTGGACAGATGGGGACATGGAGATCTCTGGCGGGGATGAGGGAAGTCTGGTGTGAAACCAATGAATCCAGGATGTGACAAGCCTATGGGTCTTTACAACAATGGCTATCAGAATGATGTAAACAAAACAGAGCCAGTAGACTATGGTGGCGGGGAATGGATATCGTTGAAGCACTCATCAGATTCCTCATCTCAAAGTCAGAGTGTCTTTGTGGAACTGTCTCAAACCATCTGACATGGAGAAGGCGCTTAAGTACAGCCACCAGGGGCTGGAAAACAAAGTTTTGGCCAGGCCAGCCACACTGTCTTCATGGCAGTCCGAGCAAGACCACAGTCTGCCCTAGCAAGGAAAGGTGCTGAAGTCGGAGTTACCCAGCCAAAAGGCGCATCACAAAAATCAGGGTAACACGCATTATCGCTAATGAAATGTCTCTATCTGCAGTTTTCAAACATGGTGCTCGCCCTGTGAAGACTAACCAGGCAGGTGCAGTGCCGGGCCCCCTGCCTCGAAAGGGTCCACCCAATGCTACTGGAGGTCCTCTCAGTTGTCTTGTGGAGTCAGGAGACATGAGAGTAGAGCTACTGGCCAAAAAATACAACAGAAGAAAATAGCCAAAAAGCAAGAACTTAAAATAATGCAGTGGAATGCTGAGGGTGTCAACAGTGTTAGAGATGGCTATAGCAAAAAGGTTGAACTAGAGAACATACTTTTTGCAGAGCAGGTAAGTATATGCTGCATACAGGAGACACACCTAACCAAAGATGCCGCCTTTAAAATCAGAGGCTACCAGTGCTTTAGATCAGACCGACAGGACAGAAGAAAAGGAGGAGTACTCACACTTGTTAAGAATAACATCAGCGCATGTCAGGTGGGAGTGTACATGGAAGGAGCCGAATACCAGATGATCCATCTAAAAAGTAGTAATACAGATTTCCACCTCCTTAACTATTACTGTCCTAATGACCGCCCACTTGCTTTAGGAACAATCCCACACAAAGAGAGACTGATGGTCTGTGGTGATTTTAACAGTCATTCCCAGAGCTGGGGCTATGACCACATAGACAAGAGAGGAAGTTGAGAGCTGGCAGGATGATAATGGACTTCTCCTGATCAACCAGCCAATAGATGCCCCAACATTTTACTCAAGGGCATGGCATACAAAATCAACACCAGATCTGGCATTCCACTCTCCAGATCTGAAGTGGAACATTACACGTGAAGTTGGAAAACAACTTGGAGGTAGCGACCATCGACCAGTCTTCCTGACAATAGAAAATGAACTCCTTAACACCAGTAACCCTCTCCCCAGATGGAACTATAAAAAAGCAAACTGGACAATGCTTGTATCCTTCAGGCCGCTCGTGAAACCATTCCCAGAGGAGCTTGCAGGGACTATAAACCATACTGGTCTAGTGAGCTGGGAAAACTCCATGATGACGTGGAAGCAGCTCGAAAGCAAGCAGAAAATAGACCATGCCAAGAACACCACAATAATTACCAACATTCTAAGGCCAAATTTCAGAGAGCAAAGCTGCAAGCCAGACGGGAAAGTTGGAGAGAGAAAACAGAGTCCCTAAACTTTGAAAAGGATGGAAGGAAACTGTGGAAACTAATCAAACAGTTAAATGATGAGAGTACTGGAAGAAGTACAAAGGTTATACTAATAGAGGATGGGAAAACTCTTACAGGTAAGCAGGTAGCAGATCACTTTGCTCGCATTTTTGCACAGGACTGCAACATTGATATCCATCCAGAGAAGGAGTGTACAGTGCGCATCGAGCCACAGAAAGAGGAGGAACAAGTCAGAAAAGTGGAGGTCATGGATGCACCAATCACACGCAGTGAGTTAGACCTAGCAGTTAGTAAACTGAAACCAAGGAAATCACCAGGACCAGATGGAGTGTCCAATGAAATGATCAAGAACCTGGGAATGGCAGCAATGGGAAAGCTGTTGGATATTTTCAATATGTGCTGAAGCACAGGTAAGTTACCTCAAATCTGGAAGGAAGCAAGCATGGTACCTCTGCTAAAACCAGGGAAAAACAGTGATACTGCCTCCAGCTACAGGCCAATCAGTCTCACTAGCTGCCTATGCAAAACGATGGAACGCATCATTGACCTGAGGCTAAAATGGTACCTAGAAAGTGAAAACCTTCTCGTTCCACAACAAGCAGGATTTAGGCAGTACTACAGTACGGAAGATCAAGTGACCTATCTCTCTCAAGAGATTGAGGATGCATTCCAAGAGAAAAACCTTGTACTAGCAGCATGGATAGACCTGAAGAAATCCTTTGATAAAGTATGGAAAAAAGGTCTGCTGTGGAAACTAAGAAACTGCAATGTGAATGGAAGACTGTACAACTGGATAAAGTCCTATTTACACAATAGAAGAGCTAGAGTAGTAATGGATGGACACAACAGCCAGAAGTACTTCTGCGACACGGTGTACCACAAGGAGGAGTCCTTTCGCCTACACTATTCCTTGTATTCATTAATGACCTGGTCAAGGAACTTCCCTATGGAATCAAAGCGGCACTGTATGCAGATGATCTGGTCATGTGGTGTACAGATGAATATGCGACAGTTGCTACACAGAGACTCCAAAGAGCAGCAGACATCTTGACATCATGGACAAACAAATGGTGTGTAAGTATCAACACAGAGAAATCAAGTACCACTGTTCACCTCTCATCTAAACAGAAAGCAGGTAAGATCTTTGTAAATGAAATACCCTTAAGGATGGACAACCAACCCACTTACTTAGGAGTGACTCTTGACTCAAAACTGACGTGGAAGCAACACATCAACAGTGCAGAAGCAAAAGCCAGAAGAAAACTAGCCATATTAAGAAAATTGAGTGGAACCACATGGGGAGCTAGTGAAAGAATCCTCAAGAATGTATATCAGCAAAGTATTCTACCACATTTAGAATATGGCTCAACATCTTGGTGCACAGCATCAAACACTACGCTGCATAATCTAGACAAGGTTCAAAATCAGTCACTACGGATTATCACAGGTGCCATGAGGTCCACACCAATAGTAGAAATGCAGAAATAGTTGGTGTTCAAGCGCTAAAGGAACGTAGAGACACAAAGGTCATGACCATGGGAGAAAAATTCCTTAGCTCTGTAAGCCATCCCCTGAAGGAGAGATTCAATAACTTGGCATTAGGACGGCTTAAAAGAAGCAGCTTCATTCATCAGGCCAAGCGTATGCGTAAGCTGATACCTGACCTTCCAACTGTAGTCGCTCCATTATCATCTGTACCAGAGCATACACCATGGAAAGAAGCAGATTATACACAGATATCTATTCAGACTGAAGTGAAAGGTGTGCAGAATGGTGAGATGCAGAGCAGTCTTGTAAGATCAACAGCCACACTTAGTGTTCTAGATGACAAATATCCATGTGACACCTGGATACGTGTGTATACAGATGGATCTGCACATAATGCCATAAAGAATGGAGGGGCAGGAGCATATATTGAATATCCAAACAACACCACTGACAAGATTTCCATACCCACTGGTAATACTGCAACAACTTTGATGCAGAAGTTAGGGCAATTATTGCTGCAGTTGAAAAACTATCAGACTCCAGAATTGATCCATGTCCTGTAGTAATTCTCACAGATGCAAGATCAGTACTGGAGGCTCTTCAGTGCAACAAACTACCAGACCTTAAGGATGCCTTGTCAAAAATTGGCTTACAACATGGAGTCACTTTGCAATGGATTCCCTCCCACTGTGGGATACCAGGCAATGAGAAAGCTGACCAACTGGCCAAAGAGGGCACTGAAATGGAGCAACCAGACATACCAATCACTTATAATCAGAAGAAAAGCATGATAAAAACCTACAGGAAGCCACAAACACCACCACATGATGACTATCACATGCTAAACAGAAAGGAACAAGTCACCATCTTCCGTCTCTGAACAGGACACAGCCGACTCCGAAGTCATATGTATACAAAGTTTAAGGTTGGTACTACTAATCTGTGTACATGTGCCCAGGTGCCCCAAACTGTGGAACATATCCTCCAGAACTGCATCAACTACGAGTCACTGAGAAATAATTACTGGCCCAGTGAAACCACTAAAGAAGATAAGCTCTATGGTTCCATACATGAATTACAAAAAACAGTGAAATTTATCCAAGAGACAGGACTGCAGATATAGACAGACAGTGCGAACGAAGAAGAAGAAGAAGAAGAAGAAGAACTGTGTGGAAATAATATTGTAAACTAAAGGCTAGGAAACAGAACTGTGTGGAAATAATATTGTAAACTGAAGGCTAGGAAACAGAACTGTGTGGAAATAATATGTAAACTAAAGGCTAGGAAACAGAACTGTGTGGAAATAATATGTAAACTGAAGGCTAGAAAACAGAACTGTGTGGAAATAATATGTAAACTGAAGGCTAGGAAACAGAACTGTGTGGAAATAATATGTAAACTGAAGGCTAGAAAACAGAACTGTGTGGAAATAATATGTAAACTGAAGGCTAGGAAACAGAACTGTGTGGAAATAATATGTAAACTGAAGGCTAGGAAACAGAACTGTGTGGAAATACTAGACAAAAGCAAAGAAGGGAAATGAAAACTGAAAGAGAGCAGAGAAAGTAATAAATAAAATGAAGACTGTATCAGAATCGAGGAAAAAAAAAATTGAAAGAAGAAAAAACTTAAGGGTAGCAAACAATGAAAAAAAAAAAAATGGAAAAAGAACAGCTCAGTGCTAAATGACAGAAGTTATAATTTTCTAAATGACACAGTTATAATTTTCTAAATGACAGAAGTTATAATTTTCTAAATGACTGAAGTTATACTTTTCTAAATGACAAAGTTATAATTTTCTAAATGACAAAGTTATAATTTTCTAAATGACAGAAGTTATAATTTCCTGAATGACAGAAGTTATAATTTTAAGGTTCCATCTGCTGCACTGCAAGTTCCATGCACACAAACAACTGTGCCATGTCCCATCCTGCACTCACTCACCATCAGACCAGAACTATCTGGTACATCAGGTTTGTTACCATTAAATCTTTCACCCTAAGCACTCTGTTGACTAGCAGAATAAGTTCTAATAGCTTATGCATATTTCCATCAGTGCTAATCTACCCCTCTTCGAAGGCAGCACCCTAGACCTGCGTGTTTTTCTTGTATGGATCCATTAAATCCTTGACTTTTAAGCGATTGTTTATTTTGTGTTTTGGTTTACAATGCTTGCCCTAGTTATCATTTTATACTCATTTTCTAGACATTCAAATCACTGTAATCAATGCTAGTCCGTTCAGCAAAGGCTGTCAGGTCCTAGTTCAGGCTTGTAACTTTCTCCAGGTCTTAGTTTAGGTCTGTAACTTTCTCCAGGTCCTAGTTTAGATCTGTAACTTTCTCTAGGTCCTAGTTTAGATCTGTAACTTTCTCCAGGTCCTAGTTTAGATCTGTAACTTTCTCCAGGTCCTAGTTTAGATCTGTAACTTTCTCCAGGTCCTAGTTTAGATCTGTAACTTTCTCCAGGTCCTAGTTTAGATCTGTAACTTTCTCCAGGTCCTAGTTTAGATCTGTAACTTTCTCCAGGTCTTAGTTTAGGTCTGTAACTTTCTCCAGGTCCTAGTTTAGATCTGTAACTTTCTCCAGGTCCTAGTTTAGATCTGTAACTTTCTTCAGGTCCTAGTGCTGGCCTGTAATTTTCTCCAGGTCCTAGTTTAGATCTGTAACTTTCTCCAGGTCCTAGTTCAGCCCTATAACTTTCTCCAGGTCCTAGTGCAGGCATGTAACTTTCTCCAAGTCCTAGTTCAGGCCTATAACTTTCTCCAGGTCCTAGTGCAGGCTTGTAACTTTCTCCAGGTCCTAGTGCAGGCCTGTAACTTTCTCCAGGTCCTAGTGGAGGCCTATAACTTTCTCCAGGTCCTAGTGCAGGCCTGTAACTTTCTCCAGGTCCTAGTTCAGGCCTGTAACTTTCTCCAGGTCCTAGTTCAGGCTTGTAACTTTCTCCAGGTCCTAGTTCAGGCCTGTAACTTTCTCCAGGTCCTAGTTCAGGCTTGTAACTTTCTCCAGGTCCTAGTTCAGGCTTGTAACTTTCTCCAGGTCCTAGTTCAGGCCTGTAACTTTCTCCAGGTCCTAGTTCAGGCTTGTAACTTTCTCCAGGTCCTAGTGCAGGCCTGTAACTTTCTCCAGGTCCTAGTTCAGGCCTGTAACTTTCTCCAGGTCCTAGTTCGGGCCTGTAACTTTCTCCAGGTTCTAGTTCGGGCCTGTAACTTTCTCCAGGTCCTAGTTCAGGCCTGTAACTTTCTTCAGGTCCTAGTGCAGGCATGTAACTTTCTCCAGGTCCTAGTTCTGGCCTGTAACTTTCTCCAGGTCCTAGTTCTGGTCTGTAACTTTCTCCAGGTCCTAGTTCAGGCATGTAACTTTCTCCAGGTCCTAGTTCAGGCCTGTAACTTTCTCCAGGTCCTAGTTCAGGCATGTAACTTTCTCCAGGTCCTAGTTCAGGCCTGTAACTTTCTCCAGATCCTAGTTCTGGCCTGTAACTTTCTCCAGGTCCTAGTTCAGGCCTGTAACTTTCTCCAGGTCCTAGTTCAGGCCTGTAACTTTCTCCAGGTCCTAGTTCAGGCCTGTAACTTTCTCCAGGTCCTAGTGCAGCCCTATAACTTTCTCCAGGTCCTAGTGCAGGCTTGTAACTTTCTCCAGGTTCTGAGTGAATGA
Source organism: Achatina immaculata (assembly GCA_009760885.1). Lineage (NCBI taxonomy): Eukaryota > Metazoa > Mollusca > Gastropoda > Stylommatophora > Achatinidae > Lissachatina > Lissachatina immaculata. Next base: position 16,356,855 of record CM019714.1, on the reverse strand, counting down.
GTGGGTGGGTGAGTGAGTGGATGAGTGAGTGGGTGAATGAGTGAGTGAGTGGGTGAATGAATGGGTGAGTGAGTGAGTGAGTGGGTGGGTGAGTGGGTGGGTGAATGAGTGGCTGAATGAGTGGGTGAATGAGTGAGTGAGTGAGCAAGCGAAACAGACATCTTGAAGGGGCTCAACAGTTTGCTTCCAATAATGGAATATTTGAAATTTTTTTGCAGTTTCCTCTCTCCACCTCATGCTTGGGCGAGCTCTCTGTTTCAGTTCTTAGTTGTGAACACTTTCTGTGGTATACTATCTGGTGGTAGTGATATAACGTGACCAAACCATTTGACTTGCTGTTTCTGGATGTAGTGTAGTACTGGTTTTACCCCAGCCTTTGCTCCAGTGTTGTCATTTCTGATTTGGTCTCTTCTGTCATCTCATTTCTGTCATCATGATTCTCCTTTTTTGTTTCTGGCTGTTAGTGTCCATGTTTGACACTGATAACGTAGAGCTGGGAGGAAAATTCTGTTGTACAGTTCTCTTTTTGTTTTAGTTGTGATGTATTTGCTTTTCAGTAAAGGTATCATCAGTCTAATAACCAAGTCACTGGACTGCAGCTGTCAGTCAAGCTTAAGAGAGGAGAATTTTTTCAGACCAATCAAAATTGGGCCAGTCTCAAGAAATTGGTATTCAGGGTTTGCCTGGGAAACAGGCAGCGATGACAAGTGCTGGCCTACCAACCTCACAATGCTGTAAAGTTCTAGTGTCATCCTATAAAACCACTCACTGTCTGCACATATGGAATACTCTTATTAGAGTATATATTCTGGAGTCTGTGGCCCCAAGCTCACAAGGATACTCATTCTAATGACATATCTACAGTAAATAATAAAAGTTAACAATGCAGTCAGTTACCATGTTGATACAATGCACTAGGATACTTTCATCAATGTTCGCTCTGAGAACACAGGCCTTCATATGGCTGATAAACTGCTCTCTTTGAAAGCTTTCCTCCGCATGCTGGTTACTTCGTCTGGGAAATGTAAACTGGTATATTTACACAGGGTCAACATGCAGAGCAAAGTCTCCATCTAAACTCATCCATCATATGCTGTAGAATTCATACTCGGTAAACTACTTTCTTAATGTCACGTTATTCACATCAAATGCATGCCAAACAAATTCAAAATACTGAATTCAATCTAACCCATAACGCTATCACACTGCAACTGTCACATTATTACAGCCAAACTCAACATATTTGTCACATTACAACAGTAAAACGATCCAAAAAATTATTACATTCAACTGTCACATCAAGTCCACGGATGGCCAAAACTACAGGGGCTGATTTCTCCGGTAGGAGTGCTGTTAACAGTCCGTCACCGAATTTCCACCACAAAAAACAACCTTAGTTGCATCCCTTAGATGCCTATTCCAGGCCCATTTGAAGGTTTCTGCCAATTCTTTGACTTTTTAAAATCATTTTTTGTTCATTTTGTAAGTGCGCTAAAGAAAAAAAACTGGCAGCCATTTAATTCAAAACTTTTTACCATCAGCAATGACCAAATATTCATTTGTAAGATGGTCAAAGAATTACTGCAGAGTACAAGATTTTCAATAACCATGACTCCATTCTCTCTCATACACACTCAAACATTTGCATGTGCATGTTATATCCATATACATGTGTTATATGTGTAAACATAAGGTATCTTTCATAGCATCACAAGTTTAAATTTTGATAAAACTTGATAACTCTTATATACCTTAATTTGGTAAAATTTAGCACATTGCCAAAACTTACAAAAATGCAACAGATTTTTCAGTCTCTTTATCGATGTCAGCCATTTTCTGAATGCAAGAAAAAATGTTAACAAAATATTATCAATGACTGTCTCTGAAGCACAGAAAGTTAACATACTAAATTTACCTCCTAACAATTGAAACAAACCCGTATTTCTAGTTTACGTTACACTGTGTGGGTGAAAAACCCCAACACCAGCATAGCAAGACTTTCTCCAGGTCCTAGTTCAGGCCTGTAACTTTCTCCAGGTCCTAGTTCAGGCCTGTAACTTTCTCCAGGTCCTAGTTCAGGCCTGTAACTTTCTCCAGGTCCTAGTTCAGGCCTGTAACTTTCTCCAGGTCCTAGTTCAGGCCTGTAAATTTCTCCAGGTCCTAGTTCAGGCCTGTAACTTTCTCCAGGTCCTAGTTCAGGCCTGTAACTTTCTCCAGGTTCTGAGTGAATGAGTGGGTGGGTGAGTGAGTGTGTGAATGAATGAGTGAGTGAGTGAGTGGGTGAATGAGTGAGTGAGTGAGTGAGTGGGTGGGTGAGTGAGTGAGTGGGTGAATGAGTGGGTGGGTGGGTGAATGAGTGGCTGAATGAGTGGGTGGGTGAATGAGTGAGTGGGTGAGTGAGTGAGCGAGCGAAACAGACATCTTGAATGGGCTCAACAGTTTGCTTCCAATAACGGAATATTTGAGATTTTTTTTGCAGTTTCCTCTCTCCACCTCATGCTTGGGCGAGCTCTCTGTTTCAGTTCTTAGTTGTGAACACTTTCTGTGGTATACTGTCTGGTGGTAGTGATATAACGTGACCAAACCATTTGACTTGCTGTTTCTGGATGTAGTGTAGTACTGGTTTTACCCCAGCCTTTGCTCTAGTGTTGTCATTTCTGATTTGGTCTCTTCTGTCATCTCATTTCTGTCATCATGATTCTCCTTTTTGTTTCTGGCTGTTAGTGTCCATGTTTGACACTGATAACGTAGAGCTGGGAGGAAAATTCTGTTGTACAGTTCTCTTTTTGTTTTAGTTGTGATGTATTTGCTTTTCAGTAAAGGTATCATCAGTCTAATAACCAAGTCATTGGACTGCAGCTGTCAGTCACGCTTAAGAGAGGAGAATTTTTTCAGACCAATCAAAATTGGGCCAGTCTCAAGAAATTGGTATTCAGGGTTTGCCTGGGAAACAGGCAGCGATGACAAGTGCTGGCCTACCAACCTCACAATGCTGTAAAGTTCTAGTGTCATCCTATAAAACCACTCAATGTCTGCACATATGGAATACTCTTATTAGAGTATATATTCTGGAGTCTGTGGCCCCACGCTCACAAGGATACTCATTCTAATGACATATCTACAGTAAATAATAAAAGTTAACAATGCAGTCAGTTACCATGTTGATACAATGTGCTAGGATACTTTCATCAATGTTCGCTCTGAGAACACAGGCCTTCATATGGCTGATAAACTGCTCTCTTTGAAAGCTTTCCTCCGCATGCTGGTTACTTCGTCTGGGAAATGTAAACTGGTATATTTACACAGGGTCATATGCAGAGCAAAGTCTCCATCTAAACTCATCCATCATATGCTGTAGAATTCATACTCGGTAAACTACTTTCTTAATGTCACGTTATTCACATCAAATGCATGCCAAACAAATTCAAAATACTGAATTCAATCTAACCCATAACGCTATCACACTACAACTGTCACATTATTACAGCCAAACTCAACATATTTGTCACATTACAACAGTAAAACGATGCAAAAAATTATTACATTCAACTGTCACATCAAGTCCACGGATGGCCAAAACTACAGGGGCTGATTTCTCCGGTAGGAGTGCTGTTAACAGTCCGTCACCGAATTTCCACCACAAAAAACAACCTTAGTTGCATCCCTTAGATGCCCATTCCAGGCCCATTTGAAGGTTTCTGCCAATTCTTTGACTTTTTAAAATCATTTTTTTTTCATTTTGTATTTGCTTTTCAGTAAAGGTATCATCAGTCTAATAACCAAGTCACTGGACTGCAGCTGTCAGTCAAGCTTAAGAGAGGAGAATTTTTTCAGACCAATCAAAATTGGGCCAGTCTCAAGAAATTGGTATTCAGGGTTTGCCTGGGAAACAGGCAGCGATGACAAGTGCTGGCCTACCAACCTCACAATGCTGTAAAGTTCTAGTGTCATCCTATAAAACCACTCACTGTCTGCACATATGGAATACTCTTATTAGAGTATATATTCTGGAGTCTGTGGCCCCAAGCTCACAAGGATACTCATTCTAATGACATATCTACAGTAAATAATAAAAGTTAACAATGCAGTCAGTTACCATGTTGATACAATGCACTAGGATACTTTCATCAATGTTCGCTCTGAGAACACAGGCCTTCATATAGCTGATAAACTGCTCTCTTTGAAAGCTTTCCTCCGCATGCTGGTTACTTCGTCTGGGAAATGTAAACTGGTATATTTACACAGGGTCAACATGCAGAGCAAAGTCTCCATCTAAACTCATCCATCATATGCTGTAGAATTCATACTCGGTAAACTACTTTCTTAATGTCACGTTATTCACATCAAATGCATGCCAAACAAATTCAAAATACTGAATTCAATCTAACCCATAACGCTATCACACTGCAACTGTCACATTATTACAGCCAAACTCAACATATTTGTCACATTACAACAGTAAAACGATCCAAAAAATTATTACATTCAACTGTCACATCAAGTCCACGGATGGCCAAAACTACAGGGGCTGATTTCTCCGGTAGGAGTGCTGTTAACAGTCCGTCACCGAATTTCCACCACAAAAAACAACCTTAGTTGCATCCCTTAGATGCCTATTCCAGGCCCATTTGAAGGTTTCTGCCAATTCTTTGACTTTTTAAAATCATTTTTTTGTTCATTTTGTAAGTGCGCTAAAGAAAAAAAAACTGGCAGCCATTTTAATTCAAAACTTTTTACCATCAGCAATGACCAAAATATTCATTTGTAAGATGGTCAAAGAATTACTGCAGAGTACAAGATTTTCAATAACCATGACTCCATTCTCTCTCATACACACTCAAACATTTGCATGTGCATGTTATATCCATATACATGTGTTATATGTGTAAACATAAGGTATCTTTCATAGCATCACAAGTTTAAATTTTGATAAAACTTGATAACTCTTATATACCTTAATTTGGTAAAATTTAGCACATTGCCAAAACTTACAAAAATGCAACAGATTTTTCAGTCTCTTTATCGATGTCAGCCATTTTCTGAATGCAAGAAAAAATGTTAACAAAATATTATCAATGACTGTCTCTGAAGCACAGAAAGTTAACATACTAAATTTACCTCCTAACAATTGAAACAAACCCGTATTTCTAGTTTACGTTACACTGTGTGGGTGAAAAACCCCAACACCAGCATAGCAAGACAGGCACTGACATGGAATCCTCAAGGAAACAGAAAACGAGGAAGACCTAGACTTACTTGGAGAAGAGAAATTATGACAGTGCTCAGAGACAAGGGAGACACATGGAAGGAAGCGGAGAATAATTCCAAGAACAGGGATGACTGGAGAGCCTTTATCCATAGTCTATGCTCTCAAGGGAGTGAAAGGCGATGATGATCGAAGGTTCTAGGTTCAATTTCCACTGAGGCAGAATTTTTTCAGACCAATCAAAATTGGGCCAGCCTCAAGAAACTGGTATCCAGAGTTTGCCTGGGAAACAGGCAATGAAGACAACTGCTGCTCTACCAACCTCACAATGCTGTGATCTAGAAATGTGAAAACACTAACACTTCACATGCCTACAACATACAAATGTCACAGGACATTTTCATTTTTATTATTACAACTGGTTCTTGAAATTTTACTGAATGTTAAAATGACACGAGAAGACAGAAATTAGAGGACTAATGATGTCCTCCAATATTCCGTTTCTTCTTCTCTGTTCAGTTTCATATACTCAGCTTTCTAAACAGGGAGCTGGGTTGCCTCCGTGAATCCTGCTGTCAGCAGGAGGTCTTCATAGGAACCTGAGAGTTTCTCTTTCATGCTTTATCTCTCAGGGAGACCTGGGCCCTTAGGTCACTGTATATAGTGCAGGTCTATAGCATGTGTTCAAGAGTCTTGAGGGCTGTTTTGGCACATGCATTGGGCTGTTAGCGTATAGCCTTTATCTTGTGGAGATGAGCGCTGAGTTTGCAGTGTCCAGTTCGTAACTCGAAAATTGTGGTTTGCTGTGGTTTGTTTAGTCCTAGTATGAGGTCCTGTGGGGATCTGCTATTTGTCTCCGGATGTTTAGGCGTTCTTTTTACTAGTGTTTTCACCTCCTTTCGTTATTTTCCACTGTAAATGAATGATATCTTCAAACTCAAAAAGTACAAAATGATTTATCATCAGATTAAAAAATTCTACAATCATAAAATATCTTTCCTAACTCCTTCCTAATCCATTTTTGTTCATGTTATAAAATTCATCAATCTTTTCAGAATTACCATAAAATATATGTTATAATATGTATGTGTCCACACGTAAGGTCAACCTCATGAAGATATAAAGTAAACCTACAAACATTTTAAAAAATCATTTAAGATTACAGATGACCGTCAGCAAGTCTTTCACTGGATACAAAGTTCTATAGGTGACCCTCAACAAGCAATGGATACAAAAATAAGTTCTATAAATGACCTTCAGCAACCATTGGATGCAAAATAAGTTCTGTGGATGACCCTCACCAAGTACTGGATACAAACTAAGTTCTGTAGATGAGTTTTCGGGAAAAGAACAGACACTATCAAAATACCTTGTTAAACAAGTGCTGTAAATTTTCAGTCTTTAGTCTTTCTACAACACCTGAACTGAGACCATAAGACTCCAAAACCTGATGATCTTTACCCCTGCCATGATCTGAGCTTTCAGCAGGTTGATCTATGAAAGGTTTATCTGTAAAGAGAGGAATCAAGTGAATATCTACTCATAATGTGATCATATAATTTTTTATATTTTCAACACTGTGGTCTTGGCAGTGCATGCTGGGATTTTTCTTGAGTTAATGTTTATCTATGACGTATCCTGCTCTTCTCAGATATCTGAACAGTGGGAATAAATGGTCTGCTATGATCTATGAGCAGTGGGAATAAATGGTCTGCTATGACCTATGAGCAGTGGGAATAAATGGTCTGCTATGACCTATGAGCAGTGGGTATAAATGGTCTGCTATGATCTATGAGCAGTGGGAATAAATGGTCTGCTATGACCTATGAGCAGTGGGTATAAATGGTCTGCTATGATCTATGAGAAGTGGGTATAAATGGTCTGCTATGATCTATGAGAAGTGGGAATAAATGGTCTGCTATGATCTATGAGCAGTGGGTATAAATGGTCTGTCTATGATCTATAAGAAGTGGGTATAAATGGTCTGCTATGATCTATGAGAAGTGGGTATAAATGGTCTGCTATGATCTATGAGAAGTGGGTATAAATGGTCTGTCTATGATCTATGAGAAGTGGGTATAAATGGTCTGTCTATGATCTATGAGAGGTGGGTATAAATGGTCTGCCTATGATCTATGAGAAGTGAGTATAAATGGTCTGTCTATGATCTATGAGAAGTGAGTATAAATGGTCTGCCTATGATCTATGAGAAATGGGAATAAATGGTCTGCCTATGATCTATGAGAAGTGGGAATAAATGGTATGCCTATGATCTATGAGAAGTGGGTATAAATGGTCTGCCTATGATCTATGAGAAGTGGGAATAAATGGTCTGCCTATGATCTGTGAGAAGTGGGTATAAATGGTCTGCCTATGATCTGTGAGAAGTGGGAATAAATGGTCTGCCTATGATCTGTGAGAAGTGGGTATAAATGGTCTGCCTATGATCTATGAGTGGTGGGTATAAATGGTCTGCCTATGATCTATGAGTGGTGGATATAAATGGTCTGCCTATGATCTATGAGAAGTGGGTATAAATGACTGCCTATGATCTATGAGAAGTGGGTATAAATGACTGCATATGGTCATATAAAAATATTATATTATTGATGAAGCCCTTAAGATAAAAAGCAAAAATTATATATCATTTTAGACTACCCACTGGGCTCCTCAAAATATGGAGTGGAAAAAAAAAAGATGAAAAGTTGATTTTAATAAAAAACGTTTAAAATTTGTACAGAGTGTATCCTACCTTCATAACCTCTTCATTATACTCTTTGTTATCCAGCCTGGATTCTGTCCTTGAGTTTTTATTTTAAAAAATTATGCAGACAGTATATTTGTGACAGTACACTGGGCTAAATTTACTAAATGTTCTTAATGGTACACTGGGACAAGCTAACTTTTATCTTCTTCATGGTACACTGGGACAAGCTAACTTTATCTTCTTCATGGTACATTGGGACAAGCTAACTTTATCTTCTTCATGGTACATTGGGACAAGCTAACTTTATCTTCTTCATGGTACATTGGGACAAGCTAACTTTATCTTCTTCATGGTACATTGGGACAAGCTAACTTTATCTTCTTCATGGTACATTGGGACAAGCTAACTTTATCTTCTTCATGGTACATTGGGACAAGCTAACTTGACATTCTTTGCACAGCACAGGGACCAATTAATTTGATACTGACCCTTCATTATACAGCATTACTATTTAATGTCTCCTTTCAATACCAGTTTCTTCTTCTTCTTCAATCTCTTTGGAACTGAAAGTCAGTGCTCTTTGCAGCTGATGTGGCGAAGATGTTGAAGCACAGCATCATGTCCATTTGAGTGGGTTATGGCAGATACTTTTTCAGTACTGAAATGTGGTTAAAAAGCAGTAAGTGTGCAATACTTCTTTAGTAGACTCCACCACCATGGGGACTATGGCGATCCCTGCTCCATTAGCAAAGCTAGGCCTATTACTAGGGGAGAGGTAGGAAGAGTCTTGGTCAGCTATGGTTCGGTAACCCTGACGCTAACATATCAGCTGTGGGTCGCTGATTGCCTCATCAGACAGAGTCATCACCCTATCTTTCCATCAATAAAACACTCTCCACTCTACAAACATCTACATATCTGTAACTAGACCTGCCTTCCACAATTTCTGGTCTAGTGTTAAAAGTTTCAGTGCCACAAAGTAATGGATAAATCTGCTGTTCTAAGCTTGGTAGCCTTTTTATTAATATGCTGCTTGTCTGGAGAATTTCTCTACATACTGAAGTCACCATCACTTTTGTGCATCTACTTATGTCAGACTTAATCGGTGATGCTCTCAAGTTTTCTTAACCTCAAAACAACCTTATCCTTGTTTGACTCAGTGCTCTACCTCAAGCAGAAATCTGCATCCAAACAGTGGACAGAGGAAGAGGCAAATTCATGCTAAAACCCACCTTTGATTCTCCTGCAAAATTCGATCATCTTCTGGCAAAATGCTGCCTTCTCCTTACTGCCATGTTCTGAAATTTGAACTAGGTTTCAGTATTTTAACATCATTTGTAACCTTCTCAAGATAAAACTGGATTAAATATTCAAACTGGTAACCTTTTCAAGACAAAACTGAAATGAATATTCAAATCTGTAATTTTATCAAGACAAAACTGAATTAAATATTCAATTTTTTAACCTTCTCAAGATAAAACTGATTTAAACATTCAAATTTGTAATCCTCTCAAGACAAAAAACATTCAAATTTATAATCCTCTCAAGACAAAAATCATTCAAATTTGTAATCCTCTCAAGACAAAACTGAATTAAATATTCAAAGTTTTAACCTTCTCAAGATTAAACTGAATTAAATATTCAAAGTTTTAACCTTCTTGAGATTAAACTGAATTAAATATTCAAAGTTTTAACCTCCTCGAGATTAAACTGAATTAGATCTAAGAAAGTGAACATAAAACTGAGGACCCAGCTTTCTAACTTGAAGGCAACTATGTTTCACCTAAAACACTTGAGGGTCGAACACTACCAGCCTGAGAATCCAGGTGTAAACTTGTTCTGTGCACTGCTTGCCGTTTCAGTTTCCCGATCATGTTCTGGATGAAATTTTGTTTCATTGCCTCTTCATCCCTGGAGTCTAGAATGTCAGACTCTTCCTCCTGAGAGTTTGAAAAAAAACCAACATCAGGCCATATTTATGAAGCTGATGCTTCTACAATTAAAAAAATAAAAATAAAAATTTTTTAAAAGCCCAGTGTAACGACTGGGGTAATAAAGTGACCATCTAGATCAGTTTTTCTGGGACTGTCCTAATTTTGGATCATTTTCAAGCCTTCATTCTGAAGAGAAAAAAAATTGGGCCATCAAGTTACCCTGATTTTAATGAAACTGTCCCCTTTTTAGAGTTATTTTTGTTCTAGTTCAGTTCCTTTTCTGTTAGTTCTTTTTTTCTAGTTAGTTCTTTTTCTGCTAGTTCTTTTTTTTTCTAGTTCAATTCCTTTTCTGTTAGTTCTTTTTTCTATTTCAGTTCTTTTTCTACTAGTTCTTTTTTTCTAGTTCAGTTCCTTTTCTGCTAGTTCTTTATTTCTAGTTCAGTTCCTTTTCCACTAATTCTTTTTTTCTAGTTCAGTTCTTTTTCCACTAATTCTTTTTTTCTAGTTCAGTTCCTTTTCTGCTTTCCTTGACCTAATCTCATTCCTCTCTCCCCAGCTTAACAACATTTATGAGAAGTTCTGACTTTAGGGTCTGGAAAACTGAGTTTTGTCCTGATTTCAAACATGACGAGGGAAAAAAAAAATCTTTGAACATGCATTAAGACAAAGCTTCTTTATAAAACCTGACAATCATAAGAAAATTAAAAAAACTACGGGAGGTTAAAAGAGATATTATCTGACAGGGCTGAACTAAAGAACAAACCAAGAGGTAATAATTTAAGGCACCAAAAAATGAAGAAGTTTTGTTATCAGTGCATTAAGAGAGGCCAGGATGACTAAGCTAGAGTGACAGCACAGCTGTCAGAGCTACTGAACCATAGCTAGATAAGACTTTATCCAATCTATAGCCAGATAAGACTTTATGCCATCTACAGCTAGATAAGACTTTATCCAATCTATAGTTGGATAAGACTTTATCCCATCTATAGCCAGATAAGACTTTATCCCATCTACAGCTAGATAAGACTTTATCCCATCTATCTGCTGGTGCCCCCAGTAACATGCTCAGCCTGATGAACATCATTTTGGGCCTACCAGCAAAATGCTATTAAGCCACTCTCCATTAGGTATGATGTTTGTGCTTCAAAACTTTATTGCACCCTCTCTCTCTCTCTCTCTCTTTCTCTCTCTCTCAAAGTCCTTGCCAACAGGTGTAGGATATCATGTCCTTCTACAACCCTTGAACATGGAGAATTTTATGTCTATATGGAATACCATCTAAAATTGTCAACATCATTAAGGACTTATACAATGGATATGTTTGTGCAGTTAAGACAGAAGAAGGGATGAGTGAATGGTTCCAGATTGAAACAGGTGTGAAACAAGGATGTATGCTGTCTCCTTTACTTTTTGGGATTACAATAGACTTCATAATGAAAAAATGCTGCACAGGTAACACAGGTATTGACTTGGTACATGGGACCCAACTAGAAGATCTTGATTTTGCTGATGACATAACTCTTATCAGTAATAATGTGAATTCCATGCAAGAAAAAACAGATAGCCTGTCTTCACTGGCTAGCAAAATAGGATTTGAAATTAACAAGGACAAAACAAAAATAATGAAGATTCCCCTCACTCAAAATGGAAAAATACGCATAGAAGGGACAGATATTGAAGAAGTCAATCAATTTGCATACCTTGGCAGCTACATAGACCAGGATGGTGACACTAGAAAGGAAGTTAGGATCAGAATTGCAAAAGCAGCATCAATCTTCAAGAATCTTGAGAACATATGGAATTCAAAAGTTATAAGCACAAAAACCAAGTTAAGACTATTCAATTCAAATGTAATATCCACCCCCATTTATGCATGTGAAAGCTGGAAAACAACTAAAGAAATAGAAAAGAAATTAGACTCTTTTGAAAACAAATGCCTAAGGAAAATACTCTGCATCAACTGGAAAAATTCAAGAACAATGCAGAGATAAGACAGATGACAAAACAACAACCAGTCTCATGGGTGATCAGGAAAAGGAGATGGACATATGTTGGTCACTTGATGAGAAGAAATGATCAGAGAATCCCAAAACAAGCTATCAAGTGAGAAAAAAGAGGCAGACCGCATGAAACTCTGAAGAGGACATTGTTAAGTGAGGCCAAATTAACAGGCATAAAATCCTTTGATGAGGTTGAAAGACTCGCCGAAGACAGGAAAAACTGGCAAACTACTTTGCGAGCCCTATGTGACGTTTAACGGCACGGGAAGGATATAAGATATAACACTCGATCCCTTGTGCATCTCAGCAGGCTTGTCACTGAGCATTTCTCGTGCCAGGATGCCAAACCATCAAACATCTTTTCTCTCTCTGTCTACTTCTGCCTCTTCTACCTCTGATCTTCCCTGCTGTCATTAGGTGCTCTAGCCCGCCTCTCCTCCAAACATGCCCCTACAAATCTGAATTGTCTTTTTTTTCTGATCTTCATTATGGCTTTCCTTGCTTCTTGTCTCTCAAAATTTCCTGGTTTATTTTTCTCACTTTCCATGGTACCTTCAGCTTTCTTCTTAAGAACCACATTTAAGCTGATCCCAGGTTTCTCTGTACCTCTTTACTGCACTGGCTGCAAACAAATATCCTAAAGGCAGTTCCTGGGAGACAGATCACTTTTCATCACTGTGTATGGGCATGATGTGGGACGGTTCAGGTGACTTTCAGGAGATGTCACTGGCACAGGTGGCAGAGCAATTATGGGATGTACTCGTTTGCTGCGATGCCGAAACTGTACTGAACCTGAAACTGTACTGAACCTGAAACCATACTGAACCTGAAACCATACTGAAGCTGAAACCATACTGAAAACCGTACTGAACATGAACCTGTACTGAACCTGAAACTGTACTGAACCTGAAAACATAGTGAACCTGAAACTGTACTGAACCTGAAACTGTACTGAACTTGAAACTGTACTGAACCTGAAACTGTACTGAACCTGAAACCATAGTGAACCTGAAACTGCACTGAACCTGAAACTGTACTGAACCTGAAACCATAGTGAACCTGAAACCAGGGCAAAGAATAATGTTTAGTAATGTTAATTAAGAAAGATCATTATCCACGCACTCAGAGCACATCCATAGGTGCTCTCATCTCCACTTCAGTGTACAGTAACTGATTTACATCCCTTCTTTGTTGGCTGACCATCCATCTGGAGCTCTTGATGAAGTGTTCATTTTTTTTTTTTTGTTACCCAAAGTTTCACCCCCCCCTCCCAAACTTCTTCATTCTTGACAGTGATTAAAGATTCCCAGTTGTCAGTGAAGTTCATTGACCAGCTTCTCTTATATAGTACTAATGTTGTCTGCTTGATCCACTGCCTGCCCTTCCCTCCGTGACAGCTGAGTCAGCCAATTGATCTGCCCTGAGACTTGCATGGCCTGCTACAAAAATGAATGCCTGTTGATGGGTCAGTGACATCTACAAAGATTTTTTAGCCACTGTTGCCTTGGAGAGCAAGGATGATACTGTCTTCAGCATGCTGAGTCAGTCAAGAGACATGCGTGCCTGTAGTCTTGTGACACGAGCCGGTTCAGGGCTTTTGTTACTTTATGATGATACCAAACGATGCTTCGCTAACTATATGTACTACAGTGACTATTCTCTTATTGTTGTTCTTTTTCTTCAGCTTTCCAAGCCATTAAGGCTCATTGGTGCAGATAAAGTTCCACTCCATTTCTTTCTATTCCTAATCTTCTCTCACCAGTTGGTGACATCAGTTCCCTGTATATCCTTTTCTAATGTTGTTCTTTTATCTCTGCCTTGATCTGCTTCTTGGTCTTGTTTCCTTCATCTCTTGTACATACATCATTTTCATTTGCCTCTTCTCTTCCGTTCTTTCTACATGGCCCAACCAGCGCAGTCTGTTTAGTTTCAAGGCAATAATTTGCTGCGATTTAAATAAGCTGTCAAGTTCAGCATTGTTTCTAGCTCTCCATTCCCCACTGCTAGTGTTCTTTATGGGCCCAAATATTCTTCTTAGGATCTTGTTTTCCAAGACCTGCAATTGTTGTTCATCTTTCTTTGTTGTACTCCAGGTTTCTAATCCATAAATGATGGCTGGTCTCATTATAGTTGTGTAGATTCTTATCTCTGTGTTTTGGGACAGGATTCTGGATTTTAACGGGTGTTGCAGGAAAAATATATAATTTCATATTGTAAAAGAGAAAGAGAAAAAAAAACAGTAGATGATGTTTAACTAATAACAACAAAAGCTAACCTGATCACTTCTCCAAAGCAGAGATTCAGATCTATGGACACTCTCCACCAGGTCCTCAATGCTAAAAAAAAAATAAAAGGTAAATTTCCCATTTCCATGCCATTAAGGTATACTTCGGCACATGAAAAATATAGTAAAACCACACAAATGGGCACTGGCAAAATCTGTAATGCTAAAAAGAAAACTGAAAAAAGAATATAGAAATGGACATGGACAAATCATTAATAAAAACGTCATACTAATATTTTTTTTAACGGCTGTCATATCGTTTTCTAAAAAAAAATTACAATCTTCACGATGAAACGCTTTCAAACATGGTGATCGTTATTAATAATCTCTTCTTCTTATCCCCGTTTCCATGCCATTGAAGCACATTGAGTATATGGTGTTAGGCCCTTATTATTCATGACCTTCAGCACATGAAAATGTCATGTGGTCAGTATCATGTCTGGAATATTTACCTTCCAAGATTTCTCTGGTACCCAGTTTTAGATGCTGGTTGAACTCTGGAGCCTTTTTGGTGTGTACCAGAAGAAAATTCCCACTGCTGTGACCTGAACCAGGTACCAATGGATCAGTTAAACTGAACGCCCAACCACTCAGCCAACCAGGCCACTACAAATTTCTATGGTCTCAAAACTTTAAGGGACATAAAACTACTGGAAAATATATGTAAAGACTCAAGGGCAAGTCAATCTTTTCATATATTTTCAATGGTCATATCCCTTGATTTGTGGTTTGTTTTTTTTTTTTCACTCGTTTCCATTCTTTGTATGCATTTGACCATTTTGTTTGGTTTTTTTTTTCAGATTATACAGAAACAGTTCAATACTTGTCCTAAAAAAAAGAACTATGTAAAAAAATATTAGACTATTTACAAAAAGAAAGGTAGAAAAAAGCTTTGTTCATGAATGAGCGTACATTTGTAATATTTCAGTTTAAACCTTTTAGCATATAAAAACATGCAGCATAAAGAAGAAAGAAAAGCAGAGAAAGTTTAATTAGCATATACGGTAAATAACAAATAATTACAGAAAAACAGGAAGCACTTAGCTGTGGCTGAACATGTCTATGGTGAAATTTTGTGA
Organism: Achatina immaculata; assembly: GCA_009760885.1. Taxonomy (NCBI): domain Eukaryota; kingdom Metazoa; phylum Mollusca; class Gastropoda; order Stylommatophora; family Achatinidae; genus Lissachatina; species Lissachatina immaculata. The sequence goes on along the minus strand of CM019714.1, from coordinate 16,341,645 downwards.
AAGTTTTTAATGAAGGCTTATGGGTTGTGATACCAATATGGCTGGCAGTAAAGAAGGGCCCGAGAAAGGGAGAAAGAGAGGGGGGCGAGGGGGGGGGGGGGAGTAAAAGAGGAAGAGAGAGAGAGTGAGAGTTAACAGTGGCTGTCAAGCAGAGATAAACATCGGTAGAAAAGATGAATGTGGTCAAAGGGTCCTTGATATAACTGGAAAAAAGGGTCTTGAATATCAGTTGATGGTGAAGAAAGAGTAGATGAGAACTTAGTTGAGAGGGAATATGATTGTTGAGAAAGGGAAGGTTGAGTATAGCTGAGTTTTGAGCTCTGTCTAAGTAGTTCCTGTACACAAAAATACAGAATCATTCTTATTTGTTACATATTATACATGCTAATTAAGCTTTTTCTTTTTTCCCTGCTTCTTTGTCCTGTATATTTTTTATATGAATAAGGCATAAGCCAAAATGTTACAAATGTGTGCTAATAAATGAATAAAGCTGTCCCTACCTTTTCTTGAAACAGTCTAAGATTTTGTTATCACAGCTTTACTGCAGTGGTGGCTTTGTGTCTAAGCGGTAGAGTGGTTAGTGCACTAGTCTCTCACAGTGAAGGTCGGGAGTTTTAATACAGCCGGAGGGGTCCCCCAGTCACCCAGCTGTAGAAACTTCTTGAGCTGGGGAAGAAAGGCATCTGTCCATCCATCCATTATGTGCTGTGCACAACAGTTTTGGCAAATGATGGTTCTCTGTGTTGCATGATCCTCGTTGTTTCTAATCAACTCAAATGCCGTTATTTTCCCATGCCATATGGTGTGCCTGCTGAGAAATTTTTCTCTGTCTTCCTTTCCGTTTTTTTCCCCCTAAAGTTCTCAAGTGATTACCAGATTCTTTAACTTCAGTCTTCTCATGACATGGCCAAGGAATACTTTTTTTTTCTTACAATTTTAACAATTTTTGTGGGGGTGGGGGTGGGGGTGGAGGGGGGAGGAGACGCTGTTCTGTTTGGCAATCAATTACCCACAGCTGACATGGTTGGCCAACCGTAGTGGACCAAGACACTGTCCCATGTTTCCACTGGTAACCTTATTAACAGACCTGGCCTGGCTAACAGGGGCAGGGATTGCCACTGTCTCCATGGAGGTGGAGTCTGCTAAAGAAGTACTGCACACAGCCTTGTCTTTTCAGCTCCATTCAGAGAATGAACAAACAGCTGCCATAACCAGCTCCCTCTATGACATGATGCTGTGCCTCAACATCTTTGCCACATCAGCTGCAACCAACGTCAGCTTGCACTTCAGGGAGACAGAAGAAGAATTTTCATCATCCTAAAAATTCTTTGACGACTTTTTCATTTTTTTTGTTGTTGTTCCTAGTGCATCTTTCACTAAAATTAAAATTCTCATTCTTTCCCTCATTTTTTTTTTTCAGATGTCTGTAAACTGTCTAAATGTTGTTTTTTTACAAATAGGTAATTGAACAACTATTAACTTCACAGATATTTTTTTCATATTTGCCTACTGTCAATACTCACAACTGACTTTTTTCTGAAAATCCTGTTTTTCTTAATATACTGACAGTCAGCTGTAACAAATTAGTCTGGTGTTGTGGTCTGAACAGAATGGACCTATGCTCTCAATCACAGAGTTGTGGGTTTGGGATTTGATACTGGTGGCCTCAATCTTTGACCTGATTGTCACCTGGCACATTAATATCAGAGAAGCAAACTCCAATGATGGAGATTATCTGCTGCAGGGTGAGGCACACCAGACTGCCCTGAACCACACAAACCTCTCAGTGAATGATGGGAATAAAATGACATCACACGAGGAAGCTCAGCCCCACAAATCACAGACTTTGTCAAACCTCAATGCAGGTGAAAGAAAGACACAACACTCCTCATTCTCCTCACTACCTCCAACATCAGGCCAACTACACTCACTCTTTAACAATCTCTGTCGTTTCCCTCCACTCCCTGGCAGGCCCTGCGTCACTCAGACTGTGTGAGGAAAACACCCCAGAGGAGGCGAAGCTGTCAGTGTAGGAATATTCACTATGTGTTCTAGTCTCATCTTCCGAGTCCAGGTCAATGAATGTGTTTGTTCCATAACTTGGTTCTGTCTGACTGCTTAGGACGTAGCCTCCAACAGGGTAGTCTTACAGCAAAGAAAGAAACCGGGATTAAGAAATACAGAACAGGTCTGCAAGAAAAATATACTTTAAAAATAGATGACAGCCAAAGACAAGCAAAATAACAGGATTATGTTGTTATTCTAAACATTATAACATAAACATTATAACTTCAGCAATTTTCTTCTTTTTTTTAAAATATATTAACAAAAACCATGAAAATGATGAGGAAAGTTCTGATAAATGATCAGGAAAGATACACTGATGAGAAAACTATTGCAGATAATGAAGAAAGTCATTATAAATTATGAGGAAAGGCAAGATAAAGAAAAGCATTATAAATGACAATTAAAGTCATTATAAATGATAAGAAAGTCATCATAAATGATAAAGAAAGCCTAGATATGAAAAAGCAGTAAAATGATGAGGAAAGTCATTATAAGTGATGAGGAATGCCAATGTAAGTCAAGGCATTAGAAATGATGAGGAAATTTACTGTAAATGATGAGAAGTCATCTTAAATGATAAGGAAAGTCATTATAAATGATGAGGAAAGCCAAGACAAAAGACAAATAAAGCCATTAAAAATAGCGATGAAAACTAAAATAACTGATGATGTAGGTGGACTGTCAAACACTGCTAATATGTTAATGAGCAGTCATCACTACAGTTTGGACACATCCATAAAATACTTCAGTCTCTTCTTGTGCAGGAGAATCTCACCACGATGCCTGCACTCTGTATCACCAGCAGTACTCCTGACAAATGTAAGTACCAGTGGGTCAGACAAGTATTCAAGCTTGAGAAATCATATCAATATTAAATCAGTCATTCCCACTGGAAGCTAACATTCCTGTTTCCATGCCATTAAGGTATATCGGGGAATACGGTGTTAGGCCTATATTTTCCATGACCTTCGGCACATGAAAGTGTGATGTGGTCAGTATCACGTCTGGCTCCTTTATCTTCTCAGATTTCTCTGGTACCCATTTTTAAAGGTAGGGTGAACCCCGGGGCCTTTTTTTTTGGCTTGTACTAGAAAAAAAATCCCACTGTTAGAACTGAACCCTGTACCACTGGATTAGTAAACCGACCGCCTAACCACTCAGCTAACCAGGCCACACACACCCCCCACCCCCCGCAAGTCAAACTGTAATAATATTCCCCAAGCCCTGAAGCTTACACAGAAATAATGAGATGATGCCCTTCCAGTGATTTGTCACTCTTTGCTGCTTAGTAACTGTCACCGTGGCAGGGGACAATGCCCATCTCTACTTCATTACTCCAGCTGTTGTGGCACAGATGATTATTGGGGAATGCCCTGGGGAGGCAAGGTAAGGTACTAGATGTTACTTATCAGTCCAGTCAGTCAGTTATTTGCATATCCCTTGCAGAACTCTGCCTCCCTAACAGCACTTCTGTAGGCCTCTCGGTTGTAAGCAATATGCCCTGCTGCTGATGCATCCGTTTGCATATCATCAACGATGTCTTGTAGCCATCTTCGCCTTGGTCTTCCTCTCTTTCTTTTTCCCATTATGTACCCTTCCAAGACTGTCTTCTGTAAATTCTCATGTTTAATGTGTCCAAAATATTTAAGTTTTCTCTGTTTAATCCCCTTACTAGCCAGCCTTCTTCAACATTAAGTTCTTGTAGTATGGATTTATTTGTTCTTTTTTGTGTCCATGATACTTGAAGAACTCTTCTGTAGCATTTACATTCAAAGGCATTTATGTGTTTCTCAGCTGTTTTGTTAAGTGTCCAGGTATCAAGACATAAAAATAATGCACAACTTTATTTACTCTCTTTCTATAATGTTTCCTGACTATAATGAATTATTATTTTTGTAGCTGATTTAAAAAAGAAAATAATATGTAAAAAAAGATAACTGTTTCCCCTGGAAATAGCTGTGTTAAGAACACACTTATCTTAACATAGTCTTTGTGAGACAGGGAACACAGATCCGTTTGCTTAAAAACTCTGACCTACTTCTGTAGGCCAGAAACCTGTAGCAATCAACACTAATTGTAATTGTTATTTTTGTAAAATGTAATGTCAGGTTGGCAGATGGATGGGGACAAGGAGATCACCGGCAGAGATGAGGGAAATCTGGTGTGAAACCAATGAATCCAGGACGTGACAAACCTATGGGTCTCTACAACAACACCTATTAGAACAATATAAACAAAACAGAGCCAGCAGACTACAGGCAGTGGGGAATGGATGTTGTTGATGCACTCACCAGATTCCTCGTCCCAAAGTCAGAGTGTCTTTGTAGAACTATTATCTCAAAGCCAGCGTTGCATGCTGGATCTGACATGGAGAAGGGGCTTAAGTACAGCCACCAGAGGCTGGAAAACAAAGTTTTGGCCTGGCCAGCCTGCACCATTGTCTTCATGGCAGTCAGAGCAAGACCACAGTCTGCTCTAACAAGGAAATGTGCTGAAGTCGAAGGTACTCAGCCAAAAGGCGCATCGCAAAAATCAGGGTACCATGCACCATCGTCAGTGTGCACATGAAGAAGAAAATAACTGTTCTAGAAGGTTAGAGTAATTATCACAGCCAACGAGTATGAACTAAACAAAACACCTTTTTTTTCATCTCTTTGCAATTATCTCCTTTATCGTCATTTCTATGCCAAAAACACATGTGGCTGCTTGTAGCAAGATATTCCCACTTTTGTCAGTAATTTCCTATCTTCCTGATTGTGTTAGTCTTTTCTTTACCAGCATTTTCTTTGCTGCATGTCTCCATGTCTCTTTGGATCATTTCATGCTTCCTTTACCCTGTGGAGTGGGGGGGTGTGTGTGTGTGTGTGTGTGTGTGTGAAGATGGTGTCCAATTAGACAATCAGTGACCCTTAGCTGATATGCTAGCGTCAGGGTTAGTGAACTATAGCTGACCAAGACCCTGTCCCACCTCTCCATTGGTACCCCCAGTAACAGGCCTAGCCTGGCCAATGGGGCATGGATCGGGATAGTCACCTTGGTGGTGGAGTCTGTTAAAGAAGCACTGCACACCCCCTGCTTTTTTAGCTGTACTCCAGGACTGAAAAAATAGCTGTCATAACTCGCTCCCATGCCGATACGATGCTGCACCTCAACACTCCACAGCATCGGCTGCAAAGAACACCAGCTCGCAGTTACAGGGAGATAGCACATGACAAGACAAGAAGACCTCGTGGAGTCCAATTCAAAGCTGATGATGGTATGTATGCAGGGTGGACTAACCTGTCTGTGACTCTGTTATGAAAGTATCATCACTGTATAAATGCTCAGAAGGTATCCATGTCATGACATTCCCACTCCCACTGTCAGAGTGGTAGGAATCTGTAGCAGACTTCTCATCTAACAGAGACTCAGTTTCACTAGCAAAACGGACACTCTGAAATATAAAACTCAACATCTTAAAACTTTACAGTCATCATAGGAGAAGTGGGTTTATAAGAAGAAGAAGAAGCGGATTTATAAGAAGAAGAAGTGGCTTTATAAGAAGGAGAAATGGCTTTATAAAAAGAGGGAGAAGTGGGTTTATAAAAATGAGAAGTGGATTTATAAGAAGAAGTGGATTTATATGAAGGAGAAGTGGGTTTATAAAAATGAGAAGTGGATTTATATGAAGGAGAAATGGGTTTATAAGAAGCAGTGGATTTATAAGAAGGAGAAGCAGGTTTATAAGAAATGGATTTATATGAAGGAGAAGTGGGTTTATAAAATGAAGTAGATTTATAAGAAGAAGAAATGGGTTTATAAGAAGAGGGAGAAGAAATGAAAATATAGAAAACAAAAGAGAATCTTGAAAAACTAGATGATGATATAAACTGTTTTGTCAAACAAGTAATTTTTACTGAGTACAGGAACAATGTGAAGATCTTCATTCTGCAATTTTAGTTTAAGAACTGAAGCATGATCAATTTTATCTTTTGTTTTATCTGCCTTGTGGTTTTTCATGTTCTTCTCCCTGATAAGGGAGTTTCTTTTACGTAGGTTCATGACACTGGTTGGACTTCTTATCTGGGACATCCTTCCAAAGCATCAGTTACTTTATAACCAACTGTTAAACATCTTTGACTCACAGTTGTAAGTTTTTAACCTGCACTTCTGATGCGTGCTAACTGTCTGCAAATTAAATGTTGTTCTGTTAATGGAATAGCTGTCCATCAGCTCCTTTTATGTCTGCTAACTGAAAATTAAACATTGCTTCTTTTAAATGAAATAACAGTTAAATCCACTATGCAGAGGACACAGTGACCTCTAGCAGAAAATTTAGATGACTTATATAATCTTGCGATACATATACATAATAAAAACCAAGAACAAAGATGGAAATAAACATCAGAAAGACAAAGGTCATGACAATCATCAGCAAAGAGGAACAAAAACCAACAGTAAACATAAAAATAAACAGAGACACACTAGAACAAGTGACAAAATACATATATTTGGGAAAACACGTCTAGGAAATGGGAGGTGGACTGGCCACACTCTGAGAAAACCTGACACCAGCATAGCAAGACAGGTACTGACATGGAATCCTCAAGGAAACAGAAAACAAGGAAGACCCAGACTTACTTGGAGAAGAGAAATTATGATAGTGCTCAGAGACAAGGGATACACATGGAAGGAAGCAGAGAATAATTCCAAGAACAGGGATGGCTGGAGAGCCTTTATCCATGGCCTATGCTCTCAAGGGAGTGATAGATTATTATGACGACGATGATTGGAAACATGGTAATGGTTGATGATGGGAAAGGTGAAATGGAAATAATAGAAGAATTGAATCAATCAAATGTATGTTCAACAAAATGAAAGAATTACCCATGTCAAAACATCTACCTCAACAACTTAAGATGAGCCCTACCATATGTTATGTATACCCCACATTCCTATACAATAAATGAATAACACATCACAATACAAGAGGAGTGCATGAAGAAACAACACTCATTACCAACAGAAAGAGTCTGACAAACAACAGGGGAAGTATCACAAACACAAGAGGTCAAATAATAATAGAAGATGATGAAACAGCAAAAAAAAGATGAGCAGTACATGTAAGAGAACTATCTGAAGATAACAGAGGCAAGAAACCAACCGCAAGAAACATTGATGGTCCATTAAAAATAAGAGCAGAGGCTGAAAGAGTCATAAACAAGATGAAAGGAGATAAAGCAGCGGGATCAGATGGAATTATCATAGAAATGATAAAAGCAGTGAAGGAATTTGAGAGACTACAGAAATATATAATAACATACACAAACTGGGGCATATACCTCAAGAAATGAAGCAGAGTTTGTGGCACCACTCGAGAAAGTAAATGTCACAGACTGCTCAGATTTTAGGGCTGTAAGTCTGATGAGTCATGTGACTAAAATTCTCCTCAACCTCGAAAGAACAAAAAACAAAACTGATGAAGAAGTTGCTGAAGAACAATTAGATTTCGAGCAAAATAATGGAACAAGAGAGGCATTTTTTTCATAAGAAAAGTTGACTGAAATTCAGAAAGATTCATATGCCTGTTTTATGGAATATACTAAAGCATTTGACACAGTGATGCATGACAAACTAATAAAATGTCTTGAGGAAATCAATTTTGATAGGAAATACATCCAAATTATAATAAATCTCTACTAGGAACAGGAAGCATTGGTAATGTATGCCGCAGTGACATCGACAAACATACCCATAAGGAGGGGAGATAGGCTAGGATGCGTTCTGTCCCCATGTCTATTCTACCTGTACAAGGAAAACATCTTAGACAATCAGACGAACTACCAAGACTGAACTCAATGGAAAGAAACATCAACGATCTAAGGTATGCAGATGATACAGTCCTTCTAGCAGAGAATCCACAGAACCTACAGAAATTAATAGATAAGATATGCAACACAAGCCAAGAATGGGGACTTGAGATCAATATCAAGAAGACCAAAGTAATGATGTTCAGCGGGAAAGACCAAAAATCACAGGCAGATACGACCATGTACAAAAAGAAACTGGAACAGGTGACAAACTACCGCTACTTAGGGCATGCACTAGCTGAAGATGGGAGTTGTGAGATAAAGAAAAGAATGGGTGTGGCAAAACATACATTCAACATCATAAAGATAGTGCTGTTTTCTAGGAATCTGCCCATAAAAAGCAAACATGAGATTCCTAAAATGCTATATCTATTCAGTATTACTGTATGAAGCAGAAACCTGGACTCTATGCAAAAAGTTGGAAGGAAGGATTAATGCAGCAGAAATGTGGATCTACAGAAAATTAGGTCTTACATCATGGAGATACAGTAGTGGGATTTTTTTTCTGGTACCACCACACCAAAAAAAAAAAGGGTTCAGGGTCCACCCAGTCAGTCAGTCATTTGCATGTCCCCTGCGGAACTTTGCCTCCCTAACAACTCTCCTGAAGCCCTCTCAGTTGTAAGCAAGATGCCTTACTGCTGATGCATCCAGTTGCAGATTATCAACAATGTCTTGAAGCCATCTTCACTTTGGTGTTCCTCTCTTTCTTTTTCTCATTATGTACCCATTTCAAGACGGTCTTCTTAAAAAAATAGACCAAGAAATGATGAGAGATAGTTAATTTCTTTTTTTCGTTTCCAGCGAAATTAAAAAAATAAGACAAGAAATTAGACTCTTTTGAAACAAATACCTAAGGAAAATACTTGGTATAAAGTGGAACAAATTCAAGAACAATGCATAGATAAGACAGATGAGCAAACAACAACCTGTCTCATGGGTGATCAGAAAAATAAGATAGACATATGTCTGTCATGTGCTGAGAAGAAACAACCAGAGAATCATAAAACAACCTATCAATTGGAAAGCAAAAGGTCGAAGAAAAACAGGTCGACCACATGAAATTCTAAAGAGGACATTGTTAAGAGAGGCCACCCTAGTGGGCCATAAAATCCCTTGATAAAGTTGAAAAACTTGCTGAAAACAGGAAAACTTGGCGAACTTCCATGCGAGCCCTATGTGACTTTTAACGGCACGGGAAAGATGTCAGATAACCATTCATGTTAGGAGCTGTTCAGCACAAGTTTGCCTGGCAAGTTCCACGAAAGCTAATATACATCTGCAAAGTTTAAATTCAAATCTTCGTGCGCCACTTACAGAATGTACGTAATTCTCAAGGGCCCCTTCTACTTGCGTGTGTTTTCAGGCCATGTCTTACCTTCTCGATCTTGCGATCCTTGTCTGTATTAACATTTACTTCAATGTCTACCATTGCCAATGTGTTTGCTGGCTGATTTGTGTATTGTTTAGACAATAATGGAAGCTGCCCTGTCATTTTTGTTTAGAGAATGTGAACAAATGTTCTATTAAACCTTCGATGTTTTATAAGTCGATGACTTTGGTTTCTTTGGTTACGTTTGTTTTGGGTTATAAAGTAGAGCCGGACAGGAACCGAATTAGGAACCGGTTCTTTCGGTTCCTCTGGTAAGCGGGTACCAGATTCCTACAAACCGATTCATGATACCGAGTACAGGGTAGTACCAACTTGGAAATGCTTAAAAAAACAAATATAACCAGTTACAAATACGGGTAGAACAGTTTGCTGGTGGGCAGCAGCGTAGACGAGCCGGCGCCTGATGACGGGAGATACTGTTTAAAAGTTGTGGCATCAAAACAATAACGTCATTATGGCAGGTCACTCTGCACGGGCTCCTTTCTTATGTTCTCCATCCTTTTACAATATTGCTCGAAAGTTAAGGGTCACTTGCTAAAACCCTTGCCTAAAAAAATAATATGCATGCAGGCAATATCGCACAAATTAATATCAGAATTAACTGCATTCAAAAGTCAACAAATTCATACAACTCTATATCTTATCTTATATCTTATATCCTTCCCGTGCCGTTAAACGTCACATAGGGCTCGCAAAGTTGTTTGTCAATTTTTCCTGTCTTCGGCGAGTCTTTCAACCTCATCATGGGATTTTATGCCCGTTAATTTGGCCTTTCTTAACAATGCCCTCTTCAGAGTTTCACGCGGTCTGCCTCTTTTTCTTCGGCCTGTTGTGTTCCACTTGATAGCTTGTTTTGGGGTTCTCTGATCATTTCTTCTCATCAAGTGACCAACATATTTCCATCTCCTTTTCCTGATCACCCATGAGACTGGTTGTTGTTCAGTCATCTGTCTTATCTCTGCATTGATCTTGAATTCATTCCACTTGGTGCCAAGTATTTTCCTTATGCATTTGTTTTCAAAAGAGTCTAATACAACTCTATGCAAACGTGATAATCTGAATAAGAATTATAAGCCTGAGAAGTCACTCACCCATCATCATAAAAGTCACAAGATAAGTACTGCTACACTTGATCTGTCAACTCTGGTATAACCATCACTTGCGGCCAGGCCTTCGATACATCTTTGACGCCTAGAGTCCCCAGGGGTCCTAGAAACATCCTACAGAATAGCTACCACTCTTGATAAAAAAAACAGATTCAAAGTCAGCTGTGCAACGTCAGCTGGCGGAGAGTGATTATTTGATACTTTCTGCTCAAAGACTTCCCAGAAGCGTTCAGTAGGAGCAAGATCATGTGAACGAGCGGGCCGATCCATCCTGACGGTTCGCTGGTGTTGAATGAAGTCATTAACGATACGAGCTCAATGAGGACAAACATTGTCATCCTGTAAGACTGCATCATCACCCACGGCTTCCAGAGTGATCTGAATAAGAGGTTGCGATCTCTTTTGCTGGTTCATTGGACCGGACAGCGTGTAATGGATGATACGAGGAGGAGTCTTGTCGATCGAAGCCACCCCAGACCATGACAGAACCTCCTCCATAGTGATCCACTTCTTGAATTGTGCCATCATTAAAACGCTCTCATTGCCTTCTCCAAACACAAACCCTGACATCAACAAATGATAGAATGAAGCGAGACTCATCTGTAAAGACGACTTGACTCCAGTGGAGTCTTGCCCACCTGATGTTCTCACGACACCAGACAACAAGGACTCTGCAGTGAGCTGGAGTGAGAGGGATTCTGACTGCTGGTCTTTGTAAACGTCTGCAAACTGTCATTATGCAGACTTTAATGTTTGCAATCTTCATCAGCTGACGTCGTACAGGTGACTGTCCAGTGGCAAAGGACAGGCAACAAGAGATATCTGTCATCCTTCTGGCTCGTATAGAGTGGACGACCTACAAAGAAAAAACAAAAATCGGGTTCGGTCTTATACTCCTTCCGTGGCGTTAAATTTCTCCAAAAGCTTTTTTGATACTCCAAAACGATGCAGTCTGGCTAGCGGATTCGCCATTCTCAACCCACGCAATAACCCGAAGGCGTTCTAATGTGCTAAGACTCATTCTCTTGGGCATGGTTTTTTGCAACGGTAAGAAACATGTCCTTTCGCCACCAACTTTAAAACGGATGAAAAGTGACATCTGTTCAGTATGAGTCATTGCTGCACTTTCATCAGGAATCAGCACGATTTTTCTGCCTGGGTGGGTTGAAGGAAAGCGTGAATCATACCATAATTTTACGTTTAACATAACGTTATTGTACATGATATTTACACCCACCGTGATAATCAGTGAGTACTTTCATACCTCACGTGGTTAGAGGATTGTTTATAGATGGCACTGAAACAAGTTTCAACGAAATTATTCTTTGCGTATCAATATATTAGCTGATATAAAAATATGCTGAAAATAAAGGGATGGCCCTTAACTTTATTAGTCTTTTTTTTCATTCAGTGTTAATTTCTGAACACTTTTAGCCACAGTGGCCATATATTTCTGTGCTGTGCAGTCATTAAATGTGCTGATATTACTTGTTAACTTTGGTGTACATTTTAGTGTCCTATCATAAAAGTGTTGTTATAAGACTATTCTTTTTTCCCCTTTGATTACTAGATTCTTTCTAGATTTACTTTATTCGCTGCGGTTCGTATTATACTGTGAACGTTAAATGTGAATAATGGCTCGAAGATTTAATAACAGTTCGATGTGGAGGCATATAGAAAAGTATGGGGAAATTGTCATTTGTTTTATACGCCAATCAACTACCAAGGGCAACGACCCGAGGAAATGGTTAAAGGTACCGGTTTCATGAATACTTACTACACGTAGCCGAAAGATTCGGTTCCTAAAAAAAAAACAAAACGATTAATGCCCAGCTCTAGATCAAATATCCACGAGTTGTCCGGTGATTCATTCGCAAAATTATTAATTTTTATTTGTTTTATTTGTTAAAGGTACATGTTTGAGTGAGCATGCTTTCTGCATGGGCACAGCATTCTACACTTACGTCACAGCTTTGATCTTCTGTAAATCTAACCAAGTGGAAAAACCACTTGATTCTTTGCTTCTCTATGTGTCGTAGACATTATGTAGTTCCTACCATATGACGTATGGTACCATTTCTTAGCTTGTCAAGTCTGGTGACATTTGCTGCTTTCCTAAGACATCTCATTTCATTTAAAATATTTTATGATTATTATATATCACCATTTCAAACAAGTCCATTGTGCTGTGTATGTTTCTTCTCTGCCATATTATCTCATTCTTTCTATAAGTCCACATTATCATTTTTGCTTTAGGTAGAAGTTCACCATACCATATTAGCTGTGGATTTAGACACACATTTGTGACATCATACTTGGATTTAGACAGAAGTTCACCATATCATATTAGCTGTGGATTTAGACAAATGTTTGTGACATTATACTTGGATTTAGATAGAAGTTCACCATGTCATATTAGCTGTGGATTTAGACAAATGTTTGGGACATCATACTTGGACTGGGTTTAGGTAGAAGTTCATTCATTCATTATCATGTCCCTTGCAGAACTTTGCCTCCCAAACAGCTCTCTTAAAGGCCCCTCGTTTGTAAGAAAGATGCCCTGCTGCTGATGCATTCGCAGATCATCAGCAATGTCTGGTTGTCATCTTTGCCTTGGTCTTCCTCTCTTTCTTTCTTCCCACTATTTACCCTTCCAAGATGCCTTCTCCAAACTCTCATGATGTTTAACATGAAGTTAAATCTATAGCAAATATGAAATGATGAACTTGTGTCTTAGACATAACTGCCTTTTAATGTAAATGCTTAGTCCTTCAAATATCGTGGACACAAAAAGGAACAAATATATCCATACTACAAGAATTTAATATTGAAGAAGATTGGTTAGTAAAGAAGATTTAAGTATTTCAGACATATTAAAGAAGTTTGTCATATCATATTTGCTGTGCATTTATATGGAAGTTTATACTATTTGCTGACACATGTTCACCGTGTGATATTTACACTCCTCCATTTGAAAACAACTAAAGAAATAGAAAACAAATTAGACTCTTTTGAAAACAAATGCACCAGGAAAATACTTGGTATAAAGTGGAACGAATTCAAGAACAGCACAGAGATAAGGCAGATGAGCAAACAACAGCCTGTCTCATGGGTGATCAGAAAAAAGAGATGGACATATATCGATCATGTGATGAGAAGAAACAATCAGAGAATACCAAAACAAGCTATCAAGTGCAACACAACAGGTCGAAGAAAAAGACGTCGACCACATGAAACTCTAAAGAGGATATTGTTAAGACAGGCCAAATTATTAGGCATAAAATCCCTTGATGAGGTTGAAAAACTCGCAGACCAACAGGAAAACTTGGCGAACTACCATGCGAGCCCTATGCGATGTTTAATGCCATGGGAATGATGTAAGATGTAAGAAGTAAGATTTGACTTGATGTGTCTCTTCCAAATCTTTCACCAAGAAAGATGTTCTCCCATGTTCCTGGGAGATGCTCAAGTCAGTAGCAGTGTACCGCTCAGTTAGTCGTTGATCCTCCATTATCATATCATGGATTCTGCCAGTGGTTTGATTGGTGGTTACCATTCTTGGTCTTCCTGGATGGGGATCATCTTCCAGACTCTCCCTTCCATGTTTGAATTGAGCTGCCCATTTCTCACTATGCTATAAGAAGGAGCATTCTCCCCTATAGTCTCTACCATATCCTCATTGATCTTCTTCGATGATAAGCCCTTGATGCAGAGGCAGCGAATGACTGCTCAATGAGAAATTTTATCCATTATCTCAATTTCTGCCACCCCTTACCACTTCAGTAGCATGTAAAAAAAATTGGTTGCAGTTAATTTTTTGAAACTTGGTGTTTAATCTTACATTAACCTGATCTACAAATGCACCTAATATCAACTGTGTGTTTCAAGTATTTGTACCTGAGGCCACGAATTTATCAATCAACCCTCATACCATGCATTATTGCCAATGTGCGTATGAAGAAGAAGAAGAATCCAGCTTCACTGCATTTGGGACAACCCCATATATGCTCTGCCACATCCATCCAAGAGTCTAATCTAATCTAATCCAATCCAAGAGTATGTTTGCTAATAGTTCCTGTCAAGTGTTGGTTGTTTATGATGTGTTTTCTGTCACACAGTTCAGATTTCCTGCCAGCACCTTTAATTTGTCTTAGCTCCAGCAATCTCCTCACAGCTACATTGTCCTTCCATTCCTGCTCTTCATTTTCCTGCATTCTGTCCAATACAGGCTTAGCAATGAATGTTCCCTTTGTCCATTGTCAGTCTGCCATTTATTTTAGCTTATCCAGCAAGTCTATCTGCTACTTCATTGCCATGTACACCTGCATGCTCTGGACTGTAAAGCCACGTTAGGCTTGTCACAGTTGACTGACTTAACAGATGAACCCATTCTTTTTCAAGCAAATTCTTCTCAATCTTATGAAGCCATACTCTGTGAATCCACCACAATGACATTAATCACATCATGAGCAACTAACCATTCCACTGCTGCTGACACAGCCTCAACTTCCACCCGCATGCTTGAAGCGGTGACTTTAAAGTCTCCTAAACCCTGTGCCACTACTCTTCCATTTAGGTAGACAACAAAACCCTAACCACTTCTGCTGTTCCAAGTCTCTGGGCCAGCTGTGTATATTACTGTGTTGGAAGACCCACAGTGATGCTGGATGAGATCTTGAACCCAAAATTCAACTGCCCCCTGTGCCCAATCTTGACATTCATGGCTCTTCTGTATAATAAACTTTGTTAGTTGAGGTTGGTCCTGTACTGTAACCAGTCATCATTTTTAGGCACTTCATCTAGACTGCAAATTGACTCTTTTGTATCCTCCGTCTCAGCCATCCAGGATCTGCCTCGTTATCAACCCCAGCTCCTTATAGAGAAGATGATCCTTCATGCCAGCAACCCTGATGTATGCCTTTACCTGAGCTTGTGTTTAGACCTCACACTCAGCAAATCAAGCAGAAAGCTCATGGCTGCCACCGGAGTATCCCTGGTGCAGGCCAAGACCACTCTCATTGCCTTGTTCTCTACATGCTCTAGTTTATTCAGCTGTGCACTGGACAGGGTGAGCAGGCCAAGACCATTCTCATTCTCGCTTTCTACATGCTCTAGTCTGTTTGCATTGGACAGGGTGAGCAGGTCAAGAGCATACTCTAATAGTGACAGCACCACCTCATGCATCAGCAAGAACAGAGTGCACTGCGGAAAGTTCACTATGGCCATTAACCTAACTGCTCCCAACGTTTTCCTGGCTTTTTGTATTGCAGTGTTCACATGGTGTGCAAAAGACAATGAGCAATCAAATGTGACTGCTAGATCACTTCTTACAAGTCACATCTAAGTGCTCCATTTATTTTTTCCATTCCTATATATTGTATAGCATCCATGTGAATTTATATTTTATCTTCTTTCCCTATTTCTTTGTCCTGCGTGTTTGTGTATTGTTAAGGTGCAAACTGAAACATCACAATTGTATGGTCATTAATAAAGTTGTTCCTACTTTTTTTTTCTTTAATAGTTTTAACATATGGTACAAGAGTGTTTGGTCTTAATAGCAGTCTATTTTGGTATACACACTCTCTCTTTCCCTCAATCCTCCTCTCTCTCTCTCTCTCATTCATTTATCCAAATCATACCTTAAAACAGCTAAGCAACACTTTACTAAGTAGCACTGCTCACATATGATGTACAATTAGAAAACACATCATAATTTGGATTCCTCTTTATAAATACTTGTACGTGTACTTGTATGAACTCCCTATAACTGTGAGCTGTTTTCTTTGCAGCCAATGCTGTAGAGATACTGAGGCATAGCATCGTATCGCCATGGGAGCAGATTATGGCGGCTACTTTTTCAGTCCCAGAGTACAGCTAAAAAGCAGGGGGTGTGCAATGTTTCTATAACAGACTCCACCACCATGGGGACTATGGCGATCCCTGCCCCGTTAGCCAGGCTGTGCCTGTTACTGGGGGTACCACAGAGAAGTGGGACAGGGTCTTGGTCAGCTATGGGTCACTGATTACCTTATTGGGCATCTTCACCCCTCTTTATAAGTAATAAAAACATAAAAAAACAGCTACAATGCAGTCTTCTTTTGTGCACATGGAACATCATGGTGTGCTGTGAATGAAACCTGATAATAATGTCAGTGAATGTTATGAAATAAAGAAGTAAAACTGAGTTACAGAGTCACTTTTTATCTCTTGTTTATTCTAGGAAACCACCAAGAGAGATATCATAACTTTCATGTGAATCAGAGAAGTTGCAGAATTAATAAGTAAAACCCACAAACAAACCATCTAAAGTAATAAGCATTATCAGGCCACAATCCCATAGCACCAATAAATTATTAAATCAACAAAGCATATAAAACTATAGAAGTATACACAGAATGTTAAATAAGATAAAACAGCTTCCAATATTTCAGAAAAATGAATGACACCTTTTTTTATGTCAGTTAACCAAGAATTCAGGTGTAGTCTTACATAACTGGGACAGATTTTTTTTTTTTACATAAATACTCTCAGAGGTGCAGACAATGTTCTCTTCATGCTCTTATTAAAAGATTTTCTCTTTATCAAAGTTTGTGTATATGACTTGACTAACCTGAAGGCAAGGGCAGGGCTCAACTGTACAGAGGTAATTACAGGCACCAGGTGGTTTTTGAACCAAGAACCCTTTGCTCCTCTAGTTCTACCCCTACCCAAGGAGCTAACCAGACCCTATTGCAGAGCACTAAAATAAGTTGTGAGATTTAACCACCACAGAATTAACAGAAAGAAAATGTAGACCATGAAGAAAAAAGCAATAAACATGAAAAAAAACAAAGCATTTAACAGCCAATCATCAAAGGCTGTGAAAATTAATGAGTTATAATGATAAGATAATGTGTAGCTGATGAGTAGAATATAGCAGTTCACTGGAATATTCATGCTAAACTGTTTTATAACAGCAAAAGATAAGGAAATATGATAGATGTTTTGAAAACCTTTTCACATAAAAGAATGCAATAGGTTAAAAAAAAGAGGGTTCATGGAGCCATAGAGCCATGCAGTAGTGTCAGTAACTTTCTTGACCTGCTGGCACACTAGAAGGCAGTGTTGTCACAAACTCCTGGCTGCACTCAAGGCTACATGTATCCATATTTTAGGCTAAGCTTTGGCTACTGTAAGTTCACTTTTGTTGCTCTTGATTCCTGCTGTTAACTTGTAAATTGGGACAGTCTTTCTCATCACATGATCTTGAAGTTATTGACTGACCGAATTTTCTTTGAAAAGGGTGAAGAATTGTGCATGCAACCAGTCTGCTATCCTGCCCTTTATCATACAACTTTCTCTCAATACTAGACATTCTGCAGTCAGATACTACAAATATGTAATGCATATAACAAACATGATTAAAACTGAAATAACGAAGTTGAAATGGCAAACCTGCTACTTTTACTCTCGCCCACATGCTTCATACAGGAAATAACTACACTCATACAACAGAATTACTCTCACCTACATGCTTCATACAGGAAATAGCTACACTCATAAACAGAATTACTCTCACCTACATGCTTCATACAGGAAATAGCTACACTCATAAACAGAATTACTCTCACTTACATGCTTCATACAGGAAATAGCTACACTCATAAACAGAATTACTCTCACCTACATGCTTCATACAGGAAATAGCTACACTCATAAACAGAATTACTCTCACTTACATGCTTCATACAGGAAATAACTACACTCATACAATAGAATAACTCTCACCTACATGCTTCATACAGGAAATAACTACATTCATACAATAGAATAACTCTCACCTACATGCTTCATACAGGAAATAACTACATTCATACAACATAATTACTCTCTCATTTTTTGCACATTAATGAACATCTACCAAAATTTACTGAAAATCTAGATCACATTTGGGTAGCTGCGATTCATTCTGATTGCTGTGACCACTCTCTCTGTTACTGTCATTATTACTTAGAATATTTATTTCTTATTTATTCATTATTTTTTACAATATTTCCTAGAACTGAACCTGAATGGATTACATGCAGCAAGGCCCACCAGAATCTCACTAATGTACAGAAAAGTCTTACAAGAAAATGCTGAAAATGGTCAGAGGGAAGAACACAGGATGAAATAAATGAACTTATTAATAAACATCCCCCGTGTGGTACCCGGGATCTGCAAAAAATAGGACCACTGTACCCTACCATGCATGATCGTAAAAGGCGACTAAGGAGGGTTCAGCATAGGGCCAGCAACCCTATCTGGTAAAAAACTATCAGACTGCTACAGAAACAGAAGCAAGGGAAAAAGCAAATGCAGGTGGAAGGAGAAATGCGTATCAGGAAACTGAGCCCATGAAGGTTGTGGATGAAAGCCAGCCACTGGAAGTCCCCAGCCCGACTGCAGACCTCCTGGAACCTAAACAAAAGATGCAAATAGGCAGCTGGAATGTAAGAACACTAAACCAGACTGGAAAACTAGCACAAACCATCAAGGAAATGCACAGATACAAACTAGACACACTAGGAATACAAGAAGCAAGATGGACAGGACAAGGCAGAAGGAAATTAACAACACAGCACACAGAAGATACAATAATATGGTCAGGTAAAGAAGATCATCATGAAGGAGGAGTAGCATTGATTATAACAAAAGAAGCATCAAGAGCATTGCTGAAATGGACCCCAATAAATGAGAGATTATTATATGCACGGTTCAACTCAAGATTCACGAAGCTGTCTATTATAGTTTGTTATGCACCAACAGAAGCAGCTGAAGAGGAATTAAAAGAAGATTTTTACAACAGCCTCCAAGCCACAGTAGAAACAATACCCAAGCATGATATGCTACTCATCTTGGGCGACTTCAATGCAAAAGTAGGTGAAGGAAATGAAGATAGAAGAAGAATCATGGGAAGAGAAGGAATCGGAGAAATAAATGAAAATGGAGAAAGACTGTGCAGTTTCTGTGAAGAAAACATGATGACCATCGGAGGGACAATTTTCCAACACAAAAACATCCATAAGGTGACTTGGAGGTCACCAGATAAAACCACAGAAAACCAAATCGATCACATACTAATAAACAACAAGTGGAAACGGTCACTACAAGATGTGCGAGCAAGGAAAGGAGCAGATATAGGAAGTGATCACAACCTTCTGGTAGCAAAAATAAAACTAAAATTAAGGAAAGCCAGAATCGGAGAACACAGAAGATACATTTTGATACAAGAAAACTGATAGACCAGCAAACAAGAAATGAATTCTCAATAATACTTAAGAACCGCTTCAGTGTCCTACAAGACGAAGCAGAAATGTCCATATTAGAGTTCAATAAAACACTACAGGAAACAGCAAAAGAGGTGCTGGGATATCGGAAAAGGAGAAAAGAGGAATGGATAAGTGAGACCACATGGGAAAAGATAGAGCAAAGAAAAGAAATCAAGAAAAAATTACTGAACACCAAATCACAACGGCTTAAAGAACGAGTTTTAAGTAATTATGCTCAAAAAGACAAAGAAGTGAAGGAATCATGCCGTCAAGATAAACGTCAATATTATGACAACTTAGCAGAGAAAGCAGCATATACAAATGACATGAAAACCATATATAAAATCACAAAGCAGATGACAGGTAACTTCAATACAAGATGTGAAAGTGCAGTAAGAACACAAAATGGACAACTGGTCAGTGGAGAAAGAGAAAAAATTGAAAGATGGAGGGAACACTTTAACACCCTACTAAACAGAACACAAGCAGCACAAGCAATAGATATACCTGAAGCAAAAGCGGAACTAAACATCAATACAGGACCAATAACAATAAATGAAGTAAAGAGGCGATAAAGATGCTAAAATCAGACAGGCACCAGGTGAAGATGAAGTGACTGCTGAGATGTTGAAAGCAGAAGAAACAGAAACACCAAAACAACTTTGCCGGATATTACAACAAATTTGGGATTTAGAAAAAGCCCCAGAGGAGTGGAAAACTGGTCTTATAGTAAAACTACCAAAGAAGGGTGACCTCAGAGATTGCGGGAACTGGAGAGGCATTACCCTACTGCCACTCACTAGTAAAGTATTTTGCAGAATAATCATCAACAGAATTGTACCAATACTTGAAGAAAAACTTCGGAAAGAGCAGGCAGGATTTAGGAAAGGAAGATCATGCATAGACCATATATTTGTACTTAGACAAATATTAGAACAGGCAAATGAGTGGCATAGCACAACATATGCATTATTCATAGATTTTGAGAAAGCCTTTGACAGTGTCAACAGAGATGCACTGTGGAAAATCCTAAGATGGCATGGCCTCCCCCATAAAATAGTTAATGTAATCAAAGCCCTATACGAGGGTTTTCAGTGCAAAGTTATCTGTGGAGAACATACCTCCAGCAGCTTTAGGGTACAAACAGGAGTGAAACAGGATGTGTACTATCACCAACATTATTTATCTTGGCAGTAGACTGGTTAATGAAGGAGGCAACATCAGACAAACGCAGAGGATTACAATGGACCCTTAACACAGTGCTGGAGGACCTTGACTTTGCGGACGACATTTGTCTATTATCAAGCAGTCACAAAGATATGCAAGATAAAATAAACAAGTTAACCCAGAATGCAAACAACATAGGACTAAAGATCAACGTAGGAAAGACAAAGTTAATGAAGCAAAATGTGAACAACAGAAATGTACTCAGAGTAGATAACAAGTTAGTGGAGGAGGTCAACGAATTTGTATACCTTGGCAGCAGAGTAGTAGAAAATGGAGACAGCACAGAGGACATCAACAGCAGACTTACTAGAGCAAACCAGGCTTTTGCAATGCTGCAGAATATATGGAAATCAAATAAACTAAGCATAAATATGAAAATCAGGATATTTAAGAGTAATGTTCTAAGTGTACTACTCTATGGAAGTGAATGCTGGAAAATCACCCAAACCATAGAAAACAAGTTGAATTCTTTCCAGACTAAATGTTTACGTAGAATTAAAAAAATATTTTGGCCAAACACCATAAGAAATAACATCTTATTGGCAGAAATGCAGATGAAACCACTGACAACAATTATTGAGGAAAGACGCTGGCGATGGTTGGGACATGTGCTCCGAATGACTGACAACTCACTACCAAAAATAGCACTAAGATGGACACCACAGGGGAGCAGAAGTAAGGGTAGACCAAAAGAGACATGGAGAAGAACAACAGAAAGGATGTTGAGCAATAGAGGGCTCACCTGGGCAAGAACAGAAAAAAAGGCGAAAGACAGGCATTTGTGGAAAACCCTTGCGGAAGCCCCATGTGCCCTGGGCACTTAAGGTTCAGAGAGATTAATAAACATACAACTCCTGAGGATGTAATCACTTATACAAATAGATATATGAGCAGGGGATGTAATCACTTATACAAATAGATATGTGAGCAGGGGATGTAATCACTTATACAAATAGATATGTGAGCAGGGGATGTAATCACTTATACAAATAGATATGTGAGCAGGGGCACTAGAAGCAGATGGGGGAGTGGTAGCATATCATGGAAGTGAAATAAACTCATGGCCACTGCTTATACAACAACATGCTCAAGTATGCAGATGGAAACAGAGGCCACCACCCAAGCATTAAAATGGGTGGTGATGCAGAAAATGCACTGAATCACCATCATTACCCATTCTCAGATCCTTCTGAGAAAAGTGGAACATAAAGAAATAAGAAGTGAATTGCTAGAAAAAAACTGATACATCGCAGATAAAAAACATCACACGGATATACTATCCAGATCATGTTGGAGTCTATAAAAATGACAAGGCAAATCAACTAGCAGCAAGAGCCAAATAGAAGGGCCTCATAAAATGGACAAATCAGACTTATACAACAATTCAAGGAACAGTCACAAAGTTTTATCTTCCAAAGCATCTACCAGGAACAACTCACTGCATTACATGTAGCCAAGGGCAGTCAGTGGATGCAGGATGCAACTAAATGCAAGATCACGTGCAATGCACAACCAACACAACACTGGAATCATTTCTCTAAAAACACAGAAGGACACCCTGATGTCAAAGACCAAAATTGTATGGGCTTGTCCTGAGTTTAATGGTTTCTTCCCAGGACAGTTAGGCCCTTTTTTACAGCTGCAGTTCTTAGAATGTTTTGTTTTTTTTTATAACTTACAGCAAACAGAATGAAAAGCAGAGTTAGCACAAAATAATAGAAGTCACCCACTCACCATTCTTCAAAAGACAGTACAGCCAAATGGTATATAGGTGAGTTTATCAATACAAAATATTCACACTGCATGCAATTTGTATTTAAATTATAAAATAACTTGCCATGTAGAAGAAGTGAAAAACCTGATCACAGAAATCAAGTAATATAATTAAGCTTTAATTAAATTAAAATCTTTTCAAAAATGTGTTCTGATGCAAAAACATATAAAAAGGTAAAGGTAACCCTGTCGTGCCTTAGAGGCACATAGGGGATATGGTGTTAGTGCCCATATTTTCCTTGACCTGTCAGCACACTAGAGGGTGATATCATCAGCATAATGCCTGGCCATATTTTCTTCCCCAACTCCAGAAGAAGTCAGGTACCTATTTCTGCAGCTGGGTGACTGGGGTGGTTCTGGCTGGATTCGAACCACCAACCTTCACCATGAGAGACCAGTGCACTAACCATTTTGCCACTCAGACACCAAAAACATACAGGTAAATACAAATATGAATCTTGCTAAAACATATCATTCTTGTCACATACATGCAAGTAACAACATAAGATTTAAAAAAGAAACATACACATATGCAAAAATACAACAACATTCAACTTAAATTCATAAACCTACACATCATAACCAACTACAATATAAAAAGATGTACAATGCCCAGCTAGAAAAAATGTATAAAATAAAATGAAATAAAAAAAGGCTGATGGAATGCCATAAAAAATAATATCAAATAATCACATAATAAAACAAGAAAGTAGAACTTTATGTCCACAAGTGGTTTGTCCTTTCAATGTGTATATTGCAATAGTCATGAAAAACTATATTTTTCTATAAATTAACATGTTCCTTTAAGAATTTAACACTAAATGAAACAGTCTCTTGCTTTCACAGCTTTAAAACTGTGCATTTTATTTCACATACATCCCCTGGGAACAACTGTGTTAAGAGCACACTTATCTTAACATAGTGTTTGTGAGACAGGGAACATAGATCTGTTTGCTTAAAAACTCTGACCTACCTCTGTAGCCCAGAAACTTGTAGCAATTAACACTAATTGTAATTGTTATTTTTGCAAAATGTAATGTCAGGTTGGTGGACAGATGGGGACATGGAGATCTCTGGCGGGGATGAGGGAAGTCTGGTGTGAAACCAATGAATCCAGGACGTGACAAGCCTATGGGTCTTTACAACAATGGCTATCAGAATGATGTAAACAAAACAGAGCCAGTAGACTATGGGTGGCGGGGAATGGATATCGTTGAAGCACTCATCAGATTCCTCGTCTCAAAGTCAGAGTGTCTTTGTGGAACTGTCTCAAAACCATCTGACATGGAGAAGGGGCTTAAGTACAGCCACCAGAGGCTGGAAAACAAAGTTTTGGCCAGGCCAGCCACACTGTCTTCATGGCAGTCCGAGCAAGACCACAGTCTGCCCTAGCAAGGAAAGGTGCTGAAGTTGGAGTTACCCAGCCAAAAGGCGCATCGCAAAAATCAGGGTAACACGCATTATCGCTAATGAAATGTCTCTATCTGCAGTTTTCAAACATGGTGCTCACCCTGTGAAGACTAACCAGGCAGGTGCAGTGCCGGGCCCCCTGCCTCGAAAGGGTCCACCCAATGCTACTGGAGGTCCTCTCAGTTCGTCTTGTGGAGTCAGGAGACATGAGAGTAGAGCTACTGGCCAAAAAATACAACAGAAGAAAACAGCCAAAAAGCAAGAACTTAAAATAATGCAGTGGAATGCTGAGGGTGTCAGCAGTGTTAGAGATGGCTATAGCAAAAAGGTTGAACTAGAGAACATACTTTTTGCCGAGCAGGTAAGTATATGCTGCATACAGGAGACACACCTAACCAAAGATGCCGCCTTTAAAATCAGAGGCTACCAGTGTTTTAGATCAGACCGACAGGACAGAAGAAAAGGAGGAGTACTCACACTTGGTAAGATTAACATCAGCGCATGTCAGGTGGGAGTGTACATGGAAGGAGCCGAATACCAGATGATCCATCTAAAAAGTAGTAATACAGATTTCCACCTCCTTAACTATTACTGTCCTAATGACCGCCCACTTGCTTTAGGAACAATCCCACACAAAGAGAGACTGATGGTCTGTGGTGATTTTAACAGTCATTCCCAGAGCTGGGGCTATGACCACATAGACAAGAGAGGAGAGGAAGTTGAGAGCTGGCAGGATGATAATGGACTTCTCCTGATCAACCAGCCAATGGATGCCCCAACATTTTACTCAAGGGCGTGGCATACAAAATCAACACCAGATCTGGCATTCCACTCTCCAGATCTGAAGTGGAACATTACACGTAAAGTTGGAAAACAACTTGGAGGTAGCGACCATCTACCAGTCTTCCTGACAATAGAAAATGAACTCCTTAACACCAGTAACCCTCTCCCCAGATGGAACTATAAAAAAGCAAACTGGACAATGTACAGACATCGTACAGGTATCCTGGTGGGACAGCTGTCCATAGAAGGTAAGGATATTAACAGCATAGTGAAGGAATTCAATGCTTGTATCCTTCAGGCCGCTCGTGAAACCATTCCCAGAGGAGCTCGCAGGGACTATAAACCATACTGGTCTAGTGAGCTGGGAAAACTCCATGATGACGTGGAAGCAGCTCGAAAGCAAGCAGAAAATAGACCATGCCAAGAACACCACAATAATTACCAACATTCTAAGGCCAAATTTCAGAGAGCAAAGCTGCAAGCCAGACGGGAAAGTTGGAGAGAGAAAACAGAGTCTCTAAACTTTGAAAAGGATGGAAGGAAACTGTGGAAACTAATCAAACAGTTAAATGATGAGAGTACTGGAAGAAGTACAAAGGTTACACTAATAGAGGATGGGAAAACTCTTACAGGTAAGCAGGTAGCAGATCACTTTGCTCGCATGTTTGCACAGGACTGCAACATTGATATCCATCCAGAGAAGGAGCGTACAGTGCGCATCGAGCCACAGAAAGAGGAGGAACAAGTCAGAAAAGTGGAGGTCATGGATGCACCAATCACACGCAGTGAGTTAGACCTAGCAGTCAGTAAACTGAAACCAAGGAAGTCACCAGGACCAGATGGAGTGTCCAATGAAATGATCAAGAACCTGGGAATGGCAGCAATGGGAAAGCTGTTGGATATTTTCAATATGTGCTGGAGCACAGGTAAGTTACCTCAAATCTGGAAGGAAGCAAACATGGTACCACTGCTAAAACCAGGGAAAAACAGTGATACTGCCTCCAGCTACAGGCCAATCAGTCTCACTAGCTGCCTATGCAAAACAATGGAACGCATCACTGACCTGAGGCTAAAATGGTACCTAGAAAGTGAAAACCTTCTCGTTCCACAACAAGCAGGATTTAGGCAGTACTACAGTACGGAAGATCAAGTGACCTATCTCTCTCAAGAGATTGAGGATGCATTCCAAGAGAAAAACCTTGTACTAGCAGCATGGATAGACCTGAAGAAAGCCTTTGATAAAGTATGGAAAAAAGGTCTGCTGTGGAAACTAAGAAACTGCAATGTGAATGGAAGACTGTACAACTGGATAAAGTCCTATTTACACAATAGAAGAGCTAGAGTAGTAATGGATGGACACAAAAGCCAGAAAGTACTTCTGCGACACGGTGTACCACCTACACTATTCCTTGTATTCATTAATGACCTGGTCAAGGAACTTCCCTATGGAATCAAAGCGGCACTGTATGCAGATGATCTGGTCATGTGGTGTACAGATGAGTATGCGACAGTTGCTACACAGAGACTCCAAAGAGCAGCAGACATCTTGACATCATGGACAAACAAATGGTGTGTAAGTATCAACACAGAGAAATCAAGTACCACTCTGTTCACCCTCTCATCTAAACAGAAAGCAGGTAAGATCTTTGTAAATGAAATACACTTAAGGATGGACAACCAACCCACTTACTTAGGAGTGACTCTTGACTCAAAACTGACCTGGAAGCAACACATCAACATGCCGAAGCAAAAGCCAGAAGAAAACTAGCCATATTAAGAAAATTGAGTGGAACCACATGGGGAGCTAGTGAAAGAATCCTCAAGAATGTATATCAGCAAAGTATTCTACCACATTTAGAATATGGCTCAACATCTTGGTGCACAGCATCAAACACTACGCTGCATAATCTAGACAAGGTTCAAAATCAGTCACTACGGATTATCACAGGTGCCATGAGGTCCACACCAATAGTAGAAATGCAGAAAATAGTTGGTGTTCAACCGCTAAAGGAACGTAGAGACACAAAGGTCATGACCATGGGAGAAAAATTCCTTAGCTCTGTAAGCCATCCCCTGAAGGAGAGATTCAATAACTTGGCATTAGGACGGCTTAAAAGAAGCAGCTTCATTCATCAGGCCAAGCGTATGCGTAAGCTGATACCTGACCTTCCAACTGTAGTCTCCATTATCATCTGTACCAGAGCATACACCATGGAAAGAAGCAGATTATACACAATAACTATTCAGACTGAAGTGAAAGGTGTGCAGAATGGTGAGATGCAGAGCAGTCTTGTAAGATCAACAGCCACACTTAGTGTTCTAGATGACAAATATCCATGTGACACCTGGATACGTGTGTATACAGATGGATCTGCACATAATGCCATAAAGAATGGAGGGGCAGGAGCATATATTGAATATCCAAACAACACCATTGACAAGATTTCCATACCCACTGGTAAATACTGCAACAACTTTGATGCAGAAGTTAGGGCAATTATTGCTGCAGTTGAAAAACTATCAGACTCCAGAATTGATACATGTCCTGTAGTAATTCTCACAGATGCAAGATCAGTACTGGAGGCTCTTCAGTGCAACAAACTACCAGACCTTAAGGATGCCTTGTCAAAAATTGGCTTACAACATGGAGTCACTTTGCAATGGATTCCCTCCCACTGTGGGATACCAGGCAATGAGAAAGCTGACCATCTGGCCAAAGAGGGCACTGAAATGGAGCAACCAGACATACCAATCACTTATAATCAGAAGGAAAGCATGATAAAAACCTACAGGAAGCCACAAACACCACCACATGATGACTATCACATGCTAAACAGAAAGGAACAAGTCACCATCTTCCGTCTCCGAACAGGACACAGCCGACTCCGAAGTCATATGTATACAAAGTTTAAGGTTGGTACTACTAATCTATGTACATGTGCCCAGGTGCCCCAAACTGTGGAACATATCCTCCAGAACTGCATCAACTACGAGACACTGAGAAATAATTACTGGCCCAGTGAAACCACTAAAGAAGATAAGCTCTATGGTTCCATACATGAATTACAAAAAACAGTGAAATTTATCCAAGAGACAGGACTGCAGATATAGACAGACAGTGCGAACGAAGAAGAAGAAGAAGATTTCACATACAAATGTTGGTAACACATATTTATAGGTTTGTGTGGACAGTCTCCATCAAGCTAAAGCCAACCAAGATCATAATCTCTTTACCTTCTAACACTTATGTTAAGGATACTACTTATGGAAATAAAGTCTCCATCAAGCTAAAGTCAACCAGGATCATAACAATCTCTATATCTTCTAACACTTATGTTAAGGAAACTGCCTATGGAAATAAAGTCTCTATCAGCAGAGCAAGGTACATTTTGTAAGCTTTACACTCATATATCTGTGTATTAAGATAAAACCTGGTTATTCATAAACAAAAGATAAAATCCCCATTTCCATGCTATTAAGGCATATTGGGAACATGGTGTTAGGCTGATATTTCCAAGACAATCAGCACATGAATGTGTGATGTGGTCGGTATCATGCCTGGCCGCACAAACTGTATTTACATTCCCAGATTTCTCTGGTATCCATTTTTAGACAAAATCACGGGGTGAACCCTGGGACCATTTTTGATTTGGTTGTATCAGAAAAATATCCCAACTTCTAGGACCTGAATCTAGTACCAGCAGATTAGTAGATGGAGTGATTAACCACTCAGCCAAGCAGGACACCATAAAGATATGTAAATTGAGAGTGTGTGAGTATATACATTTATAGAAATAACTGGATGTTTTGTCATATATATTTCTCAGGAGGGGTGGGATGAATATTTCTTAGTCACAGCACTGTGACACTGCGAAGTAGGGAAGACAGAATCTGTCCTAGTACAGCACTGTGACATTGTGAGGTAGGGAGGCCAGCATCTGTCCTAGTACAGCACTGTGACACTGTGAGGCAGGGAGGCCAGCATCTGTCCTAGTACAGCACTGTGACACTGTGAGGCAGGGAGGCCAGCATCTGTCCTAGTACAGCACTGTGACACTGTGAGGCAGGGAGGCCAGCATCTGTCCTAGTACAGCACTGTGACACTGTGAGGCAGGGAGGCCAGCATCTGTCCTAGTACAGCACTGTGACACTGTGAGGCAGGGAGGCCAGCATCTGTCCTAGTACAGCACTGTTACACTGTGAGGCAGGGAGGCCAGCATCTGTCCTAGTACAGCACTGTGACACTGTGAGGCAGGGAGGCCAGCATCTGTCCTAGTACAGCACTGTGACACTGTGAGGCAGGGAGGCCAGCATCTGTCCTAGTACAGCACTGTGACTGTGAGGCAGGGAGGCCAGCATCTGTCCTAGTACAGCACTGTGACACTGTGAGGCAGGGAGGCCAGCATCT
The DNA here is from genome assembly GCA_009760885.1 of Achatina immaculata. Lineage (NCBI taxonomy): Eukaryota > Metazoa > Mollusca > Gastropoda > Stylommatophora > Achatinidae > Lissachatina > Lissachatina immaculata. The sequence continues at coordinate 16,312,339 of CM019714.1, read as the reverse complement.
GTCCTAGTACAGCACTGTGACACTGTGAGGCAGGGAGGCCAGCATCTGTCCTAGTACAGCACTGTGACACTGTGAGGCAGGGAGGCCAGCATCTGTCCTAGTACAGCACTGTTACACTGTGAGGCAGGGAGGCCAGCATCTGTCCTAGTACAGCACTGTGACACTGTGAGGCAGGGAGGTCAGCATCTGTCCTAGTACAGCACTGTGACACTGTGAGGCAGGGAGGCCAGCATCTGTCCTAGTACAGCACTGTGACACTGTGAGGTAGGGAGGCCAGCATCTGTTCTAGTATAGCACTGTGACACTGAGGTAGGGAGGCCAGCATATGTCCTATCTGCCTTTTTTCCCAGGTAAGCTTTAGTTTTAATGTGAAATTAACTTGGCCAAAAAGAGAGAAAAAAAAACAAACATTTCAGCTTTTACCTTACTCCAGCTAAAAAAGTGATTGCAAATAATTACAACATCCAAAGAAATTAGATTCTTAATGGTCCCAAAACATAAACACAGGAACTTCCAAAGCAGTTGTGTTTTGATTGACGGTGGGTGTCAGCAACGCAATTATCTGCTCACAGAACGTGTACTCTTATATTCTTCACTTTTTGTTTTGCTCTCAGGAAAATGAACACTGAATTATCACATTGTTTTATTACTAAGTTAGATCTGTTCTATTTTTTCCTTTAAAATTAAATTAAATCATACCACAGACCATTATAAAAATCCCGATTGTAAAATGTAAAAGTGAAATTATAAAAAAAAAATGTGTGAGCTGTATAGGAGCCAATGAGCAAGCCAAGATGCTTGTTTGTTACTCATAATAAGCGTCATACCACAGCTTCCCTGACCTCTTCAACATCCTGAAACAATAAACAACAAAAACTGACCACAACAATGTAAAAATAACTGTAGATAATAATGTTATATGACTAATCAAATGAATTCAACAAATTAAAATGTTATATTCCTAAACTAAACAGGTTATTTAGATCCCAACAAATTATAAATATTTTGAACAGACTATTCTGGCTGGGCTATGCAGAAAGAATTGAAGAGAACAGACAAATGAAAATGATGTATGCACAAGAGATGAGGGAAACAAGTCCAAAGCGTAGACCAAGACAGAGATGGAAAGACTACATAGAAAAGGATATAAAAGAAATTGGTGTCACCAACTGAAAAGAGAAGATTAGGAACAGAGAGAAATGGAGGCGAACTTTATCTGCAGCAACGAGCGTTAATGGCTCGGAAAGCTGAAGAAGCAGAAGTGCCTAAAATATATCACAACAACTTGAGCTGAAGGTGGACTGCAATTATTGCACAGCAGCTCACAATCTGCATCTTTCTGGATGAGAAAATGTGGTAGTCAAGCTGAATGAGGCAGCAATCAGTGACCCATAGATTTGTATCGAAAGTTTTATCAGGAGCTGATGAACCTTAGTCCCACTCTACCTTACAACGGTGCCCCTAGAAACAGACAGTCATCTGCGTGAGTGAATCAGGGTTGAATAGGGAATGCAAAACTGGTCCCAAAAATATACAAAGCTGAAGTCAGATGTGTCAGGGCAAAAAATGTATAACTGCAACACAACACAACACAGCACAACACAGCACAACACAATACAACACAGCACAACACAACACAACACAGCACAACACAGCACAACACAATACAACACTGCACAACATAACACAGCATATGTCTTTTTGAGGAAGAAGGAAGAAGTTTTTTTTTAAAAATTAGATTTTGTTCACTTGTTGTAACTTGGACGCAGTAACATATTGATGGAACTGAGTTGCATGTTGTGTTCAGTTATCTACAAAAATAAGATTTTTAAGGGCATGCATCTTTCTCATCGCAACATATGCCCGTGAGACCTGGACACTTAACAAAACAGCTGAGAAACACATAAATGCCTTTAAATGCTACAGAAGAGTCCTTCAAATATCATGGACACAAAAAAGAACAAATATATCCATTGCACAATATTAAAGAAGGCTGGCTAGTAAAGAGGATTAACATAGAAAACTTAAATATTATGGACACATTAAACATCATAATAATCTAGAGAAGACCGTCTTGGAAGGGTACATAATGGGAAAAAGAAAGAGAGGGAGGCCAAAGCAAAGATGGCTGCAAGACATCGTTGATAATCTGCAAATGGAAGCATCAGCAGCAGGACATCTTACTCACAACTGAAAGACCTATAGAAGAGCTGTCAGGGAGGCAAAGTTCCGCAAAGGACATGCAAATGACTGACTGACTGAGATCTTCAGAACCATATGTGACACAAACAAGCGGTTACACAAAGCGTGATCAGAAATATTTTGGAATGAGAAAATGTGGTAGTCAAGCTGAATGAGGCAGCAATCAGTGACCCATAGATTTGTATCAAAAGTTTTATCAGGAGCTGATGAACCTTAGTCCCACTCTACCTTACAACGGTGCCCCTAGAAACAGACAGTCATCTGCGTGAGTGAATCAGGGTTGAATAGGGAATGCAAAACTGGTCCCAAAAATATACAAAGCTGAAGTCAGATGTGTCAGGGCAAAAAATGTATAACTGCAACACAACACAACACAGCACAACACAGCACAACACAATACAACACAGCACAACACAACACAACACAGCACAACACAGCACAACACAATACAACACTGCACAACATAACACAGCATATGTCTTTTTGAGGAAGAAGGAAGAAGTTTTTTTTTTAAATTAGATTTTGTTCACTTGTTGTAACTTGGACGCAGTAACATATTGATGGAACTGAGTTGCATGTTGTGTTCAGTTATCTACAAAAATAAGATTTTTAAGGGCATGCATCTTTCTCATCGCAACATATGCCTGTGAGACCTGGACACTTAACAAAACAGCTGAGAAACACATAAATGCCTTTAAATGCTACAGAAGAGTCCTTCAAATATCATGGACACAAAAAAGAACAAATATATCCATTGCACAATATTAAAGAAGGCTGGCTAGTAAAGAGGATTAACATAGAAAACTTAAATATTATGGACACATTAAACATCATAATAATCTAGAGAAGACCGTCTTGGAAGGGTACATAATGGGAAAAAGAAAGAGAGGGAGGCCAAAGCAAAGATGGCTGCAAGACATCGTTGATAATCTGCAAATGGATGCATCAGCAGCAGGACATCTTACTCACAACTGAAAGACCTATAGAAGAGCTGTCAGGGAGGCAAAGTTCCGCAAAGGACATGCAAATGACTGACTGACTGAGATCTTCAGAACCATATGTGACACAAACAAGCGGTTACACAAAGCGTGATCAGAAATATTTTGGAATGAGAACCTGATGCCTAAATTTGTTGCACATTTCCTCTTTTTCCTGGTCTTTATTGTCATAAATAAGATCTGTTTTCTTCCTTTTTTAATGCTACTTTTTCAGTTTGCCCAGATATTTCCCTCATGGTTCTCTTCTTGTTTTTAAATCTTCAATTTCCCAGTTAATCATATGTTCTGTAACTGCTTCCTTCTTATTATATCTAAACAAATTGTAACAACTTTCATCTGCTAAAAATGTTACCTTATTATATCAACAAAAGCTGTCACCAATGTCTTATTTTGGTACTCAATTCCATGTTTCTTACACAAGGACTGTACCAAGGGCGCCACCTTGTGGAAGTTAGTTCTGGGCATCGTAGGAAACAAACTGAAGAGACAAACATCACCAGCTTATCAACAAAAGTCATACATTTTTCTAACAACAAAAAAATCACCATCATATTTACTATGACTATCACTACAGTTATGTCTTGTCTTGTCTTGTCTCCTTTCTCATATACCTTTTGGTGTTGAGCGGGCAAACAGGGTTCGACGATTTGCTTCATATAATGGGATATTTAATGCTTATGTAATTTCCTCTCTCCATCTCCTGCATGGGCAAGATCTGTTACCTACAAATCTTAGTGTGAATGTTTTATATGGTATACTGCCTGGTGGTAACTGTGTAACATGGCCAAACCATTTGACTTGCTGTTTCTGGATATAGTGTAATACTGGTGTTACTCCAGCCTTTGCCCTGATGGTGTCATTTCTTGTTTGGTCTCTTCTTGTCACATTTAGTATTCTCCTTAAACATCTCATTTCTGTTGTGATCATTTTTCTTTTGTTCTTGGCTGTTAGTGTCCATGTTTGACATTGATATCGTATAGTTTGGAGGAAAATTGTGTTATACGTTGCCCTTTGTGTTTTATTTGTGATGTATTTGTTCTTCAGTAAAGGAGTCATTTGTCCTGTGACCTGATTTGCTTTATTGCATCTGTTCTCAATATCAGTGTCAAATATCTGAGGATGATATTGTGCTACCTAGGAATTTGAAATGTTTCAAGAGCTGGTTGTCTAGAAAGATCTTTGTTAGGATTTCTTCTCTTACTATGGTCATGACTTCTGTTTTTTTCAGTAGTGATCTTCATGTTGTGGCTTTTACATGCCCTTGCTAAGTTATCCATGTTCTGCTGTAGGTCTTTTACTGATGTGGCTATAAGTGCTTGATCGTCCGCAAAAAAGGAGTTCGTTTGTGGTCCTCATATTGTGTATGTCTTCTGGAAGGTATTACGGGTTTATCTGCATTCTTTCTGAGGTTGGGCTGTTGGGTATTGTCGTGGAGTTTTTACTATGTATGTTAGCTTTTTTGCAGATGTTGTCAGTGTATTTTATGAATAGTAAGGGGGACAGTACACAGCCTTGCCTCACTCCAGATTTTATGTTCAGAGTCTCGTGCATTTGCTCTAACTGTACACTGACTGTCCTCTTGACTCTTTTTGCATAGGTTGATCAGATGATCCATAATGCTGTAAGATTTCCCACAGTTTATAATCTATAATTAACGCTTTTTCTTGATCTATGTAAGCTATGTGCAGTATCTGATTGTGTTCAACTGATTTTTCTGTTAGTTGTCTTAGGGAAAAGATGACATGTGTACAGTTTCTATTTTTTTCTAAATCCCATCAGAGTTTCATTTAACATTACTTGTCATAGTCTGTTCTCTAGGATCTTGTAGAACATTTATCCAACATGGCTTAGCAGTGAGATGCCTCTATATTGGTTGCAGTCTCTTTTATTGCTTTTTTTCTTCCTTATTGGAATAATTACAGCACTTCTCCAGTCCTGTGATGTTTTTTGTTTTTTCCCATACCAAGTTATAGAGTCTGTGAAGCTAAGCTATTTCAACCTCTTTCACATATTTCTCATTGGGTATTCCATCATATCCAGGGGCTTTGTTCTTTGGGGCCTTTCTGATGGCTTATCTGATTTCAGCTTGTAGTATATCTGGTTCCAGTTTTCTATGTCAACTGTGTTGTTATCATGGGTTTGGCATACCTCAGATGGTATATTGAGTAACTTGAAGTAGTCTCCATCTCTGTAGTACTCTCTTTGGTTAACATACTGGACCATCATTAACATCGTTCACAATCTCTGTTGGGTCAAAGTGCTCTGCTCACTTTCTCATTGCACTGATCTTAGATTTGTGTATCTTCTTTGTGATTGTTGTTCAATACTTCGCTGTATTCCTGCCATGATTTTATCTTTGCTTCTTTTATTATCCACTTAGAGTGTGTTCTTGCAATTTGATATTCAGTGTAGTCTTGCTCCTGCTTACTTCTCATTCATCTTTATATTTATTCTTCTCTTCTTTTATAGCCTCTTTCACCTCATACTTCCACTATGTTGTTATTTTCATTTCTCTACCTCATTTTTTTCATAGTACCACATGTTTCCTTTGCTGCTCACCAAATGCTGGTTTTGAATAAGGCAACTTCAACTGATTTTGTTTCTGTTGGTAAGTTTATGAACAATTCTCTTATTTTCTTCTCATATTCTTCTTTCATATTCTTTTCCTTGAGCTTGCTTAGTTTTATTGTTTTGCTTTTCTTCTTGGGAGTTCTGTTATGTCTTTTCCTGTGTTCTCTGAGAAACTGCAACTACAGCTTTGTGGTCTGTGCTTGAGCTCAGGTTGGGTATTGCTCTTGCATCAATGACTGATCTTTTCTTGTTGTTCCTTCCTAGTATGAAGTCAGTTTGTACCATGTATATATTTGGGATGCTCTGTGTTTAAGGAATGTGTTTGTGATATAAAGATCATGCTGGCTGCACACTTCTAGGAGTCTGATACCATTTTCATTTAAAATGCACTGCTGGTCACTGAAAGCACCCAGGTGGACTGCTACATCTGTTCTATTTGTTCCTAGTCTTGCATTGAAGTCCCCCATAATTATAATATTTTCCTCTTTACTTATATATCATGGAGGTTGTCAAAGAAATCATCACATTCTTCCTCCTTGTCTAGTGCATTCTGGACATAGATTGAGGTTCCTCATTTTCTTTTATTTGGACAGTTATATTTCTTTCTGATATACATTTTGTTTCCAGGATTTTGCCAGCAGTGGCTGGTTCTATGATCAATCTGACACCTTGTTTTGCTTTTTCTTGCTCATGGAGTATAGGATTACATAATTCTGATGTATTATTTGCTTACAGCTTTTACCTCTGAGTTTGGTGTGTGCAATCCCCATGATATTTATGTTTCTCCTTTTCATTCCCTCCACTGATTTTTCCTTTTTATTTATCATTTATGCCACATATGCTGATAGTACATACTTTAAAAATGGCTTTTCTGTCTCTTATTTCTGAGCCATTTTCCATTTATATCAGTCCATCTATTCTTCCTGTGTTTGAGTGGTAAAGAGATCCACCACTGGCTTGCTGGGACAGTCACAGTTTGAGGGCAGAATTTAACTCAGGGAGGCCATGAGTGGAACATAAATGTCAGCTTGAAATTTTTATGCTGTGTCCTGATGCCACAGGACATGAATCAAGCTTGCTCACTTTATGCCCCATTTGACACTGTGTAAGTCAATTTGTATGCATTACCAGAAACAACTGACAGTCTGTTACAAATGTAATATGTATGCAATAACTTCATCTACCATTATGGCACAGAAAAAGATCTACATACCGGCTTCTAGAATTTAAATGAAACATTTAAAGAAAACAACAACAAAGCAGCATAACAAAGAAACTAAACATAAAAATAAAATTTCAGCTAAAGTTTCTTCAGAGAAAGTGATGAATTCAGAGAAAGTGATGAATTCAGAGAAAATAATGAATTCAGAGAAAGTAATGAATTCAGTTGAAGAGGAAGACAAGTAATAATAATGTCAAATTAATGCAACAATACACATTTTTTAAAAAGTGAAACAAAAATTTGAATGATTTATTGCTGTATTAATATTATTGAATCTTCATATTTCATGATTTCTAACGCTAATTAGTCACTGAGTTAGTACAGCTTTTATCTTCATGTCATCCACTGTTGTTATATTATGACCTTCCTGTAACTATAAACTTGAGTCCTTTCCAGCTGATGTTGTGAATGTACTGAAAGGCACCAAGCCAGTTTTTAAAACCAAATGACTGACAACTCACTACCAAAACATTTACAAAACAGCTGAGAAACACATTAATGCCTTTGAATATAAATGCTACAGAAGAGTTCTTCAAGTATCATGGACACAAAAAAGAACAAATATATCCATACTTATCTTATATCTTATATCATTGTCAGACGTCACATAGGGCTTGCAGCAAGTTAGTTCGCCAATTTTTCCTGTTTTCAGCAAGCTTTTCAACCTCATCAAGGTTGATTAATTAATTTGGCCTCTCTTAACAATGTCCTCTTTAGTTTTCTTTGCATTAAGATAGAGGTTCTGCTCTTCGCTGTTCTTGCGGACTGACATAATTAGTTTTTCCATTCCTTCTTGTGTTGTGGACAGCAATACTGTGTCATCAGCATATCTGATCTCTGGTATTTCATAACCTCCAACTGTTATGGCATCGTAATATTCTTTGTCTACATCTTCTCTAACATTCCTCATTATATTTTCAGTATACAAGTTAAATAAGTAGGGTGACAATATGCACCCCTGACGGACCCCTTGTTTTATGTCAAACCAAAATGTTGTTTCACCATTTATTGTGACTGCTGCTTGTTGGTCTAAATACAGCAGTGATGTTAATTGTATCAAATGTGTTGGAAATCCCATTTTTTCCATTATTTCCCAAAGTTTCTGGTGTTGTACACAATCAAATGCCTTTGAGTAGTCTATAAAGGATAAATATAGATTCACATTAAACTCCCTGCATTTCTCTATTATTAATCTGAGATTGAATATATGATCTCTTGATCCTCTTCCTTGCCTGAAGCCAGCTTGGACCATATTGACTTCTTCTTCTATTTTCTTTCGAAGTCTACCCATTATGATTTTTAACAGAATTTTACTGGCATGACTAATCAGGGCAACAGTTCTGTAGTTGGTGCATAATTTCAGGTTACCCTTTTTTGGCAGTGGTATGAATACAGTTCTTTTCCATTCTTTTGGCCAAATACCTGAATGCCATATCTTTTTACATAGTGCATGATAGTACCAAGTATATATTTGGAATGCTCTGTGTTTAAAGAATGTGTTTGTGATAAAAAGATCATGCTGGCTGCACACTTCTAGGAGTCTGATACCATTTTCATTTAAAATGCACTGCTGGTCACTGAAGGCACCCAGGTGGACTGTTACATCTGCTCTATTTGTTCCTAGTCTTGCATTGAAGTCCCCCATAATTATAATATTTTCCTCTTTACTTATATATCATGGAGGTTGTCAAAGAAATCATCACATTCTTCCTCCATGTCTAGTGCATTCTGGACATAGATTGAGGTTCCTCATTTTCTTTTATTTGGACAGTTATATTTCTTTCTCATATACATTTTGTTTCCAGGATTTTGCCAGCAGTGGCTGGTTCTATGATCATTCTGACACCTTGTTTTGCTTTTTCTTGCTCACAGAGTATAGGAATACATAATTCTGATGTATTTGTTTACAGCTTTTACCTCTGAGTTTGGTGTGTGCAACCCCCATGATATTTATGTTTCTCCTTTTCATTCCCTCCACTGATTTTTCCTTTTTATTTATCATTTACGCCACATATACTGATAGTACATACTTTAAAAATTGCTTTTCTGTCTCTTGTTTCTGAGCCATTATCCATTTATATCAGTCCATCTATTCTTCCTGTGTTTGAGTGGTAAAGAGATCCACCACTGGCTTGCTGGGACAGTCGCAGTTTGAGGGCAGAATTTAACTCAGGGAGGCCATGAGTGGGACATAAATGTCAGCTTGAACTTTTTATGCTGTGTCCTGATGCCACAGCACATGAATCAAGCTTGCTCACTTTATGCCCCATTTGACACTGTGTAAGTCAATCTGTATGCATTACCAGAAACACCTGACAGTCTGTTACAGATCAAATACATATGCAATAACTTCATCTATCATTATGGCACAGAAAAAGATCTACATACCGGCTTCTAGAATTTAAATGAAACATTTAAAGAAAACAATAACAAAGCAGCATAACAAAGAAACTAAACATAAAAATAAAATTTCAGCTAAAGTTTCTTCAGAGAAAATGATGAATTCAGTTGAAAAGGAAGACAAGTAATAATAATGTCAAATTAATGCAACAATACACATTTTTTAAAAAGTGAAACAAAAATTTGAATGATTTATTGCTGTATTAATATTGAATCTTCATATTTCATGATTTCTAATGCTAATTAGTCACTGAGTTAGTACAGCTTTTATCTTCGTATCATCCACTGTTGTTACATTATGACCTTCCTGTAACTATAAACTTGAGTCCTTTCCAGCTGATGTTGTGAATATATTGAAAGGCACCAAGTCAGTTTTTAAAACCAAATGACTGACAACTCACTACCAAAACATTTACAAAGCAGCTGAGAAACACATTAATGCCTTTGAATGTAAATGCTACAGAAGAGTTCTTCAAATATCATGGACACAAAAAAGAACAAATATATCCATACTTATCTTATATCTTATATCTCTGTTAGACGTCACATAGGGCTTGCAAGTTAGTTTGCCAATTTTTCCTGTTTTCAGCAAGCTTTTCAACCTCATCAAGGTTGATTAATTAATTTGGCCTCCCTTAACAATGTCCTCTTTAGAGTTTCCCATGGTCTGCCTCTTTTTCTTCGGCCGGTTGTGCTCCACTTGATAGCTTGTTTTGGGATTCATACTACAAGAACTTAATATTGAAGAAGGCTGGCTAGTAAAGAGGATTAAATAAAGAAAACTTAAATATTTTGGACACATTAAACATCATGATAATCTAGAGAACACCATCTTGGAAGGGTACATAATGGGAAAAAGAAAGAGAGAAAGACCAAGGCAAAGGTGGCTGCAAGACATTGTTGATAATCTGCAGATGGATGCATCAGTAGCACAGCATCTTGCTTACAACCAAGAGGCCTACAGGAGAGCTGTTAGGGAGCCAACAGCCTTGTTCCACAAAGGACATGCAAATGACTGACTGACTGACCGATCAACTCAGATGAGATGTAAGTTACAATGGTTCATTCAAGTTCTCAGAATGGATCTAATCTTCTAAGAACACTGTCATTATAGAGTACACATGGAATCTTAAGCCATTAGAAAAGCTGTTTATAGCAGGATCAAAATGTGGTGGTCTTTGGTCAGTTCTGAGACTCACACCCTGAAAGCTGTTATATCTTTCTCAGAAAGTCATCTTTGCTCTCTGCTAAATGTCCTCTATATGAAGATGAAAATCAGGATATTTAAGAGTAATGTTCTAAGTGTGCTACTCTATGGAAGTGAATGCTGGAAAATCACCAAAACCATAGAAAACAAGTTGAATTCTTTCCAGACTAAATGTTTACAAAGAATTAGAAAAAAATTTTGGCCAAACACCATAAGAAATAACATCTTGTTGGAAGAAATGCAGATGAAGCCACTTACAGCAATCACTGGGAAAGATGCTGGCGATGGTTGTGACGTGTGCTCTGGATGACTGACGACTCACTATCAAAAATAGCACTAAGATGGACACCACAGGGGAACAGAAGTAAGGGTAGACCAAAAGAGACATGGAGAAGAACAACAGAGAGGATGTTGAGCAATAGAGGGCTCACCTGGGCAAGAGCATAAAAAAAGGCAAAGGATAGGCATTTGTTCCTGGGCACTTAAAGTTCAGAGAGAGAGAGAGAGAGAGCGAATGTCCTCTACAGTTCTTTGTCCTTCTATTAAGTTTATTTTTGCAGCTTTACTGCAAATTTGTTTTTAAAATTATAAGATAAATGCTACATTCAGCTAATATTTTCTATACTACATCTTCCCAAGACAAAGGTGCATTTGAAGCATCTAACCAGTGCACAAAGAACCAAGTATTGCTAGATTCAGCTACCATAACTACATCAGGTAGCTGTTTTGACCCTTAGTAACAGATGTCACACTCAGATTTATACTCACTGATGCTCAACCTGGTAGTTGAGATGCCCAGTGAACCAGTCATTAAACCAACCAGGCTTCACATTACAAGTTGCTTGTATCTGCATGCTGAACCAATCATGATCTTTGTTGTCTCGCTCAACCTCATTGGGCACATGGTTCATCTGGGTCACCCAAGTGAACCAATGACTTTCAAGGAACCTGTTCAAAGAATAATTGTTAAATAATAAGAGAAAATGCTAATGTCATTTTTGTGACAGCTTTCACTGCTGTCATTTTTACCTCTGATGATAAAATATTCTAAATTTTCTGCTTTTTTAATGCTCTCGTTATCATGGTGTTGGGGCAGTTTAAACTGTTGTTGCTGTTAATGTTGATGAATCAAGCAACAATATATTAAAAATAGTTCAATAACTAGTTTTCAAAATGTGGCTTCCTTATCTAACTGTGAGCTGTCTTCTGATACTGAATTGATAAAATTGGCAAAATAAAGTTGTAGCTTTTGCCACGTATGTTAAGAAATTCTCAACAAAAAACAACATGGCACAGAACTGCTGAAAGCAAGATGGATAGTAGGAAACAAAGTTGGAACACTATATACATGGCTGGCTGTAGATTACAAGTAGTGGGAAACATTTTGTAATGCCCTTTTCAAATGCCACAGTGTGCATTTGATCAGTGATCAATGTCCAAATGCATGGGTATATATTTTTAAAAAAAAACTTAAGTGATATCCCTATATCGAAAGAGAGAGTATAAAATCTGATCGAGAAATTTGAAAACAAAGACAGGAGATCAAGATTATTTGAAACATAAAGATGATAAGGAAACTTGTCTGCACCGTCTCATAATGAACAACATACAACACTATATCCTTTCCCATATAATCATCTTAAGACGCCATCCAATTAGGCAATCAGTGACCCATAGCTCATATGCTTGAGTCAGGTTAGTGAACCATAGATGACTAAAGCCCTGTCCCACCTCTTCACTGGTACCCCCGGGAATAGGCTAGCAGGGCAGGGATAGCCATAGTCCCCATGGTGGTGAAGTCTGTTAAAGAAGCACTGCACATCCCCTTCTTTTTAGCTGTCGTCCGGGACTGAAAAAGTAGTTGCCGTAACCCACTCCCATGGTGATATGATGCTGTTCCTTAACACCTTAACATCAGCTGCAAATAACACCAGTTCACAGATACAGGGAGATAGCACAATTCTCCATATATCTACAATATGTCATGAGAGGAGACCATGAAGGGAAGTTACTTAGCAAAATGGTGCTCAGCAAGTTCCCAAACAACCAATATCCACCTGCATCAAAGCCATTCCCTAAGAGAAAAAAAAACACTGCTACACTACAGTAAAAACAACACTCACTGTATCTCTTCAGTTACAAAAAAAAAAAAAACGCTTCTCTTACTTCCTTACCTCATGCCCATATAAAAACTGAATGCGCCCCAAGCTCCAAAAAATGGCATAAACAGATAGAAGAACCGAAAGTAAAAACAGATAGACAACCCTAATTCCTGTGGAATAAAACAACAGACATTAATTACAGAAGAAACACGGTGCTTGGTTAAAAACTAGTATAGAACTAAAAGTAATTAAAAATACTAAATTATACCACAATAATAGCTAAGTGAAGCAATTCCTATCTGGAAGGTGCTATTATTGCAGTAATTACAAATATGAATGCAGATAGCAGAAATATCATGGTTAACATGGACTTAACAGTTAAATCTAAGATTTGACAGATGGAAATTCTCAAATTTACAATCAGTACACAGCTTTCAAATTTGTAACTAACACACAGTCTCATTCTAACCAACTCTGAGAATGCTATAAACTGAGAATGCTATAAAATGAGAATTCTATAAAGAATGCTATAAACTGAGAATGCTATAAACTGAGAATGATATAAGCTGAGAATAATATAAATGAACAGAAATGCCAGTGAAATTATTCTGAAACTTTTTTTTTCCGACAATTTTTTTTTTTACTAATGCTTCCAATGTACAACCCAGATTTTTACATATTTATATGTTAGTTATATCTTTATTTGTTATTTTATATCTTTATTGTGTACAACACCAGAAACTTTGAAAAATAATGGAAAAAATGGGATTTCCAACATATTTAATATAATTAATATCATGACAGTATCTAGACCAACAAGCAGCAGTGAGAATAAAAGGTGAAACAACAACTTGGTTTGACATAAAACAAGGGGTCCGTCAGGGGTGCATATTGTCACCCTACTTATTTAACTTGTATACTGAAAATATAATGAGGAATGTTAGAGAAGATGTAGACAAAAAAATATTACGATGCCATAAAAATTCAAGGTTATGAAATACCAGAGATTAGATATGCTGATGACACAGTATTACTGTCCACAATATAAAAAGGAATGGAAAAACTAATTATGTCAGTCCATGAGAATAGTGCAGAGCAAAACCTCTATCTTAATGCAAAGAAAACTAAACTGATGACAAAACAAATAAAGCAGCTGAAATATTTATCAATGAAGAAATATTGGAAGAGGTGGATAGTTTTGAATATCTTGGATCATTACTAATAATGGAGATACAATGAGGGAAATTAAATGGAGTACATCTACAGCTCTTCAGAATGTAAAACAACTAAAGAATCTGTGGAGAGGAACAGATAGAACTACAAAAATAAGATTTTTAAGGGCATGCATCTTTCCTATCGCAACATATGCCTGTGAGACCTGGACACTTAACAAAACAGCTGAGAAACACATAAATGCCTTTGAATGTAAATGCCACAGAAGAGTTCTTCAAATATCATAGACACAAAAAAGAACAAATATATCCATACTACAAGAACTTAATATTGAAGAAGGCTGGCTAGTAAAAAGGATTAAACAGAGAAAACTTAAATATTTTGGACACATTAAACGGCATGATAATTTAGAGAAGACCATCTTGGAAGGGTACATAATGGGAAAAAGAAAGAGAGGAGAGGGAGACCAAATCGTAGGTGGGTGCAAGACATCATTGATAATCTGTAAATGGATGCATCAGCAGCAAGGTATCTTGCTCACAACCGAGAGGCCTACAGGAGAGTTGTTAGGGAGGCAAAGTTCTGCAAGGGACATACAAATGACTGACTGACTGATATGTTAGTTTTGACACCAAATTGTGTTTGATCTTTCTTTTTTTTTCCCTGAATACCTTTTTTTCTAAAATCTTTGACCATAAGAATCACTATAAGAAGGAATAAGCTTGGCTTCTATAAGTCTAGTCAAACACAAATATAAAAGCAAACACTGAAGATGGAAAGCTGGTTTTCAAATGCTTCTTTCTTCATAGCAGCAGCTACATATCATTTAGAATTCATAATTCTATGGCATTTCTCATGTGAAAAAGAAAAGAAAAATACCAAAATGTGTAACTGATTATAAAAATAATAATAATAAACCTGGGTTTTATTTGTTCTCTCTCTCAAGGGTGTCATATCCTTAAACAGTTCATGAAGTCCCTCATCTTCTTCTCACATCTACAGACACCAGCTTATCTGAGGCAAAATCATTTCCAGACAAAAGCAATCTACACAGAGCTTGCACTGATGATGACCATCTCCTTTCTCACTCACCACACTCTCACCGGTCTACACTGACCCCCTCTAACCGAACTATATAATCACAGTTACAGTTACTGACACAAATAACAGACTTACCAACCAATCCCTTCGTTTTATGTAGAAGTATATAGACTCTAAGTGGAAATACACAGGTATCAGTAAAGGTGGCACTGTAACATGTAAGATAGAATGCTCAGCAAATGTAAAACAAATGAGAACAATGAATAGATTTCTGTTTTAAAGACCAATGATGTAACTCCCAGAGGTGCTAAATTTGCAAAAAGCTTTATCTTACTGATTGACTGATTGATCTTAAGAAGTATCATCACTGTAGTCAGGCTATTTCCATATAACTCTGCTGAACACTTCAGTAACCAGTGCATGGTGTGTAAACTGATTTTACCTGTCAAGTGTTGACCATGAGTTCATTGCTCCTGTCCTTGAATCTGTAATCTGTAATCAGAGACTAGCATCCCAACGCTCCAGGCATTCCCATATATGCTCCGCCTTCTGTTCCAACACCCACTGAAGCGTGCATAATGTGCGCTAAACCACTTCTTTCAGAAAAATGTCCACTTCCTCACTCCTCCTTCAGCTCGATCATCCCCCTGATGTGATTGTTGCCATTCAACCCGATGTCATCCTCCATACACAGCCTGTCCAAGGTAGCTCTTGCAATCTCCTCCTTGTCCATTTTTAGGGAGCCCTGACTTGATGCCATGCCTGCCAGCTTTTCCGCTCTCACTGCCTTTGACTCCCGCATGACCTGGGCAGTAGATCCATGTCAGACTGGATAACTGAGAGCCCACTAGTTGCTGGATCCACTCCCGATGGAAGAAATGTCTCTTGATTCTTTGTAACATGTTTTGGGAGTCATAGTAAGCTAAATGTTCACCATCAATGGAATCTTACAAACTACAATGCAAGTTTTACCATCAATGGAAGCTTTGAAATTTTGTGTTTGTTCCAACATGAAATGAAGAAAGCGGGAAAAAAAACTTACGCAAAAAGAAATACATATGCTGCCAATGGTAAGGCATGAAACCTCGCTTCTTTTGACCAAACTCAACAGGCAACTTTGTGCCAAGCATGAAAAGAAGACAACTGTTGATATCTGGATCTTTCCTGATCATGTTTGGCTTGGCATGGTGCTGGAAGTGACGGAAGTTCCACCAATGAGATGAGGCGCCCTGATGAGAGTAGAAAAGCTAGAAAACTGAAATGATCTAGATACACAAGCTTCTATGAAGAAAAGCAATTTTCCTATTGGCAAAAGTCAGCTGCTTCATTTTGCAGCATTCAAGACGAGGGGAAAAAAAAACATGTTAAGAATTCTAAAACTAATATATTTTCATATTGAGTTTTCTAACCTTATAATAATTACCATAATTTCATGCTTAAAAGCCACATATGAATACATCATGCACATTAAAAAAAAATCCACTTTCCTGTAAAACTGACAGAGTATAATGTATAGGTGTAAATCTACATCTTGTAGTTGTGTGTGTGTGTATTTATATGCATGCATGTGCGTGGAGGGAGATTTCTTGGAGATTTCACTTAAGGTCTAGACCACACTCTCACAAATTGAAAAAAATTAATTAAACATGAAAGAATTGTTTGAAACTTTCAAATGGACCATCAGAAAACAGATTATCAGTAGAAGAGACAATATGATTATTATTATTTTTTTTTTTGGTTAAAATTCAGTTCTATGTTGTTAATGATAACTTCTACTAAAAATTGGGTCCTGTAGTTTTGGTCATACATGGACAGATTGACCTTTACCCATTCATTCATTCATTCCTTTGCATGTCCCTTGCGGAACTTTGCCTCCCAAACAGCACTCCTGTAGGCCTCTCGGTTGTGAGCAAGATGGCCTGCTGCTGCTGCATCCATTTCCAGATCATCAACGATGTCTTGTAGCCATCTTCGTTTCGGTCTTCCTCTTTTTCTTTTTCCCATTATGTATCCTTCCAATACGGTCTTCTCTAAATTATCATGACGTTTAATGTGGCCAAAATATTTAAGTTTTCTCTCTTTAATCCTCTTTACTAGCCAGCCTTCTTCAATATTAAGCTCTTGTAGTATAGATATATTTGTTCTTTTTTGTGTCCACGATATTTGGAGAACTCTTCTATAGCATTTACATTCAAAGGCATTTATGTGCTTCTCAGCTGTTTTGTTAAGTGTCCAGGTCTCACAGGCATATGTTGCGATAGGAAAGATGCATGTCCTTAAAATCTTATTTCTGTGGTTCTGTCTGCTCCTCTCCACAGATTCTTTATTTGTTTTACTTTCTGAAGAGCAATAGATGTCCTCCTTTTAATTTCCCTCATTGTATCTCCATTATTAGTTAGTAGTGATCCAAGATATTCAAAACTCTCCACTTCTTCCAGTTTTTCCTCATTGATACATATTTCAGTTGCCTTGTTTGTTTTGTCAGTTGTCATCACTTTAGTTTTCTTTGCATTAAGATAGAGGTTCTGCTCTTCGCTGTTCTTGCGGACTGACATAATGAGTTTTTCCATTCCTTCTTGTGTTGTGGACAGCAATACTGTGTCATCAGCATATCTAATCTCTAGTATTTCATAACCTCTAACTGTTATGGCATCGTAATATTCTTTGTCTACATCTTCTCTAACATTCCTCATTATATTTTCAGTATACAAGTTAAATAAGTAGGGTGACAATATGCACCCCTGACAGACCCCTTGTTTTATGTCAAACCAACTTGTTGTTTCACCATTTATTCTTACTGCTGCTTGTTGGTCTAAATACAGCAGTGATGTTAATTGTATCAAATGTGTTGGAAATCCCATTTTTTCCATTATTTCCCAAAGGACCTTTACCCACTGGACGAAAAAAAAAAAAAAAAAAGGGGGGGGGGGATTAATTTGGATTTACCAAGTACTTCACTTTTCATTCTTCACTGATCTGTGTTTATGTTATCTATATTAGGTAAATAAGATGTTTTAAAAACTTTTTTTTTCTACTTTAGTTTCATTTTCTGTGTAAATTCCCTTCTCAGTTGTTGTTCATTGAAAAGTCATGGGTCAAACTACAATTTATATTTTATTCATTAACCTCCCTCATCTGTAAAAAAAAGTTTGTGTACAGTTGGCAAACAATAATACATATGGGGGAACAATTTAAAAGAAGATGTGTATAACACTTACATTGTATGCATAACAATATAGCACTGTTGCAGATTCACTGGCTGTAACAACAATACTTTGCTTTATCTTAAGTCCCACAGTCAATTTATCTCACACAGGTGACGCTCATTCACTATATGCCTTGCAGGCAGGTGTTGAAGAGCATGATTCCCCGTTTTGTGAAGTCCTTTAGTAGATCCAGACCCCTTTCTCTCTCTCTCTCTTTCTCTCTCTCTCTCTGAACCTTAAGTGCCCAGGGCACATGGGGCTTCCACAAGGGTTTTCCACAGGCCCAGGCGAGCCCTCTATTACTCAACATCCTCTTTATTGTTTTTCTCCATGTCTCTTTTGGTCTACCTTTACTTCTGTTCCCCTGTGGTGTCCATCTTAGTGCTGTTTTTGGTAGTGAGTTGTCAATCATTCGGAGCACATGTCCCAACCATAGCCAGCGTCTTTCCTCAATAATTGCTGTCAGCTGCTTCATCTACATTTCTGCCAACAAGATGTTATTTTTTATGGTGTTTGGCCAAAATATTTTTCTAATTCTAATTCTAGTTCCAGTCCTATCAGTTAGTATTCTGTGTTACTGAAGTAGTTAGTATACTGATCTCTCAAGTTGAAAGTTAATACTTTGGTCTTGACCAGAAATGTTGTACAAATGGGTACATATAATTTCTCTTTGAAGCTGGATAGGAAAGATGGTAGTGAGTGATACTAACCACATACTGTCTTGTGTGCTGACAGATAAATATGAAAAATATGGGCATTCTCAATAAATACTCTATGTTTCAATGGTATTATACAAGGTAAGACAATTAACTAATGAAACTAATTCCATAAAAAATAAAATAAACAAATTGAAGATATAACCTGTATTTTAATCAAAGTAAACCCCTTGTGCATTGATACAGTGAGTGGCATGATCTAACAAACACTGGAACTACCTCTGCAGTTCTTCTGTTGGTATGGCCCTTAAACTCGATGTTACAGTCCTTTGGATGCATCAGTATCGTCAAAGAAGCGCCCTTTCAATGGTAACTTTAATTTTGGGAATAGAAAATAATCACAGGGAAACAAATCTTGGAAATAGGATGGATGGTTGAGAACACACACTTGTTTTTGGGCCAAAAATTCCTGTACAACTAACTGCCCGGTGAGCCGGTGCATTATCATGAAGTAGGAAAAAAACTGCCAGGTGTTGAATACTCGGGTCGGACTCGGAGAATCCTTTTCAATAGGTGTTTCAAAATACTTAAATGAACTTTGGCAGTGACAGTCTGTCCCTCTAGAATAAATTCTTTGTGAATAACTCCTTTGCTGTCATAGAAGCACACCAACATTCATTGCCTTCACTTTCGACTTTTGAAGAAATGTTTTGCCTTCTGGTGATGATGATGACTTCCATTGAGCACTTTAGCGTTTAGTTGTGGGATCATAGCGGAAAATCCATGTTTCATCCTCTGCAACAATCAAATTTAAGAAACGTTTATTTTTATGACATGGTGATGTCTTTTGGTACTCAACATGCTGATGTTTTTGGTCATCAGACAACGCATGTAGTACAAATCGGCAAGTAACTTTTTTCTTGCCTAAATCTTCCATTAAAATTTTACGAATGGTCTCTCAGTTAACACCTAATTCATCTGCCATCATCCTCACAGTCAAACAATGATCATCTTGTATTCGTTCTCCGACTTTTGCAAAGAGTGCCTCATTATGAACAGAAATTGGGCGTACTTGTCTAGTTGCAGTTGTAATCATTTCCACACCACTTTTGAATCATGAATTCTACCTGAATGTCTGTGCATGAGATAAACAATTATCCCCATAAACTTGTTGCATCAATTGAACTGTCTCAATGGCACTTTTCCCAAGTTTGAAATAGAATTTAATATTAGCTTTTTTTGCTCCATGCCGATTATGTGACAATGCACCTCTAACTAGGTCAACAAAATGGTGGCTTGTTTGTCGTTTGCTTATCGGCCGGCGATGAAAAGTTGCCAGATCATAGATGAGGGTTGCCTCTTTGGATTCCATGCTTTGCTTCATAGATGGCATTTTTGTCTTGGCCATAATAAAATAGTCTCATTACTTAATGGTCGAACCTTGTACATCTACCACTTGAATGTGGGTTAATGTTATGGGATGCCAGCTCCAGTCATCGTGTCGTTTCTATAATACAGCCACATTCACTCTTACACTCTGTTGTTGTACTATTATTATATGTAAAATCAAAAGCTAATTATATTCAGAGAGAAAAATGCAGCAAACAAGTCTCACCTTCATCATTTCAAAAGTTATATGCTGGAAAATATGAGAGCGTCTGAGGTCTGGAAAAACACTGTGATGGCCATAATCATGTTGTGTCCAACTAGCCTGTGCCTGGAACATGAGGAAGAAACACTGGCATGTTGATCCACTCAATGAAATCATATTTCTCTGTCTCATATTTAGGGTGTCCCAATCAATATCCATTTATTTTTTGTTTAAAATGATACAGCCTTAAGCAAGATCGCTGATATTTTGTTAAGTAAAACAAAGAATTTTATGAAGACAATAGAAGCATGTAATTGTCTTATGATTCCTACAGTCATCTTTCAGAGAAGTTTTCCAAAGTGGAGGAAGGACCACATGAAAGGGATATCTAACACTAGGTCTTTTATAGCCTTGTCTATATAATAATAATATAATAATACTTTCTCCGGGGCATGTGAAGCACTGAAGACAAGAATGACTGTTATTTATTTTCTGAAGATCATTACTAGTGTTAATACAACTGTACTGTGGTTATTTAACACCACTTAAGTTATGACTTCTCACACTAGTCAAGTTCTCCTTAGGCATCATTCTCTCTCTATGTTTATGAAATGTCTCCAATGCCTGATTCTGTGAGACAAATTATATGTGCAGTTTCTTCATGAAATTGCTAGGACTGAACATTATTTTCATCACTGTGAGGGTCTTTGAAATATTTCACTACCAATATCTCTCCTATAATATTCACATTTCACATGATACTGAATCACATATGCTATAAGCAAAAGCTCTCAAACTGGAGAATACAACATTATAAACAACAATACTGAAGCCAACATGACTGTGCTGGAGTAACAACACAGTTATCTGGGCTAGCAAACCAAAGATGATGAAGACCCTATCTCACCTCTCTTTGCGGCACTTCTACTAACAGGCAGATTTGCTTCTTCTGTTTGGCTAAAGGCGTTCTGTTCATCAGTTTCCATATATTTATATATATATATACATAAAAGGTACAAGTTGCTCCATCATGCCATTAAGACACTTAGAGACTTAGGGGATATAGTGTCAGTGCTCACACTTTCCTTGACTTAATGACACACTAGAGGTCAGTGCTGTTGTTTTCCCCATCTCTAGAATATGCCAGGTAACAAATTCTACACCTGGATGACTGCCGTACCTCCAATCAGACTTCAGCTACTATAAACAGAGGCATGCAAATAAACACTAGCACAAACACTCTCACCTGTTCCTGCTTGTACATACCTGTGCTGTGGTTACCATTAGCAAAGAAACAAGTGTGGTCAACCAGCTGACACCAAAGTAATACAGCAGAAGTACAGCCACAACATCCAGAGCAACAATGTGAGCAAACTGCAGCACATAAAACCATGGTTTAGGATTAAGCCAGCCTTTATCAACAACCAGCTTATGCAGCTTACGGAAGTCCTCTTTAATGTTGCTCTGTTATACATAAAACATTTTGTTTAAGCTTTCTCTAGCACTGAATATCAGAAAAATGATTTTAGAATTCTATATCGAGCCTGTTTAGATCTAAAAGAGTTAAACATGAACAATACACAAACCAAAGCAAAGATAACTTGTGGCAGCACAGATGTAATTTATTAGAAGAATGCTAACAGTACTATGAATAGCTATGATAACGGACAAGAAATATTTAACAAAATTCGATTTTTAAAAACAATTGGAACTTAATTGAAATAATAAGAAATGTAAGGAGAAGGTTAAGGATTGAAAACATCATAGCAATATCAAAAATAAATAATAAAAGAGTAGAGGAAGACCAAGAGAGAAGATCATAAGAAATCTAGTGCAATGACATGACAGAAAGTCACCTAGTAAGCTAACAGACAATATCTGGTATCAAGATCTGTGTAGAAGAATAGCCACCATTGCTTACTGGCATGGTACCTGATGATGACAATAACATTACATATTACATTCAAAGAACTAAAAAATGTACTGTTCTGTCTGTTTAAAGATTACCTAACTTAATGTTTAGAAACCAATAGACATTATTACTAATGTTAAAAGGCCTTAAATGAGTACTGTGACCAAACTAGTGCATATGACAATATTTGCTAACTGCAATTTTTATTACATCATAAACTTCTACATTACACATACAATCATCAGTTTTAGAAGCTGATTTTTATCATTTATTGATTTTTACCTCTTACTGACACACTTGTTCTTTATTACCATGTCACATGTAACTAAGATTTCTGCTCTAAGCAGAGTTTGGTTTTCATCAAAATATTCATGAACATTTATTAAAGATTATTCTTTCTGTACAGCCAGTTTTCTAACAGCTGCCTTCTGGTCTAAGAGATAAGTAATTAACAGAATATTTACAACGTTATGCTACCATTCCCAAACATTAACCAAGGGCATTAACCAAGAAACAGCAAAATATTTGTGAAATGAGATACCAAAAGAAAACCAGCAAATGTCACTAGGAGGAACAAGATAAGAAATAACGACATAAGACAACTGGTAGGAACTACACCATGCCTACAATACATAGAGAAGCAAAGAATTAGGTGGTTTGGCCACTTAATGAGAATGACACATATACAGCCACCCAAGAGGGCTTTCTATGACGGGACACAGATCAAGAGGAAGACCCTGAAAAAAAGATGGATAGATGGTGTTATAGAAACACTCATGAACAACAGCATGAACATCACTGAGGCCACTCAAATGACCCAAAAAACTCCAACTGCATCTCCATTGACTCCTCATGGTACAGGAGGAAGGATAAAGGGTACAGGAGGAAGGATAAAGTAAAGTCAGCCTGCAGGTCAGCTTGCAATATAACAAACCTCAGAAGTAAAATAAAAAAGATAAAAGTATGATCTTTGGAGGTAGCATCACCGCATTCAGGACATTCTCGTATCTGCTCCCGTGCTCATTCTGGTTACCAACATTACAAGTATATTTTATATAAGTTTGTATAAAATGCATCAAAGATGAATGGCTGATTATGAAACAAAATTCACACAGATCCCATCCTATCCATTACTTGAACTTACCATAGGTTCATCGTGCACATCTCCCACATATAAGCTGTTCAAATATTTGCTGACCTTTTGCTTATCATTATGAAATGCCTCCCAAGCATCCTGTTCAAAGGAAAGTACTGTCAAATACAGGGTCAGGTATAAAGCATAGCTAGACTTTAAAAATGGAAAATAAATTAAGCGACATACATGTTTTTGGTAAAAAAAAAGTGAAATAAAACTCAGAAAAGTGGGTCATTTTATTATTACTGACAACCATATTTAGGTTTTGAAAAGTATGCAGGTTAGATGCCCGCTATTACATTTGATACATCCAGCCAGGCATTTAGAAAATTACTGCATACCACCATTTAACATGTTCAAAGGGATATTTTGAATGCAGTGTCAGATTTTATCATTTAGGTCTGCAATTGACTGTGATTGACTAGCATATACCGTGTTCTTGAGATCTTACATCTTTCCCGTGCCGTTAAACGTCACATAGGGCTCGCAAAGTATTTTGCCAATTTCTCCTGTCTTCGGCGAGTCTTTCAACCTCATCAAAGGATTTTATGCCTGTTAATTTGGCCTCTGTTCTTGAGATACAGCCACAAAAAGAATTCTGCAGGCGATAAATCCGGTGACCTTGTCAGCCAATTAATATCCCCAAATCTGGAAATAAGATGACTAAGAAATGCTTGTCCCATGGATTGACGGGCTGTGTGGGCAGTTGCTCCATCTTGTTCAAAACCATATTTGCCTCTTATTTCTATAGGCCAAGTCTGGAATGAAGTATTCAGTTAGCATCTGCAAATAGTGATCACTATTAAGAGTAAGAGGATGCCCATCTTCGTCTTCAAAAACATATGGGCCAATAACGCCGAATGATGCAACGCCACACCACACTGTCACTCGGTCACTATGGAGCGGTTTCTCATACAGTAATTGTGGATTTTCAGCTGACCAGTATCTGAAATTCTTGTAAACTTAGCTGGCGCTAATACTAGCTGAAAACAGCTGTTTCAGGCACTCTCTTCACATGTACTACCGTACTTCGTAGCCAAGATCTCGCGATCAACATGACTGCCATCCCAGATTCTCCCCTCCAAAGATACTGCATGCCAGTTAATTCAGCATCTTACACACATTCATACATCACATCAACATGAAATACATGTCATCAAGTCAGCAATCAATTTACTTCCATTTATTAACACTCTCTACGTATATCCAGGTAATGCCACTACAAACATTACAACACAGGACATCAACATGTATCATCATGATAACCAAGCCATGACATAAATACAGTGTATTTTTTCTAAGTATCAAATAAATCAGTGGACCAGATTGGCCTGGGCTCCACTGGCCATCATAAGCAAGTATACATATTGTGCCAACGCACTGCATAAACATTCAGCCGCTGCTGCCATGAATCCCCTTTCCCCTATCTCACATAAAACTTTCCTGTGCCAATGCACTGAATAACATATTTTCACTTGTGCAAAATGCACTGAATACATATTTCCACCTTTGTGCTACTGCAGTGAATAACATATTTCACTTTTGTGCCCATTCACTGAATAACATATGATGGACCTAGGTGTGCCAATCCATATATGACAAGACACAACAGAATCAACGAAATATTCACGTACGACGGCATTGACAATAATCCACATCATATTATGATTTAAGACACATCATATAATCTACAGAACATTTGAATCAAATATTATGAGGTTGGCAGGGCTAACACAGACAAGACGAAAATAGCTCCCTGCCATATCTTCTGGTTTTCTGCTCCCTTTCAACTTCATGAAGTTCACATGAAATTAACAGCATGATGGCATCACCCGTGCCATTCAAGAGAACATTAATCATCATGAATCACCAATTTATATATATATATATATATATATATATATATATATATATATATATATATATATGTATACACATCTTATATATCTTATATTCTTCCCTTGCCGTTAAACATCACATAGGGCTCGCAAGATAGTTCACCAATTTTCCTATTTTCTGCGAGCTTTTAAACCTCATCAAGGGATTTTATGCCTATTAATTTAGCCTCTTAGCAATGTCCTCTTTAGCGTTTCACGTGATCTGCCTCTTTTTCTTCGGCCTGCTGTATTCCACTTGATAGGTTGCTTTGAAATTCTCTGATCGTTTCTTCTCATCACATGACCAACATATGTTCATCTCCATTTCCTGACAACCCATGAGACTGATTGTTGTTCAGCCATCTGTCTTAACTCTGCACTGTTCTTGAATTCGTTCCACTTGATGCTTCCTTAGGCATTTGTTTTCAAGAGTCTCTAATTTCTTTTCTATTTCTTTAGTTGTTTTCCAGCTTTCACATGCATAAATGAGGATGGATATTACATTTGAATTGAATAGTCTCAACCTGATTTTTGTGCTTATAACCTTTGAATTCCATATGCTCTCAAGATTCTTGAAGATCAATGCTGCTTTTGCAATTCTAATTCTAACTTCCTTGCTGGTGTCAGTGTCCTGGTCTATGTAGCTGCCAAGGTATGCAAATTGATTGACTTCTTCAACATCTGACCCTTCTATGTGTATTTTTCCATTTTGATTAAAGGGAAGTTTCATTATTTTTGTTTTGTCCTTGTTAATTTCAAGTCCTATTTTGCTAGTCAGCGAAGACAGGCTATCTGTCTTTTCTTGCATGGAATTTACATTGTTACTGGTAAGAGTTATGTCATCAGCAAAATCAAGATCTTCTAGTTGGGTCCCATATTCCCAATCAATACATGTGTTACTTGTGCAGCATTTCTTCATTATGAATTCTATGGCAATTCCAAAAATCAAAGGGGACAGTATACATCCTTGTTTCATGCCTGTTTCAATCTGGAACCATTCACTCATCCCTTCTTCTGCTTTTACTGTACAAACATATCCATTGTAGAAGTCCTTAATGATGTTGACAATTTTAGATGGTATTCCATATAGACTTATAATTCTCCACAACGAATCTCTGCGTATGCTATCAAATTTCTTTTTAAAGTCTATGAAGTTCAGTATTAATGGTTTCTGCTTTTCAATATGTTCTTCAAGTATTATTCTTAGAGTAAAGATCTGGTCGAGACAGCTTCTCTCTTTTCGAAATCCTGCTTTTTCTTCTCTCACTGTGGTATCCACTATATCTTTAAGTCTATTCAAAATGACTTTGCAAAATACTTTTGACACAACTGATATTAAGGTTACTCCTCTCCAACTGGTACAGTCACTAAGGTTGCCTTTTTGGTATTTTAACAATGATTCCTTTTTTCCATTTAGAAGGGACCTTTTCTTCTTTCCAAATCTTATTAAACATTCTCTGTAGTTGTCTCATGTTGTCACTATTGATAGGTTTTAGCATTTCGGGTGTTATTTCATCTTCACCTGCAGCTTTTTTGTTAGCCATTAAATTCACTGCTTTTTCAATTTCATGCAATTTAATTTCATTTAGGCTGACATTTAGTTGTGGGGTTGGTAATTCGGTTTCAAGGTTTATCAGTTCTTTTTGGTGTGGTCAATTAAGTATTTCTTGGAAGTGTTCAGCCAATCTTTGCTTTTGGTCTTTACTTGACGTTAATAGTGTTCCAGTTTTGCTAAGGATTGGTCTTTCTTTAGATGTTAGCCTCTTTTGTATGTTATATAAAGTTTTGCTGTCTCCTGTTTTTGCTGCTTTCTCTGCCTCTTTTGCCATATTGTCTATACATTCTCTTTTATCCCTTCTAGCTGTACTTTTTACTTTCTTGTCTATTTCTTTGTATGTTACTTTTGCCAGATCTTTTCAAAGATCTGTCTTTACATTATATATATATTTTTTCTTGCTTTTGCTGCTGTGATTATGGCTGTTCTGTAAGAATTCCATAATTCATCTATACCTATCTCCTCTACTTCACTGGGTGTTGTGGAATGATTGGCACATTCGTGATTGAAATTACTGTTAGAATTCTCTTCTTGTAGGCTGTGGCTGTTTATCTTTCTGTGTATTGATTTCTTGTGTTGGCATTTCAATTTTAGTTTCATTTTCCCTATACACAGATTGTGATCACTGTTGACATCTGCACCCCTATTTGCCCTTACATCTATCAGAGATGTTCTGTATTGCTTTCTAACACAAAAATAATCTATCTGGTTTCTAGTTCTATCATTTGGAGATATCCACATTGTTTTATGTATCTATGGAAATATTGTGCCTCCAGTGACCATTCACTCTGTTAGACATATTTCGGTTAATCTTTCTCCATTCTGATTTACCGTGTCAATTCCTTCTTTCCCCATTACTTTTTCGACGTCGGTGTTATCTTTCCCTACCTTAGCATTGAAGTCCCCCATAGCAATTAGGATGTCGTGTTTAGGGACTTTGTTGATGATTTGTTGTAATTGGTGGCAGAATCGTCTTACACCTCATCATCTGCATCGTTCGTGGGTGCATAACACTGTATTATTGCCATTCTTCTGTGTCTTAGGTTGTATCATGCTCTTATTATACGACTGTTCACTGGTTCCAATTCTACAAGCCTGTTTGCTGCTACATTTGACATAATTATACCTACCCCCTCTTGATGTTTCCCGTCGTGTCTGCCCGAATATGTTAACTTGTCGTTTTCCGCCTATCTTTTACCTGCTTCTGGCCATCGCATTTCACTGATGCCCAGTACGTCTGGATGGTATATCTCCATTTCTCTGACGACCTGAGTAGTTTTTGTTGGTGCTGCCATCGTTCTTACATTCCAAAATCCAATCTTTGTCACATGTTTGGGGCCGGCGAATGAGCTCTTCGTAGTTGGCATCCCTTATTCTCGGCTGATTTCTTTGCGAGTTTCCATAACGAGTTCTTTTTTCCCCATCTAGAACCGCCTCTATATAATTCCCAGGATAAGG
Organism: Achatina immaculata; assembly: GCA_009760885.1. Classification (NCBI taxonomy): domain Eukaryota; kingdom Metazoa; phylum Mollusca; class Gastropoda; order Stylommatophora; family Achatinidae; genus Lissachatina; species Lissachatina immaculata. The sequence goes on along the minus strand of CM019714.1, from coordinate 16,284,033 downwards.
TTGTTATCCCGATGCAGGATATGTGACAGATCAAGTGGAATTTCGCTGATTCCTGCATGTCGGCGAGAGCGTTAAAAAAAAAAAGTCCGCCATCTTGCACGTCACACTGGAATTATATAATATTAGGGCGGATGGGGCTAAGTTTTTCCGTATCAAACACAAAACAGACGAGATCGAATTTCCCCCTCCAATTGCCCCTGACAATGCTCGGTTCACCAGGTGCAAAGGAATGTGATGACCACTGAACTATCAGCCTCTCATGACACATAACGAAGCTACTCCTGAGAATAATTATGAGAAGAACAAGAAAAAAGATAGAAATGGAAATAGCAGATGAACAGTTTGGATTTGTTGAAGGAAAGGGAACACACAATGCCATTTATACTTTACGAACACTAACAGAAAGAGCTTTAGAAGTACAGAAAGATCTCTACTTATGCTTCATTGATTACACCAAGGCATTTGACAAGGTGAAACATAATGAAATTATTAAAATGCTTGAAGATATCAATATAGACGGCAAAGACCTGAGGATTGTAAACATCTATACTGGCAGCAATTCGAGTTGAAAATAGAACTGGAAGATATCAACCTATAAAACAAGGAGTGTGACAAGGATGTGTACTATCGCTAGACCTTTTTTCTCTGTACAGCGAGAATATTCTAAGAACGATCATCACAGAACCAGGCATAAAAATTGGAGGATACAATATTAACAACCTTCGGTATGCTGACGACACAGTACTGATAGCTGAGAACCAACAAGACCTGCAACATCTCTTGGATAAAATGGCCAAAGAAAGTGAACAGAAAGGCCTTACTTTGAACATCAAAAAGACAGAGACTATGGTTATATCTAAGAAACAGAATCCACCAACATGCAGTATAAAATTAGACGGAACTATTCTAAAGCAGGTGCAGAAATTCAAATAACTTGGAGCAGTAATAACTTCAGATGGGAAATGCAGAACAGAAATTAGGAACAGAATAGGCCAAGCAAAGACTGCATTTCAGAGAATAAGAAACATATTGTCCAATATATCCTTATCAATGAATGTTAGAAAACGAGTCCTAAAATGCTATATTGAACCTATCTTGTTATATGGAAGTGAATCATGGACAATAGGCAAGTCTGCACAAAAATCATTGGAAGCAGCAGAAATGCGGTTTATTAGAAGAATGTTGCGAATCCCCTGGACAGCAAAAATAACTAATGAAGAATGTATGAGAAGAGCTGTAGAGACAAAAAACCTTGTCAAAAAGATAAGAGAGAGACAATGTACTTTCATAGGACATGCAATGAGAAGAGGGGGCATTGAAAATATTATAACAACAGGAAAAATAGAAGGAAGAAGATCAAGAGGAAGACCAAGAGAAATGATAGTGGACAGTCTGACGGGATGGTGTAAGAGGAGATCACCAAATGAGCTGATGGCCTGCATGAAGGATCGTGTACTCTGGAGAAGCATAATAGCCAACGCCAATCGGCACGCACCTGATGATGATGATAAATGGTCAGTGTGACCTTTCCCGTACGCTTTTTCCTTTATTTAGGTCTTCCACACCCGCAACACGTGAACTTATCTCTCCGTCTAAAATCTGTACACATTCCTGGGCTTCGAAAGGCAGTTCACATTCTGCTTGTTCACACTTCCTGACAATTCAAAATCTGCTTCATCAGACATTGTGAGGTTACTGAGCAAATTATGATTTTTTTTAATGTGTGCTAGATAATCGATAGCAAAGTCAAGTCTGTTAATTTTATCCAAATCATTCAGTTGCTGCACAACTTGCAAAATGCAAGGGTGGAAATGCACATGATTATGAATGATGCTACGTAGCGAAATATCCGACATACCAAGTGCCAAAGCATGCCTCACAGCTGATTGCCGAAGGCTAAAAGCAATGCGTTGCCGATTTCTTAAATTCGTTCAGGTGTCTGTTGAGTTCTTGGACGACCAGTAGCGCAATTAGATGTTTCCTAAAATTTGTTGACCCAACTCAAACCTGTTCTCTGATTAGGAACATTATCACAGGGATGCAATTCAAAATTGCGACGAAACTTTCGTTATACGGTAATATACGATTCTCCACTTCTAAAATAAGTTTCAACTCGATGTTGTGTTTGATAAGAAACCATTGTTAAAAATTACCATTTGTCTCCTGCATCTGTGACGTCATGATTTTTTTTTCACACGTTCGCAGAAATCTCCGTCAGTTTAATCTAGCTATGCTTTATGCTGGATCCCGTGCAATGTTTTTCTATTTTTTCGATATTACCGTCATAGTTAATGCAAATAATCAACTTCTGACTTCATCCATGACTTTTTATCTACATTTATCTGTACTAGCACAAACTACGCAATGGGACAATAATATGTATATTCACTTCCATCTTTTGATCCATTTTAGACTTTGTAGTTTTATGGTTCCCATACTGACAAATTTTCACTCTTTTCTTTGTGGTTGTCTTGTCTTGTCTCCTTCCTCATATACACTTCAGTGTTGAGGGGTCAAACAGACGTCTTAATAGGGCTCAGCAATTTATCTCATAAAATTGGATATTTGATGCTTCTGTAATTTCATCTCTCCATTTCTTGCATGGGCGGCCTCTTCCTCTGTTACCTACAAATCTTAGTGTGATTGTTGTCTGTGATATACTGTCTGGTGGTAACCATGTAACATGGCCAAACCATTTGACTTGCTGTTTCTAGATGTAGTGTGTTACTCCAACCTTTGCCCTGATTGTGTCATTCCTCATCTGGTCTCTTCTTGTCACATTTAGTATTCTCCTTAAACATCTCATTTCTGTCGTGATGATTTTCCTTTTGTTTTTTGGCGTCTATGTCTGACATTGATAGTAAAGATTGGGAGGACAATGATTGTTGTACAGTGCTCTTTTTGTTTTAATTGTGATTTATTTGTTTTCAGTAAAGTAGTCATTTGTCCAAAGACTTGATTTTCTTTATTGCACCTGTTCTCAATTACAGCGTCAGTTTTCCCTGAAAATGGTAATGCGCTGCCTATGAATTTGAAATGTTTCACTTGTTTCTTGGACTGGTCGTCTAGGAAGATCTTTGTTTGGATTTCTTCTCCCACAGTTTATATCGATCTACTCTATCGAATGCTATTTCTTGATCTGTGCAAGCTATTTGAAGTATCTGGTTGTATTCAAATGATTTTTCTGTTAGTTGTCTTAAGGAAAAGATGATTTGGAAATATGATTGTGTAAGGGAAAAATGACATCTGTACAACTTCTGTTTTTTTCTAAATTCCATTTGTGTTTCATTTAACTGTGATTCAATTACTTGTCTTAGTCTGTTTTCTAGAATCTTGCAGAACATTTGTCCAGTATGGCTTAGCAGTGAGATGCCTCTACATTGGTTACTGTACCTTTCACTGCCTTTTTTCTTCCATACTGGAATAATTACAGCATTTCTCCAGTCCTGTGGTTTTTCTCGTTTTTCACATACTAAATTATAGAGTCTGTGAATCCAGGCTATTCCAACCTCTTTCCCACATTTGATTAACTTATTTGGTATTCCATCACATCCTGGAGCTTTGTTCACTGAGGCTTCCCTTGTGCATGGCAATAAAATATGCAGAGCTTGTTCTGTGCATGATAATAAAATATGCAGATTTGCTCTGTACTTCAGAGCAGTATGTAAGTGATGGAAGCTGATGTTTTTCCAGAGTGATCACTGTGATAATATACTGTAAGGGAAGTAATTAACTTTAATAGTTAAACTACTTGATTAGGTCCCTTGTTTTTAGCCCACGTGCTATGTGGAAAGTTTCTTAGCATTAGTAGCGTGAATTTCCCGGGATATACGAGGAGAAGTTTCTTAGGTGTCAACTTTGAAATGTCTGTGTTGACACAACCGTCTAAATTTAGTAGTAGAGTTTTGCAGCTAGGAAAATCTGTTTTGTTTGTTTAAGGAACCAAATTTTAGATCAACATGATTTTTCACGTGGAGTGTTTGTTCACGATAGAATATTCGGGAATTATGGGAAGTTTTAGAAGGGGGATATTTACGTTTGAGGAAGTTTGATTTGGGAGGATTTTATAGAGGAGTGTATTAATTTGTGTAGAATGTTATACTCTCTCTCTCTCTCTCTCTCTCTGAACCTTAGGTGCCCATGGCACATGGGGCTTCCGCAAGGGTTTTCCACAAATGCCTGCCTGTCCTTTGCCTTTTTTCAGCTCTTGCCCAGGTGAGCCCTATATTGCTCAACATCCTCTCTGTTGTTCTTCTCCATGTCTCTTTTGGTCTGCCCTTACTTCTGTTCCCCTGTGGTGTCCATCTTAGTGCTGTTTTTTTGTAGTGAGTTATCAGTCATTCGGAGCACATGTCCCAGCCATCGCCAGCTTTTTTCCTCAATAATTACTTTCAGTGGCTTCATCTGTATATCTGCCAACAAGATGTTATTTCTTATGGTTATGTTATACTAGTAGTCATATTAATCCGCTGAGTAGTTGCAAGTCAGTTTCAGTAATGTAATAGTTTCAGTTCAGTATCTTGTCCTTTAGGACAGTGTCCTTTTTCTGTCCTTGTTACGGATACGCAGCCTTGTTATAGATATGTAGATTGTTAGGAGTGTTGTCCTTGTTAAGACAAGAAGTGTGTGTTCGGAAGATGTGTGGAAGTTCACTATATTGAAAGTAGGCGTTTCACTTACTTATTTTTGTCAGGCTTTTCTTCCTCATGGCGCTGACTACGCGCCCGGGAAGCTCGTGTATTATTTGTTAAATCACCCTGCCATTTTGGCAGTTCGTTTTTCCTTTCTCATCTCCATCTTCCATAATTTATTTTGCCATTCAATAAAAGTTTGATGTGTATCTTGGAAGTTAGTCTTTTCATTACCTACATGGAGTTCCTTGCTGTTAGTCCTGTTCAGTGAGTGGGAAATCCAGCACAGGTTTTCGTACGTGACGCTGTTGTTTTTGTTGTGGCATTTGCGAACCTGGCATAGTTGTGGTGTTACTAGGGGTATACCATAGCGACAAGTTTGCCTCTTTGGTACAGTAGGGTTACCAACTCTTACAGGCAACCACATCATGTAGGTCATTTCGAATACAGTTAAAGACCACAAAAAGATTAACTCTCTGTCTCCGTACATAACAAGATGCTTTATCACTCAGATTATACAGCAGTGCTCTGGAAAACATTTCTTATATAAGCTTTCTGTTGAAGGATTCTTTCTTCATGTCCCTCCAGTCAAGCAGCCCCAGAACTGGTTACCTGACTCCTTTCTTGAGAGGGAGAAGGAAAGGCAGCCATGCATGATGCTGACCACATGACTCTCTAATGTGCCGTCAGATCAAGGAAAATATAGACACTAACACCACATCTCTGTCAGTATGGTAGGATTATGTTTAGTCCTTTGTGGCTAATTGTATGGATTAATGAGGTTGTCTATAGCAAAATTCTCAGTGTTTCCATTCTTTGTTTGTAGATATTAATATTTTTGACTGGCTCATCTTTAAAAAATGCAGCTAGTCTGCTCTAATAGCAAAAAATGTTTATAGGCAGTACACAATCACCACGTGCAATGCTGGTCTCCTAAACTCTTTATGAACCATAATGCCCAGACAAATTTTCTCCATTCAGACCTGAAGCTAGACAGCCACTTTAGTTCATTCTAATTTCCTTCATTTTCCTGTTTATGTAAGCTGAGGCCGCCAAGCTTCAATGTGCTGGTGTCAGAAAGGTCTCCAGAAACCTGAACACAGGGGTCCCTGGTCCAATGCAGGAAATCTGTACTCTCTACTGAGTGCAAACAAGACCCCAAGGAGGGGAATAAATGGGAAACTGTGGGAGACACATGAAAACCTCCTGCTGATGATGAGATTAATGGAAGCATCCCTATCTCTGTGTCTGGACAGCTCGGCATATGAAACTGAAAGCAGAATAATGAGAAGAATCTAGTCTTTTCACGCAAAAATCTGCCTGTATCTTTCTCTTGTTGACTAAGGATGTTTCATGTAACCACAAAATTGTAGTATTCTCCTTCAGCATCCATAGATCAGATCACCTTTGCTGTTACTTTTATACAGCATTCTCTATGATCACGCATGTGAAGTAACTGTGTTCTACTACTGAATGTATGTTATATATTCCAGTTTTCTGAAATGTTATATTCGTGGGACTTAGGCCACATAGTCAGCATACAGTTCTATTTACTCCCACATCGGCTGCCTTTCCAGCAGGCATTGACAATCCTTGACATGAGTAAGACAACAAATATCAGCCATCATCATCAACTTCTGTTGTGCCCATCACTTCTTCTTTGTCATTCGTTTAGACAACACCATCAATCTTTCTCACAAATATGGCAGTTCATCTCAGGTTTTCTGGATCGCTAAAGAGGTTCTCTTGCAGAGGGAAGGGTCTGGCCAGGTCCTTTGCCTGAGTGGGTTGTGTGGCTGGCATCTCTGGAGGAAGTGGCGAGGTGTCTGTTGTTCCCTGTTGCAGGGATATAGATCTGTTGTGCCAATTTTCAGCTTCTGGTATAGATGGTGTCTCCGACTAAATTGTCTCGTTCTCGATCAGACATTTGTCACCTCTTCTTATCATCTCATTTATTGAGTTTGTAGTATTCATTATCTGTTTTTGTTGTGTGCTGTTGTTTTATTCATTTGTCTTTATATATCATTTTTAGTCTATTTTTTTTTTGTTCACGTCCTGTGCTTCTGTCAATCTATTGCATTCTTCCTCCTTCTTCTGCCATTTTGTCTGCATCTTCATTTCCTTGGATGTTACTGTGGCAGGTATCATCATCATCATCATAATCATCATCATCATCATCACCATCATGTGCTGTGCCGGTTGGCGTTGGCTATTATGCTTCTCCAGAGTACACGATCCTTCATGCAGGCCATCAGCTCATTTGGTGATCTCCTCTCACACCATCCCGTCAGACTGTCCACTATCATTTCTCTTGGTCTTCCTCTTGATCTTCTTCCTTCTATTTTTCCTGTTGTTATAATATTTTCAATGCCCCCTCTTCTCATTGCATATCCTATGAAATTACATTGTCTCTCCCTTATTTTTTTTTACAAGATTTGTTGTCTCTCCAGCTCTTCTCATACATTCTTCATTAGTTATTTTTGCTGTCCAGGGGATTCGCAACATTCTTCTAATAAACCACATTTCTGTTGCTTCCAATGATTTTTGTGCAGACTTGCCTATTGTCCATGATTCACTTCCATATAATAAGATAGATTCAATATAGCATTTTAGGACTCGTTTTCTAACATTCATTGATAAGGATATATTGGACAATATGTTTCTTATTCTCTGAAATGCAGTCTTCACTTGGCCTATTCTGTTCCTAATTTCTGTTCTGCATTTCCCATATAAAATTATTACTGCTCCAAGGTATTTGAATTTCTGCACCTGCTTTAGAATAGTTCCGTTTAATTTTATATTGCATGTTGGTGGATTTTGTTTCTTAGATATAACCATAGTTTCTGTCTTTTTGATGTTCAAAGTAAGGCCTTTCTGTTCACTTTCTTTGGCCATTTTATCCAAGAGATTTTGCAGGTCTTGTTGGTTCTCAGCTGTCAGTACTGTGTCGTCAGCATACCGAAGGTTGTTAATATTGTATCCTCCAATTTTTATGCCTGGTTCTGTGATGATCGTTCTTAGAATATTCTCGCTGTACAGAGAAAAAAGGTAAGGAGATAGTACACATCCTTGTCACACTCCTTGTTTTATAGGTTGATATCTTCCAGTTCTATTTTCAACTCGAATTGCTGCCAGTATAGATGTTTTACAATCCTCAGGTCTTTGCCGTCTATATTGATGTCTTCAAGCATTTTAATAATTTCATTATGTTTCACCTTGTCGAATGCCTTGGTGTAATCAATGAAGCATAAGTAGAGATCTTTCTGTACTTCTAAAGCTCTTTCTGTTAGTGTTCGTAAAGCATAAAATTGCATGACTGCTTTTTTGAATACTGTGCTTGCTAGTGGTAGTGTTTTTGTCAGGTTGTCCAGGTCTGTAATCTTTTGGTGTTTCAATTCTCTTGTTACAGACTGTGAATCTGTGAAAAAAACTGTTTGCTTCTCTGCTGATTTCTGTATCACTGAATACAAGAACCAGTATTAAAAATCAGATAAAAACACACACATACAAATATGACAGTATTCTCCTAATTGATGGGATATAAGCAGTATTGGTACTCAGGAAACAATAGAGTGAGTACTCTTGGTTGAAAGGTGACTTAGTTAAGAGCAGAGGTAAGGGTCTTGAGATAAGCATGCGGCATGAAAACTTGAGTGGATAGAGTTATGGTTAGGGTATAAATATCACTCAAGATTGGCTTTAAAAAAGAGAAGCCTTACTTGTTTTTAATGCAGAGAGAGAGAGAGAGAGAGAGAGAGAAAGAGAGAGAGAGAGAGAGTTACTCTATTTTGAAAAAGAGAGCCTTACTTGTTTTGGTTAGGAGAATGTCTTGTTTTCGGTAGTAGCAGTTATTTGGTAGAGGCAGTTTAAGCAAGATGAAGTGGTTAGTTTTGAAAATTCGAAGAGTTTGTTGCTAGAGGAGCTTTTTCTGTTGGAGTCTTTGTAAGTATGTTTTTTGTTGCAAGTAAATTATAAGGTTTCATCCCATGTGGCGTTGAATATTTCACGCTGGGAATTGTATTCGTCTTTCCAGCCTGAAGGGCTAAGTTTCCATCCTCGTTATATCATCTTTAGAAGTACAGAAAGATCTCTACTTATGCTTCATTGATTACACCAAGGCATTTGACAAGGTGAAACATAATGAAATTATTAAAATGCTTGAAGACATCAATATAGACGGCAAAGACCTGAGGATTGTAAAACATCTATACTGGCAGCAAGAAGCAGCAATTCGAGTTGAAAATAGAATTGGAAAATATCAACCTATAAAACAAGGGGTGCGACAAGGATGTATACTATCTCCTTACCTTTTTTCTCTGTACAGCGAGAATATTCTTAGAACAATCATCACAGAAACCAGGCATAAAAATTGGAGGATACAATATTAACAACCTTCGGTATGCTGACGACACAGTACTGATAGCTGAGAACCAACAAGATCTGCAAAATCTCTTGGATAAAATGGCCAAAGAAAGTGAACAGAAAGGCCTTACTTTGAACATCAAAAAGACAGAGACTATGGTTACATCTAAGAAGCAGAATCCACCAATATGCAGTATAAAATTAAACGGAACTATTCTAAAGCAGATGCAGAAATTCAAATAACTTGGAGCAGTAATAACTTTATATGGGAAATGCAGAACAGAAATTAGGAACAGAATAGGCCAAGCAAAGACTGCATTTCAGAGAATGAGAAACATATTATGCAACACATCTTTATCAATGAGTGTTAGAAAACGAGTCCTAAAATGCTATATTGAACCTATCTTGTTATATGGAAGTGAATCATGGACAATAGGCAAGTCTGCACAAAAATCATTGGAAGCAACAGATATGTGGTTTATTAGAAGAATGTTGCGAATCCCCTGGACAGCAAAAATAACTAATGAAGAATGTAGAAGAGCTGGAGAGACAACAAATCTTGTCAAAAAGATAAGAGAGAGAGACAATGTACTTTCATAGGATATGCAATGAGAAGAGGGGGCATTGAAAATATTATAACAACAGGAAAAATAGAAGGAAGAAGATCAAGAGGAAGACCAAGAGAAATGATAGTGGACAGTCTGACGGGATGGTGTGAGAGGAGATCACCAACTGAACTGATGGCCTGCATGAAGGATCGTGTACTCTGGAGAAGCATAATAGCCAACGCCAATCGGCACAGCACCTGATGATGATGATGATGATTATATCATCTATTATTTCACCCATTACTAAATGTGATATTCAGTATTTTTAAAGCAGTCGCTGTGTTTAGTTTCTCGTGGAATGTTATATGTTGTTGAAGTTTATTGACTGCAGGTTTCAATGTAGTGCAGTTATTACTTGGTGCTCTGCTGTAGCATTGTGGAGAGCCTGGTGTTCTTGTTGTGTTGTGGTGCGAATAATTAAGCATTTTGCAAATTTGCCTCAACTACGGAGCATTTGTAAAATATCAACAAATGGAGAAATTAAGAAGAGAAAATAATAGCCATCAGAGACAACAGCCTGTAAAAGCTTCAGTCTTCATTCCAGCTCTTTATTCAGTTTGACATACAGACAGAGTAGATATCCTTCTTCACAAGCACACACACACACACATACAAGTACACACACCCACACACCTCTAAATAACCGGCTTACCGTAGCATCCTCTCCTGCGAAATGACTGAGAATTCTCGCACCCCCAGGATGCCTCTTTGCAAATTCTGTCACGTTGTAAGCCTTGCCATTTATCAGCAACCACTGATCATCTCGTCTGGAATGTTTTCTAACTTCCTCAAAAGTTACCATTCTGTGCTGTTGCTCTGTGTGTGTAGATGTATTGTTTTTCGCATCCAGCTCCGTTTTACCACCTTTCTCCATTGTCTGTAACCAAAATAACTTGCACTAATAATGCTTCACTCGAGAATTAACTGGCTTAAGAGCGCAAAACTTCCATGGAGACTTTGTTATCAAATTAACTTCGGCAACGCCACCGCCGTATTTATAACCTACGTGAGCGTGCACGCAACACATAACAAACGTCTTCTGAAGAAATGTAATATCGATCCATATTTAGCTGACAGCTGGAGAGTACAATGTTTAGGAAATCCTCTTACAGCTAAACTCTCATTTCAGTAATCGATACCAAAGCAAATTTTTTAACGAATATGTTTTCTTTTTCACGCAGCGCTTTTAAAACTACAGGGGATGTCGCCCAGTGGTTCTTTAACAGAATGCAGGAAGATCATAGAAGAAAGGAAAAATACAGCAAAAAAAAAAAAAACACTTTAATTTTTCACCCAAGAAAGCTTATGCAGGAAAAAAGAAATCTATGTCCCGTGGCATGTGCATGTCGTATGGGTGTGAGCACTGTTCCTTCTAATCTGCGCGCCTGCGAGGCCGCGCACAGAAAAAATCATACCTGGCACAAAATGTTTGGACCCGCGCGAAAAGAAAAATGAATCTGCTACTTTTAATTTGCAACTTCCAGATGTTACTCCGTGCTATAATCGCAATCAAGAAAAATACAATGATGGTACATGGTTTTCCTTTACTGTTTCTTGTTGAGATATGACTTTCGGATTGGATGTTTCAGCTAGTCTCGCATCGCGTAGTTTCGATAGATCTGTAGCAGAATCACTGAATAAGTAAACAAAGAAATCATCAATGCAATTAACTAAATACCAGTAACTGAAACGTGCAGCAGGTTTATCTTGTTGTTACATGCCTTTACGATGTGTATACGACGGTCATACCGAAAGTCCTGAGAGAATTTTTTTTTTTAATCAGAATTTATAGATAGTAAAAATATAAATGTATCATGTTAATCTACATCCTTTTCTTCACTTTTCAACATAATCTCCATTTCTCTACACACATTTTTCCAATCGCTCTGCAAGTTTGAAAATGCCCTTTTGGTAGAACTCTGTTCCAGCTGACCGAAGGCACAGACGCACTGCTTTCTGGACGTTCTCTCCTGTGTCGTAGTAATGGCCTCACATTTATTCTTTCACAAAACCGAAAAGATTGTAATCAATGGGTGCCAGGTCTGGGCTATGCGCAGGGTGTGGAAGAATTTCTCAACCTATTTTCTGAATTTCCTCAGTTGAGTGATGGTTTTTGTCACGGCTTTGTGATATTCAGTCAACAAACGTGTGACTCAGCTGGCACAAACTTTTCTATAGCTTAAGATTTCATGAATTTCCTGTACTGCATTGTATCCTATTTCAAAATTTACAGCGATTTCAGATACTGTGACACGTTTGTCTTGTTTAATGATGTCGTCAACCCTTTCTACTTTGTGTTCAGTGGAGTCAGTTCGAGGGCGACCGCTGCGAGGCATATCTTGGATGCTATTTGAAATGTTTCACTCACCTCCTAACACTGCTAGCACCCATACACACATCTCCATAAGCAAGTTGAAGTCTTTGGTGAATTTAAACAGCAGGGATTTCCTCTTTAATGAGGAACTCAATAACAGTATATTGACGAAACGAAACTTTAGCACCCGCCATTTTGTTTCTGCTCTGCGGGGTCACGTGACACATGATGGTGATATCATGTGACCTCTACATGAAGTGCAAAGGATGGAAGTTAAGGTGATACATTTATATTTTCTCAATCTATAAATTGTGATGTAAAAAAAATTGCTCACGACTTTTGGTATGACCCCTATATATATATATATATATATATATATATATATATATATATATATATATACTCACGGAAAAAAAAGTAAGTGTGCAATTCTTTAAAAAGCACCATGAACGTGCTCAGGTGATGACTGAAATAAAATTTGGCGCACACTGTGTTTGATTATCCAGTAACAGATAAAATGATAACTTTCAGGCCAGTCACATGTCACCAAAAAGTAAAAAAAAAAGCTCACCTAATGTGGCTCACCACCCCAAGAACAGAAAATCAAGGTTTCAATATCGTGTTTGTCCTCCTCGGGCAGTTATCACTGCTTGACACCGCCTTCTCATCCAACCAATGACACGTTGTATCAGTTGTTGTGACATGTTATTCCATTCTTCTTTCAACGCTTGGACAAATTCTTGGTGGTTTCCAGGACGATTGTGTCGTCTTCTCAACCTGCGGTCCAGTTCATCCCAAATGTGTTCGATAGGTGACAGGTCCGGTGAAACTGCTGGCCATGGCAAGACAGTAATCTGATGTTGTTGAAAGTAGTCCCTGACCACACGTGCGACATGTGGACGAGCGTTATCCTGCTGTAGTATCAGGTCTTGCCCATTAGCATCCAGAAAAGGCATTACGTGGCATGTAATGATTTCGTTCCTATATCGTAAACCTGTAAGGTTGCCACTGAAGAAGACTAGGTTTGTTCGGCCAGCACAGGAAATTCCTCCCCAAACAAATACACTGCCTCCTCTTCTCCTATCCACCTCTAGCACACAGTTATTCACAAAACTTTCTCCTTTTCGCCTGTACACTAAAGCACGCCCATCATGGCCTTGCAGACAAAATCTGGACTCATCAGTGAATAGGATCCGTCTCCATTGATGATAAGGCTATGCCACATGGTTTGTCTGTGGCGAACTGTCAGTACTGGTCTAACTGCAGGCCTATGAGGTAAGAGATTTACCTCTCTGAGTCTGTTCCTCACTGTCCTGCCCGACACACATCTTACACCTGGAATGTTGCAGGCAGTCCATGTTGCATGGAGAAACCTGTTAAGAAGGTGCATGAGGTGGATGTAGCGGTCTTGTGCAAGGGTGGTAACTCGTGGTCTGCCGCTTCTATGGCGGTCAGCAACGGAACCATTTTGGTTAAAACGACTTTGAAGGCGTGATATTGTGTTTCTGTGAACATTAAAATATTGAGATACTGCTGCTACTGTTGATCCAGCAATTAACATCCCAACAGCTATTTCTCACTGATGTTCATTCAATCTTGGCATGATGAAAAAAGATGTTTATGTTGGAATTCCACTACTTCTTTCTTCAACGATTACGTGAAGAGATCTCTGAGAACAGAATTACACACGTACCCTCATTTTATCCGTGGTCAGTAACCAATCATGGATCACGCACGTGATTTCACTGGAGCCGTGGTTATCTCCCCATGAATAGTGCGATCAACTTCGTGCAGCACAGGGAAGTGGACAACACTCAGACAAAACTTCGTGCCAAATCTGATTTCATTTTACTCATGACAACATGATTGATAAGCTTGACACTGCACACTTACTTTTTTCCGTGAGTATATATATATATATACATATATGCACATTTACACACAATATTTTTTGCACATGAGCTGAACATTTTGCACACAGACCGCAAACCCTTAGAGGGAACATTGGGTTTGAGGCGCCTTCACATTTCCAATCAACTACAACATTTGAGGCAGGGATGTCAAGACCTGTCCTCACTCCTTTCATTTTCCTTGGGAAATATCAAGTGCCCATTTCTTGAGACTGAATTGATCCCAGGGCTGGTCGATCCGAAAACATTCTTCCCGAGTGTGAAATCGAAATGGGGACCTTCTGATCGGCAGGTGTTTGAACTATCCACTACACCACCACGGCACTTTCTTTTTCAGAAATAGCGGGGATAAAACGGAAGCCAAAGAAATATGAAAGCTTTTATTTATGCAAATGCACCATTTACTCTAGAAGACTAGTAAAACAAAGAAGTTCCCAGATATATAGCATAGCACTGCAAAAATAATTTATATCATAAGAAAAATACATTTAAAAGATATTTTAAGATGTGAAATCAGATGAAAGTGTGTGTATGTATGTATGTATGTATGTATGTATGTATGTATGTATGTATGTATGTATGTATGTATGTATGTATGTATATTATATATCACTCAGTATTCTTCAGCTTTCCGAGCCATTAAGGCTCATTGCTGCAGATAAAGTTCGCCTCCATTCCTCTAGTCTATTCCTAATCTTCTCTCTCCAGTTGGTGACATCAATTTCTTTTATATCCTCTTCTATGTTGTCTTTCTATCCCTGTCTTGATCTACCCCTTGGTCTTGTTTCCCCTCATCTCTTGTGCATACATAATTTTCGTTTGTCTGTTCTACATGGCCCAGCCAGGGTAATAAGACATTTACAATTCATTATGATTTAAATAAGCTATTCAGTTCAGTGTTCTTTCTAGCTCTCCATTCTCCACTGCTGGACCCAAAGATTCTTCTTAGGATTTTGTTCTTAAAGATCTGCAATTAAACAACAACAATAACAGCAGCAACAACCACAACAACAACAGCAAAAACAACAATTCCATCATCACGGGTACCATAATGATCTCTTCCCCGTTATCCAGGCTGAGTCTTTTTGCATAGTAAAAGGATGCATTTTATCGTTCTCTTACAAAACCTACTCTTTTCCACAGTGTCGGTCATTTAAAGATTCATTCATTTAATTGCTGACTACTATGATGTGGGCAAAACTAGGGTATGTCACACTACGCGGGTCTTGATATGTAAAGGGGTTATAGTTGGAAAAGATATGTAATAAATTATTTCCACCTTAAAAGTATACTTATTATGCATAAAAACGTGTAAATGTATGAAAATTCCATAAATGCAGAGTTTCTTTTAGGAAAAAAAAGTAGTGTAATGATTTTAGCTGATAACTGTGTCATATTTATCATCGGATAGGTCTAGATCTACCATCGGCGAAGTCTAGATCTACTTGTAGATTTATACGATCTCATCTTGTGATGATATGTGGCATACTCACCAAAATAATGTCTGAAATAACCTTCTAACTACTTCTCCTGTCTGTTTTATTAAACTAGATCTACTTGAGGTGCATTCAAGAACAATGGTGTGGTCATAGGGTATGTCCGTATGCCTCCGAAATCACAAAAAAAATATTGAAAATTCTCGATAAAAACATTCATTTCACTCTTTTGCTAACTACGCTTTGGACTAAACTATGGAGGGTCACCGGACATGCGCAAATAAAATGTTTACAATGAAAAAGTTACACCGTTTTTATAGAAACGAAACATGTGGCAATATAATGGCATGCGACATGGAACTGCCCTCCTGGATGTAGCAATACATGGCTTCCGGCTATCACCTTATAGAGAGGAATGGGGGTGAACTTTATCCGCAGCAATGAGACTTAATGGCTCGGGAAGAAGAAGAAGAAGAAGAAGAAGAAGAAGAGCTAACACGTAAAGAAAAAAATATACTGTGTGATATTGATGGTTTATTGCCCTTGGGGAAAGTATGGACGAAGCGTGTTTGAACGGATAGGAGTGTATGTGGGCGTTTAATTAGGCTTGTATAACTCGCATAATAAGCTAGCTCCGACACTGTATAAATTATGATAAATCGTAACATTATAATAATGGTTAATTTTATATTAAAACATAGTGTATTATAAAGCAATTTCTGGTAAGTAAAGTAAAGTAAAGGTAGTCCCATAGCAAATGACGTAGGAGATGAAGGACTAGAGACCTCATTATTCTAGGTCATCATTGTATGAGGTAGGGTGGCCAGTTCCTTTTCTCGCTGCCTTTCCTTTCCCAGATTTTCTCTGAAAAATAATCCTGGTCAGCTGGGAATTCGAACCCTGGACCATTCGGTTGCTAGACGAGTGCTCTAACCGCTACTCTAACCGGTCCTTAACTACTGATATAATCTTTCTTTTACTAGCCCTTTCTAGAGTCTGTAGCCATGAATACATTATGCATTATTAATTCAGCAGGAAACATGATGTGATTTATTGATTTCACAATGATCACAAGACAGAAACACTGTACAGAACGTAACAAGTGAAACAAAATTAGTTTTACATCTGCGGCACTGAAGAAGTAGCATTTCAACATCTGCTGCGTGTATAATACTGTTAGGTTGTGTATTATATATTAATGATGACTGATAAGATCAAGACGTATCGTCAACAACACCACTTGATATAAGATGTAATATGACATAAACTTAATTAGTTTCATCGCTGAAGCACATAATCATTTGTTCACAATATCAGTCTATATCCTATTCTACTTAGAGTATATCAGCAATGTTCTCAACTTCACAATATTCTACACTTGATGCGAGAACATTTCCTAACTCAGTACTATATCAGATCTGCAATACGTGATCACTTAATTCCTCTACCAAATCACTGTAATCGACGATTCAAAATTTACAAATCTTTAAAATCACTTGAAACACATCTTCAGTCTAACACTGCCTCTCGTTCCCTTTCTTGTTCTTCTACTTATCTTCTTGCATTCTCCTTTCGTGTTCCCCTGGTGTTCTACCGCCTTCCTTCTCTCGTTATCCCTCTAAAACTACCTCCCTGACTTATATGTCGTAAGTCAATTGTCCAATAGGCCACGCCTGTAAATATTTAATTGGTCATCGGACCTAGTCGGTCTACTCCTTTGTTTCCAAAACCAAGCGCAAATAGCGTCCTAAAATTAGTAACATGCCATACATGTTAGTCGCTCCAATTCCGCCTATCTCATTGCTATTTTTAATTAAGTCCACTATCTCTTTCATGGCGTATGCTTCAGGGATTAGTCCGTTCTCTTTTCTGTCGCTAACAAGACCCTTGGCCCTAACTACATCCGTCAAGTGTCAATGCCTATTTTTTCACTTCGGCTAGGTGTTCTTTGGTGTTTGCGAGTCATCGCGTTGTTAGTACTGGACTAATTTACTTCCGAGCCTCTTTCCTTAGTATTTCCTATCTCTCCGCGTCACTGTGTCCGTCTTTTGCCTCCTCTGTTTACTTTTGTCAGCGATTTACATTTCTAAGTATCTACTCTTCTGTTGCTATTTGATGTTACTATTTTGCCTACACTATATTCACAATTATATTCATAATCAATTCATAATTATATTCATAATCACTTCCTAATCGTATCATTAATATTATTAATACTATAATCATTACTTACAAGGCCATGCAACACAAGGTAACAGCAGTGTAGAGAGAAGAGAAAACATCTGCATAACTGAATGATGATATCATAAGGTTCATATGAGCTAGTTTTCTTCATGTTTCCTATTGAAGATAATGTCTGAAAATGCTTACTGGGGAAACAAAGAAACTTCAAAATCTGATGCTGTAAAATTTTACAGCAAAACAATTATTAAAAATCGTTGATCAATGTTGTGTTCTTTTTCTATGTGATATTTGAAGAAGACTTTTGCCGAAATATTGGATTTTCATATGTTCTTCTTTTGCATGTGCTCATCTTGCTTTCTGCCATTCTTAATTCTGCCCACTTGCTTCATTCTTTCTATCTTTTTTTTTTGTTTTTTGTAAAACTGAACCATACATCTCCATCTACTTTCATTACTAGAACCAGTTTTACCACATTGATACTATCAAACTTTTAAACATAACAAGTTATAAAAATGAGAAGGAAATTTCGAGTATGAAGCCCAGAACAAGGCATAGAAAAATCCAGAGAAGAAATTCAGAGCAAACTTATATTATGCTGCCTTAAATATGGACATGCAGTCTGCTGACAAGAGATTTTAACACCTACAACAATATAAAGTATGGTTTCCTATGCCATATATAGAGCATAAATTTGTTTTTTAAAAATCTGCTGAAGATGTACTTAAGGACGGCAGAAACTTGGGGAAATCAGCGCTGCATGATGGATATAAAAGCATTGGTGCTGAAGATAAGTCGCAATAGTTTGAAGACCTCTAAAATCTGTCTCCACAAGGATTATTCCTCTTCATGCCACAATAACAACTCTTGAACAATGTATCTAATGTTTCTCTTGCTGTAGAGATCTTCTTGTACTTCCAGTGTCACTTACAAGTGGTCAGCCTAGCTTCTTGAATACCAGATAGAGAAATATCATTTCATTGAGTGGATCAACATGCCAGCTTCATGCTCCAGGCACAAGCTAGTTGAACACAACATGATTATGGCCATCACAGTGTTTTTCCAGACCTCAAACGCTCTCATATATTCCGCCATATAACAGTTGGACTTATGAAGGTGAGGCTTGCTTGCTGCATTTTTCTCTTTGAATGTAATTATCTTTTGGTTTCACTCATCAACTTGTAAAAACTTACATACGCTGAACAGTGCTGCAGAAAGACTGTTTGACATGGCAAGAGCATGAACTGAACTTTTTTTTTAGTGAACTTTATTGTCAAAAATCAGTACATGACAGTTTCTTACATAATTTATACATAACAATTATGATCAACAGCTGAATATGAAGGTGATGAGCAATGAGATTTACACTGCCATGATGGAAGTCTTTGGTGATGACAAGTTTCAGCGTTCATTCTGTTAAAGAATGGGATTGTTGGTAAGGGCAGGGATTGGTTGTTGCCTGAAGAGCATCAACTGAACATTCTCAGGTATCATTGCTTGATTTGATTGATTTGGTGACAAACTGTGCAAGGGAAAAGGTGCGTAAAATGAGATTTTGATGTACCTGACAAGATGATTACGTCAAGTAGATTTGAAAAAAAATATAGAAAATTGAAGACTTATTATAGAAAACGTTTCGATAACTTTAGTGATTCATTATTTACAGAGATATGTCATAAGTTTTTGTTTATTTATGTTTATTTAATAATATTTGATACAGTTCTCACGTAAACTGGTGTCATCAACTGGAAAGAGAGGATACGAAATAGAAAGAAATGTAGGCGAACTTTATCTGCAGCAATGAGACTTAACGGCTCGGATAGCTGAAGAAGAAGAAAAAGATAGCTGTCACGTAAATTTTAAAAAAATAGTTTGTGATACTGATGGTTTGTTGCCATTGGGGGAAGTATGGGTGAAGTGTATTTGAACGGTTGGGAGTGTGTGGGAGTGGGGCGTTTAGTTAGGCTTGCATAGCTCGCAGAACAACCTAGCTACGACAGCTTATACTGCAAAACTGGTGAGAAATCGTAACATTATAATAATACTTACTTGTATTCATGAGTATATTATAAAAGCAATTGCTGGTGTAATCTTATTTTTACTAGCCCTTTCTAGAGTCTGTAGCCATGAATACATTATACATTATTAATTCAACAAAGAGCATGATCTGATCTAATGATTTCACAGCGATCACAAGTCAGAGTCACTGTACAGAACGTAACAGGTGAAAAAAAATAGCTTTACATCTGCAGCACTGAAGAAGTAGCATTTGAACATCTGCCGCATGTAACAGCAGTATAGAGAGAAGAGAAAACATCCGTGTAACTGAATGATGATATCATAAGGTTCATATGAGCTAGTTATCTTCATTTTTATTGAAGATAATGTCTGAAAATGTTTACTGGGGAAACAAAGAAACTTCAAAATCTAATGCTATAAAATTTGACAGCAAAATAATAATTAAAAAATCGTTGTTTACTGCAATAGCTGAACTCTTCTTACAGCAAGAAAACAACATATACTCATTTATACTGTAAAAATAATAAATCCAAACGGAAATGACAGAAGAACAGTTTTTAACTTAAAATAAGCACAAACCAGTACAATCTCACTGCTCGCTTAAGGGTGTAGGCTAACTCGTTATGTTCCTGAAAGGTAGAAAAACCACAAATAATTTTCGTACTAGAAGTAGGAGGAATGACGACTGTGGTAAAACTGGTTCTAGTAATGAAAGTAGATGGAGATGTATGGTTCAGTTTTACACACAAAAAAAAACAAAACAAAACAAAAAAAAGATAGAAAGAGTGAAGCAAGTGGGCACAATCAAGAATGGCAGAAGGCAAGATGAGCACATGCAAAAGATGAACATATGACAATCCAATATTTCGGCAAAAGTCTTCTTCACATATCACACACAAAAAGAACACAACAGATAAAAACACGAAAAATAGATGAAAAATATAGACTTAGCGTTTTTTATTTTGCTCCCCTCCTAGAAGAAAGACATGCACAAAAATGCATTTATGCCCACTTCTAAAACTGAACCATAAACCTCCATCTACTGCGTGCTAGAAGTACATGTTATTAACACTTTCAGAGCACATTTTTATGTATCTGTACAAGGTCGACCACGTGAAACTTTAAAGAAGACATTGTTAATAGAAGCCAGTTTAGTAAACAGACTCAGCCTGGATAACGGGAAGAGGTCATTATGGTCTCCATGACGATGGTGGTGTTGCTGTTGTTGTTATGGTTGTTGCTGCTGTTGTTGCTGTTGTTCAATTGCAGATCTTTGAGAACAAGATCCTAAGAAGAATCTTTGGGCCCAGCAGTGGAGAATGGAGAGCTAGAAAGAACACTGAACTGAACAGCTTATTTAAATCCCAATGAATTATAAATGTCTAGAAACTGAACAGACTACGCTGGCTGGGCCATGTAGAACAGACAAACGAAAATTATGTATGCACAAGAGATGAGGCAAACAAGACCAAGGGGTAGACCAAGACAGGGATAGAAAGACAAAATAGAAGAGGATATAAAAGAAATTGATGTCACCAACTGGAGAGAGAAGATTAGAAATAGACTAGAGGAATGGAGGCGAACTTTATCTGCAGCAATGAACTTTAATGGCTCGGAAAGATGAAGAAGAAGAAGAAGAGGATGATGATGATGATGATGATGATGGTGGTGGTGGATTATTAACCAACACTGCACCTTTCCCGTGCCTTGTAGATTCGTCCCTTGATGAAGTTGAAAAACTTGCCGAAAACAGGAAAACGTGGCAGACAACTGTACGAGCACCAAATGACTTTAACGGCATTGGAAGGATGTAAGATGTACAATTTTTTAAATTAAATTAATCGATATATTTCGTTCAAAAAATGTTTAAGTCAGATAAATCTGCATCAAAACATCAGTAACACACCATTTATAAATTTTATTGAAATAAAAATAAAAGTCTGTTAGTTGCTGCAGGAAACAATGAACACTCCTTCTTTATGCTTGTTCAGTCGATTTCGTAGTTTCTTGGATGTGGAGACGCTGTCCGATGAGGCAATCAGCCACTCATAGCTGATATGCTAGTGTCGGGGTTAGCGAACCATAGCTGTCCAAGACACTGTCCCACATTTCCGTGGTACCCCAATAACAGGCTTAGCCTGGGTAACGGGGCAGGGATCGCCATAGTCCCCGTGGTGGTGGAGTCTGCTAAAGAAGCATTGCACACCCCCTGGTTTTTCCCTGTACCCTGGGACTGAAAAAGTACTCGTAGCTGTCATACCCCGCTTCCACGCAGATACGATGCTGTGTCTCAACACCTCTACAGCATCGGCTGCAAAGAACAACAGCTCGCAGTTACAGGGAATGCGTACAAGTACAGGTAAGCTTGTTCAGTGGCTTCACTTCTTGACTACTGTTATTCCTTACTTGGTCTTATCAAACTTATGTCACCGAAATTTACGGAAACCGAAATAAGAAAACACGCGATTGCTTCAGGGCACCGAAGAAAATCCATCTTTATTGGCGGATTAACTAACTACATTAACTAACTACAAAACCGGTTCTTGGCAGATGACGCCTGCGTGAAGTTTTGAATAAAACATCAAAGCAGAATTAGGATGACTTACTGGAACAGGGCTTGAGGATAGCTTGGCCTGAGAACTCGTCATTAACTTGAATCTGTTGACGAGACCCAGGGGTTCCCAACCTGTGGGTCCACGGACTACAAGTTGCCGTCGGAGCACTTTCGGGTAGCTCGAGACTGTGTTAACGATTCAGTATTAAGTACCATCTTCTGAATAAAAACAATTAGTGGTTCATTGCATTACAATACTGCATATAAGATGACGATCTGCGACTTATGTTTTGTTTTAAAAAAGTAGTTCTTGGATGTAAAAAAGAATAGAAACCACTGGACTAGACTATTTAACAAAACGATATGTTTACAGGAGTAATGCACTGAGATAGATAGATGGATGGATGGATGGATGGATGGATATCTAAGATAGATAGATAGATAGATAGATAGATAGATAGATAGATAGATAGATAGATAGATGGATGGATGATTAGATAGATAGATAGATAGATAGATAGATAGATAGATAGATAGATAGATAGATAGATAGATAGATAG
This sequence comes from Achatina immaculata, assembly GCA_009760885.1. Taxonomy (NCBI): domain Eukaryota; kingdom Metazoa; phylum Mollusca; class Gastropoda; order Stylommatophora; family Achatinidae; genus Lissachatina; species Lissachatina immaculata. The sequence continues at coordinate 16,261,457 of CM019714.1, read as the reverse complement.
ATAGATAGATAGATAGATAGATAGATAGATAGATAGATAGATAGATAGATAGATAGATAGATAGATAGATAGATAGATGAGGGGTTCGCATTTATAACAACTAGCTCCGACGCTGACATCTGTACCATTGGTGACAGTTATCTTCCGTCTTTATTGTTCGGTTCACTTTGTTTATCATCTGAATTGGGCGCTGAATGCATTGTCTTTGTGTGACATCCCCCAGTTTTGCCCACATCGTAGTAGCCAGCAATTAAATGAATTTTAAATGACCGGCACTGTGGGAAAAGATCAAGTTTTATAAGGGAAAGATAAAAATGCATCTTTTTACTATACAATGCATCCTTTTACTATACAAACAGCTGACCAATACTCTGTCCTGTTTCTCTGTTGGTGCTCCTAGTAAACAGATTAAGCCTACATAACGGGGAAGAGATCATTATGGTCCCCATGATGATGGAGAAGTTGTCTTTGCTGCTGTTTTTGTGGTTGTTGTTCAACTGCAGATCTTTGAGAACAAAATCCGTCGGAGCACTTTCGGGTAGCTCGAGACTGTGTTAACGATTCAGTATTAAGTACCATCTTCTGAATAAAAACAATTAGTGGTTCATTGCATTACAATACTGCATATAAGATGACGATCTGCGACTTATGTTTTGTTTAAAAAAAGTAGTTCTTGGATGTAAAAAAGAATAGAAACCACTGGACTAGACTATTTAACAAAACGATATGTTTACAGGAGTAATGCACTGAGATAGATAGATGGATGGATGGATGGATGGATGGATATCTAAGATAGATAGATAGATAGATAGATAGATAGATAGATGGATGGATGGATGGATGGATGGATGGATGGATGGATGGATGGATAGATAGATAGATAGATAGATAGATAGATAGATAGATAGATAGATAGATAGATAGATAGATGGATGGATGATTAGATAGATAGATAGATAGATAGATAGATAGATAGATAGATAGATAGATAGATAGATAGATGGATAGATAGATAGATAGATAGATAGATAGATAGATAGATAGATAGATAGATGGATGGATGATTAGATAGATAGATAGATAGATAGATAGATAGATAGATAGATAGATAGATGGATAGATAGATAGTAGATAGATAGATAGATAGATAGATAGATAGATAGATAGATAGATAGATAGATAGATAGATAGATAGATAGATAGAGATAGATAGATAGATAGATAGATAGATAGATGAGGGGTTCGCATTTATAACAACTAGCTCCGACGCTGACATCTGTACCACTGGTGATAGTTATCTTCCGTCTTTATTGTTCGGTTCACTTTGTTTATCATCTGAATTGGGCGCTGAATGCATTGTCTTTGTGTGACATCCCCCAGTTTTGCCCACATCGTAGTAGCCAGCAATTAAATGAATTTTAAATGACCGGCACTGTGGGAAAAGATCAAGTTTTATAAGGGAAAGATAAAAATGCATCTTTTTACTATACAATGCATCCTTTTACTATACAAACAGCTGACCAATACTCTGTCCTGTTTCTCTGTTGGTGCTCCTAGTAAACAGATTAAGCCTACATAACGGGGAAGAGATCATTATGGTCCCCATGATGATGGAGAAGTTGTCTTTGCTGCTGTTTTTGTGGTTGTTGTTCAACTGCAGATCTTTGAGAACAAAATCCTTCGAAGAATCTTTGGGCCTAGCAGTAAAGAATGGAGAGCTAGAAAGAACACTGAACTGAGCAACTTATTTAAATCCCAACGAATTAGAAATGTCTTGAAACTGAACAGATTGCGCTGAGTGGGCTATGTAGAACAGACAAACGAAAATTATGTATGCACAAGAGATGAGGGAAACAAGACCAAGGGGTAGACCAAGACAGGGATGAAAATACGAAATAGAAGAGGATATAAAAGAAACTGGTGTCACCAACTGGAGAGAGAAGATTAGGAATAGACTAGAGGAATGGAGGCGAATTATATCTGCATCAATGAGCCTCAATGGCTCGGAAAGCTGAAGAAGAGGAAGCAGAAGAAGAAGAAGAAGAAGAAGATGATGATGATGATGATGATGATGATGATGGATGGATGGATTGTTAAGCAGCATTGCACCCTTCCCATGCCTTGTAGATTCATACCAGGCCTGCAAGCCATCGTAACCCCTCTCAGTTATCACGATATGCCTGTGCTTCAACACTTACACAGCATAACCGGCAAAGAACACTCTGCTCACAATCCCAGGGAATTAGAATAAGATAAACAGACTGTCTACTTGACAGGTAGGGTGTGGAATGGGCTAGGCTTGGTTCTTCGAAATTCTGCCGTTTCGGAGGAACAAGGGTTGGCCTATTTCGCAGTCGTCTGGGGAGGGGGGTTGGGGGGGGGGGGTACCCGGTCAGGCGACGTGTTGGTCTGGTGGTGTAATGTGTTCAGCTAGTAGCACTCTTTGTGTAGAGCCTCGTGGCGTCATCGCGTATTTCTGGGGGGGGGGGGGGAGCCATGACGTGGTGTGTCTGAGGTGTCTTATGAAGTTATCACATATATGTTTGTGATGTTGGATACAAGAATTGTATAGCTGTGAACCCAGATGCTGTTCCAAGCTGGCTCATGTTGGTGACGTTCATATATGTAAATTTTTGTATGTCGGATGCAGAGTTGTGCAAGCATGTACGGTGAGAAGTGTTTAGTGTTCAGTGTTTAATGATGTGTTTAGTGAGTTAATAATAATTTTATAAGTAAATAATCATTAATCAAAACTAACTCGTCTCAGTCATCATCCCAAACCTCAATCATCAAACCCACACCCAAAACATAATATAATATAATATATAAAGATTTTACAAGGGCTTGTCCTTACATACCATGTTAGCAAAGCTGATCGCTAAGACGGCGGGGATAGATTTGTTAAGAGCATCGGACTTGAGCTGGTCAATGCCTTATGCAACAATTTGGTGATGTTTCATATAAAAAACAACTTTAAAGTTCTCTCATCCGGGATAAGTAATCTTGACATGTTTCATCCCAGAGATTGAATTTGTCCATTTGATCCTTGGTTTCACTTTCGGAATTAAAGCAAGTCATTGGAATTCACTTCCAACAGATGTTTGTGCATCAACGTCTTCATAGCGCCAGCCATAAAGAACTCACGTTGGTGGTTTCAAGATCTTAAGATCTTACATCATTTCTGTGCCGTTAAACGTCACATAGTGCCCGTATAGTAGTTCGCCAAGTTTTCCTGTTTTGGGCGAGCTTTTTAACCTCATCAAGTGATTTCATGCCGTACTAATGTGGCCTCTCTTAGCACTGTCCTCTTTAGAGTTTCGCCTGGTCGACCTCTTTTTCTTCGGCCTGTTGTGTTCCACTTGATAGCTTGTTTTGCGATTCTCTGATTGTTTCTTCTCATCACGTGACCGATATATGCCAATCTCCTTTTTTTTTTGATCACCCATAAGACAGGTTGTTGTTCACTCATCTGCCTTATCTATGCGTTGTTATTGAATTCGTTCCATTTTATTTTCCTTAGGCATTTGTTTTAAAAAGAGTATAATTTGTTGTCTTTTTCTTTAATTGTTTTCCAGCTTTCGCAACCATAAATGAGGGTGGATATTATATTTGAAATTTCAGTCGTTTCAGAAAGTTCAAATACTACATCAAACTTAAACATTACAGAGGAAAGAAAAAATTACTACGCGTGTTGCACGTTAGAGTATATATATATATATATATATATATATATATATATATATATATATATATATATATATATATATACATACATATATATATACATTTTAAATATAAATCACATGTGAAATACTTCATTGCAAATACTGAACTCATCTCTTTATTTCCAGCTCTTATACCTCGCTTGAAGCCGTGTTAGTTTCAATCACTTCAGAACAAGTAAAGTTAAATATGTGGTACTGTCATTTCCAATCAGTTATAATAAAAGTCTTTTCCTGTATATATGGTACCATATATGGTATTATATATGGTATATTTGGATCTAGCTCAGTTTTATCTTCAGGGCTAAACGTGAATGAAAGTTATGGATATTTCAGGATCAGAAGAAAGGTAGGAAAACGTTAATTTAGCTGAAATTGGCAAGATAAGTTCCAAGCCTTTTTTGCGCTCTCTCTTTCTCTCTCTCTCTCTCTCTCTCTCTCTGAACCATAAGTGCCCAGGGCACATAGGGCTTCCGCAAATGTTTTCACAAACGCCTGTCCTCTGTCACTTTTTCCGCACTTGCTCAAGTAAGCATTCTATTGCTCAACATCCTCCCTGTTGCTCTTCGCCATTTCTCTTTTGGTCTACCCTTACTTCTCTTCTCTTTTGGTGTCCATCTTTTTTGCACTCTAGTCAAGACTAATTATAAAATTAACTGCATAAAACTGTCTTTCAAAGGTCAGCACTTGGTCCTTCTGCGATATGTGCCCTAGGGGTCTAACTAGTTAAATTAATGGTAGTACTGGTCCTGACTATTGGTGTATGTGTAGGGGGGGGGGAGAGAAAGCTGGCTTGATAGTTCACAGGTTAAAAGTAAGCTCTAAAGAAGAACTAATCATGAACTTCAATGTCACAGATGGTCGGAGGAGGTCTCTGGTGTATTTTTTAAAAAAAATTAAACTTAAAAAAAAACAGAAAGAAGTAAATGTGTCAAGCAATAACAAAAGATGACATGAGAACGTAGAAATACAAAACAGTGACAAACCAATATTTCGAGGATATTTCTTTATCAAGGATGACGGCGGTGAAGACGCTGTCCAGTGAGGCAATCAGCGACCCAGAGCTGATATGCTAGCCTCAGGGTTAGCGAACCATAGGTGAACAAGACCCTGTCTCAACTCTTCGTTGGTACCCTTAGTAACAGGACCAGCCTGGCTAATGGAACAGGGATCATCATAGCCCCCGTGGTGGTGGAGTCTGCTAAAGAAGCATTGCACACCCCCTGCTTTTTTTACCTGTACCCCGGGACTGAAAAAGTACTCGTAGCTGCCATAACCCGCTCCCACGCCGATACGATGCTGTGTCTCAACACCTTCACAGCATCGCCTGCAAATAACACCAGCTCACAGTTACAGGGAGGTAGCACAAGACAAGACACTCAAGGATCACGAAAATAACAGACTAGCAAACATAAAAAGTTGGATTTAGCCGACAGAGATCCTCTTGGTTAGGTCGTCAAGCATTAGGGGAAAAAATAATACAAGATACATCTTTCACTGTAAAACATCTCACTTAGCATAACAGATTAAGGAGTTATTTCAAACTGGTGGCTTATGGACTTCTCGGTGTGTTTCATTTATCTCAAACTGGTGGCTTATGGACATCTCAGTATGTCTCATTTATTTCACACTGGTGTCTTATGGACACCTCGGTATGTCTCATTTATCTCACACTGGTGGTTTATGGACTTCTCGGTATGTCTCATTTATCTCAAACTGGTGGCTTATGGACTTCTCAGTATGTCACGTTTATCTCACACAGGTGGCTTATGGACTTCTCAGTATGTCTCATTTATCTCACACTGGTGGCTTATGGACTTCTCAGTATGTCTCATTTATCTATTATTTATATAAACACCGTCGTCCATGTTACCTTATCACCCTAGTTTGTTACCTGGTTGCATGAGATCACCACAGCTTGCTACCTGGTTGAACGAGATCACCCTACCTTGTTATCTGGTTGCATGAGATCAGCCCAGCTTGTTACCTGGTTGCATGAGATCACCCCAGTTTGTTACCTGGTTGCAAAAGATCAACCCAGCTTGTTACTTGGTGCTTGGGATCACCCTAGCTTGTTACCTGGTTGCTTGGGATCACCCTAGCTTGTTACTTGGTTACATGAGGTCGCCATAGCTTGTTACCTGGTTTCTTGAGATCACCCTAGCTTGTTACCTCGTTGCTTGAGATCACCACTGCTTATTGTCTTAAACAATAAATTACATTAGTTACACTCACACCAAAAATTGGATTAGTTGTATTCACACAACAAATTACATTAGTTACACTCACACAACAAATTAGATTAGTTACACTCACACAACAAATTACATTAGTTACACTCACACAACAAATTATATTACTTTGCCTCAATTTTTTTGTTTCCAGCATGAGAACCACTGTAGACCTCCCATTAAAAGTAAAACAATAAATATAACCCAGATAATGTTAAGTTTTTTTTTAACTGAGCTATTCATTTGTTAGTCCAGTGGACCTCCAAAAATCATTCTGTGGACTTCTCGGGGGCTCTTGGACCCCAGGTTAAGGACACTGGTTTAGCTTATTCGTTCTTCTTCTCTTTTTCTTCGTTCGCTCTTACCACCAAGACCGTCCTGTGATCCTACTGAATTTACGCCTGTGGTCCTTGATTGGTCCTGTGGTCCATCTGTGGTCCCCGAGAGGGCCACAAGAGATCCCCGAGATTCGGAGTATCGCGGGGCTTGGGCCTGTATTCTCGGTGGGTCGCTGAAGCGGGATTGCGTGACACGTGGTTTTCGTTGCACCAGTTTAATCTAGAGTTGGACTTTCTCACCTGAAAATCTCGACGTGTTTTGGATATCAGTATATCCCCGCCGGGTGAGAGGTGGTTGCCTATCTAGTCCAGCATTGAATTTTCTCACCGGAAAACCTCAGCGTGATTAGGATAAGCATATATCCCCGTCGGGTGAGAGGTGGTTCCCTCTCTAGAATGTCCAGTGTCTCCGACTTCAGCGTTTTGTGGTCGTGGCCGCTACCCTTCCTAGTTGTGACTAGGACGGAGCTTTTGTCCAGGAGGACGAATCCTCGCCACGTGTAGGTTTCACCTCTGGGTTAAGCCGGTTTAGGCTTATTATCTTACCAGTATGTTTGCGTTTAGGACGTGTTCGACCTCTAGAGCGGAGGTACCATGACATGAGAAGTCATCAAGTTTCATCCCTGGGTTAATCCGGTTTAGGCATATTTCACCAGTATGGATATATATCGGACGTGGCCGGCCTCTAGAGCAGAGGTGCCGTGGTATGAGTAGCTCTCGTCGCGAGACTACTGGACATACCGATTTATCTTCACTTTATCCTTTCTATCACCTTTTCATAGCGGCGTCGCTCGGCAACCCTATTCGCATTTTCTTCATTGGCCGGGAGTAGATTCACCCCACGCGCGGCAGACGAAGAATCTTGCCAGCAGTGTTTTAGTTTAACCCCTGGGTTAAGCCAGTTCAGGCAATCCGCTCGGTATGGGTGCACATAGGACGTGGCCGACCTCCAGAGCAGAAGTGCCATGATTTGAGCAGCCCTGACCTAGAAACTACTGATTACTTCACTTAATCCTTTCTTTCACCTTTTCCACGGTGGCCCCACGCGGCAACCCCATTCGGCTGTTCACATGGAACCCTTCTCCACTTCAGTCTTCAAAGTTCTCGTTTGAATATTTGCTACTACCACCAAGATCTGCACCCAAGGCGTCTCCACCCAGGATCGCTCCAGAGGCTTCCATGCGCACCCCGACGGCCCGCCTACTCGTCTCGGCCTCGCTTCCCGTTCCATTGCCGAGACGGCCCGGTATGGGTCCGACGCTCTAGCGCCATCCATTTTCAGGACTGGTTGATTCGGCAGGTGAGTTGTTACACAATTCTTAATGGGTTCCGACTTCCGTGGTCACCGTCCTGCTGTCTATATCAACCAACACCTTTTAAGGTGTCTGATGAGCGTCAGCGTTTGAGACCTTAACCGGGCACTTGGTTCATCCCACAGCGCCAGTTCTGCTTACCAAAAGTGGCCCACTTAGCACACGCATTCGAAACGCGCCCGGCTACAATCGAGCGAGCCGGACTTCTTACCCATTTAAAGTTTGACAATAGGATGAGGTCGTTTCGTCCCCAAGACCTCTAATCATTCGATTTGCCCGATAAAACTGCGATCGAGCGCCAGCTATTCTGAGGGAAACTTCGCAGGGAACTAGCTACTAGATGGTTCGATTAGTCTTTCGCCCCTATACCCAAGTTTGACGATCGATTTGCACGTCAGAATCGCTACGAACCTCCACCAGAGTTTCCTCTGGCTTCGTTCTACTCAGGCATAAGTTCAGCATCTTTCGGGTCCCAGCGTGCACTCTCTTGCTCCGCCCCACAGACGGCGCGGACGGGACGAGCCAGTGGTGCGCCACTGCTCCCGCGAAGGAGCGGAGGATCCCACATGGGTCATGCGAGACGACCCTCGCTTTCACTGCGCCTTTGGGTTTCGTACCGCCTATTGACTCGCACGTATGTTAGACCCCTTGGTCCGTGTTTCAAGATGGGTCGGGTGGAATGCCGACGGACTCGCCACCAACCCTGTTACAGTCGCGATGCCTGGCTAGCCCGGCCCGGTCGCGCGCGAGCGGTCGGGAGACACGGTTTCCCAGTCTCTCTCAGTCGGAGTCGCGACAAACATATGACTACTGGCAGGATCAACCAGATAGCTTTCTTCACCGAACCTTAGTCGGATATCTGCCGACAGACCGATGCGAGGCAAGGGAGACAGCGCTCTGCTTAGAACGGATCCCTTTCGACCTCGGCGGCGTTTCATTTCCTTTAACCACTGGCGGCGGCGGCCGGCTCTCTCTGCCCTAACGAACGAGAAGAAAGCTAGGCACCGACAACCAACGCATATTACATACTGCAGACCCGATACTCTTTGCAAGAGAAGGGCCAATTTAGAGACCGTCGGTCGACAACACCGTAGTACACCACCAACGCACTAACACGAACCTGGCTGGCTAGCCGTTTATAGGCTTTGCTCGACGGACAAACCACTAGCTTCAGCATAGAAAACACAATAAATCTCGACGTCCGGGAAGGGAGGTAAAACCTTTCTCCAAAATGCACGAAACTCAAGAGCGCTTTTTCGCCAAAAGAACTGCTTGTTCATTAAAACTAATGCATTTTAAAATAAATATATGCTCAAATATAGGATATGTCACACCTAACTATTAGATATTTAGTATAGCATGTCCATTTATTCATACAGTAATAAATGAAAGTGATCTGTGCTCTGATAACTTACCTTCCTCTACTCCCATCACATACACCTCATTTTTCTTGAAATGATCTCACGCACAAGCTACAGAACAGCTGCCTTGATTAGTCATGCCAGTAAAATCCTATTAAAAATCATAATGAGTAGACTTTGTAAGAAAATAGAAGAAGAAGTCAATATGGTCCAAGCTGGTTTTAGGCAAGGAAGAGGATCAAGAGATCATATTTTCAACATAAGAATAATAATAGAGAAATGCAGAGAATTTAATGTGAATCTATATTTATCTTTTATAGACTATTCAAAAGCATTTCATTGTGTACAACATCAGATACTTTGGGAAATAAAGGAAAAAATGCAATTTCCAACACATTTGATACAATTAATACCACTGCAGTATCTAGACCAACAGGCAGCAGTGAGAATAAATGGTGAAACAACAACTTGGTTTGACATAAAACAAGGGGTCCATCAGGGGTGCATATTGTCACCTTACTTATTTAACTTCTATACTGAAAATGAGGAATGTTAGAGAAGATGTAGACAAAGAATATTATGATGCCATAAAAACTGGAGGTTATGAAATACCAGAGATTAGGTATGCTGATGACACAGTATTACTGTCCACAATACAAAAAAGAAATGGAAAAACTAATTATGTCAGTCCATAAGAATAGTGAAGAGCAAAACCTCTATCTTAATGTGAAGAAAATTAAAATTATTTATATTATATATTAAACTAGTCTGTCAGAGCACATCATTATTTGGTGCCATGTTCATGGTTTTGGGCTATCCTGTTTCTCCACAAATCTCAAATTTTACTACTCTTTAGACCATCTTACTGACTTTGAGTTATCATGTTTCTCCACAAATCTCAAACTTTACTACTCTTTAGACCATCTTACTGACTTTGAGTTATCATGTTTCTCCACAAATCTCAAACTTTACTACTCTTTAGACCATCTTGCTGGCTTTGAGCTATCCTATTTCTCCACAAATCTCAAACTTTGGTACTCTTTAGATCATCTTGCTGGCTTTCAGCTATCATGTTTCTACACAAATCTCAAACTTTGCTACTATTCATCAGTCAGTGATCTTCTATCAAGCAATGTTTCAGATTATTCACTACCTCCTCTTTCAGTTAAATTTATAATTTCTTTCTTTACACTGGTTCCAAATCATTTTCCTTCTCATTAGATGTCCAGTGAATGTTGATTGCATTCTTCCAGTTTTAATCAGATCGGTAATTTTTTCTTGTCCCATCATAGAATTCATACATGTGCTGAATTGATTTAACTTTCTTAATGGAGGTAATTCATAATAGTAAACAACAGTACACAGATCACTAGAGGAAAATGAGACTGGTTTTCCAAAAGAAAGTTAAGATTTCTTTGGACATCAAATATGACTTGTATGTCTGATTTTAAATATTACAAGGACCACGCAGAATAGGAAAGAGTAATTCGCTTACATCTAACGAACAATGTTTTTACTTGTATGTTCAGCTTCTTCATTACAACAAGATTAACTGATAAAGATATACAACACTACTTCAGCTTACTCATTACAACAAGATTAATTGATAAAGATACACAACACTACTTCAGCTTACTCATTACAACAAGATTAACTGATAAAGATACACAACACTACTTCAGTTTACTCATCACAGTAAGATTAACTGATAAAGATACAAAACACTACTTCAGCTTACTCATTACAACAAGATTAACTGATAAAGATACACAACACTACTTCAGCTTACTCATTACAGTAAGATCAACTGATAAAGATACACAACACTACTTCAGCTTCTTCATTACAACAAGATTAATTGATAAAGATACACAACACTACTTCAGCTTACTCATTACAACAAGATTAACTGATAAAGATACACAACACTACTTCAGTTTACTCATCACAGTAAGATTAACTGATAAAGATACAAAACACTACTTCAGCTTACTCATTACAACAAGATTAACTGATAAAGATACACAACACTACTTCAGTTTACTCATCACAGTAAGATCAACTGATAAAGATACACAACACTAGTTCAGCTTACTCATTACAACAAGATTAACTGATAAAGATACACAACACTACTTCAGTTTACTCATCACAGTAAGATCAACTGATAAAGATACACAACACTAGTTCAGCTTACTCATTACAACAAGATTAACTGATAAAGATACACAAAACTACTTCAGCCTACTCATTACAACTAGATTAACTGATAAAGATACACAACACTAGTTCAGCTTACTCATTACAACAAGATTAACTGATAAAGATACACAAAACTACTTCAGCCTACTCATTACAACTAGATTAACTGATAAAGATACACAACACTAGTTCAGCTTACTCATTACAACAGGATTAACTGATAAAGATGAACAACATTAGTTCAGCTTCCTCATTACAATAAGATTAACTGATAAAAATACACAACACTAGCATATGTTATTGTGTCCTTTACTTTTTTCTTTTCAAAAACTTGTTATTCAAAAACGTTGAAAAAAAAAACAATTACAAGAGAGAAAAGAATCCGATTTTATTAACATTCATTATAAAAATCTGCAGCTAACATTTGAAATACAATAACATGAAAATGATGTGCTGGCACATGTCACCACATATTAACTCTTTGTATACCGGGTGTGTTTCCCTCAAAAGACCAAGGGGGGTAAATTTCACAATGTGAAATGGGATGGTTGTCACATTTAAAAGAATGACAAAGGCATAATCTGATCTGTAGTATGAAGTATTCTACCTTATTTTGAAGAAGAAAAAATGTATTTTGTTTTTCAAATAAAATTTTTACCATTTTGTTAGTATACAACAAAAAAAAGAGCTAAGAACTGAGAAGAAAGAATGGAAAATGAAGTAATAAAATAAATTTTTTGTCACTTACCCATCAAGTTAATCCACTGTAGTTGGTCATATAATTCCATAATGAATAAAAATGTACACAAACATCTGTTCTTTAACATATCTTACAAAATTTACATGAAAATATGCACTAGTTATGCATTCACAGCAAACTAAAAACACCAAGTGGGTAGGTAATATTTACATGAAAACAAGTGGGCGGTCGTTGACTAATATTTACCAGAAAACAGGCCATTGTGTTTTGGTTTTTGTTTTTTTTTAAATTTGAAGCATTCTACAACATTTAATTTTTTAAATTACACAATCTCCAGCATTACTTATTGTGATATTACAGCTAGTACTAGCAAAAAGCTGAGAAGTAGTATCACCAGCTACCCTTCTAACACATTTTGCTGCTGGACCAAAAAAAAACACGAAAAATTCTTTCAATCACTGCCACGTGTGCCGAAAATTTACCATTTCTACTACTACATTCTCTACACCACAGTCTAGACAATTTTAAATTAAATTATGAGCTCGTAATGCAGAAATATGCTGCTCTGGACGAAAGAAACTAGCAATGGAAGCCATATTTGTTGATAAACAAAGGCCTAGCGACGATAAACTTTGAAAAACTCGCTTTAAATGAACAAAGAATCGCTCTGTTTCCTGCTCAAACCACGCGCTTAATGTGGACAACTGAATTCCGGAAGGAAGTCAACTGCTGGTTTTAAGATACTTTGATTATTTTCAAAATTAGAGAGCTATAAACCATCATCGCGCCTCGCGTCTATAAGTAGTTCGTAATAGGGATACAACCACGCAGGACGCGTGTCCAAATACCCAAAGAGTTAATCATACAGACAAATGTCACCACATATTAATCATATAGAAACGTCACCACATATTAATTATATAGACACATGTCACCACATATTAATTATATACACACATGTCACCACATATTAATTATATTGATGTATGACAACATTTAAGCTTTGTTTGTTTGTTTGTTTGTTTGTTTTTTTTAAGAATATGAAACTTTCTTAGAAGATTTACTAATCTTCTTATATCCTTCCCATGCCGTTAAACGTCACATAGGGCTCACAAGGTAGTTCACCAATTTTTCCTGTCTTCGGCGAGTCTTTCAACCTCATCAAGGGATTTTATGTCTGTTAATTTGGCCTCTCTTAACAATGTCCTCTTCAGAGTTTCACGTGGTCTGCCTCTTTTTCTTTGGCCTGTTGTGTTCCATTTGATAGCTTGTTCTGGGATTCTCTGATCATTTCCTCTCATCACGTGACCAACATATGTCCATCTCCTTTTCCTGATCACCCATGAGACTGGTTGTTGTTCAGTCATCTGTCTTATCACTGCATTGTTCTTGATTTCCTTCCACTTGACGCAGAGTATTTTCCTTAGGCATTTATTTTCAAAAGAGTCTATTTCTTGTCTGTTTCTCTAGTTGTTTCCAGCTTTCGCATGCATAAATGAGGGTTGATATTACATTTGAACTGAATAGTCTTATCTTGGTTTTTGTGCTTATAACTTTTGAACTCCATATGTTCTCAAGATTCTTGAAGATTGATGCTGCTTTTGCAATTCTAACTTCCTTTCTGGTGTCACCATCCTGGTCTATGTAGCTGTCAAGGATTTACAACCTGCAGATTTACTAATACAATAGCAATAATAATAATAATAACCATAACAAAAATCAAATGTATTCTCATAATACTGAATATGACTGTAACAAATTCAGATTTTGATACTGTACAAAGGTTTAATTCCGCTATAAATAAAGATACAAGAATAATACTTATAAGGTTTATTTTTTTTAAAGCGTGACAGAATAGTATCTAACAATAAATGTGACCAAAAGGTATTTTAAAATAAAACTGACTGTTCCATATGGCCAGTCATTATTAGTGTACTGATTTTATTTGAGGTATTTTGCAGAAAATGTTTTTTTTTCTTTTATATGTCTGTTATGCCTATGTTCTGATTTTATGAGTATAATGATTGTTCAAAGCAAAAATAATTTGTGCAACAATTAATAACCTTAGTAACAAATGATATCAGCATTTATGGAAGACAGGTGTGTTATATGCTAAAACTTCGATGATTTGTTTGAACCGACAGTTTGTGAGAGATGTGAATCCAGTCTTCCAGCAGAGCGGCCCAAAGTGAGATACTGGTGTGACCACATGGCACACAGGGGTAGGAAGACTGAAAATATGAGACTGCAACAACACAACTTCTCTGTCATCATCATCATCATCATCATCATCATCTCTTATGGGAGCATAGGCCACAGATAAAGGCTCTCCAGTCATCCCTGTTCTTGGATTTATTCTCTGCTTCCTTCCATGTGCATCCCTTGTCTCCAAGCACTGTCATAATTTCCCTTCCCCAAGTATTCCTAGGTTTTCCTCGTGCCTGTCTTGTTATGCTGGTGTCAGGTTTTCTCATCGTATGGCATCCTCATTGGGAAAGCAGTCGCCACCCACACCACAAGATTATAGGTCTTCTGCTGGAATCTTGGATGGTCATGTCAGAGCTGTCATGATCTGCGATTCAAAGAGCCAGGTCAATTATCTGACCTCTACATGGAGTACTTGACAAAAGATTGCCATACTACAACACTTTAGCCAACGGTTAAGCATCAGCATATTTCACATAGCTATGGGACTTAATAAGAAACCTATTCCTTAGGTCCATAATGGGAATCTGAATAAGCAACATTATTCACTTGATGTTTCTCTTTCACACCTTCACCAAAGTTTCAGCTGTTAACTTTTCAGTTATTGATCATCACTCGCTGTTACTCCCCTCATGTTACCTTACTGTGGTGAGAGAGCTTGTGGCGTGTCCCCTGGACCCAAAGAGCCAGCAGCTCCGGGCGGGGTCACCCAAGCCAGACTTGCACTTGTACGACCTCCCTGTAACTGCAAGCTGGTGTTCTTTGCAGCCAATGCTGTGTGGAGGCGTTGAGGCACAGCGTAGTATCGGCGTGGGAGCGGGTTATGGTGGCTATTTTTTTCAGTCCTGGAGTGCAGCTAAAAAACAGGGGGTTGCAATGCTTCTTTAACAGAATCCACCACCATGGGGACTATGGAGACCCCTGCCCCATTAGCCAGACTAGGCCTGTTCCTAGAGGTACCAATGGAGAGGTGGGACAGGGTCTTGGTAAACTATGTTTCGCTAACCCTGACGCTAGCATATCAGCTATGGGTCGCTGACTGCCTCATCGGACAGTCTTCACCCCCACTCTAGCCAGACAAGTAAGTCTGAGGGTAGGGGGCCAGAAAAAGTGTAACTCAAGCCCTGCTGCCTTGCAGGATGGCTGGGGAAAGTCAAAGGCCATGGATGCAAACCTGAAAAAAAATTTCCTGCTGAAGACAGATGATGTACTGGACTCAGGGCTCAAAGTGACGCAGATATACAAAGAACTACAGTACAATGCAACTCTCACTTGGATGACAAATGACTCACTGTTACATATAAATAAAGGAACCATTTCTGAAAAAAAAAAAAGATCTATACACATTACTAAGTTGAAGAGTAACTGAGTAAAAGCAGTGGTAAGTGACATCTTCCAACAAAAAAAACTTTGGTGAGTGTATCTGGAACATCCTCAAAAAAAAACAACAAAAAACATAATTTCAACAAAGAAGACATTTTTGTACTTCTCTGGGGGGGGAAGACTGTCACTGCCAGAGAATGTCACAAACAGATCAACAAGCAAGTCAGATATCTGCTAAACTTCACCAACATGAATGGAAAAATGTGGTTGTGCTGGACTGAAACCATATCACCACTAGTGTACAAGATAATACAACAAAGTTCACATATAGTACAAGAATGTTTGGCTATTTTTACAAAAATTAATGTCAGTTTATTTTGGTATTCTCTCTCCCTCTCTCTCTCTTTCCCTCCCTCCCTCTCTCTCTTTCCCTCCCTCTCTCTCACACTCACATATCCAAAATCATACCTTAAAGCAGCTAAGCAACACTTTACTAAGTAGCACTGCTCACATATAATGTATAATGAGAAAACACATCTTAATTTGGACTCCTCTTTATAAATAATAAAAACATTTAAAAAACAGCTACAATAATAAAAAGGCAGTCTTCTTTTGTGTACATGGAACATCATGGTGTGCTGTAAATGAAACCTGATAATAATGTCAGTGACTGTTATGAAATAAAGAAGTAAAACTGAGTTGCAGAGTCACTCTTTATCTCTTGTTTATGCTAGGAAACCACCAAGAGAGATCATCATAACTTTCATGTGACACAGCAAACCCTTCCCCATCTTGTGAACCATGCTCTGAGAGTCCATCACCACCATGTTTTATTTAATTCTTTTTTTTTTAATTAATTTTTTTTCATTCACATTTTTTACATAGCATTCATGTGAATTTATACCTTATCTTCTCTCTCTTAATCTGCTTCTTCTTCTTCGTTCACTTCTACCACCAAAAACCGCACTGTGAACCTACTGAATTCACACCTGTGGTCCTCGTTAGGTCCCGTGGTCCCCTGTGTGGTCCAAAATGGACCACACGAGATCCACGAGAGGACCACAAGGGGTTCAGAGTATCACAGTGCTTTAGCCTGTATTCTTGGTGAGTCTCGGAAGCGGGATTGCGTGACACTGTGGTTTTCATTGCACCAGTTTAGTCTAGGGTTGGACTTTCTCACCGGAAAACCTCGACGTGTTTTGAGATACCCGTGTATCACCGCCGGGTGAGAGGTGGTTGCCCATCCAGTCCAGGGTTGGACTTTCTCACCGGAAAACCTCAGCGTGATTAGGATACGCAAACATCCCCGCCGGGTGAGAGGTGGTTGCCTATCTAGACTTCCCTGGCCCAGTGTCTCCGACTTCAGCATTTTGCGGTCGTGGCCGCTACCCTTCCTAGTTGTGACCAGGATGGAGCTTTTGTCCAGGAGGACGAATCCTCGCCACTAGTGACTTCTACCCCTGGGTTGAGCCGGTTTAGGCATTATCCCAGTATAGGCGTGTTTGGGATGGGACCGATCTCTAGGGCAGAGGTACTGTGACATGCATAGCCTTCAAGATTCACCCCTGGTATGAGCCGGTTTAGGCAAAATTCACCAGTATGGGTGTTTATCAGGCGTTACCGACCTCTAGAGCGGAGGTGGCATGACATGTCTAGCCATCAAGTTCCACCCCTGGTGTGTGCCGGTTTAGGCATATTTCACCAGTGTAGGTGTATTTCGGACGTGGGCGGCCTCTAGAGTAGAGGTGCCGTGGTATAGCTCTCGTAGCGATACTACTGGACATACCGGTTAAACTTCACTTTCCACCACCTTTTCCCATCGGCTCCGCACAGCAACCTTTATTTCTTTTCCGCATTTACTTCCTTAACTGGGAGGAGCTTCACTCCACGTGCGGCATTTGAAGAGTCTCGCCAGCAGTGTCTTAACCTCTGGGACAAGCCGGTTCATGCATTTCACCTGATATGACTGCACTCAGGACGTGGCCGACCTCCAGACCAGAGGTGCCGTGATTTGACTGTTTGCTTCGCTTTATCCTTTCAACCACCTTTTCCGCAGTGATGCTGCGCGGCAACCTCATTTGCAAATTTCTTCATTGGCCGGGA
The DNA here is from genome assembly GCA_009760885.1 of Achatina immaculata. NCBI lineage: Eukaryota > Metazoa > Mollusca > Gastropoda > Stylommatophora > Achatinidae > Lissachatina > Lissachatina immaculata. Next base: position 16,243,959 of record CM019714.1, on the reverse strand, counting down.
GGAGCACCGCTCCACGCACGGCAACTGAAGATCTCGCCAACAGCGGTAGATGAGCTACCAAATGTGCCACTCATCTACCCTAAGTAACTGGTTTTCAGGTGCCAGATATTCGCCCTCGCCCCTTCTCCTGTCAGTTTAAACAGTTCTGCCACGGGAAGGCCAGGAGCTGGACTTTACTGCCAGAGGCTGTTTGTGGCGCGTTTGCAGTCCTTAGAACCTCTCTTAATCTGCAAATAGATGCATCAGTTGCAGGGCATCTTGCTTACAACCGAGAGGCCTACAGGAGAGCTGTTAGGTAGGCAAAGTTCCGCAAGGGACATGCAAATGACTGACTTCTCTCTCTATTTATTTGTCCTGTATGTTTTTGTATGATTGAGGGTCATGCCGAAATGTCACAACTGTGTGCTCGTTAATTAATAAAGCTGTTTGCTATTTTTTTCCCTAGTTTATACATTTTAAGCCGTGTGTATCATCCTGCCAAACTAGCCAGAACAGCATCTTGGTCAGGGTCACTGCTTCAATTTCCATCCGCATGCTCAATGTCATCGTACAGCCGAGGGGGAAAAAGGTATGTGTGGATAGTATACATCTACAGAGGATGAAGGATAGAGGTGTGAGGAGGAGGGGGGGAAGGTATGTGTGGATAATATATATCTAAAGAGGATGAAGGATGGAGGTGTGAGGAGGTGTGGAGGGGGGAGGAGGAAGAGATAGGATGTTGGTTGGTAGGCTGCCAGAACCAACAGCTGATTGGCACAATTAATGTTCATACTCTTCAGTGCTTGCTGAAACAGAGAGTGCAGTATGTATGGGTGTGTCCCGACTGCGATGATGCTAATTCCTAGAGTCAAGATTCAACTTTCATGTGAATCAGAGAAGTTGCAGAATTAATAGCTGAAAGCCACAAAGTATCTACAGTAATAAGCATTATCAGGCCACAATCCCACAGCACCAATAAATTATTAAAGCAACAAAGCATACAAAAATATACAAAGCATATAAAATAAGATAAAACACAGCTTGCAATATGTCAGAAAAATAAATGGCACTTTTTATGTTTGTTAACCAAGAACTAAGGTTTAGTGGGACACATATATATATTTACATAAACACTCTTAGATGTGCAGATAATGTTCTCTGCATGCTCTTATCAACATATATTCTTCATCATCAAGCTTTGTGCATATAAATTCACTAATGTGAAGATAAGACAAAGACATGACTCTACAGTAGAGAGGTAATTACAGGCAGTAGGAAGGACCTTAAAACGGACATTGACTGGGTACATGGGACTCAACTAAAGGACTTTGACTTTGCAGACAACACAGCTCTTATCAGCGACAATGTAGATTCAGTGCAAGAAGAAAACAGATACCTTGTCTTCAGTGGCTAGTAAAAGATGAAATTAACAAGGACAAAATGAAAATAATGAAACTTCTCATTAATCAAGAAGGAAAAATATACTTAGAATATAGCTGTTGATAAAGTATACAACTCTGCATACCTTGACAGCTATACAGACCAGGAATTAGAATTGCAAAGGCAGCATTGGCCTTTAAAAACCTTAAGAAAATATGGCAATCAAAAGTTAAAATATAAAGCACAAAGTTAAGATTATTCAACTCATATATAATATCTATCCTTATTTATATTTGCAAAAGCTGGAAAACAACTAAAGAAACAGAAAACAAATCAGATGCACTTGAAAACAAATGTCTAAGGAAAATACTCAGATGCACTTGAAAACAAATGACTAAGGAAAATACTCTGTAATACAATGGAATGAATTCCACCTGTGCCAGTAACATCTCCTTGAATGTGCATGAACCATCCCACTTCATGTCCATGCACAACAATGAAAAGTGATCTGTACACGATGAATGCGTACTTCTCCACAAATGTCCTCAGCAGGGAGGCACTCACAGCCAGTTCTAAGCAGTTATACGGTGCCAACCTTCCAAAGAAGAGAGTGGAATGTATCACCTGTGTTTATCAATAACCTATCACTGGCTGGGAAGTCCATGCACCACTGAAAGACGCAGCTCACAGTGACGCCCCGAGCACTTACCTCAGCAGATATGGTGCCAAACTGGACTTTCAACCCACAACACAACAAAATTAGTGCACACAAAGCACACAGAAAGGCAAACAAAAGCACAATTAAGGGCCACATTCGCCCCTCCACCATGTTGGAACCGTGTTGTCAGTGATAAAAAAAATAGGAGATGGACATGTATCGACCACATGATGAGAGGAAAAGATCAGAGAATCCCAAAACAAGCTATCAAATGTGATGTAACATGACAAAGAGGCTGACCATGTGAAACTTTAAAGAGAGAACTACTGAGAGGCTAGATTAGTGGGCATGATGAGATTAGATTTAAAAATTCGCAGAAAACAGAAAAAAATGGTGAACTACAATGCGACCTCTAGGTGATGTTTAATGGCACAGGAAGGACGTAAGATGCAAGGTATGACCTGACCCAGAACCCTTTGCTCATACAGTTCTACCCTTAACCATGGAGCTAACCAGACCCTACTGCGAGTCACTAAAATAACTTGTGAGATTTAACCACCACAGAATCAACAGAAAGAAAATGTAGACCATCAACAAAAAAAAAAAAGAGCAATAAACACAACTAAAAACAAAAACTAAACTTTTTAACAGTAAATCAGCAAACCCAGTGAAAATGAATAAGTTATAATGATAAAATAATGAAGAATGACACATAACTGATTAGCAGAATACGGCAATTCACTGGAATATTCATGCTAAACTATTTTTCACAAAAATAATACTGTAGAGTCATATCTTTGCCTTACCTTCAGATTAGTGAATTTGTAAGTACAAACTCTGATGATGGAGAACATCTGTTGATAAGAGCATGCAGAGAAAATTGTCTGTACATCTGAGAGTATTTATGTACTTGTTTTGTATAATGGTTAAAGTTCAGCAAACAACATATTTTCACATACAAGACTACAACTGTTTAAAACAAATAAAAATGGTTGTCCTGTACAGCCATAAAGACACACAAGAGTATCAGTAATTGCCTTGACCTGTCAGCACACTAGAAGACAATGTGCTGTCGCCAACATCACATTTGGTCGCACTCAAGACTATGTGTCCGTATTTTAGACTAATCCCTGGCTACTGTAAATTCAGTTTTGTGTTCTGAAATAGTCGTCCCCCCCCCCCCCATGTGATCTAGAAGTGGCTGACTGGCTAATCTTTACTTGTAAAGTGTGAAGAACTGGGCATGTAGCCAGTCTGACAGCTACCTCTTCTTGTTCTTGCTCATCCCAACTAAATGCTGGACCACAAACGTTGGTCACAATCAGCATTGGAACCATTTCTCTAAAAACATTGAAGGACATTCCAATGTCAAAGAGCAAACATATATAGGCATGCCCTGAATGTAATGAGCCATTACCCCCCCCCCCCCCCCCAGACCAACAATTGAACTAGGCCCAGTTTACAGCTACAGCCTGCCTGACATTCTGCCCTTTATCTTACAGCTTTCTCTCTTTACCAGACATTCTGCAGATAGTACAGATGTGTTATGCATATAAAAGACATGTTTAAAACTGAAATAACAACTGAAATAACAAAACTGAAATGGCAAACCTATTACACTTTACTCTCACCCACATGCTTAATATAAGAAATAACTACACTCATACAACAGAATTACTCTCACCCACATGCTTAATATAAGAAATAACTACACTCATACAACAGAATTACTCTCACCCACATGCTTAATATAAGAAATAACTACATTCATACAACAGAATTACTCTCACCAACATGCTTAATATAAGAAATAACTACATTCATACAACAGAATTACTCTCGCAGTTTTTGCACATTAATGAGCATCTACCAAAATTTACCAAAAATCTAGATTTGGATATTTACACTTATATAAGTTCAAATTCATTTTGATTGTTGTGGCCATTCTCCCAGTAATAACTTTAGATGGGAAATGCAGAAAAGAAATTAAGAACAATATAGGCCAAGCAAAGACTGCATTTCAGAGAACGAGATACATATTATGCAACACGTCCTTATCAATGAATGTTAGAAAACGAGTCCTAAAATGCTATATCGAACCTTTCTGTTATATGAAAGTGAATCATGGACAATAGGTAGGTCTGCACAAAAGTCACTGCAAGCAGCAGAAATGTGGTTTATTAGAAGAATGTTGCAAATTCCCTGGACAGCAAAAATAACTAACGAAGAATGTATGAGAAGAGCTGGAGAGACAAAAAAAAATCTTGTCAAAAAGATAAGAGAGAGACAATGTACTTTCATAGGACATGCAATGAGAAGAGGGGGCATTGAAAATATTATAATAACAGGAAAAATAGAAGGAAGAAGATCAAGAGGAAGACCAAGAGAAATGATACTGGACAGTCTGGCAGGATGGTGTGAGAGGAGATCACCAACTGAGCTAATGGCCTGCATGAAGGATCGTGTACTCTGGAGAAGCATAATAGCCAACACTAGTTGGCATGGCACCTAATGATGATGGCCTTTCTCTGTGTCGCTCTCATTATTTCTTAGAATCTTTTGGACGACTTACAGCAAACAGGATGAAAAAAAAATAAAATGAACACAAAATAGATGTAACCCATTCATCCATCAAAAGACAGCACATTCACCCTTGATAAAGGTGAGTTTATCAATACAAAACATTCACACTGCATGCAATTTGTATTTAAATTATAAAATAACTTGCCATGTAAAAGAAGTGAATACCCTGATCACAGAAATCAAATAATATAAGCAAGTTTCAATCAAATGCAAAAATATATTCTGATAACATAAATTTTGCACGCATGTACAAATATGAATCTTGTTAAAACATTTCATTTTTTTCACATAAATGCAAATAATGAAAGATTATAAAAACAGACCATACACATAAGCAAAAATACAACAATATTCTAAGTCAGATTCATAAACTTAAACATCATAAGCAATTACAATAATATAAAAAGCCGTATAAAGCCCAGCTAGAAAAAAAAAAAGTTCAAAAATAAAGAGACTGCTGGATTGTCATAAAAAATAATACTAAATAATAATCACACAACAAAATAAAAAAAAAGCAGAAGTCTACAAGTGACTTATTCTTAAAATGTATATGTTGCAATACTCCTAAAAAACTTTATTTTTTAATAAATTAACTCTTTAATTCCAGAACAACACTGGCAGTGTTGATAGATCTAGCACTTCCAGTGTGAATCAACGATGAGATTGATTGATTGATTAGATTGATCTTTATTTCAAAGCCTAAAAAATATTGAAACAAAAAAAAAAGAAAACCCCTAATCAAAATGAAATGTGGCACATTTCTAACCAAACCAGCATTTTTAAATTACATAATAACAGAGTTTCCAGTTTACTTTTATCAAAATTTATTCTGAAAGAGCATAAAATTTAATTCTGGAATGAAAGAGTTAACATCTACTCTTTAGATTTTAACACTATGAAACACAGTCTCTTGTTTTCCACAGAGCTTGCTTTATAACTGTGGCTTTTATTTCACATACCAATGCTGGTAACTCATATATAAAATATTTATAGGTTTGTGTGGACAGTCTCCATCAAGCTAAAGCTAACCAAGATCATAACAATCTCTTTATCTTCTAACACTTACGTTAAGGAAATTGTCTATGGAAATAAAGTCTCCATCAAGCTAAAGTCAACAAAGACCATATATCTTCTAACATTTATGTTAACACTTTGTTGACCAAATACGGGAAAATCCGTATTTCTGGTTTCCGTGCGTTGTTGACCGAAAGGCGGATTTGCCGTATTCGATGGTCGTCTTATTTAAACTGTTTCTAGCGTGTTATTTAAAGTAATTTTTGGTTGTTTGTATTTTTACTGCAAAGTTAATATAATAAAATATTGTTTTTAATCTTTGTAACTTAAAAAAAAATAGAAATCTCGCGGGTTTAGCTGTCGGAAACACGTGTTTACGAGATCTCGCCAAGTCGACATTTTGTGCAAATGGCGGAGCACGTTACGCTCGATGTTACTGCGACAGTACAATGAATTATGCCCAGAATCTTTTGTCAGACTACCCTAGTAATGAATAAAAACCACTGTTTAATGATTCTAGTAATGAAATTGATGTGTTTCAAAGTGATTTCTGTGACGGCGATCTGATTAAAAATATGATAACTAGGCACAGTGTTGCTGTGTCAGAAGTGAAAATTCCAGAGATAGTGTGATTGTGATTCGAAGTCAGGATATGATTCTTCAACAGTAAGTATTTCACATTTTTTGTGTGATATAGTTAGCAGTGATATAGGTGTGTGGAGTAACATTGATTCTACACCAGTTCTTGAAAAATTTATAGGAAATTCTGGTGTTTCAGTGAATGTAAACAAACAAGACAGCATGGAGGAAATTTTCAGTACAGTGTTTGGCAATGATTTTTTTTAAACTGTTACCTCATCATGAAAATTTATACTGTGCACAGACACAACATATGAACAAACTACTGCCTTTTTGTCTGAAAATATAACACATTCAGACATTAACAAATTCTTTGGATTGATCATTTTGATGGACCAGACTAGGAAGACACACTGGAAAATATTACTGGAAAACAGACCCTCTTCTGGAAACACCAATATTTTCAAAAACAATGAGCAGAGCTAAATTTGAGCATCTTCTGACACTTCTGCATTTCTCTGACAACTCTCAAACATTTCCAGAAACAAGTAGAATTAGCAAAATAAAACCTCTGCTGGATTATTTTTTGCCTAAATTTCAAGAGTTGTATAAACCGAAGCAGCAGCTTTCGACTGATGAAGGAAAGACGAAAGATTTGTTCGCATGATATCAACAATGCACAACAGTGATTGTCTGGAATAGTAAATAATCATGTTCTGGTGAATCCTGAGGATGAAGGCACTAAAAAAGCATCATCTAGGAAGTGCAGAGTGTGCTTGGTCAATGAGAAAAAGAGTGAAACAAATTTTTTTTTGTCAAAGTTGTCAAGTTCCACTGCATTCAGATAGTTGTTTCACAAGATATCACACCCTCAAGAAGTACTAGAGGGTCTTGGAAGTCTGTCTACCAAGTTGGATTACATTCCCTAAAGGGTGAGTAGAGATATGCATGTTTTTCTAAGTTCACTCAAAAAAGTTCATTTTTCAGAAAAATGGCTGGGAACTGGGGGTTTTTCAGGGTAAATAACTGTGGTCAACAAGGTGTTAAGGAAACTGTCTATGGAAATAAAATCTCTATCAAGCTAAAGTCAACCAAGACCATAACAATCTCTATATCTTCTAACACTTATGTTAAGGAAACTGCCTATGGAAATAAAGTCTCCATCAAGCTAAAATCAACCAAGACCATAACAATCTCTATATCTTCTAACACTTATGTTAAGGAAACTGCCTATGAAAATAAAGTCTCCATCAAGCTAAAGTCAACCAAGATCATAACAATCTCTTTATCTTCTAACACTTATGTTAAGGAAACTGCCTATGGAAATAAAGTCTCCACCAAGCTAAAGTCAACCAAGACCATAACAATCTCTATATCTTCTAACACTTATGTTAAGGAAACTGCCTATGGAAATAAAGTCTCCACCAAGCTAAAGTCAACCAAGACCATAACAATCTCTATATCTTCTAACACTTATGTTAAGGAAACTGCCTATGGAAATAAAGTCTCTATCCACAGAGCAAGGTACATTTTGTAAGCTTTACACTCAGATATCAGCGTATCAAGATAAAACCTGGATATTCATAAACAAATCAGGGTCACATATACGAGGGTCATGCCAAAAGTCGTGAGCAAAAAATTTTTTAAAAAATCAGAATTTATAGATTGAGAAAATATAAATGTAACCCCTTAATCTGCATCCTTTGCACTTCATGTAGAGGTCACATGATGGTGACCACGTGGAGCAGAAACAAAATGGCGGGTGCTGAAGTTTCGTTTTGTCAGTGTGCTGTTACTGAGTTCCTCGTTAAAGAGGAAATCCCCGCTGCTGAAATTCACCAAAGACTTCAACTTGCTTATGGAGATATGTGTATGCGTGCTAGCAGTGTTAGGAGGTGGGTGAAACATTTCAAAGATATGCCTCGCAGCAGTCGCCCTCGATCTGCCTCCACTGAACGCAACGTGGAAAGGGCTGACGACATCATTAAAGAAGGCAGACGTGTCACAGTATCTGAAATCGCTGTAAATCTTGGAATAGGACACAATGCAGTACAGGAAATGATTGAAACTCTAGGCTATAGAAAAGTTTGTACCCGCTGGGTCCTACGTTTGTTGACTGAAGATCACAAAGCTGTGAGAAAAACTCTGCTCACTGGACAACTAAGGAAATTCAGAAAATAGGTTGGGAAATTCTTCCACACCCAGCCTATAGCCCCGACCTGGCACCCAGTGATTACCATCTTTTTGGATTGGATATGTAAAAGAACAAATGTGAGGCCATCACTATGACACAGGAGAGAATGTCCAGAAGGCAGTGCGTCTGTGCCTTCGGTCAGCTGGAACGGAATTCTACCAGGAGGGTGTTTTCAAACTTGCAGAGTGATGGGAAAAAAGTGTACAGAGAAATGGAGATTATGTTGAAAAGTGAAGAAAAGGATGCAGTTTAAGATGATATATTTATATTTTCTCTATCTATAAATTCTGACTTTTAAAAATTTTTGCTCACAACTTTCAGTATGACCCTCATATATATATATACTGAATATATATATCTATATAATCCCTATATCCCTGCCCTATATCTATATATATATCTATTATAAAAAAAAAGCTTATTTCTACAATCTAAAAAAAAACTCTGCTTCTAAAATGCCTATACTAGCTTTTCCTACAAATATCATACTCATATCACTGATGTGCTGACTTCATAAAACATGTTTACATAAAACATTGTTAACAAATGTACCCTGTCAGCAACATGAAGTGGAATATCATTTATAAGCTTATACAGCAAGGTAACAGAAAAGATAAAAAATACAGCCTTTGGTACTTGCATGCAGTGGGGGGGGGAAGAATTTGATATTTCTAGGTCACTGCACTGTGAGGTAGGGGAGGCCAGCATCTGTCCTAGCTGCCTTTGTGGAAACTTTGGGTTTAGTGTGAAATTAACTTGGTTCCCAAGGAATCATTGGGTTTAGTGTGAAATTAACTTGGTTCCCAAGGAAACATTGGGTTTAGTGTGAAATTAACTTGGTTCCCACGGAAACTGAGTTTACTGTGAAACTAACTTGGTTTCCAAGGAAACTTTGAGTTTAGTGTGAAATTAACTTGGTTCCCACAGAAACTGAGTTTAGTGTGAAACTAACTTGGTTCCCAAGGAAACTTTGGGTTTAGTGTGAAATTAACTTGGTTAATTAAAAAAAAAAGAAAATAACATAAATAATTTCAGCTTTTACCTTTCTCCAGCAAAGTAAAAAAATACAGCATCTAAAGAAATTTAAAGTTTTAATGGTCACAAAACACAAACACAGGAACTTCCAAAGCAGTCGTGTTTTGACTGACGGTGTCAGCACCGCAATTATCTGGTCACAGAACGTGTACTCTTATATTCTTCACTTGTTTTTGTCTCAGGAAAAGGGAAGCTGAATTATCACATTGTTTTATTACTAAGTAAAATCTGCTTCTTGTCCCCCTACTTTTATTTAGCCAATAAATCAAATCACATCACAGCTTATTGTAAACATCTGCCTGTAAATTGCTTGTATGCCTTTTTTTTAAACAAAATAAGTAAAATATTGATTGTAAATTGATTAAATGTAAAAGTGAAATTATAAAAAAAAAAGTGTGTGAGCTGTATAGGAGCCAGTGAGCAAGCCAAGGTGCTTGTTTGTTACTCGTAATAAGCGTCATACCACAGCTGCCCTGACCTCTTCAACATCCTGAAACAATAAACAACAAAAACTGACCACAACAATGTAAAAATAACTGTAGATAATAATGCTATATGACTAACTGAATGAATTCTCTCTCTCTCTCTCTCTCTCTCTCTCTCCCTCTCAAGGTCCCTGTGGACAGGCGTAAGATATCATGTCCACCAATAACCCCTGATCCTTTGCGCATCTCGACAGGCTTGCCACTGAACATTTCCCATGTCAGGATGCCAAACCATCAAACATCCTCTCTCTGCCTCTTGTACTTTTGATCTTCCATTGTCATTAGGTATGATCTAGCCCACCTCTCCTCCAATGAATTCCACACTTTACGCACTTAAAGGATAACAACCTACACATGAGGCAGACCATAGCCGTTGCCATGGCAGCTCACAATTTGCATCTTTCTGGGGGGGGGGGGGGGGTGGGGTGGAAGAAAATGCGTTACTCAAGCTGAGTGTGGGAGCAGTCACTGACCCCACAGACGACTGTCTGCATCAGTCGGGCTGGCAAAGCTGAGCCCTATGCTAGCTCTCAGTGGTGCCCCTAGAAACAGGCAGATATCTGCCCGAGTGAAATGGCATTGGAAAGGAATGGGTAAACCTGGTCCCAGAAACACACAAAGTTGAAGTCAAAAAAAAAAAAGGCCAGAAAGTCTAAAGTGAGGACAAAAACTAGATGTTCCGCCATGACAAAGCCCGCGCTCAATAGTGCGCTCAACACCCAGCAGTTTTTGGCCCAGAACAACATGGCTGTTGCTCACCTGACCTCCTTAATTGGCCTGCTGTGACTTCCTTCTGCCCCCAAAAAACTAAGGATGAAACTGAAATGGTGTCATTTTTCACAGAACTGAGGACATCTAGACAGAGTCATAGGTGGTGCTTTAACAACCTTATCAAAACTGGACTTTCAGGAAGCATTCCAGCATATCCCTACAGAAGGAAACCACTTTGAGGTTTATCTTGGTCAAAAGAAGCTATAATAAGCTCTTATGTATTTACAGGACATATTACATCCTTCCTGTGCCATTAAACATCACATAGTGCTTGCAGAGATAAGACAGATGACTGAACAACAACCAGTCTCACGGGTGATCAGGAAAAGGAGATGGACATATGTTGGCCACTTGATGAGAAGAAATGAGCAGAGAATCCTAAAACAAGCTATCAAGTGGAACACAACAGGCCGAAGAAAAAGGGGCAGACCGCGTGAAACTCTGAAGAGAACATTATTAAGAGAGGCCAAGTTAACAGGCATAAAATCCTTTGTTGAGGTTGAAAGACTCGCCGAAGACAGGAAATATTGGCGAACTACTTTGCGAGCCCTATGTGACGTCTAACGGCACGGGAAGGATATAAGATATAAGATATAAGATAAGTGCTTGCATGGTAGGTCACCAAGTTTTCCTGTTTTCAGCAAGTTTTTCAACCTCATCAAGGGATTTTATGCCTACTACTTTGGCCTCCCTTAAAAATGTCCTTTTTTAGAGTTTCACATGGTTGACCTCTTTTTCTTCTGCCTGTTGTGTTCCATTTGATAGCTTGTTTTGGGATTCTCTGACTGTTTCTTCTCATCACGTGACCGACATATATCCATCTCCTCTTTCTGATCACCCATGACACAGGTTGTCATTTGCACATCTGCCTTATTCTGCATTGTTCTTGAATTTGTTCCACTTTATACCGAGTATTTTTCCTTAGACATTTGTTTTCAAAAGTCTAATTTCTTGTCTATTTCTTTAAGTTGTTTTCCAGTTTTCGCATGCATAAATGAGGGTGGATATTACAAATAAATTGAATAATCTTAGCTTGGTTTTTGTGATTATAACTTTTGAGTGCCATATGTTCTCAAGATTCTTGAAGGTTAATGCTGCTTTTGTAATTCTAACCTCCTTCTGGTGTCACCATCCTGTTCTACGTAGTTGCTGTTGTATGCAAGTCTTGAAAAATTCTGATCGCACCCCATGTATATAAAACATGGAGCTCTTCCACACACTGAGTCAGCATTTTGAAGACTGACTCAGATGGATATGCCGCCAACTGTCTCAAGAGTAAATGCATCTTGGGTCACGAGCTCAGAAAGTGTGAAGAGATGTCCTGCATAAAGCTGATGAAAAAAAGTGTTAGTTTTTTTTTTTTAAAAACCTGACATTTATAATGTCTCTTCCCATCTCTGAAGACTACCCCAAAGCAGGTAAATGTTAGCTGTTTCTGGAAGATACTCGGTGTCCTCTCATTATGGAGCTTTTCTAAAGTCATATCCTACTTACACTTCATTTGATTTCTTCACTTTCTTGGTCTTTGTTGTTATTAATCAGGTCTATTTTCTTACTTTTTTAGATGCTACTTGTTCTCTCAATGTTTTCCTCATTTTTTAAAAAAATCTTCAATTTTCCAGTTTATCATATGTTCTGTAACTGCTTCCTTCTTATTATATCTAAACAAATTGTAACAACTTTCATCTGCTAAAAATGTTACCTTATTATATCAACAAAAGCTGTCACCAAGGTCTTATTTCGGTACTCAATTCCATGTTTCTTACACAGGGACTGTACCAAGGGCGCCACCTTGTGGAAGTTAGTTCTGGGCATCGTAGGAAACAAACTGAAGAGACAAACATCACCAGCTTATCAACAAAAGTCATACATTTTTCTAACAACAAAAAAAATCACCATCATATTTACTATGACTATCACTGCAGTCTGTTACAGATCAAATATGCTTACTTCGTCTATGATTGTGGCACAGAAAATGATCCACATAATGGCTTCCAGAATATAGTAAGTAAGTAAGTAAAGGTAACCCTGTCATGCCTTAGAGGCACATAGGGATATGGTGTTAGTGCCCATATTTTCCTTGACCTGTCAGCACACTAGAGGGTGATATGGTCAGTATCACGCCTGGCTGCCTTTTCCTTCCCCAACTCCAGAAGAAGTCGGGTACCCATTTCTACAGCTGGGTGACTGGGGTGCCGCCGGCCGGATTCGAACCCCCGACCTTCGCCATGAGAGACCAGTGCACTAACCACTTTGCCACTCAGACACCCTTCCAGAATATCTCTCTCTCTCTCTGAACCTTAAGTGCCCAGGGCACATGGGGCTTCTGCAAGGGTTTTCCACAAATGCCTGTCTTTCGCCTTTTTTTCTGCTCTTGCCCAGGTGAGCCCTCTATTGCTCAACATCCTTTCTGTTGTTCTTCTCCATGTCTCTTTTGGTCTACCCTTACTTCTGCTCCCCTGTGGTGTCCATCTTAGTGCTATTTTTGGTAGTGAGTTGTCAGTCATTCGGAGCACATGTCCCAACCATCGCCAGCGTCTTTCCTCAATAACTGTTGTCAGTGGTTTCATCTGCATTTCTGCCAATAAGATGTTATTTCTTATGGTGTTTGGCCAAAATATTTTTTTAATTCTACGTAAACATTTAGTCTGGAAAGAATTCAACTTGTTTTCTATGGTTTTGGTGATTTTCCAGCATTCACTTCCATAGAGTAGTACACTTAGAACATTACTCTTAAATATCCTGATTTTCATATTTATGCTTAGTTTATTTGATTTCCATATATTCTGTAGCATTGCAAAAGCCTGGTTTGCTCTAGTAAGTCTGCTGTTGATGTCCTCTGTGCTGTCTCCATTTTCTACTACTCTGCTGCCAAGGTATACAAATTCGTTTACCTCCTCCACTAACTTGTTATCTACTCTGAGTACATTTCTGTTGTTCACATTTTGCTTCATTAACTTTGTCTTTCCTACGTTGATCTTTAGTCCTATGTTGTTTGCATTCTGGGTTAACTTGTTTATTTTATCTTGCATATCTTGTGACTGCTTGATAATAGACAAATGTCGTCCGCAAAGTCAAGGTCCTCCAGCACTGTGTTAAGGGTCCATTGTAATCCTCTGCGTTTGTCTGATGTTGCCTCCTTCATTAACCAGTCTACTGCCAAGATAAATAATGTTGGTGATAGTACACATCCCTGTTTCACTCCTGTTTGTACCCTAAAGCTGCTGGAGGTATGTTCTCCACAGATAACTTTGCACTGAAAACCCTCGTATAGGGCTTTGATTACATTAACTATTTTATGGGGGAGGCCATGCCATCTTAGGATTTTCCACAGTGCATCTCTGTTGACACTGTCAAAGGCTTTCTCAAAATCTATGAATAATGCATATGTTGTGCTATGCCACTCATTTGCCTGTTCTAATATTTGTCTAAGTACAAATATATGGTCTATGCATGATCTTCCTTTCCTAAATCCTGCCTGCTCTTTCCGAAGTTTTTCCTCAAGTGTTGGTACAATTCTGTTGATGATTATTCTGCAAAATACTTTACTAGTGAGTGGCAGTAGGGTAATGCCTCTCCAGTTCCCGCAATCTCTGAGGTCACCCTTCTTTGGTAGTTTTACTATAAGACCAGTTTTCCACTCCTCTGGGGCTTTTTCTAAATCCCAAATTTGTTGTAATATCCGGCAAAGTTGTTTTGGTGTTTCTGTTTCTTCTGCTTTCAACATCTCAGCAGTCACTTCATCTTCACCTGGTGCCCTGTCTGATTTTAGCATCTTTATCGCCTCTTTTACTTCATTTATTGTTATTGGTCCTGTATTGATGTTTAGTTCCGCTTTTGCTTCAGGTATATCTATTGCTTGTGCTGCTTGTGTTCTGTTTAGTAGGGTGTTAAAGTGTTCCCTCCATCTTTCAATTTTTTCTTTCTCCACTGACCAGTTGTCCATTTTGTGTTCTTACTGCACTTTCACATCTTGTATTGAAGTTACCTGTCATCTGCTTTGTGATTTTATATATGGTTTTCATGTCATTTGTATATGCTGCTTTCTCTGCTGTTTCTGCTAAGTTGTCATAATACTGACGTTTATCTTGACGGCATGATTCCTTCACTTCTTTGTCTTTTTGTGCATAATTACTTAAAACTCGTTCTTTAAGCCGTTGTGATTTGGTGTTCAGTAATTTTTTCTTGATTTCTTTTCTTTGCTCTATCTTTTCCCATGTGGTCTCACTTATCCATTCCTCTTTTCTCCTTTTCCGATATCCCAGCACCTCTTTTGCTGTTTCCTGTAGTGTTTTATTGAACTCTAATATGGACATTTCTGCTTCGTCTTGTAGGACACTGAAGCGGTTCTTAAGTATTATTGAGAATTCATTTCTTGTTTGCTGGTCTATCAGTTTTCTTGTATCAAAATGTATCTTTCTGTGTTCTCCGATTCTGGCTTTCCTTAATTTTAGTTTTATTTTTGCTACCAGAAGGTTGTGATCACTTCCTATATCTGCTCCTTTCCTTGCTCGCACATCTTGTAGTGACCGTTTCCACTTGTTGTTTATTAGTATGTGATCGATTTGGTTTTCTGTGGTTTTATCTGGTGACCTCCAAGTCACCTTATGGATGTTTTTGTGTTGGAAAATTGTCCCTCCATGGTCATCATGTTTTCTTCACAGAAACTGCACAGTCTTTCTCCATTTTCATTTATTTCTCCGATTCCTTCTCTTCCCATGATTCTTCTTCTATCTTCATTTCCTTCACCTACTTTTGCATTGAAGTCGCCCAAGATGAGTAGCATATCATGCTTGGGTATTGTTTCTACTGTGGCTTGGAGGCTGTTGTAAAAATCTTCTTTTAATTCCTCTTCAGCTGCTTCTGTTGGTGCATAACAAACTATAATAGACAGCTTCGTGAATCTTGAGTTGAACCGTGCATATAATAATCTCTCATTTATTGGGGTCCATTTCAGCAATGCTCTTGATGCTTCTTTTGTTATAATCAATGCTACTCCTCCTTCATGAAGATCTTCTTTACCTGACCATATTATTGTATCTTCTGTGTGCTGTGTTGTTAATTTCCTTCTGCCTTGTCCTGTCCATCTTGCTTCTTGTATTCCTAGTATGTCTAGTTTGTATCTGTGCATTTCCTTGATGGTTTGTGCTAGTTTTCCAGTCTGGTTTAGTGTTCTTACATTCCAGCTGCCTATTTGCATCTTTTGTTTAGGTTCCAGGAGGTCTGCAGTCGGGCTGGGGACTTCCAGTGGCTGGCTTTCATCCACAACCTTCATGGGCTCAGTTTCCTGATACGCATTTCTCCTTCCACCTGCATTTGCTTTTTCCCTTGCTTCTGTTTCTGTAGCAGTCTGATAGTTTTTTACCAGATAGGGTTGCTGGCCCTATGCTGAACCCTCCTTAGTCGCCTTTTACGATCATGCATGGTAGGGTACAGTGGTCCTATTCTTTGCAGATCCCGGGTACCACACGGGGGCCTTCCAGAATATACTTATATATATTTATAAAATCTTTTTTAAAAAAATGCTAAAGGAACTAAACATAAAAATAAAATTTCAGCTAGTATCTTCTACATATATCTTCTACATATATCCTCTACATATAATACAAAGAATTCAGCAGAAGGAGAAGACAAGTAATAATAATGACAAATTAGTGCAATACTGTACATTTTTTAAAGAAGAAGAAGAAAAAAAAAGGAACTTTGAATAAATTATTACCCTATTAATGTTATTGAATCTCCATAATATTTCATGATTTCTCATGAGCTCAATCACCGAACTAGCACAGCTTATATCTTCACATCATCCAGTGTTATTATATGATGACCCCCCCCCCCCAACTATAAATTTCAGTTCTTTCCAGCTGATGCTGTGCAGGTATTGAAGAGCAGCAAGTCAGATGAGTTGTGAGTTGCCTGAACTCCCAGAAACCACTAAGAACCACTATAGAGTACACACAGAACTGTATGCCATAAGACAAACTTAAGAGGCTGCTTATAGGAGGATTAAAATGTGGTGGTATCTGATCAGTTCTGAGACACACACCCTGAAAGCTTCTCACAAAGTCATATTTACTCTCTACTAAATTTCCTCTATAATTTTTTGGCCATTACATTTATCTTTCTAAACTTTACTGCAAATTTGTATTAAAAAATTATAAGAATATACATTACATTCAACCAATGATTTCTCAGGTACATCTTTCAAAGAAAAATGCGCATCTGAAGCATCTAACCAACATACAAAGAACCAGGTATTGTCAGATCAAATTGTCATAATTACATCTCTATCTCTCTCTCTCTCTCAAGGTCCTGCCAACATTCACAGGATATCATGTCCACCATAACCCTCAATCCCTTACGCATCTCAAGCTTGTCACTGAGCATTTCCTTTGCCAGGATGCCAAACCTTCAAACATCTTTCCTCTTTGTCTCTTCTACCTTTGATCCTCCCTGTTGCCATTAGGCACTCTAGCCCGCCTCTCCCCCAAACATGCCCCCACAAATTTAGATTGTCGCTTTCTGATCTTCATCATAACTTTCCTTGTTTCTTGTGCTTCTTTCAGAACTTCCTTGTTTGATTTTCTCACTTTCCATGGTACCTTCAGTATTCTTCTTAAGAACCACATTTTGGCTGATACAAGCCTTCTTTTTATCTCTTTACTGACTGTCCAAGCTTTGCACTTATAGCAGGATTGGTTCAACGTACAACTGTAGCACTCTCTTCCTGACTCTCACAGATAATGACTTATTGCAAAAGTATGGATTACAACTTTAGAAAAGAGAATGTACTTGGAACAAAAAAAAAAAACAGCTGTCAAAGTTGAAGGGCAAATAGGAGAACACACTAAAAGATAATGCTGGGCGTACAGCAGGAATGTGTCCTGTCACCTGACCTCTTCTCTCTGTGCAGTGAAAGTACAATGAAACATACAGAAGAATGCTGGGAGTATCAGTAGAAGGAGTCAGTGTTAGTAACTTGAGACACACATACAACGCAGTGCTGATAACCAAGACTGAAAGGGAGCTTTAGTCGCTACTTAATACAGTCATCAAGGAAAGTGAGAAAAAAGGGGCTGAATCTGAACATAATGAAGATGAATTACAAAAAACAGTGAAATTTATCAAAGAGACAGAACTGTAGATTTAGACAGACAATGTGTAAGAAGAAGGAGAAGAAGAAGAAGATAAAGAAGACATTTGTGTGGGTAATCTCAAAAGGCAAGATACCACACCCCTCTGCCAGGTACACTATACAAACAAAATGCACAAAATTAAACCAAGCTGACAGTTTTAAATACTTAGGTACCTTGGTGGAGGACATTTCACTAAAGTAAAAAAGCAGAATTACAAAGCCAAGACCTCCTTTCAAAAGTTGAAAAATATTTAAATCAGGCACCTGTTTTGGCCCCCATTAACAGAAGTAACATTCAAGCTTATACTCACTGATGCTCAATCTGGTAGTTGAGATGCCCAGTGAACCAGTCATTAAACCAACCAGGCTTCACATTACAAGTTGCTTGTAACTGCATGCTGAACCAATCATGATCTTTGTTGTCTCGCTCAACCTCATTGGGCAGATGGTTCATCTGGGTCACCCATGTGAACCAATGACTTTCAAGGAACCTGTTCAAAGAATAATAAATAACTGTTAAATAATAAGGATAGATGCCACACTAATGTCATTTTTGTGACACCTTTTATTGCTGTTATTTTTATCTCCGATATTATCTTATATCTTATATCTTATATCCTTCCCATGCCGTTAGACGTCACATAGGGCTCGCAAAGTAGTTCGCCAATTTTTCCTGTCTTCGGCGAGTCTTTCAACCTCATCAAAGGATTTTATGCCTGTTAACTTGGCCTCTCTTAATAATGTTCTCTTCAGAGTTTCATGCGGTCTGCCCCTTTTTCTTCGGCCTGTTGTGTTCCACTTGATAGCTTGTTTTGGGATTCTCTGCTCATTTCTTCTCATCAAGTGGCCAACATATGTCCATCTCCTTTTCCTGATCACCCGTGAGACTGGTTGTTGTTCAGTCATCTGTCTTATCTCTGCATTGTTCTTGAATTCATTCCACTTGATGCCGAGTATTTTCCTTAGGCATTTGTTTTCAAAAGAGTCTAATTTCTTTTCTATTTCTTTAGTTGTTTTCCAGCTTTCGCATGCATAAATGAGGGTGGATATTACATTTGAATTGAATAGTCTTAACTTGGTTTTTGTGCTTATAACTTTTGAATTCCATATGTTCTCAAGATTCTTGAAGATTGATGCTGCTTTTGAAATTCTGATCCTAACTTCCTTTCTAGTGTCACCATCCTGGTCTATGTAGCTGCCAAGGTATGCAAATTGATTGACTTCTTCAATATCTATCCCTTCTATGTGTATTTTTCCATTTTGATTGATGGGAATTTTCATTATTTTTGTTTTGTCCTTGTTAATTTCAAGTCCTATTTTGCTAGCCAGTGAAGATAGGCTATCTGTTTTTTTCTTGCATGGAATTCACATTATTACTGATAAGAGTTATGTCATCAGCAAAATCAAGATCTTCTAGTTGGGTCCCATGTACCCAGTCAATACCTGTGTTACCTGTGCAGCATTTTTTCATTATGAAGTCTATTGTAATCCCAAAAAGTAAAGGAGACAGTATACATCCTTGTTTCACGCCTGTTTCAATCTGGAACCATTCACTCATCCCTTCTTCTGTCTTGACTGCACAACCATATCCATTGTATAAGTCCTTAATGATGTTGACAATTTTAGATGGTATTCCATATAGACATAAAATTCTCCATAATGAATCTCTGTGTATGCTATCAAATGCCTTCTTAAAATCTATGAAATTCAGTATTAATGGTTTCTGCTTTTCAATATGTTCTTCAAGTATTATTCTGAGAGTAAAGATCTGGTCGAGACAGCTTCTCCCTTTTCGAAATCCTGCTTGTTCTTCTCTCATTGCAGTATCCACTATATCTTTGAGTCTATTCAAAATGACCTTGCAAAATACTTTTGACACAACTGATATTAAGGTTACTCCTCTCCAGTTGTTACAGTCACTAAGGTATTAAGCTCCTGATAAAATATTCTAAAACTTCCTGCATTTTTAATACTCTCATTATCATGGTGTTGTGGCAATTTAAATTGTTGTTGTTACTGTTGAAGGGGCAAATTAAGTTACTGTTGCTGACAGGGCAATTTAGAGCATTCTAAATTGTTGGCACTTTGAAAATTTATTGTTGGCGGTTCAAAAATGTAAGTTACTGCTGTTATTTTTGGCATGGCAATTTACACACAAACAAAGAACAAAGAAAATGAATTAAGAAGTGCTAAACCAGCTAGAAATGAAAAGAGAAATGTTGAAAATCATAAAAACAGGACAGCTAAAATGTTTTGTGCACATCAAGTGGCATAATACTATACTGAAGACCCTTTTGTGGGCAAGATCAAAGGGGAGAGAACAAGAGGATGACAATGACATAAATGGATGGATACATCAAGAGATAGACAGGAACCAGCTTGGCCAAGTGCACTACAAGGGCAAGAAACATAGCAAAATGGAGATTCATTGCAGCCAATCTTCCGTGGGGAGACAGCATGAGATGATGATGATGACAATGTATCAATTTAAATAGTTGAATCTTTCTGTGACTAAGAACTAGAAGTTCTTGGCTTCTATAAGAAGCTGGGAGGCAGAGTAAGTTATGGTGCTTTTTTTTTTTTTTAATTACTTGAGTAGATCTAAGGACCAGTCTTCTCAGCAAGCTCCACCTCTCAAGGAAACACATCAGTTCCTTTATCTCAGGGACAAAAACTGAGATCTCATAACAAGCTGTTATCTAGAGGGAGGAGTGACTGGAGGTGGGGAGGGGTGGGGAGTGGGGGAGCTTTGACTAGATCAAGTTCTTTGCTTCTTATGATGCTGTTTTTTGACACCATTACTTCTGTTCCTGGAAACAGTTTAATCGAGCAGTAATATCTTCAAAATAGTTGGTTAATTGGTTCCCAAAATGTAGCCCCTCCTATCAATCATAACAGTAAGATGTCTTCTCTCTCATACTGAATGCATAACACTGGCAAGACAAACAAGTATTTACTGAATTGTAGTTTCTGATGCTAAGAAATGCTCAACAAAAAGAACCTAGCAAAAGAACCAGTGCAAAACAAGATGGATAACAGGAAACCCAGCTGGAGCACTACACATGGCTGTAGATCACAAGTGGTGGAAAAAGATCTGTAACATCCTGTAATATACCGCAGTGTGCATTTGGTCAGTGATCAATGTCCAAGAGCATGGATGGATATTAAATAACAACAACAACAACAAAGTGATATCCTACATCACAACAGAGAGTATAAAATCTGAATGAGAAATTTAAAAATAAAGAAAGGAGAACAAAGATTATTTAAAACATAAAAGATGATGAGGAAAACTGTCTGCATCATCTCATGCACAACATAAAACACTATATCCCTTCCAGTATACGCATGTCTGTAAAATCATGGTGCAGTTCAAAAACTATTTGTTCATGTAACCATACATATTATATATTGAGAATATATGAAAGAATAAATCATAAAGTTTGTCGGCATGTTCAGCTTAATTCTATGTGGCTTCTGTTTGTTGCCCTGCAGACATCTAAAAGATACTTTAGTTCTTGCTGGACATGACTAAGCATATCTGATGTCACTGATTCAACTGCCTCAGTTATTCTTGCTTTCAAGTGCTCAATGTTGTTTACATGAAAACTGTACACACTCTTTTTTACATAGTCCCAGAAGTAAAAGTCTAAAGGAGTGAGGTACAGAAATCTTGGTGGCCAAGTCTCTCTCTCCCCCCCCCCCTCTCTCCACCACCACCCTTTCATATCCAGAACTGTGGACAAGTTATACCTAGAAACTTGCAGTGTTCCCATAATGTGGCCAAGCACCATCATGCTGAAAGATGACATTTTTCATCAGTAATTTGTGGCACAATATAAGATTCTAACATACTGAGATAGTTATGTGATGTACGTGATGTTACACCAGGTTCTACAAAGAAAAATGGACCCATCATTCGATCATGTGTCACTGCATACCACACATCAACTTTTGGGCTGCCACGTTCATGTTCAATGAAGGCTAGTGGAGGTTCGAAGCTTATATTCTGATATTATGCCATGAACAACACCATATATATGAAACATGAGCACTACCATCACTGAACACTATCTTGTTTAAGAAATTTTCATCCTTGTTCCATCTCACTGAGAATATCCACAGCAAAAGCATATCCTTTTGGTTTATCATCTGGGCGAAGAGACTGTAACAACTGAATTTTGTAAGCAGTAAAATGAAGACGTTTCTTTAGAATCTTATAAGGTGCAGATTTTTTAAGGCCTAGCTTTTGAGCACATGCATGCACCAGGTTTTTTTTTTGTTTTTAATATTCCTTATCTTGTACAATTTAAACCAACTTGTCACTAACAGACGGCCCATCAGAATATTGTCCCGGTAACAGGCTACTAGTTTCCTTAAGCTGGTGATCCCAGAAATTTTATGTGGTGGCTCTTCATTAAATACTGGATGACAATATTCACATAGAACAAGAATCACAGATTCAAATCTGGCAACCCAAAGAACACACTGAACTTTCCCTGCACTGTCACCATCATGAAATTGTGCGTCATACGTTGGGGGAATGATGTTTTATATTGTGTCACTGTCACATGACTAACAAAGAAGCCAAAACCAAATGCACACAAATTCAAAATGTTTTTCAGCTGCTCTTGTGGTGAGAGTATCACGGCTTTGCTGCATGTAGTTTCGACACTATTAGAGCTTCAAGATGCACCATGATTTTATGGACGCACTCTGTTTACAAATATATAATGAGAGGAGACCATGAAGGGAATTTACTTAGCAAAATGATGCTCAGCAAGTTCCAAAACAACCAACATCTACCTGCATCAAAGCCATTCCCTACGAGAAAAAAAAAAAAAACACCACTATATTAAAAATGAGAGTCATTGTATCTCTTTAGTTACAAAAAAAAAAAAAAAACTTCTCTTACTTTCTTACCTCATGCCCATATAAAAACCAAATGCACCCCAGCCTCCAAAAAATGGTGTAAACAGATAGAAGAACCACAAGAAAAAGCAGACAGACAACATCAAATCCTGTGGAATAAAACAACAGACATTAATTATAGAAGAAACCCAGCGCTTGGTAAAAACTGCTATAGAACTAAACGTATAAACTAATAATGGCAGTAGTAGTAATGAAAAATACTAAATTTTACTATATTAATCTTTAGATGCAGCAATTCCTTTCTTGCATGTTTACTCTTAACTACAAATAAGAACGCAGATGGCAGAAATACTGTGAGATTTCTTGGGATTAACATTTAAATCTGAGATTAGGCAGACAGAAATTCTCAAACTTACAATCAATTCACAACTTTCAAGCTTGCAACAAACAAAACAGCCTCATTCTGGCAAAATCATAAAATGCTATAAACTGAGAATGATATAAACTGAATAGAAATACCAGTGACATTATTTTTTTTAACAATGTTTGTTACTATAGCTTCCTAGGTTACATGCTATATTTTTACAGTCTGAACCATTTATTAACAATGTTTGTTACTAGTGCTTCCTATATTACAACCTAAATTTTTACATCTTTACATGTTAGTTCTGAGATCAAATTCTGCACTCTTTTTTTCTCTGATACCTATTCTTTCCGTGTCTGACCATAAATCTCATCATAATACAGTTTCGGAAAAAAATCTAGCCTCTATCTTACATCTTACATCCTTCCCGTGCCGTTAAACGTCACATAAGGATCGCATAGTTGTTTGGCAAGTTTTCCTGTTTTTGGCGAGTTTTTCAACTTCATCAAGGGATGTTATGCCCACTAAACTGGGTTCTTTTAACAATGTCCTTTTTAGAGTTTCACGTGGTCGACCTCTTTTTTTTCAGCCTGTTGTGCTCCACTTGATAGCTTGTTTTGGTATTCTCTGATTGTTTCTTCTCATCACATGGCCTACATATGTCCATCTTCTTTTTTTCTGATCACCCATGAGACAGGTTGTTGCTCGCTCATCTGTCTTATCTCTGTGTTGTTCTTAAATTCATTCAACTTTATACCAAGTATTTTCCTGGGGCATTTGTTTTCAAAAGAGTCTAATTCTTGTCTATTTCTTTAGTTGATTTCCAGCTTTCGCATGCATAAATGAGGGTGGATATCACATCTGAATTGAATAGTCTTAACTTGGTTTTTGTGCTTACAACTTTTTTATAACATAATCACTAGGAATCAATTCTATGGTATTTCTCATGTGAAATATAAAAGAAAAATAACAAAAATGTAATATTATTTAGAAAAAAAAACAAACACAAAATAACAAAAGTGTGACATTATAAAAAAAAAAACAGCAACAACAAAAAAACTGGGTTTTATTTATTCTCTCTTGGGGGTGTCATGTCCTCATATAGTTCGTGAAGATCACTCACCTCTCTCTTCTGACATTTACAGACATCAACTTAAATATGTCTGTGGCAAAATGACTAAGCCTATCTACACAGAGCTAGCACTGATGATGGCTGTATCTCTCTTCTCACTCACCACACACCAGCCAGTCTACACTGATCCCCTCTAACCCATCTATATAATTAAAGTTCCAGATATGTCCTACTTACACAGATAAACAATACACTTACCAACCAATCTCTCCGCTTGATGCAGAAGTATATAATCTCTAAGTGGAAATATATAGGCAATAGTAGAGGTGGCCCCACTGTAACATGTAAGAAAGAATGCTTAGAAACAATGCAAGACATAAAGCTTAGAAACAATGTAAATCTGAAAGTTTATAAACAAGGTAAAATTGTTACAGATGAGAACCACGAAGACATTTCTGTTTTAAAGACCAATAATGTAACTTAGTAGAGGTGCTAAATTTCCACACAACAAAAAAGCTGACTTACCTGCTTTACCTTATTGACTGACTGATCTCAAGAGGTAACTTCACTACTGTCAGGCTATTTCCCTATAAGCTCTGCCGAACATTCCAATAACCAGTGTAAGATATGTACACTGATTGCACCTGTCAGGTGTTGACTGTGAGTTCACTGCTCCTGTCCTTCACTTTGCCTCACACACATATCCCCCCTCCACAATAAAAAGAAATTCATTCATTCTGCGGGTGTATGCTTTATTCTCCTATTGCAGCTCATCATCCTCACAAAATCTGTCCCTTCAGATGTCAGTTTTGTCCAGTCCCAGTACACCATTTGTGAGTCCTTTCCAGCCAGCCAATGTGCCTGCTCATTACCATTAACTCTTGCATGCCTGCCCAGGACAGTAGATTCATGTGGGTCTGTAATCTGAGAGCTGTCTATTTTATCTTTCATATGAACTGAATGTCTGCTATCAATGGAATCTTATTAACCGCAATGTAAGTTTTACCATCGATGGAAGCTTTGAAATCTTGTGCTTGTTCCAATACAGAATGAACAAAGGCAAAAAAAAAAAAAAAAGAAACTTTGAAATAATTTACTCACACATAAAGAAATACACATGCTGCCAGTGGTAAGGCATGAAGCCTCGTTTCTTTTGACCAAACTCAACAGGCAACTTTGTGCCAAGCAGAAACAAAAATGCGATATTGATATCTGGATCTTTCCTGATCATGTTTGGCTTGGCATGGTGCTGGAAGTGACGGAAGTTCCACCAATGTGATGAGGCGCCCTGATGAGAGTAGAAAAGCTAGAAAACTGAAATGATCTAGATACACAAGCTTCTATGAAGAAAAGCAATTTTACTACTGGCAAAAGTCAGTTGCTTCATTTTGCAGCATTCAAGATGAGAAAAACAAAACTCATCAAATACATCACAAAAGAGTATTGTACAATGCAATTTTCCTCCAAACTCTGTGTTATCAATGCCAGACATGGACACTAACAGCCAAAAACAAAAGGAAAATAATCATGAGAGAAATGAGATGTTTAAGGAAAATGTGACAAAGAGAGACCAGATGAGAAATGACAAAAATCAAGGCAAAGGTTGGAGTTACACCAGTATTACACTGCACCCAGAAACAACCAGTCAAATGGTTTGACCATGTCACACTGCTACTGCCATACAGTACACCACAAAAAAAACATTAACACTAAGATTAAAGGGTAAAAGAAGAAGGGCCCCAGCCACACAAGAGATGGAGAGAGAGAGAAAGGAAATTACATTCATTCATTCATTCATTTGCATGTCCCATGTGGAACTTTGCCTCCCTAACAGCACTACTGTAGGCCTCTCAGTTGTGAGCAAGATGGCCTGCTGCTGATGCATCCATTTGCAGATCATCAACGATGTCTTGCAGTCATCTTCGCCTTGGTCTTCCTCTCTTTCTTTTTCCCATTATGTACCCTTCCAAGACGGTCTTCTCTAAATTATCATGACGTTTAATATGTCCAAAATATTTAAGTTTTCTCTCTTTAATCCTCTTTACTAGCCAGCCTTCTTCAATATTAAGTTCTTGTAGTATGGATGTATTTGCTCTTTTTTGTGTCCATGATAGCATTTACATTCAAAGGCATTTATGTGTTTCTCAGCTGTTTTGTTAAGTGTCCAGGTCTCACAGGCATATGTTGCGATGGGAAAGATGCATGCCCTTAAAAATCTTATTTTTGTAGTCATATCTGTTCCTGTCCACAGATTCTTTAGCTGTTTTACTTTCTGAAGAGCGATAGATGTCCTCCTTTTAATTTCCCTCATTATATCTCCCTTATTAGTTACTAGTGATCCAAGATATTCAAAACTCTCCACTTCTTCCAATTTTTCCTCATTGATACATATTTCAGCTGCCTCGTTTGTTTCATCGGTTTGTCTGCAGTCTACGCTGAGCAAATTTTAACATTCTTCATGGAACAGCTAATTGTGCATGAGAAAAAATTATGCATGGTTCCAGCAAGATAGCACCCTGCTCTTACTCAAGGTCAAACATTCCTGGAGACACAGTTTCCAGATCAGCTCACCTCTAAAGGATTGTGGCCCCCAAGATCAATTCAATCAATCAATCAAGTGCTGTGCCACATGGCGTAGGCGATCATTTCTCTCCACAATTACCTGTCTTTAGACTTGATGAGATCCGCTGGTGACTTTCTTCCTAGCCACACTGACAGCCCATCCAGTAACTTCTCCCTCTGTCTTCCTGTGTCTCTTCTTCCCTCAATTTTTCCGGTTGCCACAGTGTGTTCCAATTTTCCTCTTCTCAGAAAATGTCCTACAAATCTCGCTAGTCTGCCTCTGATCTTTGCTGTAATTTGCCCTTTAACTCCAGCCTCTCTTAAGACTTCTTCGTTGGTTTTCTTAGCTGTCCATGGTACCTTCAACATCTTTCTTATAAACCACATACCCATGGCCTCCAATTTCTCGCTGTACTCTCTTATTCATGGACCATGCTTCACATCCATAAAACAAAACTGGCTCAATGTAACATTTAAGTACTCTGAATCTTGTTTCCATTGATAAGGATCTGTTGCACAAGATTACCTAATCTAACCGTGTGCAATTACTACCTGCAGGGAAAGCTGAAAACAAAAGTTCATGAGATGAATCAATGACATGAAATTGAACACTGAACATGAAATAAGCAATGTTCCTGCGGACAAACTTCAATGTGAGTTTAGGAACATGTTCAAGGGGGTCGAAGTGTGCCTTCGTGTCACGGGTCAACACTTTCAACACATCCTGAAAACATGAGTGAATAAACCTGTTTGTGCATATGCTGGCTGGGGCCACTTTTAAATGATGCACCCTGTAAGCCTCTATGGCATAAGATAGCTACCATTTTAAAGCAAACTCTTTCTTCATCATCTGTGGAATGCCAACTCTGATCATCATGTCATTTCTCTAACACAGCCACACTCAATCCCAATCAGAATGTAAGACGGGCCTGCGTGCCCAATTCTTTACCCTTGAAAAATAAAGATTATTCATTCATTCATTCATTCATTCATTCATTCATTCTCTTAAAAACTATTATGATGTGTGAAACAAAAAAGCTAATTACATTCAGAGGGGAAAAAATGCAAACAAACAAGTCTAACCTTCATAAGTCCAACTGTTATATGGTGGAATATATGAGAGCGTCTGAGGTCTGGAAAAACACTGTGATGGCCATAATCATGTTGTGTCCAGCCAGCTTGAGCCTGGAACATGAAGAAACACTGGCACGTTGATCCACTCAGTGAAATCATATTTCTCTATCTCATATTCCAGATAAACGAAAATGATGTATGCACAAGAGATGAAGGAAACAAGACCAAGGGGTAGACCAAGACAGAGATGGAAAGGCAACACAGAAGAAGATATAAAAGAAATTGGTGTCACCAACTGGAGAGAGAAGATTAGGAATAGAGAGGAATGGAGGCAAACTTTATCTGCAGCAATGAGCCTTAATGGCTTGGACAGCTGAAGAAGAAGATATTCAAGATGCCCCAATCAATGTCCATTTATATATATATTTTGTGTTTAAAGTGACACAGCTTTAAGCAAGGTCATTGATATTTTGTTAAACAAAACAAAGAATTTTATGAAGACAACAGAAGTATGCAACTGTCGTATGACTCTGTAAATGATTCCTACAGCCATCTTTCAGAGAAGTATTCCAAAGTGCAGGAAAGACCATATAAAAGAGATGCCTAACATTAGGTATTTTATAGCCTTGCCTAGCATTCTCCAGTGCATGTAAACGCACTGTAGACGGGTACGGTAAAGGTAAAAAGATAAAATTCCTGTTTGCATGCCATTAAGGCACATTGGGGAATACGGTGTTAGGCTCGTATTTCCTATGACCTTCAGCACATGAAAGTGTGATGTGGTCAGTATCACGCCTGGCCGCTTTACCTTCCCAGATTTCTCTGGTACCCATTTTTAGAGGCTGGGTCAAACCTGGGACCTTTTTTAGGTGTGTACCAGAAAAAATCCCACTGCTGGGACTGAACCCATTACCACCGGATTAGCAAACCGAGTGCCTAACCACTCGGCTAATGAGCCCAAACTGGAGTATACAACATTATAAACAACAATACTGAAGCCAACATGACTGCTAGTGTAACAGCACAGTTATCTGGGCTAGCAAACCAAAGATGATGAAGACCCTATCTCACCTCTCTTTGCGGCACTTCTACTAACAGGCAGATTTGCTTCTTCTGTTTGGCTAAAGGTGTTCTGTCCATCAGTTTCCATATATATATATAAAAGGTACAAGTTGCTCCATCATGCCATTAAGACACTTTGAGACTTAGGTGATATAGTGTCAGTGCTCAGACTTTCCTTGACTTAATGACACACTAGAGGTCAGCACTTTGTTTTCCCCAGCTCCAGAAGATGCCAGGTAACAAATTCTACACCTGGATGACTGCCATACCTCCAATCAGACTTCAGCTACTATACTGTTAAAAAAAAAAACGCAACACTACTGTAGTCATAATGGACACAAAATTTCAGACGTGTATCAATATTTTATTTTATGGAATTAATGTTTCAATCTTGGCATGAAGAAACCTTAAGACTTTAACAATGAAATGATGTTCATTAAATTTGGTTTGGACTTTTATTCTTTGCTACTGAGGCCTCCATTTCACTAAGGTGTATGGCCTCCTCTGGCCTGTATCAGAGAACGACGTCTCCTTGATATGGATCCGATTAGCCATTGGATCTGCTGTTGTGGGATGGCTGCAGGAAGCCGCAGTGCAAGAGACAACTGTCGGAGATTGGTTGGCGCCACGTCTCGCTGGCGGACTTGTCTGTTGAGTTCATCCCATAAGTGTTCTATTGGGTTCATATCTGATGACATGGATGGCCATGGAATGGTCTGGATGTTTTTGTCAGTGAGGAACTGGGTGGTAAGCCACATGAAGTCAAGCGTTATCCTGCTGAAAAATCGACCCCGGTGCAGCCAGAAATGGAAGCACGTGAGGACGAAGAATTTCAGCAGTGAATCAGTGGGCATTCAGGTGCCCTTCAAAAAATTTGCACAAGGTCACTTCTTCCCATGAAGATGATTATCCCCCACACCAGTACAACTCCACCACCATGTGGAGGAGCCTCATCCATGCAGTTCAGGGCACAGTGCTCATGGACTCTGCAGTAAACTCTTCTTCATCTATCTTGTCGCTGGAACAGAAAGATTGATTCATCACTAAACCAAAGCCTTCTCTAATCATTCGCAACGATCCACTGACGATGTTGGTTCTCCCACAGCAGTCAGTTCTGGCAATGCCGGTCCATAAGAACAGGACCTTTGTGATACCTCTTCTAGCCCAAAGACCTGTGTTGTGAAGCCAGTTCCTGACCGTTTGATCTGAAATTCGAGAGCTGCTGTCATTGATTGAACTGTTGAGGACAAGATGCAAATTGATTCCTGATGTGATGCAGCCGTACGAAGCAGTCTTCAGCAGGAGTTGTGACTATGGGTCTTCCACTGTGCAGCCGATCTGCAACTGAGCCAGTTCCTTGAAATCATCTCCAAAGGTGCCTAATGGTGCTTATAACTACATTAAATTGTCTGGCCACTACACTTTGTGACTGTCCAGTCTGTAAATTTCCAATGATGAATCGTTATTCTGTAGTGAGATTAGTCATACTTGTACACTGAATTTTCAAATGAATTGATTCAAGGAGCATCAATCTTTTATAGACATTCAATAACATGGTCAGTGAGTTTTGTGTTCAGTAAGTTTCATGGGATTCTTGTGAACCTGTCATGAGTTATTGTCAAAAATGCTGTCGCAACATCGTATTTGTTGTGTTTCTTTTTTTGAATAGTATATAAACAGAGGCATGCAAATAAACACTAGCACAAACACTCTCACCTGTCACTGCTTGTACATACCTGTGCTGTGGTTACCATTAACAAAGAAACAATTGTGGTCAACCAGCTGACACCAAAGTAACACAGCAGAAGTACAGCCGCAACATCCAGAACAATAATGTGAGCAAACTGCAGCACATAAAACCATGGTTTAGGATTAAGCCAGCCTTTATCAACAACCAGCTTACGCAGCTTACGGAAGTCCTCTTTAATGTCGCTCTGTTGTACATAAAACATTTTGTGTAAGCTTTCTCTAGCACTGAATATCAGAAAATAATTTTAGAATTCTATATTGAGCCTGTTTAGATCTTTGGGACTTAAACATGAACAATACGCAAACCAGTGCAAAGATAACTTGCGGCAGCACAGATGTAGTTTATTAGAAGAATGCTAACAGTACTATAGATAGCTACAATGACAAACAAGGAATATTTAACAAAATTCAATTTCTAAAAAAATGGAACTTAATTAAAACAATAAGAAATGTAAGGAGAAGGTTAAGGATAGCAATATCAAAGATAAATAAGAAGATAGTAGAAGAAGGCCAAGAGAGAAGATCATGAGAAATCTAGCGCAATGACACGACAGAAAGTCACCTAGTAAGCTAACAGACAATATCTGGTATCAAGATCTGTGTAGAAGAATAGCCACATTGCTTACTGGCATGGTACCCAATGATGACAATAACATTACTTCCTACATTCAAAGAACTAAAAAACATCACTATTCTATCTGTTTAAAGATTCTTCTTCTTCAGCTGTCCAAGCCATTAAGACTCATTGCAGCAGATAAAGTCTGCCTCCATTCCTCTCTATTCCTAATCTTCTCTCTCCAGTTGGTGACACCAATTTCTTTTATATCCTCCTCTATGTTGTCTTTCCATCTCCGTCTTGGTCTACCCTCTTGGTCTTGTTTTGCTCATCTCTTGTGCATACATCATATTCATTTGTCTGTTCTCTTTCTACACGCCCCAGCCAGCATAGTCTGTTCAGTTTCACGCCATTTATCTTCTTCTTCTTCTTCGTTTGCTTCTACCACCAAGACTGCCCCGTGATCCTACTGAATTTACACAAGATCCCTGAGAGGATCACAAGAGGTTCAAAGTATTGCAGGGCTTAAGCCTGTATACCTGGTGGGTCTCAGAAGTGGGATTGCGTGACACCGTGGTTTCATTGCACCAGTTTAATCTAGAGTTGGACTTTCTCACCAGAAAACCTCAACGTGTTTTAGATATGAGTATATTCCCACTGGGTGAGAGGTGGCTGCCCAACTAGTCTAGCATTGAACTTTCTCACTGGAAAACCTCAGCATGATATGGGTACACAAACATCCCTGTCGGGTGAGAGGTGGTTGCCTATCTAGACTGCCCTGGTCCAGTGTCTCCGACTTCAGCATTTTGTGGTTGTGGCCGCTACCCTCTCTAGTTATGACCAGGACGGAGCTTTTGTCCAGGAGGACGAATCCACGCCACTAGTGACTTCCACCCCTGGGTTGAGCTGGTTTAGGCATATTATCCCAGTATGGGCATGTTTAGGACATGACCGACCTCTAGAGTGGAGGTACCGTGACATTCACAGCCATCAAGTTTCACCCCTGGTTTAAGCTGGTTTAGGCATATTTCACCAGTATGGGTGTAGAACGGGCGTGGCTGGCCTCTAGAGCAGAGGTGCCATGGTATAAGTAGCTCTCGCCACGATACTACTGGACATACTGATTAAGCTTCACTTTATCCTCTCCATCACCTTTTCACATCGGTGCCGCACGGCAACCCTGACTGCTTTTCTTCATTTTCTTCATTGGCCGGGAGGAGTTTCACTCCATGCACGGCATCCGACGAGTCTCGCCAGCAGCTTCAAGACATTTATAATTCGTTGCGATTTAAATAAGCTGTTCAGTGTTCTTTCTAGTGCTCCATTCTCCACTGTTGCTATCCTTTATCACCCCACAAATTCTATCTGTTTAAAGATTACCTAACTTAGTGTTTAGAAACCAATAGACATTATTACTAGTGTTAAAAGGCCTTAAATGAATACCGTGACCAAACTAGTGCATATGACAATATTTGCTAACTGCAATTTTTATTACATCATAAACTTCTACATTACACATACAATCATCAGTTTTAGAAGCTGATTTTTATCATTTATTGATTTTTACCTCTTACTGACACACCTGTTCTTTACTACCATGTCACATGTAACTAAGATTTCTGCTCTAAGCAGAGTTTGGTTTTCATCAAAATGTTCATGAACATTTGTTCAAGATTATTCTTTCTGTACAGCCAGTTATCTAACAGCTGCCTTCTGGTCTAAGTGACAAGTAATTAACAGAATATTTATAACAACGTTATGCTACCATTCCCAAACACTAACCAAGGACACTAACCAAGAAACAGCAAAATATTTGTGAAATGAGATACCTAAGAAAAGCAGTGAATATCACTAGGAGAGACAAGAAATAATGACATAAGACTATTGGTAGGAACTTACACCATGCCTACAATACACAGAGAAACAAAGAATTAGGTGGTGTGGCCACTTAATGAGAATGACACATATACAGCCACCCATGAGGGCTTTCTACCATGGGACACAGATCAAGAGGAAGACCCCGAAAAAAGATGGATAGATGGTGGTATAGAAACACTCATGAACTACAGCATGAACATCACTGAGGCCACCCTTATGACCCAAAAATGCCAACTGCATCTCCATTGACTTCTCATAGTACAGAAAGAAGGATAAAGTCAGCCTGCAGGTCAGATTGCAACATAACAAACCTCATAAGTAAAATAAAAAAGATAAAAGTATGATCTTTGGAGGTAGCATCAATGCACTCAGGACATTCCCATATCTGCTCTCCTGTCCATTCCAGTAACCAACATTATACGTATGTATATATATATGTGTGCGTGTGCGTGTGTGTGTATCAGTCAGTCATTTGCATATCTTTTGCAGAACTTTGCCTTCCTAACAGCTCTTCTGTAGGCCTCTCGACTGTGAGCAAGATGCCCTGCTGCTGATGCATTTGTTTGCAGATTATCAACAATGTCTTGCAGCATCTTCGCTTTGGTATTCCTCTCTTTCTTTTTCCCATTATGCACTCTTCCAAGATGGTCTTCTCTAAATTCTCATGACGTTTAATGTGTCCAAAATATTTAAAGTTTTCTCTTTTTAATCCTCTTTACTAGCCAACCTTCCTCACTATTAAGTTCTTGTACTATATATATATACTATATATATATATAGTACATAATCATCGCCTTTCACTCCCTTGAAAGCATCTTATCTTATATCCTTCCCACGCTGTTAAACATCACATAGGGCTTGCAAGGTAGTCTGCCAATTTTTCCTGTCTTCGGCGAGCCTTTCAACCTCATCAAGGGATTTTAAGCCTATTAATTTGGCCTCTCTTAACAATGTCCTCTTTAGAGTTTTACGTGGTCTGCCTCTTTTTCTTTGGCCTGTTGTGTTCCACTTGATAGCTTGTTTTGGGATTCTCTGATCATTTCTTCTCATCACATGACCAACATATATCCATCTCCTTTTCCTGATCACCCATGAAACTGGTTGTTGTTCAGTCATCTGTCTTATCTCTGCATTGTTCTTGAATTCGTTCCACTTGATGCCGAATATTTTCCTTAGGCATTTGTTTTCAAAAGAGTCTAATTTCTTGTCTATTTCTTTAGTTGTTTTCCAGCTTTCGCATGCATAAATGAGGGTGGATATTACATTTGAATTGAATAATCTTAACTTGGTTTTTGTGCTTATAACTTTTGAATGCCATATGTTCTCAAGATTCTTGAAGATCGATGCTGCTTTTGCAATTCTAATTCTAAATTCCTTTCTGATGTCACCGTCATGGTCTATGTAGCTGCCAAGGTATGCAAATTGATTGACTTCTTCAATATCTGTCCCTTCTACGTGTATTTTTCCATTTTGATTAATGGGAAGTTTCATTATTTTTGTTTTGTACTTATTAATTTCAAGTCCTATTTTGCTAGCCAGTGGAGACAGGGTATCTTTTTTTTTCTTGCATAGAATTCACACTGTTACTGATAGAGTTATGTCATCAGCAAAATCAAGATCTTCCAGTTGGGTCCCATGTATCCAATCAATACCCGTGTTACCTGTGCAGCATTTTTTCATTATTAAATCTATTGTAATTCCAAAAAGCAAAGCAGACAGTATACATCCTTGTTTCACAACTGTTTCAATCTGGAACCATTCACTCATCCCTTCTTTTGTCTTGACTGGACAAACATATCCACTGTAGAAGTCCTTAATGATGTTGACAATTTTAGATGATATTCCATATAGACTTAAAATTCTCCACAATGAATGTCTGTGTATGCTATCAAATGCCTTTTTAAAGTCTATGAAGTTCAGTATTAATGGTTTCTGCTTTTCAATATGTTCTTCAAGTATTATTCTGAGAGTAAAGATCTGGTCGAGAAAGATTCTCCCTTTTCGAAATCCTGCTTGTTCTTCTCTCATTGCTGTATCCCTATATCTTTAAGTCTATTCAAAATGACCTTGCAAAATACTTTTGACACAAATGATATTAAGGTTACTCCTCTACAATTGTTACAGTCACTAAGGTTGCTTTTTTTTGGTATTTTAACAATGATTTCTTTTTTCCATTTAGAAGGGACCTTTTCTTCTTTCCAAATCTTATTAAACATTCTCTGTAGTTGTCTCATGTTGTCACTATTGATATCTTTTAACATTTTGAGTGTTATTTCATCTTCACCTGCAGCTTTGTTGTTAGCCATTAAATTCACTGCTGTTTCAATGTAATTTCATCTAGGCTGACATTTAGCTGTGTGCTGGTAAGTCGGTTTCAAGGTTTAACAATTCTTTTGGGTGTGGTCGATTAAGTATTTCTTGGAAGTATTCAGCCCATCTTTGCTTTTGGTCTTTACTTGATGTTAACAAGGTTCCAGTTTTGCTAAGGATTGGTCATTTCTTTAGATGTAATAGTACCTGTTAGTCTCTTTTGTATGTTATATAAAGTTTTGCAATCTCCTGTTTTTGCTGCTTTCTCTGCCTCTTTCTTTATTATTGTCTATGTATTCTCTTTTATCTCTTCTAGCTGAACTTTTTACTTTCTTGTCTATTTCTTTGTATGTTGCTTTCACCAGACCTTTTCCAAGATCTGTTTTCACATTCAACATGTTTAATTTGGCTGCACGTCTTTCATGTATGTACCTCCATGTGTTTTCTGATATCCATGCTTTTCTATTTGGTTTTTTCAGTTCATGAAAAGAACTAAATCCTCCCTGACTTCATTCATGAATTTTTATCTACATTTCTCTGTACTAGCACAAACTACACAATGGGACAATAATATTTCTATTCACTTCCATCTTTTGCTGCTTTTGCTGCTGTGATTATGGCTGTGCTGTAAGAATTCCATAATTCATCTATACTTATCTCCTCTACTTAAGTGGGTGTTGTGGAATGATTGGCAAGTTCCTGATTGAAATTACTGTTAGTATTCTCTTCTTGTAGGCTGTGGCTGTTTATCTTTCTGTGTACTGATTTCTTATGTTGGCTTTTCAGTTTTAGTTTTATTTTCCCTATACACAGGTTGTGTTCACTGTTAACATCTGCATCCCTAAAAGCCCTTACATCTATCAGATGATCTGTATTGCTTTCTAATACAAAAATGATCTATCTGGTTTCTAGTTCTATCATCTGGAGACATCCACGTTGTTTTATGTATTTCTTTGTGTGGAAATATTGTGCCTCCAATGACTATGCCTTCTGTTAGACATAATTCAATTAATCTTTCTCCGTTCTGATTAACCATGTCAATTCCTTCTTTCCCCATTACTTTTTCAACATCGGTGTTGTCTTTCCCTACCTTAGCATTGAAGTCCCCCATAGCAATTAGGATGTCGTGTTTAGGGACTTTGTTGATGATTTGTTGTAAATGGTGATAGAAATCATCTTTCACCTCATCATCTGCATCGTTCGTGGGTGCATAACAC
This sequence comes from Achatina immaculata, assembly GCA_009760885.1. Taxonomy (NCBI): domain Eukaryota; kingdom Metazoa; phylum Mollusca; class Gastropoda; order Stylommatophora; family Achatinidae; genus Lissachatina; species Lissachatina immaculata. The sequence goes on along the minus strand of CM019714.1, from coordinate 16,207,430 downwards.
TGTATTATTGTCATTCTTCCGTGTCTTAGGTTGTATCGTGCTCTTATTATATGACTGTTCACTGGTTCCCATTCTACAAGGCTCTTTGCTGCTACATTTGACATAATAATACCTACCCCCTCTCGATGTTTACCGTTGTCTCTGCCCGAATGTGTTACTAACTTACCGTTTTCCGCTGATCTTTTACCTGCTTCTGGCCATCGCATTTCACTGATCCCCAGTACATATAGGTGGTATCTCTCCATTTAGGAACAATTAAAACAGCTGATGGGAAATGTCACAATGAAATAAAAAGCAGACGTGCTCAGACCAAGTCAACATTCTAGAAAATGAGAAACATCTTGTGCAACAGATCCATATCAATGGAAACAAGATTCAGAGTACTTAAATGTTACATTGAGCCAATTTTGTTTTATGGATGTAAAGCATGGTCCATGAATAAGAGAGTACAGCGAGAAATGGAGGCCATGGAAATGTGGTTCATAAAAGGATGTTGAAGGTACCGTGGACAGCTAAGAAAACCAACGAAGAAGTCTTAAGAGAGGCTGGAGTTAAAAGGCAAATTACAGCAAAGATCAGAGGCAGACTAGCGAGATTTGTAGGACATTTTCTGAGAAGAGGAAAATTGGAACACATTATGGCAACTGGAAAAATTGAGGGAAGAAGAGACACAGGAAGACAGAGAGAGAAGTTACTGGATGGGCTGTCAGTGTGGCTAGGAAGAAAGTCACCAGCGGATCTCATCAAGTCTAAAGACAGGGAATTGTGGAGAGAAATGATCACATATACCACGCGGCATGGCACGTAAACTGAATTGAATATATGTATATATATACATATATATATAATCGTATAAAATGCATCAAAGATGAATGGCTGAATATGAAACAAAATTCACACAGATCCCATCCTATCCATTACTTGAACTTACCATAGGTTCATCGTGCACATCTCCCACATATAAGCTGTTCAAATATTTGCTGACCTTTTGCTTATCATTATGAAATGCCTCCCAAGCATCCTGTTCAAAGGAAAGTACTGTAAAAGTAAAAATGCTTTTCTATTTTTCTATACTACCATCACAGTTAATGCAAACAATCAACTGTCTGACTTCATTCATGAATTTTTATCTACATTTCTCTGTACTAGCACAAACTACACAGTGGGACAATAATATTTCTATTCACTTCCATCTTTTGATCCATTTTAGACTTCTTATTTTTTATGGTTCCAATACTGGCAAATTTTAACTCTTTTCTTTGTGCTTGTCTTGTCTTGTCTCCAGAACCCCTTAAGAACAGGTTCCTCTTCAACAAAGCCAAGTTAGTACATCAGATTCTTTCACGGCATGCCCCGCCTTATCTATGGAACCTGTTTAAATTTAGCCCAAAGTGCAGCCAACGCTTAAACAACATATGTCTTCCAAAACCTAGACTTGATCTTTACAAGAAAAGCTTTAGTTATTCTGCTGCTCATCTTTGGAATACCCTCCCATCCTATATAAAAAATATAAATTATACTCCTTCCTACAACTACAAGCTTTCCCAGTATCTATTTGATGTCGACTACATGCCTCCATGAATTATAAAACTTAAAAGTTATCTTAAGCTGCTCTTACAGACACCGAATACAATTAATTGTTTTCTGTATAGTTCCGAAAATTTTGTTTAGTAGATAGTCATTTATAATGTATGTAGTTACTTCTATACTGAATGAATGTTTAAGAGTGAAATGTAAATGTTATATTTTATTTTATGTCTCTCAGCTTCAATGTTAGTTATGTTTGTTATATGAACAGCATATTTGTAGAATGTCTGGAATAGAGTGAAAGATGTATGATAAAGGGCAGAATGTCAGACGGGCCTGTGTGCCCAATTCTTAACCCTTTTGAAATAAAGATCAATCAATCAATCAATCAATCCATCCTCATATACCTTTCATTGCTGATGGAACAAATAGACAAATTGATAGGGCTCAGCAATTTGTTTCATAAAATAGGATATTTAATGCTTCTGTAATTTCCTCTATCCATCTCTTGCATGGGAAACCTCTTTCTCTGTTACCTACAAATCTTAGTGTGATTGTTGTCTGTGATATACTGTCTGGTGGTAACTGTGTAACATGAAAAAACTATTTGACTTGCTGTTTCTGGATATAGTGTAATATTGTTGTTACTCCAACCTTTGTCCTGATGGTGTAATTTCTTATTTGGTATAGGTTTATGCATAGACTGATCAGATGATCATAATGCTGTAAGATTTCCCACAGTTTATAACTATCTACTCTACCAAATGCTTTTTCTTGATCTGCGTAAGCTATGTGCAGTATATGGTTGTGTTCAACTGGTTTTCTGTTAGTTGTCTTAAGGAAAAGATGGTTCGGAAATATGACTGTGTATTGAAAATATGACACGTGCACAGCTTCTATTTTTTTCTAAATCCCATCTGTGCTTCATTTAACTATGATTCAGTCACTGGTCATAGTCTATTCTCTAAGATCTTGCAGAACATTTTTCCAGTATGGCTCAGCAGTGAGATGCCTCTACATTGGTTGTAGTCCCTTTTACTGCCTTTTTTTCTTCCATATTGGAATAATTACAGCATCTCTCTAGTCCTGTGGTTTTTCTCGTTTTTTACATATTAAAGTGTGTGAAGCCAGGCTATTCCAACCTCTTTCCCACATCTGATTAACTTATTAGTTCTCCATCACATCCTGGAGCTTTGTTCACTGAGGCTTACCTTGTGCATGGTAATAAAATATGCGGGGCTTGTTCTGTGCTTCTGAACAGCAAGTAAGTGATGGAAGCTGATGTTTCCAGAAATCTTTCAGAGTGCTCACTCAGTTTACACAGCAGTGCTCTGGAAAACATTTCTTATATAAGCTTTCTGCTGATGGATTCTTTCTTTATGTCCCTCCAGTCACCCAGTCCTAGAACTGGTTACCTGGCCCCTTTGTGAGAGGGAGAAGATAACCAGGCATGATGCTGATCACATCACCCTCTAGTGTGCCATAAGATCAAGGAAAATATAGGCACTAACACTAACACATCTCTGTCTCTACAGTATGGTAGAACTATGTTTATCCTATGTGGTTAATTATATGGATTAATGAAGATGTGTGCAGAAAAATTCTCCGTGTTTCCATTCTTTGTTTGCAGATATTAATATTTTCGACTCGCTCATTAAAAAAAAAATGCAGCTAATCTGTTTTGATGGTAAAAAATGTTCACAAGCAATACACATCACCATGTGCAGTGCTTTTCTCCTCAACTATTAGGCATAATCTCTCTCTCTCTCTCTGAACCTTAAGTGCCCAAAGCACATGGGGCTTCCGCAAGGGTTTTCTACAAATGCCTGTTTTTTGCCTTTTTTTTCCGCACTTGCCCAAGTGAGCCCTCTATTGCTCAACATCCTCTCTGTTGTTCTTCTCTATATCTCCTTTGGTCTGCCCTTACTCCTGTTCTCCTGTGGTAGTCCATCTCAGTGATGCTTTTGGTAGTGAGTCATCAGTCATCCAGAGAACATGTCCCAACCATTGCCTGTCTCTTTCCTCAATAACTGGTGTCAGTGGCTTCATCTGCATTTCTGTCAACAAGATGTTATTTCTTACAGTGTTTGGCCAAAATATTCTTCTAAATCTTCATAAACATTTAGTCTGGAAAGAATACAACTTGTTTTCTATAATTTTGGTGATTTTCCAGCATTCACTTCCATAGAGTAGTACACTTAGAACATTGCTCTTATATATCCTGATTTTCATCTTCATGCTTAGTTTTTTTAGATATATTCTGCAGCATTGCAAAAGCCTGGTTTGCTCTAGCAAGTCTGCTACTGATGTCTTCTGAGATGCCTCAATCTTCTACTACTCTACTGCCAAGATATACAAATTCATTGACCTCCTCCACTAACTTGTTATCTACTCTTAGTACATTTCTGTTGTTCACATTTTGTTTCATTAACTTTGCCTTTCCTATATTGTTATCTGTGTTTGCTTGTTTATTTTATCTTGCATATCTTTGTGCCTGCTCGACAGTAGACAAATGTTGTCGGCAAAGTCAAGATCCTCCAACACCGTGTCGAGTGTCCATTGTAATCCTCTGCATGATATTATGAGGCATAATGCCCAGACAAATTTTCTCCATTCAGACCTGAAGCTAGACAGCCACTTTAGTTCATTCATTTTCCTGTTTATGTAAGCTGAGGGCCACCAAGCTTCAATGTGCTGGTGTCAGAAAGGTCTCCAGAAACCTGAACACAGGGGTCCCTGGTCTAATGCAGGAAATCTGTACTCTCTACTGAGTTTTCTTGCAAACGAGACCACAAGGAAGGGAATAAATGGGAAACTGTGGGAGACACATGAAAACCTCCTGCTGATGATGAGATTAATAGAAGGCTCCCTATCTCTGTGTCTGGACGGCTCGGCACATGAAACTGAAAGCAGAAGAATGAGAAGAATCGAGTCCTTTCATGCAAAAACCTGCCTGTATCTTTCTCTTCTTGACCAAGGATGTTTCCATGTAACCACAAAATTATAGTCCTCTCCTTCAGCATCCATGGATCAGATCACCTTTGCTGTTACTTTTATACAGCGTTCTCTATGATTGTTCTCTATGATCATGCATGTGAAGTAACTGTGTTCTACTACTGAATGTATGTTATATATTCCAGTTTTCTGAAATGTTATATTCGTGGGACTTAGGCCACATAGTCAGCATACAGTTCTATTTACTCCCTCATCAGCTGCCTTGCCAGCAGGCATTGACAGTCAACTTCTATTGTGCCCATCACCTGGTACTTCTTTGTCATTTGTTCAGACATCAACACCAGTCTTTCTCACAAATGTGGCAGTTCATCTCAGGTTTTAAGCATCACTATGGAGGTTCTCTTGCAGAGGGAGGGGTCTGGCCAGGTCCTTTGCCTGAGTGGGTTCTGTAGCTGGTGACTCTGGAGGATGTGGTGAGGTGTCTGTTGTTCCCTGCTGCAGGGATATAGATCTGTTGTGCCAATTTTCAGCTTTTGGTATAGATGGTGTCTCCACCTACAATGTCTCGTTCTCAATCAGAAATTTATCACCTCTTTATTTCTTTAGTTTGTAGTATTCATTATCTGTTTTTACTGTGTGGTGCTGCTTTGTTCATGTGTCTTTACATATGGCTTTTAGTATTGTTTTTTAGTACTTAATATGATTTTTTTGTTTGCTCATACGCTGTGCTTCTATCAGTCTGTTATATTCTTCCTCCTTCTTTTATCAGTCTGTCTGCAACTTCATTTCCTTGGGTGATACTGTGGGCTGGTATCCATTGTACAACTGCTTTGTTGATTATCATGCTTGCTAGTGCTAGGGCTTATATCAGCTTGTCCAGGTCTTTAATCTTTTAGTGTTTTTATTACAGACTGTGAATCTGTGAAAAAAGACTATATGCTTCTCACTTGATTTTCTGTATCGCTGAATACAACAACTGGTATTAGAATTCAGATTCGAACACACACACATACAAGTACACACACCCACACACCTCTAAATAACCGGCTTACCGTAGCATCCTCTCCTGCGAAATGATTGAGAATTCTCGCACCCCCAGGATGCCTCTTTGCAAATTCTGTCACGTTGTAAGCCTTGCCATTTATCAGCAACCACTGATCATCTCGTCTGGAATGTTTTCTAACTTCCTCAAAAGTTACCATTCTGTGCTGTTGCTCTGTGTGTGTAGATGTATTGTTTTTCGCATCCAGCGCCGTTTTAGCACCTTTCCCCATTGTCTGTAACCAAAATAACTTGTACTAATAATGCTTCAGTGGTTTAATAGCGCGAAGCTTCCATGGAGACTTTGTTATCAAATTAATTTCGGCAACGCCACGGCCGTATCTACAACACACGTGAGCGTACACACAACACAGAGCAGACGTCATCTAAAGAAATGTAATATCGATCCATATTTAGCTGATAGCGGACGATTACAATGTTCAGGAAATTCTCTTACAGCTAAACTCTCACTTCAATAATCGATACCAAAGCAAATTTGTGAACGAATATGTGTTTTTTTCACATAGCGCTTTTAAAACTATAGGTCTATATAGTTCGTCTATATTCTATATAGTTGGTATATAGGCATATATAACTATGCGAGTCCCACAATGTGATATATGTCATTGCATGCAAAAGATGCAGAATAACTTACATTGGTGACACTGGCCTCAGATTAGGGGACCGTATGCAAAAACATCTGTTCGATATCACCCAGCTTGCTTCGAAACCAGTCCCAAATCATTTTAGTGGCCCCAACCAGAGGCAAATCTGACTTTCTGGTAATAGCCATCAAACAATGTCACGCAGATGACACAAACCGCCTAGAGCTTGAAAACCGCTACATTCAGGAAAATGTGACGCTGGAACCACACGGTTTGAACTTGTTATTCAGCTGCACCTAACATTCTCCTCTTCCGCAATCACAATCCCTCCCCACTAAATTCCACTCTCCTCTCACTTGTTATACATAGTTCAGAACATCCTCACAGCATCACATTACAACCCCTCTATCCTAGCTATAATCACATATTTCACTTTTTACTGGCTAGATTACCATTGTATCACTCTCTCTCTCTCTCTCTCTCTCTCTCTCTCTCCCCTCCACGGTTTCCCCACCCACCACACTCAGTTACGACCCACCTATCACACATCCCAAGTCTCCATTTAAATGCTCTCTACACTCCATGCACATTTCTGACACACAGCGTGGGACAAACCACAGCTTCTTACAAGTTACAGCTAAGTAATTTGATTTGATTTGGTTTTTTAACATAGCTTTCATGTGACTTTATAGTTTGTCTGCTCTCTCTCTCTATTTATTCGTCCTGTATGTTTTTGTATGATTAAGGCTTACGCCGAAACGTCACAACTCTGTAGTCGTTAAGTAATAAAGGTAGATAGAGGTGTATGGTGCAGTTTTACAAAATGAGGGAGGGAGTGAGTAAAGTGAGAAGAAAACGAATAGAAAGTATGAGAATGTATAAATGAAAAATATACAACATCCGATATTTCGGCGTGAGCCTTTTTCGAGGATACATGCACAACGAGACCCAAAAAAAAAACGAAGAACTTCTCCAGAAGTAGAGAAAGAAATGTGTGTAGTAGAAGGGAGAAGGAAAGACCACGCTGCCCACAACAAAGGATGCCCGATCTTGGAACCGCATTAGCCATATATTTCGGCAACAAGCCCTCACCCTTAAACCGCACTGTAGCTCGGACAGAGTTAAACTAGTACTCAAGTACCACCCTCATAGCTTGGCAGTTAAAAACATACTGTTTCGCCATCTCCATCTCCTCCAGACCGAGCCTGATACACGTGAACTTTTTGGGGAACCCCCACTGGTAGCCTACAGACGGGACAAGAATCTCAGGGACCTTTTAATTCGTAGTCATCTTAAGACAGGTGACACTTTTTATGGTACCAGACGTTGCGGACGCCGTAGATGCAACACTTGTCCGTTTGTTGTCGAGGCTAGCCAGATCTCCTTCCCTAAGTCCACGTTATCAGTTCAGGAGGGTTTCACCTGTACTTCACGTAATGTTATTTATGCTATTATGTGCAAACGTTGCGGTTTGAAGTACATAGGGGAGACTGGCTTACGGTTAGGAGATCGATTTCGCCAGCATCTCAATGATATTTCTAAGAGGCCCTGGACACCTGTGGCTAAACATTTTTGCCTTAGCAACCACAGGGGTAAACAGGACATTTCTGTTAGTGCGATCCGCTCTTGTTCTGCTGATGTACGATCTCGGAGGGTCCTATAACAGCGCCTTATTTTCCGGACTGACTGTCTCCACCCAGCTGGAATCAACAATGCCTCCAGCTTTTTGTAACTTCTTTATTTTTCCACTGGCCCTTTTTTTTAAAACTCTACTTTCTTTCTCTATGCTACCCCTCCCTACCACCACCCTCTTTTCTTCTCTGCCAACATATTGGTGTCTATAGGGTCTTGTCCTATTCACCAATTTCGCATTTTCTCCCTGCAGGTGTTTATGTTCTTCATTCATTATCTCTCCGCGTCCCCTTTTCCCTCCCCCCTTCCCCCTCCCCCGACACCTCCTCTAGCGGCTATCATGTTTCTATTGCCTTTCCCCCCACCCCTTTCTCCCACTTGTTCTCATCCTCTCTCTCCACCTCTTCTTTACGATTGGCTTTATCGGGCATCTTTTGTTGTGGGCAGCGTGGTCTTTCCTTCTCCCTTCTACTACACACATTTCTGTTCTCTACTTCTGGAGGAAGACATATTCAGATAAGTTCTTCGTTTTTTTTTTTTTTTTGTCTCGTTGTGCGTGTATCCTCGAAAAAGGCTCACACCGAAATATCGGATGTTGTATATTTTTCATTTATACATTCTCATACTTTCTATTCGTTTTCTTCTCACCTTACTCACTCCCTCCCTCACTTTGTAAAACTGCACCATACACCTCTATCTACCTTCTTTAGTTAAACCAGTTTTACTGCAGTCGCCATCCCTTTTATCGTTAAGTAATAAAGCTGTCCTTACTTTTTTTCCTAGTTTATACATTAAAACTCTAGGGGGTGTCGTTCAGTGGTTCTTACAAAATGCAAAAAGATCACAGAAGAAAGGAAAAATGCAGCAAAAAACCCTATAATTTCTCACCCAAGAAAGCTTATGCGGGAAAAGAAAAATCTATGTCCCGTGGCATTTATATGCCGTATGGGTGTGAGGCGCCTTCACATTTCCAATCAACTACAACATTTGAGGCAGGGATGCCAAGACCTGTCCTCTCTCCTTTCATTTTCCTTGGGAAACCTCAGGTGCCCATTTCTTGAGACTGGAGTGATCCCGAGGCCGGTCGGTCCGAAAAAATTCTGCCCGAGTGCGAAGTCGAATCTGGGACCTTCTGACCTGTAGACGATTGGACTAACCACTACACCACCACGGGACTTTCTTTTTTCAGAAATAGCGGGAGAAAAAACTTAGACGGAAACCAAAGAAATTTCAAAGATTTTATTTATGCAAGTGACTGTACATGGTATGAAGCTGTCTCCGTCAGCTTCAAAATGTCAGACGCCCAAGAAAGAAACTAGTGACCGCCTAGACCGCAAACTTCAGAGGGGCACAATTCTAACATTTCGGGAACATACTTTCCTACAAATTAGTAAAGGTACAATTCTAACATTTCAGGAACATCCTTTCCTATAAATTAGTAAAGGCACAATTCTAACATTTCAGGAACATACTTTCCTATAAATTAGTAAAGGCACAATTCTAACATTTCAGGAACATACTGTCCTATAAATTAGTAACGGCACAATTCTAACACTTCAGGAACATACTTTCCTATAAATTAGTAAAGGCACAATTCTAACATTTCAGGAACATACTGTCCTACAAATTAGTAAAGGCACAATTCTAACATTTCAGGAACATACTGTCCTACAAATTAGTAAAGGCACAATTCTAACATTTCAGGAACATACTGTCCTATAAATTAGTAACGGCACAATTCTAACATTTCAGGAACATACTTCCCTACAAATTACTAAAGGTACAATTCTAACATTTCAGGAACATACTTTCCTACAAATTAGTAAAGCACAATTCTAATATTTCAGGAATATACTTTCCTACAAATTAATAAAGCACAATTGTAACATTTCAGGAACACACTTTCCTACAAATTAGTAAAGGCACAATTCTAATATTTCAGGAACACAGTTTCCTACAAATTAGTAAAGGCACAATTCTAACATTTCAGGAACATACTGTCCTATAAATTAGTAACGGCACAATTCTAACATTTCAGGAACATACTTCCCTACAAATTACTAAAGGTACAATTCTAACATTTCAGGAACATACTTTCCTACAAATTAGTAAAGCACAATTCTAATATTTCAGGAATATACTTTCCTACAAATTAATAAAGCACAATTGTAACATTTCAGGAACACACTTTCCTACAAATTAGTAAAGGCACAATTCTAACATTTCAGGAACACACTTTCCTATAAATTAGTAAATGCACCATTCTAACATTTCAGGAACACACTTTCCTATAAATTAGTATAGGCACAATTCTAACATTTCAGGAACACACTTTCCTATAAATTAGTAAATGCACCATTCTAACATTTCAGGAACACACTTTCCTACAAATTAGTAAAGGCACAATTCTAAGAAACTTATAAAAATGGGCGCTGTTCTTATCTCGTGCATGTTTCCAAGGGTGCGGCCATTTTTAATCTAGTCTTCTGACATCGTATTTTCTAAATTGTTAACGTGTGTCTGCACAAATACATCTAGAGGTGGATGGCATAACACATCTAACACATTTGGTTACTGCTTGATTTAAATTTATTTTTAAGGCCACCCATAGAGCAGATTTCTAAGGAGGATAACTGTGACCTTTAAGGCACTTTTTCTACAGATTAATCAAGATACGGAGCAAAATATCCTATCACCAGTCCTGCACATACCACAACAACAGTTCGAAGTTTTAGGGTTTTTTTTTCCTTTAGAAAATTACACAGAATAAAACTGAAACAACTAAGAATGCCAGGTCAGCATGACAACCCCCAGCTGTGAACGAGTTTAATCGGGAATTTCCCGAACTGCGAACTGGTGAAACCGCCCCTGTAACAACCAAGACAACTTTCCCCGAAAGACTGCATTTCAGCAAAGAAGTAGTTTTTGAAATAAATCTAGGAGATTCCATCCAGAACTACAATAGCGAAGTCTAGTAGTGGAGAAACCTTAATTAACTGGGTTCCAAAATAATACATCCAGTGATTTTAATTTGCATCTGACAAGAGGGAGGGGTGGGGGGAAGGAGTAGAGACGAAGCGGTAAAATAAAAAAAAATTTTTGTAATTGATAAGTCTTTATCGTTGTTCAGGAAAGAACTCAGAAGTCATTTATAAATTTGAGGAAACAACTGGATCCTTTTAGAGATAGGATCATAAATTAGTGGACATTTTAGCAGCAGAACAGTCAGTCAGTCATTTGCATGTCCCTTGCGGGAACTTTGCCTCCCTAACAGCTCTCCGGTAGGCCTCTCGGTTGTAAGCAAGATGACCTGCTGCTGATGCATCCATTTGCAGATTATCAAAGATGTCTTGCAGCCATCTTCGTCTTGGTCTTCCTCTCTTTCATTTTCCCATTATGTACCCTTTCAAGACGGTCTTCTCTAGATTATCATGACGTTTAATGTGTTCAAAGTATTTCAGTTTTCTTTGTTTAATCCTCTTTACTAGCCAGCCTTCTTCAATATTAAGTTCTTTTAATATGGATATATTTGTACTTTTTTGTGCCCATGATATTTGAAGAACTCTTCTGTAGCATTTACATTCAAAGGCATTTATGTATTTATCAGCTGTTTTGTTAAGTGTCAAGGTCTCACATGCATATGTGAGCAGAGCAATGTTAGGGAAAACCTTCGAGTTCAAGCTCAGCGAGAGTCGAATTTAGAGACCTTGAATAGTTAGATTTAGTTAGTTCACGGTGCAGTTTTTAGAACTGAACTTCGGGCAAACTTTGAGTGAAGTGTATTTATTGAATTAAAGCCAACGTTATGTTTATGAATATTTTGACATTTATAATAGATATGGTCTGTATGTACAAATTGTTGGAGAATACTTTGATTTTGGATTTATTTCAGTTGTTTATACTGTGTGGCATCAAATATGAACAGAATAGGCCAAGCAAAGACTGCATTTCAGAATAAGAAACATATTATGCATCACATCCTTATCAATGAATGTTAGAAAACGAGTCCTGAAATGCTATATTGAACCTATCTTGTTATATGGAAGAGAATCATGGACAAAAGGCAGGCCTGCACAAAAATCGTTGGAAGTAGTAGAAATGTGGTTTATTAGAAGAATGTTGAATTCCCTGAACAGCAAAAATAACTAATGGAGAATGTATGAGAATAACCGGAGAGACAAAAAAAATCTTGTAAAAAAAATAAGAGAGAGATAGTGTACTTTCATAGGACATGCAATGAAAAAAGTGAACATTGAAAATATTACAACAACAGGAAAAATAGAGGGGAAAAGAGCCAAGGGAAGGCAAGAGAAATGATAAAGGCAGTCTGACGAGATGGTGTGAGAGGAGATCACCAACTGAGTTAATGGCCTGCTGTAACAGAATAACATTCTGTACAGATTGTTTTGTGTGTAACCCTGTGGTTGTGGTCTAACTTAACACTGTATGCCAAGCACGGAGAAAATATCTCGTGTTTCGAGAGAATTCTGAGTCACGTGGTTTAGTTTAGGCGGGAGGTGTGAACGAGTTGAGAGGAGAGTTTTTGGTCAGAATGTTGTAGCGAGAGGTTATGTGTTTGATTCTAGGAATGGATAGAGATTCTGTAGTTAAATTGTTGTAGTTGATGGATTGTTTTTCTTAGGACAAATTGTTGTAGTAGTCATGTAGATTTGTGTGAAGATTTGTCCACGTTTTTTTTTTTTTTGGGACAAAGGTTAAATGTCTGACCTAGTCCCATGGCGATGTTAGTCGCCCGGACTTATGTTTTTTTAGATGATCATTTGTAATTGTATCCATCAAGTTTACACTCTACATCGTTGCAACACTCATCGTACAAATGGGATTTCATCATTAAACATATACAGTGTGTCTGCTGAATCCTGTGATGTTTGGATTCATGTTAAGTGTTAATTGTGGTGCTGAGTTAGTAGATTACATGTAACTGGTCATGTCGTGTATGGATGAGTAGTGGAGTCAGTGTTACCTGGGTTGTCCTGTTACAGAGTGAATATCATTGTAACGTCTGGTGTGTCACTGGGCTTAATGCTCATTGTCTGAATGTAATAGTCGCGGTACATAACAGTATATGTACAAACAATTTATCGCTCAATAATATAAACAAGTCACATCACACAGGAAGAATGACTCCCTGTTGAGAAGAAATACTATTTTAGTAGTACTGTGTTACGGCTTTAAGCAATGCCGAGAGAGGAAAACTGCTTTACTGCATGAAGGATCGGGTACTCTGGAGAAGCATAATAGCCAACGCCAGTCGGCACGCCACATGATGATGATGATATCAAATATATAGTGTGAAAGATAAATACTGATAGATTTATTCTAAACATACACTGAATATAAAATATCGACTCTTTCCTCTCAGCTCATTGAAAACAGCAGACACGTGTAACTTAAAACTAGACCAAAGTACAAACTATTAGAATGCATGTAAAGGCTGTTCCATGAATGGTTACGCTTGTTTGTTTGTTTGTTTGTTTTTTGCTTTGTTTTGCAGGAACTTGTGAGAAATTGCATCTTGATCATAATTATGTTAACATCTGAAGTTCACTACCCACTTGAGATCTATCACTATTTTTCTCCACTGACTCAACGTTGATATATTCTACCCAGTCGCATATCAGACTAGGGTCTACTGTTCAGCCTTTGCGTGAAGCAAGATGGGAGAGCGGTACTGGTGCTTCGAAGTCACTTTCTTGGTAATGCGTTTGATGCCTTAACAGAGACTGTGCATGATAAAAGCCTAAAAGGTTAATCTTTAAATACTTTCCAAATTGAAGAAAAGGCCCTTGTTGATGCATTGTGTAAGTTCAAGTTTGTGATAGCCCTTGTTACGTAGTGCAAGACCTTTTTTGAAGTCATCAAACAAGTAAGCTAATACAAAATAAGGAAGCTGACTTAAATTCATCTACAAGCCAGTTGCAAGTGATGAAAAGTTATCTTATGGGCTGCAGGAATGATGGGGGTTTCCAACAAACTTGTGAGAGGCACTACTGAGATTGTAAATAAAATATGAGATACTATCAAACTTTTAAACATAACAAGTTATAAAAATGAGAAGGAAACTTTTAGTATGAAGCCCAGAACGGGGCATAGAAAAATTTAGAGAAGAAATTCAGAGCAAACTTATATTATGCTGCCTTAAATATGGACATGCAGTCTGCTGAAGAGAGATTTTAACACCTACAACAATATAATGTATGGCTCCCTATGCGATATATCATAAATTTATAAATTTGTTTTTAAAAATCTGCTAAAGATGTACTTAAGGACTGCAAAAACTTGGGGAAATCACCGCTGCATGATGGATATAAAAACAGTGGGTGCTGAAGATAAGTCACAATAGCTTGAAGACCTCTGAAGAAGTGGCATTTGAACATCTGCTGCATGGTAACAGGAGTATAGAGAGAAGAGAAAACATCTGTGTAACTGAATGATGATATCATAAGGTTCATATGAGCTAGCTGTCTTCATTTTTATTGAAGATAATGTCTGAAAATGTTTACTGGGGAAACAAATAAACTTTAAAATCTGATGTTATAAAATTTGATAGCAAAATAATAATTAAAAATCGTTGTTTACTGCAATAGTTGAACACTTCTCACAGCAAGAAAACAGCATATTCTCATTCATGCTGTAAACAAATAATAATAAATCCAAACGGAAATGTCAAAAAAAAAAAATACAATTCGACTGCTCGCTTCAGGGTGTAGGCTATCTCGTTATGTTCCTGAAATATAGAAAAACCGCGAATAATTTTTGTACGTCACATAAGGCTCGCGTGGTAGTTTGCCAAGTTTTCCTGTTTTCGACGAGCTTTTCAAACTCATCAAGGGATTTTATGCCTGCTAATTTGGCCTCTTTTGAGTTTCGCCTCATCGACCTGGCCTGTTGTGTTCCACTTGATAGTTTGTTTTAGGATTCTCTGACTGTTTCTTCTCATCATGTGGCGGATATATGTCCATCTCTTTTTCCGATCACAAATGGAACTGGTTGCTGTTCAGTCATCTGCCTTATCTATGCGTTGCTCTTGAAATCGTTCCACTAAATTTATACCAAGTATTTTCATTAGGCATTTGTTTTCAAAGGAGTTCAAATTTCTTGTATATTTCTTGAGTTGTTTTCCAGCTTTCGCATGCATAAATGAGGGTGGATATTATATTTGAAACTGCATATGTTTCAAATGCTACACCAAGCTTAAATATTACAGAGGAAAGAAAAAATGACTATGCATGCTGCACGTTAGAGTTTATAAAAAAAACAAATACATTTTAAGTATAAATCGAATGTAAAATACTTCATTGCAAATACTGAACTCATCTCTTTATATCCAGCTCTTATATCTCGCTGAAAGCCGTGTCAGTTTCTATCATTTCAGAATCAGATTCTTAGTAAAGTTAAATGTGTGGTACTGTCACTTCAAATCAGTTATAATAAATGTCTTTTTCTGTATATATGGTATTATGTATGGAGGGAAATTAAATGGAGGACATCTATCGCTCTTCAGAAAGTAAAACAAATAAAGAATCTGTGGAGAGAAGCAGACAGAATCACAAAAATAAGATTTTTAAGGGCATGCATCTTTCCCATCGCAACATATGCCTGTGAGACCTGGACACTTAACAAAATGGCTTAGAAACACATAAATGCCTTTGAATGTAAATACTACAGAAGAGTTTTCCAAATATCGTGGACACAAAAAAGAACAAATATATCTATACTACAAGAGCTTAATATTGAAGAAGGCTGGCTAGTAAAGAGGATTAAAGAGAGAAAACTTAAATATTTTGGACACATTAAACGTCATGATAATTTAGAGAAGACCGTCTTGGAAGGGTACATAAATGGAAAAAGAAAAATAGGAAGACCAAAACGAAGATGGCTGCAAGACATCGTTGACGATCTGGAAATGGATGCGTCAGCAGCAGGCCATCTTGCTCACAACCAAGAGGCCTACAGGAGTGCTGTTAGGGAGGCAAAGTTCCGCAAGGGACATGCAAATGAATGAATGAATGAATGAAAATATATGGATCTAGCCCAGGAGAAAACGTAAATGAAAGATATGGATATTTCGGGATCACAATAAAGGTAGGAAAACGTTAATTTAGCTGAAATTGGCAAAATAAATTCTAAGCCAATTTTGCTCTCTCTCTCTCTCTCTCTCTCCCTCTCTCTCTTTCTTTCTCTCTCTTAACCTTAAGTGCCCAGGGCACATGGGGCTTCCGCAAGTGTTTTCCACAAACGCCTGTCCTTTGTCGTTTTTTTTTTCGCTCTTGCTCAGGTGAGCCCTCTAATGTTCAACATCCTCCCTGTTGCTCTTTACCATTTCTCCTTTGGTCTACCCTTACTTCTCTTCCCCTGTGGTGTCCATCTTTTTTGCACTCTAGTCAAGACTAATTATAGAATTAACTGCATAAAACTGTCTTTCAAAGGTCAGCACTTGGTCCTTCTGCGATGTGCCCCCTAGGGGTCTAACTAGTTAACCTAATGGTAGTACTGGTCCTGACAGGTTAAAAGTAAGCTCTAAAGAAGAACTAGTCATGAACTTCAATGTCACAGATGGTCAGTGGAGGTATCTGGTGTAATTTTTAAAAATTAAATTTATCTAACAAAAAAAAAAAACAACAACAACAACAAAAGAAACAACAAAAACGAAAAGATGTAAAGGTTCCAGGGAATGGCAAAAGATGACATGAGTACATATAGCAGTACTCGTGTAAAAACTGTTGGCTTGATAGTAAGGGCATTATTATGGGCTTTCTTTTTCAATTTTCTCCGGTTGAGGTGCTTCGAGAAGGTCACGTGGGCTGCAAAACACGTGACAGGGAATTGTGGGGACAAGGCTGAGTCCGTGGAGTTAGTTTTTGGTTTGAACATGTAACTGTGTGGACGTTTTTTTTTTTTGTGTGCAGTGTGATGTCTTCGTGGAACATATGAACATGTGGTTGTACTGCAGCTGTACGTATCATGGCAGGGATAACCAGCCGGCAGTCAGATTTAATGTTATTTTCATCAACATTATCATCCTTCTATCAATAAATGTTCCAAGTCACCGTCACCCAGGATTTACCTGACTATCTGTACCATTTGTCGTCAACATGAGGTTTTGAAGAGCCTGGATGAGAAGTATGCCTGGAACAGTGTTTAACTAATCCAGCAAGTGAGAGTGAGACCTGGAATTTTGTGTATAACTAGTCCACTAACCTCAACTCACGAAGATCAAGATGAATGTCTACCCTGTTATTCACGTGCGTAACGTGATCACTATGATACGATACGGCCTAAGTAAAGTCCCATTAACACACTGTACACACCAACAGTACAGAAAGGAAGAACAAGACCACGAAAATCCTATTATAATTGGTGCCGTCGGGGAGACCCACTTTGGCGACATAAAACTACTATGGATGGAGGTGTCACAGTGGGGCGACACACAACTTGGTACAGAAGCCAATGTCCTGACCCTAAGGTACGACGAACTCCTGCTGTTCTGTGCCGTCGCCATTCTTGTTATTTTCGATTTCGCCAGCAAGAACTGTGAGCGGCATGGGCTGTGCTTTCATTCATCGTTGCTTGTATGAGCCTGATTGCCGTATGTTGTCCGTATGTGAGAGGGATCTGTTCTTTTATGCTGCCACTGTGAGGGATAATCCTCCTAGCCCTTCCAAGCTGTCCTGGAGGCGGACGGGGAGATGATTCGGCACTCTAGCGTGCTGTGCATACAGAGGGGGCCAACCCTGGCTCTCTGGCTTGCTATGTCCTGGAGGGGCCATCTCTGGCTCTAAATATTTCCTGGTGGGCATCACTCCCTGGCTCTCTACAGCTGGGAAGAATGTGCACGGACTCTACCTGTAGTTATCACGACTGGAGGGGAGCCAGCTACAGCCTCTCGGAGTAAGAACTTGGAACTTATTTCGGTTTCTCTCTAGTTCCAGGAGTAGGTACTTTCTAGAACCTTTGGACTAATTTCCTTTTCTTTTGATGGAATTCATCAGGTCTTGTGGTGGATAGTAGTAACAGTTTCGGATTAGTTAGGTAATTCTTCCTTTACTTATAGTAAAATAATTAGGTTACATTAGGTTATGAACTGAGTTTGCTTGCTGTGCCATCGCCATGTTTGTGTCAAATCTTTTCCGTCGTTTATGTGATTTTTTTTATTGGGCAATTGTTATTATGTAGTATTTGAACACAAATGATGTGCTCGCTTTTGCAGTGAGTGACTGGAATACGCTGCATTTTTTATTCCGCAGTGTTTATGTGTGTACGATATTTATATTCAGGGAGTTGGCGTGTTTTTTTTTTCCTCCCTACGCCATCTATGTACACACATTTTGTGTAACTTTATTATTGTTGTGTAACTTGGCTTTTTGTTTTGATATATTTGGCAAGGTTGATTTTTTGGTTTTATTGTATTCTAAGTGTGATTCGAGTACTTGCGCATTTATTTTTGCGTTGGTCTGTGTGTAGTACTCGAGGCTTCATATTTTCCGTGAGTGGTTGGAAAGTATGGTCCGTGTAGTAGCCCGTGCTGTGGTGTTTGTAATGTTTTGGGTGCACCCATGTGGTTGTGTTGTGTTTCACGTGGAGGCCTACTACTTGATGTGTATATGACTGTGAACAAAGTTTTCACAGTAGAGAGTGTTGGCCTGCTGTGTTGACCGTAAGAGTTGACCTACTGGCCGCCTTTGTTTTGTTTGGGCGGTACTGAGATTGTTGATGGTTTTTGTATCATATTTGTTTTTGAAAATGATTATTTCACCATGCATTTTTTAACAAACGTGATTGTTATTTCACTATGCATTTTAAAAAAATGTTTGTGTGTTGATCTGTATATAGTCTTCAGTTTATGAATAACTGTTTTCAGATCGTGTTGTGTTTTGTTTAGAGCACTATTGCACTACTGAACTGCATATCGTGCGTATAGCTAAGTTATGCAATGTTCATGCTACATATATGTTGTTTGACAGCCGAGCTGAGATGTTTTTTTAGGTGGCTTCTAGAGCGGTTAGCCAGAGATGAGTTAGTTTTGTCTTATTGTCTTGACCTTGTATGTTATGACACTTATTGTTGTGATGATGTGTCAGATATTTGATGATGTGTCATATATTTTATGATGTGTCATATATTTGATGATGTGTCATATATTTGATGATGTGTCATATATTTGATGATGTGTCATATATTTTATGATGTGGCATATATTTGATGATGTGTCATGTATTTGACGGCTTTGACATGCTTAGTGTTCGGTTATTTTTTAATAGCTTATATATGTCACTTTGAGTTAGTGTGGCATATCTTGATGTGTGTGTTTTGCAGATATACGTCATGTATTATTTTTTATTGGCTTGACGTCCTATTGTTTTTGAAGGATGTCATAAGATGCATTTAGCTGAAATATTGGAGATGACTTGATGTCCTATTGTTTTTTTGTTTTTTTTGAGGATGTCATCACCTATATTTAGTTGACATGTTGGACATTTGAGTGTCCTATTGGGATGAGATATGGGTGTATGTGCTCTTTGAGAACTGTGATGGTGTGTTTTTTCCTGCTGCAAGGGAGGGAGGGGGTATCTGTAGCAGTATTCGTGTAAAAACTGTTGGCTTGATAGTAAGGGCATTATTATGGGTTTTTCTTTTTCAATTTTCTCCTGTTGAGGTGCTTCGAGAAGGTCACGTGGGTTGCAAAACACGTGACAGGGAATTGTGGGGGCAAGGCTGAGTGCGTGAGTTAGTTTTTGGTTTGAACGTGTAACTGTGTGGACGTTTTTTTTTTTTTTGTGCGGTGTGATGTCTTCGTGGAACATATGAACATGTGGTTGTACTGCAGTTGTACATATGAATGGACTGGCCACATGGCAGGGATAACCAGCCGACAGTCAGATTTAATGTTATTTTCATCAACATTATCATCCTTCTATCAATAAATGTTCCAAGTCACCGTTACCCAGGATTTACCTGACTATCTGTACCAGCTGTCGTCAACGTGAGGTTTTGAAGAGCCTGGATGAGAATTATGTCTGGAACAGTGTTTAACTAATCCAGCAAGTGAGAGTGAGATCTAGAATTTTGTGTATAACTAGTCCACTAACCTCAACTCACGAAGATCAAGATGAATGTCTACCCTGTTATTCACGTGCGTAACGTGATCACTACGATACGATACGGCCTAAGTAAAGTCCCATTAACACACTGTACACACCAACAGTACATACAGAAAGAACAAGACCACCAAAAAAAGTTTGTTATATACGTACTACAAATACAAAACAGTAACAAACCAATATTTCGAGGATATTTCTTTATCACGGATGACGGCGGTGAAGACGCTGTCCAATGAGGCAATCAGTGACCCAGAGCTGATATGCTAGCCTCAGGGTTAGCGAACCAAAGCTGACCAAGACCCTGTCCCATCTCTCTATTGGTACCCCTAGTAACAGACCTACCCTGGCTAACGGGGCAAGGATAACCATAGTCCCCATGGTGGTGGAGTCCGCTAAAGAAGCATTGCACCCCCCCCCCCTGCTTTTTAGCTGTAATCTGGAACTGAAGAAATAGCTCCCATAACCCGCTCCCACGCCGACACGATGTTGTGCCTCAAAATCTTCATAGCATGGGCTACAAATAACACAGCTCACAGTTACAGGGAGATGGCACAGGATGAAAATAACAGACTAGTTATCAAGGATAACGAAAATAACCGCCTAACAAACATAAAATGGGATTTAGCTGACAGAGATCCTCTTCGTTAGGTCGTCAAGCATTAGGAGAACAAAATAATATAAGATACATCTTTCAAAGTAAAACAGCTCATCTAGCACAACAGAATAAGGAGTCATTTCAAACTGGTGACTTATGGACTTCTCGGTATGTCTCATTTATCTCAAACTGGTGGCTTATGGACTTCTCGGTATGACTCGTTTATCTCACGCTGGTGGTCTATGGACTTCTCGGTATGTCTCGTTTATATCACACTGGTGGTCTATGGACTTCTCGGTATGTCTCGTTTATATCACACTTGTGGTCTATGGACTTCTCAGTATGTCTCATTTATCTCACACTGGTGGTCTATGGACTTCTCGGTATGTCTCGTTTATATCACACTGGTGGTTTATGGACTTCTCAGTATGACTTGTTTATCTCACACTTGTGGTCTATGGACTTCTCGATATGTCTCGTTTATCTCACACTGGTGGTCTATGGACTTCTCGATATGTCTCATTTATCTCAAACTGGTGGCTTATGGACTTCTCGGTATGTCTCGTTTATATCACACTGGTGGTTTATGGACTTCTCAGTATGACTTGTTTATCTCACACTTGTGGTCTATGGACTTCTCGATATGTCTCGTTTATCTCACACTGGTGGCTTATGGACTTCTCGGTATGTCTCATTTATCTATCGTTTATACAAGCACCGTCGTCCAGGTTACATCATTGCCTCAGCTTATTATCTGGTTTCATTGGACTACCCCAGCCTGTTACCTGGTTTCATGGTACCACCCCAGCTTGTTACCTGGTTGAATGAAATCACCCCAGCTTGTTACTTGGTTTCTGGGATCACCCCAGCTTGTTACTTGATTGAATGAGATCATCCCATTATGTTACCAGTTTGAATGGGACCACCCCAGCTTGTTACTTGGTTGAATAAGATCATCCCATTATGTTATCTGGTTGAATGGGACCACCCCAGCTTGTTATCTGGTTGAATGTGACCACCCCAGCTTGTTACCTTGTTGCACGAGATCACCCCAACTTGTTACCTGGTTGAATGAGATCACCCCAGCTTGTTACCTGGTTTCTGTGATCACCGCAGCTTGTTACTTCGTTGAATTAGATCATCCCATTATGTTATCTGGTTGAATGGGACCACCCCAGCTTGTTATCTGGTTGAATGTGACCACCCCAGCTTGTTACCTTGTTGCACGAGATCACCCCAACTTGTTACCTGGTTGAATGAGATCACCCCAACTTGTTATCTGGATGAATGAGATCACCCCAACTTCTTACCTGGTTGCAAAGGATCATCCGAGCTTGTTACCTGGTTGCATGGGAGCAAAGATGACGTAGCAAAGCCGACAAACCAGCTCTGACCAAGACCCATCGTTGGTATTTTTGTCCGTAAAAACGGAAGGCGAAGACGCTGCCACATTTGGCAGCCAGCGACCAGTAGCTAACAAGTCTAATGTCATGGCTGGCGAACTATAGCTGGTCAAGACCCTGTTCCATCTTTCTGTTGGTACCCTCCAGTAACAGGCCTAGCTTGGTTAATGGGACGGGAAACGCCACATTCTCCATTGCCGTGGGGTTTGCTAAAGAAGTATTTCATACCCTCCCTTCAGGACGTCGGTTGCTTAGACGTTCCTTAGAATACCAGGCAGGTTAAAACAATAGAAACAACCAAAAGGTATGAAGAGTTATCTCCAGTTTTGATTAACAAGTTAAGTTATTCGATATCATCATCATCATCATCATCATCAGGTGCCGTGCCGACTGACGTTGGCTATTATGCTTCTCTAGAGTACGCGATCCTTCATGCAGGCCATCAATTCAGTTGGTGATCTCCTCTCACGTCATCCCGTCCAGTATCATTTCTCTTGGTCTTCCTCTTGATCTTCTTCCTTCCATTTTTCCTGTTGTTATAATATTTTCAATGCCCCCTCTTCTCATTGCATGCCCTATGAAAGTACATTGTCTCTCTCTTATCTTTTCTGACAAGATTTTTTGTCTCCCCAGCTCTTCTCATACATTCTTCATTAGTTATTTTTGCTGTCCAGGGGATTCGCAACATTCTTCTAATAAACCACATTTCTGATCATCCTTATTGTCCATTGAACGATTAGTCTATGAGTGCTCCGATCCCATATTCAAGATGTAGAAGAATGTCTTTTCTAAAACAATCACCTCATCTATTATTCAACATGGAGAAAGATTTATTTCAGACAAACACACCAAATCAAATTACTCATAATTTTATTTTTTATTCTCCAGTTAATAAAAATGCAATTAAAAATATCCAGGAAAAAAATAAACCGTTGCAAGAGTTAAACAGGCATGATAAACATAGGGGCATGATAAACATACAGGCATGATAAACATAGGGGCATGATAAACATACAGGCATGATAAACATAGGGGCATGATAAACATACAGGCATGATACACATACAGGCAGGGGCAAAGCTAGTCACAAAAACATGATGATGAGAAATTTTAACAAAACAATGGTCATTGCTTTGTTCTGCATGAGAAAATGGCTTGTACAAACAGAATCCAGTCCTGCTTCCACGTTGCATTATCCAAGAGTCACAAAGTTCTGAAAAAATGCTATTGCATGTGTTAATGTAGACAAGATACTGTAAATAAAGAACTAAAAAAAAAGAAAGTTATGGAGTCTCATCGAGGGAGATAACCCTACGGAGTGGGCGTGACTAAAAAACAGAGTGACACAGTCTATGAGACTGAAGACAGTAAGTTCTGCCCCAAGATCTGTTGCCTTCCAGTTAACAAGGAATCTCTGAGGCACTGCTGAATGTAGAGCTGAAGATTTTTCTTTCAGTAAAGAGTTTGGACCACCCATGAACAAGTCTGGAATGCACTAATGATCCTAAAACATGAGGAGATAATTCTAAATAAGTTCAGGAGCAAATATATCTGTAAAGTAAGCTGGAATGACTGTAACATATCTTCTCTGAAAATGATAAAAATAACACTTCCACTACGCAAGAAACGACCTATTCAAAAATGACTTGTGTAGAAAAGAATTTGTGTCCGTTAATGAAATAGAAAGGCAGACAATGGAAAACAAAGACTTTTATAAGAATCAGAAAGTAAATAGATAACATTGTGTTCATTTCACCTTTTTTTTCTGAATGCAAGAAAATGAGGCTATTAAGACAATGTGCAACTATTATTCCTTGGATATTCTATCTAATTTTGTGTACAGGATATCTTGATCATTAAATCTTGAGTCTAGGAATTAGCATCACCACACACTGGGCACACCCACACATTCTCTGTTCTCTGTCTCAGTAACCACCGAAGAGTATGAACACTAACTTGTACCAACCAGCTGTTGGTTCTGGCAACCTTAAATTCTACCAGCCAGCCATCCAGCTCTTCTTTTTCTCCTCCTCACATCTCCATCCTTCATCTTCTTGCACCAGTTCCTCAGACACTGTCTTCAATATATCTGTCTCGTCCATAGGAATCATACCTGTTGCAACAGTGTTATGAGCAACATGACCAGCTACCTCATTGCCTCTCACTTCCGCATGCCCTGGGCAATATATCCACGTCAACTTATCACTGAACTTTTGTGAAGTATGTAAATTTTGGCAAATTAGCCATGATAGCTTGAAACAGAAATAAATTCTTCAGTAAGTGTTTGGAATTTCAGAAGAAAGGATCAGAATCAGTCATAGATATATCAGATCTGATTTGGAAAATTTCGGCTCTGATTTCAGCCCACGCTGTTAACTATTCAAATTCCAGAAATAATTACAGAGTATGACAAATTTATAAAGTCATTAACAGCCAGCACAGCAGATCAAAATATGTTTCACTGTTTCCTATTTTGCAACAAAAAATTGTTTAATTGCAGTTACATAAAGCGTTGCAGAAAGTGATGTTATAATGTGGCCAAATGATAGGAAGAGGCCCAGCCAATGCCTTGCTCTGAGGCCTGGAAGACTTCTACTGTGTTAATGTAGGGCCCAGAGGGCTTCCCCAGGGAGTCCATAGTGGATGAAAACAGAATGGCTAGACAGTAAGGGGGAGAGCAGTGGTTTCAATAAATTTGACCCGGCTTACAAAATTCCTTTGACATCCTGGGTATAACGAGCAACCTGTTTGCAATTTTATAGCAAAAGCAACATTCAACACTTATCTTTTAATCTTCACTAAACTAACCTGGGCAATGACTAGCAGCATTTTTCTGTTTTAATTAAATGAGATCATTGACTTAATTTAATTTTAAAGTTACAATCAAAGCCATAGAAAAACTTAAATACAGTATATGAGTATTCCAATAGTCTTTATTAAATAGGATACACAAACTTCCTTAAATGAGCAAAGAAGAAACATGCATAAAGATTAAAAATCCAAATGCTTGCCTAATGTACCCCCCCCCCCACCTTTTTTTTTGTTTGAGAAGTTTAGTTAAAATAGCACCATACTGTGAGATACAATTGTCACTGTTTGTAATATCTTGATCCGAAGAGTAAGAAAACAAAATTTGTAGCAATTTTTGTAAAAGTACATTAAAGTGAAGTGGGTACTTGCATATTTTTTTTGTGTGCTGTCTTCTCAACTTATTATGATTATTATCATTTATTTATGAACGATTTTTCTCACCTTTTTTGTTGTGAAAGAATGCATCACTTTTTTTTCCTCTCAGCCAAACAATCATTTTTATTTTTCTAAGAAATTTATAGACTATGTTTAATTTTCTGATAAATCTAAAAAACATGGGGAGACAAATTTCTTAATGTGAAGACACGAAATTTTTATTCATCAGTTTCATAGTTTTCAGTGTTCTAGACATAACTCTGACCAAGCCAGCATCTAGAGAGGGCACTGGTCATGCTTTGAAAGTTTCTTTACCAGAGAGTCACAAATGACTGAAAAATGCTTCTTTAACAAGAAAAACAAATAGATTTTGAACTAAATTAATGTTCCATGGAACCCTAAGTGGAGAAAAAAAAACAACAACAACAAAATAAGAATAACTATATACAGTCTCTAGTCCTGATGCTCTGTTTCCCATAGTTCCATCTGCTTGATGACCTAGACCTTTCTTTCAAAGCTTTAATGAGAACTTTTATCATATGCTCCAAAAATTACAATCCAGCAACAACTTAGGTCTTTTTCTGTAATTAAATGTAGAATCAAAAACTTAGAAATTTTTTGTTCTCATGAGAAGCTCATAATAACTTTGGACAGTCTAAAACGAAATTTAAATTTAATCTGAACTTTTGAAAAAACTAATAACTGGTCCTATGGTTAAAAAAAAAGAAAAGAATCAATTACATGTGGATTTTTATTTTGTGAAAATGTAATTATTATGATAAATAATTAACCAATAAATTAAATCATATAAATCACAATATTCTCCTGAATATTTGGTCTGTTTTCTTGCTTGAAGATCTCTCACTTCCAAGGGAACTCATCCCCGTCGCTATCAGCATTCACGATTTTCCTCCCTTCTAAAGATATGGTTTCCCCGTTTTTGGCGTTGACCATGACAAGCGTTGGAATTCCACGGACACCATATTTCTTGGCAAGGTTGTCCTGCAGGCAAAGATATGAACGGAACAGTTACACTCACACAACAAATTAGGTTAGTTTAAGTCAGTTCTTAACTTTTTTTTTTTTTTTGGACATGGAACCCCTCATTGTTTCTAGCATGAGAACCACTGCAGACCTCTCGTTAAAAGTAAAGCAATAAATGTTGTTAAGATTTTTTAAAATTGAGCTTCTCATCTGTTGGTCCAGTGGACCTCCAAAAATCATTCCGCGGACTTCTTGGGGGGGGGGGGGGGTTCATGAACCCCAGGTTAAGAGCCCTGGTTTAGCTTGCTCATTAAAATGAATGCATTTTAAAATAAACATATGCTCAAATAAAGGATATGTCATGCCCCCCCCCTCTCTCTCTCTCTTTCCCTGAATCTTAAGTGCCCAAGGCACATCGTGCTTCCCCAAAGGTCTTCCACAAACACCTGTCTTTTGCCTTTTTTTCCGCTCTAGCCCAGGTGAGCCCTCTATTGCTCAACATCCTCTCTGTTGTTCTTCTCCATGTCTCCTTTGGTCTACCCTTGCTTCTGTTTCTCTGTGATGCCCATTTTAGTGCTATTTTTGGTAGTGTCAGTCATCTGGAGCATATTTCCCAACCATCGCCAGCGTCTTGCTTCAATAACTGCTGTCAGTGGCTTCATTTGCATTTCTGCCAACAAGATGTTATTTCTTATGGTGTTTGGCCAAAATATTCTTGTGTTTTTTTTTCGTAAACATTTAGTCTGGAAAGAATTTAGTTGTTTTCTATGGTTTTAGTGATTTTCCAGCATTCCTTCCATAGTGTAGTACACTAAGAACATTATTCTTAAATATCCTGATTTTCGTCTTCGTGCTTAGTTCATTTTTATAGATTTCCACACAGTCTGCAGCATTGATGTCATGCCTAATCAAGAGATATTTAGTACAGAACGTCCATTTATTCATACAGTAAACAATGAAAGTGATCTGCACTCAATAAGAACATAATTAAAGGGCAGCTACCTATAACTGATAACTTTCCTTCCTCTGCTTCTGTGTCATGCACCTCATCTTTCTTAAAATGAGCTCACGCAGTTTACTAAATAAAAATCCGCAGACAGATACCAATCTCAGTTTTAATTTTAGCCAAGTATTGGTCAAACCTGCTTTTGTCGGAAGCCAAGTATTGGTCAAACCTGCTTTTGTCTTAAGCCATATATTGGTCAAACCTGCTTTTGTCTTATGCCAAGTATTGGTCAAACCTGCTTTTGTCTTAAGCCAATTATTGGTCAAACCTGCTTTTGTCTTAAGCCAATTATTGGTCAAACCTGCTTTTGTCTTAAGCCAAGTATTGGTCAAACCTGCTTTTGTCTTAAGCCAAGTATTGATCAAACCTGCTTTTGTCTTAAGCCAATTATTGGTCAAACCTGCTTTTGTCTGAAGCCAAGTATTGGTCAAACCTACTTTTGTCTTAAGCCATATATTGGTCAAACCTGCTTTTGTCTTAAGCCAAGTATTGATCAAACCTGCTTTTGTCTTAAGCCAATTATTGGTCAAACCTGCTTTTGTCTTAAGCCAAGTATTGGTCAAACCTGCTTTTGTCTTAAGCCAAGTATTGGTCAAACCTGCTTTTGTCTTAAGCCAATTATTGGTTAAACCTGCTTTTGTCTTAAGCCAAGTATTGGTCAAACCTGCTTTTGTCTTAAGCCAAGTATTGGTCAAACCTGCTTTTGTCTTAAGCCAAGTATTGGACAAACTTGCTTTTATTTGAGGTCAAGTATTGCTCAAATCCACTCTTTATTTTAAGCCAAGTATTGCCCAAAACCACTCTTTATTTTAAGCCAAGTATTTCTCAAACCCACTCTTTATTTTAAGCCAAGTATTTCTCAAACCCACTCTTTGTTTTAAGCCAAGTATTTCTCAAACCCACTCTTTGTTTTAAGCCAAGTATTTCTCAAACCCACTCTTTATTTTAAGCCAAGTATTTCTCAAACCCACTCTTTGTTTTAAGCCAAGTATTTCTCAAACCCACTCTTTGTTTTAAGCCAAGTATTTCTCAAACCCACTCTTTGTTTTATGCCAAGTATTTCTCAAACCCACTCTTTGTTTTATGCCAAGTATTTCTCAAACCCACTCTTTGTTTTATGCCAAGTATTTCTCAAACCCACTCTTTGTTTTATGCCAAGTATTTCTCAAACCCACTCTTTGTTTTATGCCAAGTATTTCTCAAACCCACTCTTTGTTTTAAGCCAAGTATTGCTCTCTCTTTCTCGCTCGCTCCCCCCTCTCTCTCACTTTCTCTCCCTCTCTCTTATTTCCTCCCTCCCCCTCTCTCTCTCATTCCTCCCTCCCCTCTCTCTTTTTCATTCCCTCCCTCCCCCTCTCTCTCTCACTCCCTCCTTCTCTCTCATTCCCTCCCTCTCTCTCTCATTCCCTCTCTCTCTCATTCCCTCCCTCCCTTTCTCTCATTCCCTTTCTCTCTCTTATTCCCTCCCTCTCTCTCTCATTCCCTCCTCCCCCTCCTTCTCTCATTCCTCCTCTCTCATTCCCTCCCTCTCTCTCATTCCCTCTCTCTCATTCCCTCCCTCTCTCATCCCCCTTCTCTCTCTCATTCCCTCTCTCTCTCTCATTCCCTCCTCCCCCTCCTTCTCTCATTCCCTCTTTCTCTCTCATTTCCTCCCTCTCTCTCATTCTCTCCCTCTTCCCTAGCTCGCTCTCTCTCTCATTCCCTCTCTCTCTCTCTCTCTCTCTCTCTCTCTGAAACTCGCTGTGTTGTCGGTGTACACATGCTAAACTAACGCTGCATAAAACAGAAAGAGAGCTGAGAGACACAGGGCAGAATTTTAGACGACTCTGAGTGTCAAGTTCCTCACCAACCGAAAATGAAAAAAAAACGGTTCATTTATTTTTTCATTCTCTCTTCAGCACCGCAAGAATTCAAAGCTCTCTGCTGCAGATTCAGTATATCCCCATTCATCTCTGCCCCCAACTTTCTACCTCCATTTGTTTACATCAAGTTCGCTTAGGTCTTCTTTCATAGAATCTCTGTAGCTTTGTCCTTTCCGTCTCTTTTATAGGCGAGAATTTTGTGAAAGTCTGTAACTTCTTCTTCTTCTTCTTCCTCAGCTTTCCGAGCCATTAAGGCTCACTGCTGCAGATAATGTTCGCCTCCAATCCTCTCTATTCCTAAATCTTCTCTCTCCACAGTTGGTGACACCAATTTCTTTTACATCCTCTTCTATGCTTGTCTTTCCATCTCTGTCTTGGTCTACCCCGTGGTCTTATTTCTCTGTAACTTCTAATGCATGATATAATTCTATCGCTGCCTTGTTACAGCAAACCTAGAAGTTACAAGTCCTCCTTTATGAAAAAGAAATATTGAACACAACAACAACAACAAATGCATTACCCGTTTAGTTATTTCGTTGTCTCTGGACTGCTGCTTAGATTACTTCCCATTTTACTGCATTTCTATTTTCAAACGTATTGGCGGGGGGTGGGAGAGAGGGTAGTGGGGGTGGGGATGGTTTGAAGAGGCTGTCCCAATTTGGCAGCCGTCAATCCATAGCTGACTTGTCGGCGTGAGAGTTGGTAGAGCATAGCCACTAACACCCAATCCCACATTTCCGTTGGTATCCATAGTAACAGACCTAGTCTGGATAAGTGGTCAGGTATCGCCATATTCCCCCTCCTCCACCACGACGGTGGAGTCTGTTTAAGAAGTATTGCACCCCCCCCCCCCCGCTTTTCTTGTTTGTTTGTTTGTTTAACTTCACTGAGGGAACGAACAAAATGGCCCCTGTAACCCATTTCCAGTTGAACACCAGGCTGTGTCCTTACGCTCTTACCACAACAGCTGCACAGAACCCGATACTGGAAGTTCCACGAAGAAGAGGAGGAGAGAAATAGAAGAAGAAGAAAAAGAAGAAGTAGAAGAAGAAGAGGAGGAAGAGAAGGAGAAGAAGAAGAGGAGGAGAAGAAGAAGAAGTAACTATTCCATTTTTCTTTTCTCACTCTTCCTTCCTTCCTACTCACCTTCCTCTCTCTATCCTCGAAGGGCAGCCGAAGCCAACTCATTTCCTTGAAATATTCATCGAAAGAGTCTTTGTCTCTATCAGAGCTAACAAACACAATCTCAAACTTCTTGCCATCGCCTCTCAGCTTATTGTAGAACTCGTTAAGCACTGGAGTGAATGCCCTGCATGGTGGGCACCAGTGGGCAGAGAAATAGATGCCTGTGTAAATAAATAATTCAAAATTAGAGCAAAACAAAACAAAAAAAGAATATTTGTCCTTCACATATATCATTCATTCATTCATTCATTCATTTGCATGTCCCTTGCGGAACTTTGCCTGCCTAATAGCTCTCCTGTAGGCCTCTCGGTTGTAAGCAAGATGCCCTGCTGCTGATGAATCCATCTGCAGATTATCAACGATGTCTTGCAGCCATCTTCGCCTTGGTCTTCCTCTCTTTTTCCCATTATGTACCCTTCCAAGACGTTATTCTCTAAATTATCTAGATTCTCTAAATTATTCTAGATTAGTGTGCTCTGAATTATCTCTAAATTATACCCTGCAGGTATGAGGTGTTTATTACAGGTAATACTTCTGTGCTGTTCTCTTCCATTCTTTCTACATGGCCCAACCTGGGTAGTGTGTTCCCTTCCATTCTTTCTACATGCCCCAGCCAGTGTAGTCTGTTCAGTTTCATTTATAATTCGCTGAGATTTAAATAAGCTGTTCAGTTCAGTGTTCTTTCTAGCTCTCCATTCTCCACTGCTGGTATCCTTTATCGGCCCAAAGATTCTTCTCAGGATCTTGTTCTCAAAGATCTGCAATTGTTGTTCATCTTTCTTTGTTGTACTCCACGTTTCTGATCCATAAATGACAACTGGTCTTATTATAGCCTTGTAGAATTTTATTTTGGTGAGTTGAGACAGGATTTTGGATTTTAACAGGTTTTGCAAGGCGAAGTATATTATTTTTCTTCTGGAAGAGAACAGACAAACGAAAATGATGTACGCACAAGAGATGAGGGAAATAAGACAAAGGGGGTAGACCAAGACAGAGATGGAAAGACAACATAGAAGAGGATATAAAAGAAACTGGTGTCACCAACTGGAGAGAGAAGATTAGGAATAGAGAGGAATGGAGGTGAACTTTATCTGCAGCAATGAGCCTTAATGGCTCGGAAACCTGAAGAAGAAGAAGAAGAAGAAGAAGAAGAAGAAGAAGAAGAAGAAGAAGAAGAAGAAGAAGAAGAAGAAGAAGAAGAAGGTGTTGTGGAATTATCCCATATCTTGAGAGATATGAAATAATCATATGTTTTTTAATGAAAAAATATTGTATGATGTTCTCTGCGACCTAATGTATCGTATTAAATGTGCAAGGTTTATGTGAATTTTTATGTATATATGTTATTTATATACATCCCGTGTTGATCAATGTATATGCTACGTATATATCTATTTAGGCGCATGTATGCGTGCATTCTTCAAGAAAAGGTTTCTAAGCCTGTACAAAATCGTTCGGGGGGTTCCATTCTGTGCCCACTCTTAAAATAGGAATAAAAAAACCCATACAGGTCTAGAAGCGATGAACTTGGTAGACCCCCCCCCCCTTCCATCACCCTTTTTCCCTCAGGAATGACTACTACCAAAATATGAGAAACTCTGTAAAATGGGACCACACGATGAAGAATTCTATAACATGACTAGGGAAAACTGGCAAAAAAGTTTTGACAAAATACAGTTATAAGACAGTTAAAAATATACATATTAAAAACGTAAGCACAAAGTAAATGCTGCTAGCGTATCTGCGTTTCCAACTAAGGCCTATCAACAGAAATTCCAAAAAAAAAAAAAAAACATTCCTTCAGGTTGGGGCGAAGGAGTGTAGCTTTGGCCAGATCGACGGGGACGCGATCTCTCCGTCTGTTCCGGACTTGCGACGTGGGATCGAATCTGGCCAAACACACCTCCCATTCTTCAGATTTCTCTTCCGCTCTACGGAGTACGTGCACTGTCCGCCATGTGGACTTTGCTCTGCCTAATGATGATAACCCTTCAATATTCTAACAAGTTTAATGATAACCCTTCAATATTCTAACAAGTTTAATGATAACCCTTCAATATTCTAACAAGTTTAATGATAACCCTTCAATATTCTAACAAGTTTAATGATAACCCTTCAATATTCTAACAAGTTTAATGATAACCCTTCAATATTCTAACAAGTATAATTGTTAAAATATTGTTTTAGCAATATTTAAAAATATTTAAAAATATTGTTAAAATACTGTTAAATATTTAATATTATTAATATTATATTAAATATTATGTGGTGTTAAAGCTCTCGCCGGCATGCACAGATCAGCGGAATTCCCCTTGACCTGTCACATATTCTGAACCGGGAGTTGGGCATAAAGTCTAACAGCCTTATCCTGGGACCCATCTAGGGCCGACTCTAGATGTGGGGGGGGGGGGGGAATTGTTACGGAAACTCGCAACAAAACCAGCCGAACTTCTAATATCACATCACATTCATTAAAATAATTTCTAACAGGATATAACAGGTTACGTTTACACCACGCCCGCCATCTTGTACGTCACCCGAAAGGGCTATATACTTGACACCTACATAGACCAGGATGGTGACAGCAGAAAGGAAGTTTGAATAGCAAAAGCAGCATTGACCTTCGAGAATCTTGAGACCATGTGGAACTCAAAAGTTATAAGCACAAAAACCAAGTTAAGACTATTCAATTCACATGTAATATCCACCCACATTTATGCGTGCGATAGCTGGAAAAGAACTAAAGAAATAGACAAGAAATCTGACTCTTTTGAAAACAAATGCCTCAGGAAAATACTTGGTAAGAAGTGGAACGAATTCAAGAACAACGCAGAGATAAGACAGATGAGCGAACAACAACCTGTCCCATGGGTGATCAGGAAAAGGAGATGGACATAAGTCGGTCACGTGATGAGAAGAAACAGTCAGAGAATCCCAAAACGAGCTATCAAGTAGAACACAACAGGCCGAAGAAAAAGAGGTCGACCGCGTGAAGCTCTAAAGAGGACATTGTTAAGAGAGGCCAGTTTAGTAGGCACAAAATCCCTTGGTGAGGTTGAATAGCTCGCCGAAAACAGGAAAACTTGACGAACTACTTTGCCAGCCATAAGTGACGTTAAACGACACGGGAAGGATATAAGATATAAGATATTAGAAGTAGTGCAATGAAAAAAGTATTTTCGTGCATGTATATGCCACAGTGTGCGTTATATCTTGTTAGAATAATTACACCTCATATAGTTCACTCTCTTATATTTGTGAATGTAATAGTTTAATTATGCACTCTTTTATGTTTTTCCCTCATGCAATTTGTATACCTGTATTTAAATCAAATGTGTGGGAAGAATGAAAGATGGAGTGATGAAAGGCAGAATGTAAGACAAGGCCTGCGTCCCCAATTCTTCTCTCTTTTAAAAATAAAGATCATTCATTCTCTCTCTATCTTTCTCTCCCTCTCTCTCTGTCTCTCCCTCTCTCTCTCTCTCCCTCTCTCTCTGGGCCATGCTAATCAAGCGTTGGTTATCATTAATTTCCTCAACCATCTGTCCTTTGCTCTTTCTATAAGATATTTGTTGGTCCGTGCTCTGTGCCAGTCTTTCAGTCCGTCAAGTATCTTTTTTCTTTGTCTTCCTCTGTCCCTTTGCCCCTCAAGTTTTTCTGTTGTCATTAGGTGTTTCTGCTTGCCTCTTCTCAAAACATGCCCTACAGTTCTACAAGTAGACTGTCGTGTTCTTCTTCTTCTTCTTCTGCGTTCGAGGTTGTTGGTCATATCAGATCATGATCCTTGTCGACATGACAAAGCCCGCAGTCCTCTCCAGATCCTGATAGGAGCCCCAAAGCTTTTGCCCCAAGCTTGTGTCCTCTGGCCATGTCTCACGCCTCAGGTCTGCATGGTTTAGGCACTCTTGTAGTAGAATTCGTGTTCTGAATTTTGCCATACTTTCTCTCTTTTGTCCAAGCCTGACTTGTAAACCGTTTCAATTTTTTTTTTTTTTTTTGGCTGTTCATGGAATTCTCATCATTCTTCTTTGGAACCACACCTCTGCTGCTTCCAGTAGATTTTTATTCATTATGGCGAAGAAAATGAAAGTACCTCGGACAAAAGTGGAGCTTTTTCAATGTCTGGAACTGTATTCCACTTCTCTTCTGTTTTCAGCCTGTCTTTAAGTAGATTATCTAAAATAAATGGCATCATTACAAAATCTAAACCACAAGTAAAAGTTGATCAAAACTGTGTATACTCCTACTTGATGATTTCACTTAGAGATCCGGGTAATTGCTTGACATTTTTTGGAGGGGGAGGGGGTGTAGGAAAACAAGAGGGATTTGGGAAGTACAAATTAATGAATGAATGAATCTTTATTTTAAAAGTGTAAAGAATTGGGCACGCAGGCCCTTCTTACATTCTGCCTTTGATCACCCCATATTTCATTCTTCCCACACACTCTATTTAATACAAGTATACAAATTACATTAGGAGGAAAAAACATCAAAAGAGTGTAAGATTTAACTACTACATTCAAAGTAACAGAGAAGAAGTAATTAACCTAATAAAATAGCTCTCACGCACACATACACACACAGACATATACATAAACAAAAATACATTGTAAATACAGATCTTCTAACATATTTTTTTTTAACAAATATTAAAATAATTTCTAACAATATCTAACAAGTTACTAACTTGTTAGTAATCCTAACAAGGTTTAAGAGAGAGAGAGAGAGAGAGAGAGAACAGACAGACAGACAGAAGAGAGACAGACAGAGAGAATAGAGACAGGGAGCGAGAGAAGACAGAGAGAGAAAGAGAGACAGGCAGAGAAGAGAGAGACAGAGAGCGAGAGAAGACGAAGAGACAAAAAAAAGATACTGAGAGATAGAGAAAGAGGGTGAGGGAGAGAGGCGGGGGGAGACAGAAAGAGAAAGACAAAGAAAGAGACAGACAGAGAGAGCAGAAGAAGAAGAGAAAGACAAAGAGAGACAGCTAGAGAAAGAAACAAAGAAAGAGAGACAGAGAGAGAAAGCGACAGAGAGAGAGAGACAGAGATAAAGAGAGACAGAGGAACAGAGAAAGAAACAAAGAGAGAGAAAGAGAGTAAGAAGAGACAGAGAGTGAAACAGAAGCAGACAGGGACGCAGTGAGAGACAGATGGAGAAAGTTACGTCAGAAAAGCAGGACATTTCTGGTTAAGAAAAATTTGAAGGATCTATACAAAACACAGAAATGGATAAGCGAGATCGTCTTTGCCCATCGGGCAGCACATGATGATGATGATGATGATGATGGCATTTATTCTTACTTAAGCCTACAAAACAAACCAAAAAACAATTTATATTCTTTACAATAGAACAATTCTTCTCCTGCGCTCGAGGTTGTTGGTCACATTAGATCCTGATCCTTGTCGACATGGCAAAGCCCGCAGTCCTCTCCAGATCCTAATAGAAGCCCCAAAGCTTTTGCCCCAAGCTTGTGACCTTTGGCCATGTCTCATGTCTCAGGTCCGCATGGTTTGGGCACTCTTGAAGGATATGTTCTGGGGTCTGGACTCCACTGCCACAGGAAAACTTGTCTGTGTGAGACATTTTGAGTCGATCCAGGTGGCTCAGTAGGCTGCAGTGGTCTGTCCTTAGGCGAAAGAGGATGGTTTGCTGACGCCTTTGTAGTTGGTGTATTGGATCTGGTTCGGTGTTGTATTTCAGTTGTTTCTTCCATTCAGATCTGCACTGTTTACGGATTATGACTTTTGCCTCCTGGTAGTTTGATGGACGATTTGTTTGATCTTAATTGCTGCCAGCTTTGGATAGGCTGTCAGCTGTTTCATTGCCAGCTATTCCACAGTGGGATGGTGCCAATTGTAGGGCCACGGTTGTTGACAGTGTAAGGTGCTTCAGTTCTGTTGTGATTTCCTGTATGTTTGCCTGTGGGTTGTTGGTTGTCTTTAGTGATTTTATAAGTCTAGATTCGATGCAATAATTTTCAGTCTTTTTTTTCAAAGGAATGTATTTATGTGTGCAGAAAACACTTCACAGAGCAATGCATATGCCTTGAGTTACTCGTACACAGTGTTGGTTCTTGAAGTTATGTGTACAATAATAACAAGGAATTTTATTCTGTTTCCTTCTTTTCATTTGCAGTATCTGATATTCTTTCGTCTGTTTTACGTTTACATCGTTGTTTGATGAAAACATAGGCCGAAATATCACATTGTTCTCTCAATACCAGGTGTAGCTTTAATCCCATATAATTTTATCACTGTTAAGCTTTCCCTTAACCTTTTTTTCTTTTTTTTTTTAAAGTGGACCGGCTTGGTATAAAATGCAATATTAAGCTAGCATATGTGCAATATTATACGCGTTCAGTCTCTGTCTGTATAAGCAATGCTTTTCTTTCACTCGCGCACCTAACTCCCTCTCAGTTCAACACAGCGATTTTCAAACTTTTTTCGATTAGCCAGCCCCTTGCCTCATAGGCCACATCCCTAGATGCCACCCCCCCCCCCAACTCTTTTCACTCAGTTGTTTTTGCTGTCTCTTGCTGCTTTCTTTTCCTTCAGGACCCCCCCCCCTACCTTTCGATCTCTCCAACGGCCTGGGAGAGTGGGAGAAAGCAGGGACCTGCCTCCCAAATATGAGAATCATTGGTTTACCATAAGCACGGTGCAAACTTCTGTAGCGATTACTATTTCAAATAAAATGCGCAGCTGCTTCCGAGCATCAGGAATATTTCTGAACCACGTGCTTTATAAGTGAACGTTTGTACATAGACCAATAAGCCACAGGCCTGTAATGGCTTTCTAGTTTTGCTCTGCAGTGTTTCTCAACCTCTTCTGAATAATGGGATCAAGCTCCACCTCAACGCCCCTATAATGTATAAAAGTAAAGTACAATAAAGTAAATAAATAATATTTATATAATAAAATTCTAAATGCCTCCCCCCGCACCCGAAAAAAAAAACAAATTGTTCCCCTGTGGGGCGTACGCTCCTCGTTGGGAAACGCCGCTCTCGATAGAAATAAATAATAAATTATTGTGCTGAAGGAGCAGGCCCAATGGGAAAATGATGCAGCCGGTGCTTTGCTCATGATCGGGTAGGTTTCAAGCATTTTTTAACAGTGGGGAATAAAACGAGTGATAGTACGTGAAAACAGAATAGGCCGTCAATATGAAGCCAGAAAACAGAATAGGCCATCAATGTAAAGCCAGAAAACAGAATAGGCCATCAATGTAAAGCCAGAAAACAGAATAGGCCATCAATATGAAGCCAGAAAACAGAATAGGCCATCAATATGAAGCCAGAACACAGAATAAGCCAGCAATATGAAGCCAGAATAGAGAATAGGCCATCATTATGAAGCCAGAAAACAGAATAGACCATCAGTGTAAAGCCAGAAAACAGAATAGACCATCAATATAAAGCCAGAAAATCAATAAATTTGCAACGTCTTCCGAAGACCCTGCGGAAGATTATGCTATGTTGCTCTTTTTAGCATTTCACGAAACGAAACGAAAGAGAGATTAAACACATACGTAACTAAACTCTTCCGCGGCAGATTAGCTCATTAACTCTTTAATTCCTGTATTAATTTTCATGCTCTGCTAGAATACATTTTGATGAGAAATTGTGAAAAAAAAGAAACTAGAAAGAAGTTTTTTTTCTGTAATTAAAAAATATGGGTTCAGTGAGACATGGCTATTTTTCATTTTATTTAGACCACCTAAATTTCGCTATGAGCCCTGATTCTCATAGGTATGCAAGATCTAGCAACACTGCCAGTCTTGTTTTGGAGTGGAATACTCCAATGCAATAGGCAGAAGCCATAGACCGCTAAGACTTGATCCTGACGTCATCAAAATACTGAATGGAATGACTGTTATGTAAGTTGATTCTGAACAAAGAAATATCAGCGTGTTGAACATTCTAGTCAAGCTTTCTTTGGAACTCGCTTTTTTTTGTTTCTCCTCTCAAAGAAGCAGAGTAAGCCATCACAACCAAATCTGTATCTGCACGATTTCAAAGATCTTAAGCCTATTCGTACAGAGCGTAGTTCAAAGTCTGAACTTTAAACTACCTTGCACCTCCAGCATCGTTTTGATGTACTGTATGTAATGTTAACTGGTGTGGGATAACGGGCAGACATATGCATTTTTTGGGTCTGCAGGTGTGTCTTTGTGTGGTATTTTTGGTGAGGAATTGGCAGATCAAGTTCGGAGTGTCTGGATGTCAGTTAGCATTTTAAATTTAAAAAAATACACGTGTGTCATGAAAAACAAAGCTTGAGAACTACTGTTATATCGTGAATGATAAAGCAACATTTGTGTCCTATATTTTCCTCTTGATATTTTTAGTCCGTCTAGATAAGTGCTGCTGCGGGTATTTTCTTCATACAGAAGCTAACTTGTTCTAGAACGAAACGGGTACGTTGCTTGTAAGACTACGACACAAAAATACAGGAATCTAGCAGCTGTGTTATCAGTTGTGTCAAAAGTATTTTGCAGAGTCATTCTGATTAGAATTAAAGATATAGTGAATACTGCAATGAGAGAAGGACAAGGAGGATTTCGAAAAGGGAGAAGGTGTCTCGACCAGATCTTTACTCTAAGAATAATACTTGAAGAACATACTGAAAAGAAAAAGCCAATAATGCTGAACTTCATAGACTTAAAAAAAGGCATTAGATAGCATACATAGAGATTCACTGTGGAGAATTTTAAGACTATATGGAATACCGTCTAAAATTGTCAACATCATTAAGGATCTCTACAACGAATGTCTTTGTGCAGTCAACACAGAAGGAGGAATTAGCAAATGGTTCCAGGTTGAAACAAGCGTGAAACAAGGATGCATATTATCTACTTTGTTTTTGAAATTGCCATAGACTTCATAACGAAAAAATGCTGCACAGGTAAAACGGGCATTGATTGGGTACATGGGACCCAACTAGAAGATCTTGATTTTGCTGATGACATAACTCTTATCAGTGACAGCGTGAATTCGGTGCAAGAAGAAACAGATAGCCTGTCTTCACTGGATAGCAAAGTTGGATTTGAAATTAACAAAGAAAAAAGTAAATATAATGAAACTTCGCACTGATCAAGAAGGAAATATATTCCTATAAGGAACAGCTGTTGAAGAAGTAAACCAATTTGCATACCACGACAGTTACATAGATCAGGATGGTGACACCAGAAAGGAAGTTAGAACTGAAAAAGCAGCATTGACCTTTAAGAATTTTGAAAACATATGGAACTAAAAAGTTATAAGCATAACAACCAAGTTAAGACTATTCAATTCAAATGTAATATCCACCCTCATTTATGCATGTAAAAGCTGGAAAACACCTAAGAAATAGACAAGAAATTTGAACTCTTTTGAAAATAAATTCCCTAGGAAAATACTTAGTTTAAAGTGGAACGAATTCAAGAACAACGCGGAGATAAGGCAGATGGGCGAACAATAACCTGTCTCATGGGCGATCAGAAAAAGGAGATGGACATATATTGGTCACACGATGAGAAGAAGCAGTCAGAGAATCCCAAAACAAACTATCAAGTGGAACACAACAGGTCGAAGAAAATGAGGTCGACCACATGAAACTCTAAAGAGGACATTGTTAAGAGAGGCGTTTAATTATCAGGCACAATATCCCTCGATGAGGTTGAAGAACTCGCCGAAAACAGGAAAACTTATCGAACTACCATTCGAGCCCCATGTGACGTTTAACGGCACGGGAAGGATGTAAGATGTAAGACAAGTAGTGTTATTCGTCAACGCACCTAAAAATAAAAACAATTTAAGACAAAAACACCAAAACA
This sequence comes from Achatina immaculata, assembly GCA_009760885.1. Taxonomy (NCBI): domain Eukaryota; kingdom Metazoa; phylum Mollusca; class Gastropoda; order Stylommatophora; family Achatinidae; genus Lissachatina; species Lissachatina immaculata. The sequence goes on along the minus strand of CM019714.1, from coordinate 16,167,511 downwards.
GATAAGAATAGATAAGCCACCAATGTGCCAATGAGTAGCTGGTTTCTCTTGCGACACACCCATCAAGCCAGCTCCTGCGTGTGCACTAGGCACTGCACAGACAATCTTCCACTAGGCACTGCACAGACAATCTTCCACTAGGCACTGCACAGACAATCTTCCACTAGGCACTGCACAGACAATCTTCGTGCCTGGTCGTGTCTATTAACTATTGCCCCGTGGCTTCTTTTTCTTCTTTCACATTTCTTCACATCTACAATTTTAAGTGATCTCTGCTGCCTTTTGAGAGGTTCTTAAGTTTTCATTATTTCAACTTTTGTTCAAATTCTTCTTTCATTTTCAGTGGCCCCCCGATCTTTGTTTATGTATGCTTTTTTCTGCTCATAAAAAACAGTCCATTTCTTCCATATTTACAAAAATTATTTGGTCTGGTTCAATTTTCCAGTTTGCTGATTGTCCAGCTTTGACTTGATGCGGCATCCACACGTAATATATGTCAGCTATACATTTTAAATTGCTCTGTTGTTTAGTTGTGAATTTGTTCTTACAAGTTCCGACAATTAAGCAGTCAAATAAGACTAATTTCATTATGGCCAAGACAAAAATGCCATCTATGAAGCATAGCATGGAATCCAAAGAGGCAACTTTCATCTATGATCTGGCAACTTTTCATCTCTACCCGATAAGCAGACGACAAATAAGCCGCCATTTTGTTGACCTAGTAAGAGTCGCAATGTCACGTAATCAGCATGGAGCAAAAAGCTAACATTAAATTCTGTTTAAAACTCGGAAAAAGTGCCATTGGGACAGTTGAATTGATGCGACAATTTTATGGGGATAATTGTTTTATCTCGTGCACAGATATTCAGGTGGTATTCACGATTCAAAAGTGGTGTGGAAACGATTACAACTGGAACTAGACGAGGACGCTCAGTTTCTGTTCGTAATGAGGAACTCATTGCATAAGTCAGAGAACGGATACAAGAAGATCGTTGTTTGAGTGTGAGGATGATAGCAGATGAATTTGGTGTTAACCGAGAGACCATTCGTAAAATGTTAGTGGAAGATTTGGGCAAGAAAAAAGTTGCTTGCCGGTTTGTACCACATTCATTGTCTGATGACCAAAAACATCAGCGTGTTGAGTACGCAAAAGACATCATCAAAACGTGTCGAAGAAATAAACATTTCTTAAATTTGATTGTTGCAGAGGATGAAACATGGATTTTCTGCTATGATCCCACAACTAAACGCTGAAGTGCTCAGTGGAAGTCATCATCATCACCAAAAGGCAAAAAAATGTCGTCTTCAAAAGTCGAAATGAAGACAATGTTGGTGTGCTCCTACGATAGCAAAGGAGTTATTCACAAAGAATTTATTCCAGAGGGACAGACTGTCGCTGCCAAAGTTTATTAATGTATTTTGAAACGCCTATTGAAAAGGATTCTCCGAGTCCAACCCGAGTATTCAACACCTGGCAGTTTTTTCCTTCTTCGTGATAATGCACCGGCTCACCGGGTGGTAGTTGTATAGAAATTTTTAGCCCCAAAACAAGTGTGTGTTCTAACCATCCACCCTATTCCCCAGATTTGTCTCCATGCGATTATTTTCTATTCCCAAAATTAAAGTTACCATTGAAAGGATGCTTCTTTGACATCCAAAGTGCTGTAATATCGAGTTTAAGGGCTATACCAACAGAAGAACTGCAGAGGTAATTCCAGTGTTTGTTAGATCGTGCCACTCGCTGTATCAATGCACACGGAGCTTACTTTGAATAAAATACATGTTATATCTTCAACTGTTGTTTATTTCATTTTTTTAAAATGGAATTAGTCTCATTACTTAATTATCTGACCTTGATATATTCCTTCAAAACACGAAGGGACGGACAGGAAACTTGGTAAAAGCTAGTGAACAGTAGAATTAATAAAAATCACTTCATTCATGACGTCGCTAATAGTTTTCCAAAAAGAATGCTAGCTGTTTCAAAAACTTTTATTAACAAGAACCCAGAAAGAATATTTCATTTTGTTTCAAAACTTTTGAAAGCTTTCTTTAAAATTTACATTAAAGTGCAATGTTAGAACCTGGTGTAACTCTGCAAACATCGAACTCATCTCCAGCCAAACACACTGCAGCTTCCAGTTACATCCTTTCTTCAGTCCTAGCAGAGTGTTTTGATGGGCATGCATCTTTCCCATCGCAACATATGCCCGTGAGACCTGGACACTTAACAAAACAGCTGAGAAACACATAAATGCCTTTGAATGTAAATTCTACAGCAGAGTTCTTCAAATACCATGGACACAAAAAAGAACAAATATATCCATACTACAAGAACTTAATACTGAAGAAGGTGGGCTAGTATAGAGGGTTAAACAGTGAAAACTTAAATATTTTGAACACATAAAACGATATGATAATTTAGAGAAGGCCGTCTTGGAAGGGTACATAATTGAAAAAAAGAAAGAGAGGAAGACCAGGGCGAAGATAGCAAGATATCGTTGATAATCTGCAAATGGATGCATCAGCAGCAAGCCATCTTGCTTACAACTGAGAGGCCTACAAGAGAGCTGTTAGGGAGGCAGAGTTCCGCAAGGGACTGACTGACTGAAGCAGAGTGTTAACTTCCTGACTGTCGATAACATCTGACATTCTGTCTGGGAAAACCCTGTATCATGCTGGGAGGTATCCTGCTTCCCTAGTTAAACAGATGCACAGCAAAGAGGATATTTAAATCTGACAAAGCAAACATGACAAGGCAGAAAACCAAGTCCAAACAATCATGTTGTACAATCCTCCCATCAAAAAGTAGGTCACAAAGTGTGCCTTTTATATCGCTGTCCAGAAGATGACAACGATAAACTAACTTACGCAGCCCTGATACACTAGGAACAGAAGATCAAGTGCTCCTAAATTATGTGAATAAATTACACGTAAATATGTTAATGACCCAAATGACTTAGCATTTACTATGTTTATTGCACCTGCTAATCATCATCATCATCATCAGGTGCCATGCCGACTGGCGTTGGCTATTATGCTTCTCCAGAGTACCCGATCCTTCATGCAGGCCATCAGTTCAGTTGGTGATCTCCTCTCACACCATCCCATCAGACTGTCCAGTATCATTTCTCTTGGTCTTCCTCTTGATCTTCTTCCTTCTATTTTTCCTGTTGTTATAATATTTTCAATGCCCCCTTTTCTCATTGCATGTCCTATGAAAGTACATTGTCTCTCTCTTATCTTTCTGACAAGGTTTTTTTGTCTCTCCAGCTCTTTTCATACATTCTTCATTAGTTATTTTTGCTGTTCAGGGGATTCGCAACATTCTTCTAATAAACCACATTTCTGCTGCTTCCAATGATTTTTGTGCAGACTTGCCTATTGTCCATGATTCACTTCCATATAACGATAGGTTCAATATAGCATTTTAGGACTCGTTTTCTAACATTCATTGATAAAGATGTGTTAGGTAATATGTTTCTCATTCTCTGAAATGTAGTCTTTGCTTGGCCTATTCTGTTCCTAATTTCTGTTCTGCATTTCCCATCTGAAGTTATTACTGCTCCAAGGTATTTGAATTTCTGCACCTGTTTTAGAATGGTTCCGTTTAATTGAATACTGCATGTTGGTGGATTCTGTTTCTTAGATATAACCATAGTCTCTGTCTTTTTGATGTTCAAAATGTTTAGCACCTGCTAAACTGACATTAATTAGGACCTATTAAGCTCTGCCGTACTACCGTACTTGCTGTTGTCTGAATCTAATGTTATATTTAGAATACAATTATACGTTTCCTCTCTTATTTCTCTATCAAATTCGAGATCACTGGCAAATCCGGTATAAGTTTTTTTTTATACGGCCATGCAATGACGTCAGTCTAGTGTTTACTCTGACATTTCGAGAGGTACGTTTCTATTTAACAAAATATTTCTAATTACACTCCCCAAGTGACACGCGAAAAAAAAGCAAAGAATCTAACTAGAGGTTTCAGTGACCTCGCAAAAGGAAGAAACTAAATGACCAACCGTCCCGTAATGTACGTGACAACCCATAATTTTAAGGATCTGTTCTAGGGACCCCATTGTTTTGGTATGGACGCGTAGATGTTCCCTTTTTTTAAAGCACGTACCTCAAGACTGTCCCGTATTCCTGTCTTTGATCTCTGCATGTTCAAAAATACCCAAATTTAAAAAAAAAAATATATATATATATATATCTTAGTGTTCTTCTAAGTGCCATGCCGCGTGGCGTAGGCGAGCATTTCTCTCCACAAGTCCTTGTCTTTGGCGTTAATATGAGATCCACCGATACTTAGAAAAGATGGCTGTGTTAGAGGAAGCACGGAAGCATGATTACTCTGCCTGCATGGCAGCTGATGAATGAATGAAAGCACTTCAACGACAGTAACAAATAAGCTGTTAAGAACTTTCTTAGAGGGAAAAAAAAAAACTACAGGACAACAATTCTTACAATGTTGTGAATTCCAGCTAAAGAGGGAATCCAGTGTTTTCCGGGGAGGCAATCAACCAGACGTTTTTTTTTTTTTTTACTGCAACGCAATTTCTAGGAAAATGATGAAAGACTGCGTTTAACTTAAGTGAAGATTAAATACAAACTGCCGCTTTGAGATCATTGTAAAACATAAAAGGTGCCTTGACAGGCCAGGCCTAGTGCTCTAAGGCGGCTGTATATTGTACTGTTACATAACTGCATGTTCTACGGCGGCTGTATATTGTACTGTTACATAACTGCATGTTCTACGGCGGCTGTATATTGTACTGTTACATAACTGCATGTTCTACGGCGGCTGTATATTGTACTGTTACATAACTGCATGTTCTACGGCGGCTGTATATTGTACTGTTACACAAGTGCGAACAGGATGTAACATTAAATGTGAATTTAAAATGCCTTCAGTACGGCAGTTGCGCGTGACCAAGAATAGAAAACTTGCTTCTTTTAAACTTCATATGCACTTTTCAAAAAAAAATTTACTTGTCTGGAATGTTCTTCTCTCTTTCCCTTTCCTTTCGTGTTCTGTGGCAGGATTTTTAGCAAAAGTTGCCCATCTCGACCTCCAGCACTTATGCTTGTTCACCTTCAGGCCCTCGTTCTTCCGATCATTTTCTGTGTGTGTGTGTGTGTGTGTGTTTTTTTTTTTTAATTTAATCTCAGATATGCGAGTTCTTTCGTATATATATACTATCATCCTGTGCTGTCATTTTTTTCTCACTGAATTTGGCTAAACTACATCTCCAGCTCGCTCTGTCTTCTGCCGTCACACTGCATCTGATCACTGTTCTTTTCTATCTCTTCATGTTGCCTATAAACAGACTTAATTAGAAGTTGCGGGTGAAAAGGGGGGGGGGGGGTCAGTCGGTAGATTGCTACTGAGGTCTTATGACTTTCCGTGTTTTAAGGGAGGGCTTCAAAAAGGGGGGAGGGGGGTTGGAGCTATATTGAGTGAAAACAGAATGGGTAATGAACAGGATAAGGAGAGAATAGATGTGCACAGTTATATAGAATTCTCATTGTTATGAGAATTCCATAATGTTATCATTAATGTCATTTTTTTGTTTTGTCAGGTTTTTTTTTTTTTTGGTGTTGTCATCGACCGAGCCTTTAAAATGTAAATGCTGCAGAAGAGTCCTTCAAATATCATGGACACAAAATGAACAAATATATCCACACAACAAGAACGTAATATTGAAGAAGGCTGGCTAGTAAGGAGGATTAAACAGAAGAAAAAAAAACTTAAATATTTTGGACATACTAAGCGCCGCGAGAATTTAGAGAAGACTGTCTTGGAAGGGGACATAATAGGAAGACCAAGGCGAAGATGGCTGCAAGACATGGTTGATAATCTGCAAATGGATGCAACAGCAGCAGGGCATCTTGCTCACAACCGAGAGGCCTACAGGAGATCTGTTAGGGAGGCAAATTTCCGTAAGGGAAATGCGACTGACTGACTGACTGACTGACTGACATCGACCAAGCCTTCTGTTTGCTCCGTTAAAAACGCTTCTTAAAAAGGATGAAAAATTGAACTTAGGATACTTTTGGCATCGTCCTTGTATGAAAGATGGGCACGGTCTCTATAATGAATGCTGATCGTATGTGGTAGTAAAACACTTTTGTTTACAAATCTCCCCTGGGAACAACTGTGTTAAGAACACACTTATCTTAACATAGTCTTTGTGCGACAGGAAACAGATCTGATTGCTGAAAAACTCTGACCTACTTCTGTAGCCCAGAAACCTGTAGCAATCAATACAAAATTGTAATATCAGGAAGGAGTAGGATAGGAACACTGAGATCACTGGCAGGGATGAGGAAAATATGAAGTGAAACCAATGAATCCAGGACGTGACCAGCCCATGGGTCTCTACAACATTGGCTATCAGAACGAGGTAAACAAAACAGCCAGCAGACTACAGATGTCGGGGAATGGATATCATTGAAGCACTCATCAGATTCCTCATCCCAAAGCTGGAGTGTCTCTGTGGAACTGTCTCGAAGCCGTTGGGTCTGATGTGAAGAAGGGGCTTAAGTACAGCCACCAGAGGCTGGAAAACAAACTTTTGGCCAGGCCGGCCTACACCACTGTCTTCACGGCAGTCCGAGCAAGACCAAAGTCCGCCACCACTGTCTTCATGGCAGTCCGAGCAAGACCACAGTCCGCCACCGCTGTCTTCATGGCAGTCCGAGCAAGACCACAGTCTGCCCTAGCAAGGAAAGGTGCTGAAGTCGGAGGTACCCAGCCAGAAGGCGCATCGCAAAAATCAGGGTACCACGCATTACCGGTAAATGCGTACGAAGAAGAAGAAGTAGAAGTTTACAAATGAGTGTAGAACAGACAGTCTTGTGTAGGGGAAAATTGTGTTTAGTTCCTGTGAACTGTAAGATAGACTGGCGCAACACGCCACATCGTTTCTTACGAGTGTGTTACTTTCTCGTGCTTAAAAGTCTTTAAATTTTCATCTATTTTTCGTGGTTTTAATCTACTGTGTTGTTTTTATATATGATCCTTTAAAAAAGGCTTTTGCCGAAATATTGGACTGTTGTATGACCCTCATTTATATGTGCTCATCTTATTTTCTGCCATTCTTGCACGACCTATCCCACTTTTCTCACTCTTTCTATGTGTATTTTTTTTTGTTTGTGTAAAAAAATGAACAAACTATGTACCACTAATGCTGACCTTAACATAGAATGTCTTCTCATTTGCAACACAAAACTATCAGGCACAAAATATTCTGAACAAGATTTAAAAAAAAAAAAGGAAGTGATAAACCGTGTATCACACTCAAAACACAATGTGTTACAGGAAACCAATTTGTCAACGCGTTATAAGAGATAGTTCATTGTTCGTTCTGTGATAAAGCATATTACGGTCAATTTCGTTTCGTTTCGTTACTTGGAAATGGCTTCATCACGCCAGAACATTCCCCGTCTGTCGCCCATTTCACATTTCGGTCAAACTGTTACTGACAAGAACGCACTGCGTGTGGGTGTGCCCTTAGTATAGCATGCCTTCCATACTGCTCACGGTGATTTAGTTATTTACATCAACAATATAATTATTAGACTGTGTTTAGGAAAAAGATAAAAATGAAAATAGCAGATGAACAGTTCGGATTTGTTGAAGGAAAGGGAACACACAATGCCATTTATGCTTTATGAACATTAACAGAAATAGCTTTAGAAGTACAGAAAGATCTCTACTTATGCTTCATTGATTACACCAAGGCATTTGACAAGGTGAAACATAATGAAATTATTAAAATGCTTGAAGACATCAGTATAGACGGCAAAGACCTGAGGATTGTAAAACATCTATACTGGCAGTAAGAAGCAGCAATTCAAGTTGAAAATAAAACTGGAAAATATCAACCTATAAAACAAGGGGTGCGACAAGGATGTGTACTATCTCCAGACCTTTTTTCTCTGTACAGTGAGAATATTCTAAGAAGGATCATCACAGAACCAGGTATAAAATTTAGAGGATACAAAATTCGGTATATTGACGACACAGTACTGATAGCTAAGAACCAACAAGACCTGCAAAATCTCTTGGATAAAGTCGCTAAAGGAAGTGAACAGAAAGGCCCTACTTTGAACATCAAAGAGACAGAGAATATGGTTATATCTAAGAAACAGAATCCACCAACATATAGTATAAATTTAAACAGAGCTATTCTAAAGTAGATGCAGAAATTCAAATACCTTGGAGCAGTAATAACTTCAGATGGGAAATGCAGAACAGAAATTAGGAACAGAATAAGCCAAGCAAAGACTGCATTTCAGAGAATGAGAAACATATTGTGCAACACATCCTTATCAATGAATGTTAGAAAACGAGTCCTAAAATGCTATATTGAACCTATCTTGTTATATGGAAGTGAATCATTGACAATAGGCAGGTCTGCACAAAAATCATTGGAAGCAGCAGAAATGTGGTTTATTAGAAGAATAAATTCGGTTGCGAATTCCCTGGACAGCAAAAATAACTAATGAAGAATGTATGAAAAGAGCTGGAGAGATAAAAAATCTTGTCAAAAAGATAAGAGAGATACAGTGTACTTTCATAGGACATGCAATGAGAAGAGGGGGCATTGAAAAATATTATAACAACAGGAAAAATAGAAGGAAGAAGATCCAGAGGAAGACCAAGAGAAATGATACTGGACAATCTGACGAGATGGTGTGAGAGGAGATCACCAACTGAATTGATGGCCTGCATGAGGGATCGTGTAATCTGAAGAAGCATAATAGCCAACGCCAATCGGCACGGCACATGATGATGATGATGATGATGAATAAATTAAGCCCTCTTTGTCAGCACAAGCAATGGATGATGGATATGTGAGTTTACCGTTTGACTCTGAAACCGCCCATGAATTCTGAAGTTAATTCATTATTAATTATGAAGTTAATTCCACCAAGCAGGCGGCTAGAGCATTAAGTAACCGCAGGTAAGATGATCTTTGATATCTGGGGGGGGGGGGGGGGGGAGTGAGCTGGTAGATTTTGTTCCCAAAATATTTAAGTAAAGCATACTTCCATTTACAGTATGTTTGTTGCCATCCATCCATCCATCCATCCATCCATCCATCCTGTCTATCTATCCGAATTTCTCTATGTCTACATTGTTAAACTTATCCAAAGCTAAACTGTAACGTGTAAAACAACAGCTTATTCTGTACGCCATACATTTCTTATTACGTCCAGTTATATATGTGCACACATACATACATACACATCTAACAGCATTGTATCAGCTTTGTTTCGCTCCTTTTACGGATGATAATAATTTGTTATGTCACAAAAGGAACAATGGGCTCATTGATTCTAACAGGACGAGAAACTGCGTTCTTGTAGCACACGGTGTTTTGTGTATTAGCCAGTCATTTGTAGGTCCCTTGACTCCCTAACAGCTCTCCTGTATGCTTCTCGGTTTTAAGCAAGATGGCCTGCTGTTGATCCGTCCATGTGCAGATTATCAACGATGTCTTGCAGCCATCTTCGCTTTGTTTTTCTCTCTTTCTTTTTCCTATTATTCCAAGACGATTTTCTCTAAATTATGACGTTTATATGTCCAAAATATTTAAGTTTTTTCTGTTTAATCCTTTCCAACTTTTTTCAGTATTAAGTTCTTGTAGTATGATATATTTGTTCTTTTTTTTGTGTGTGTTCATGATATTTGAAGAACTCTTCTGTGGCATTTACATTCAAAAGCATTTATGTGTTTCTCAACTGTTTTGTTAAGTGTCCAGGTCTCACAGGCATATGTTAAGGTGGGAAAGATGCATGCCCTTAAAAATCTTATTTTTGTAGATCTGTCTGTTCCTTTCCACAGATTCTTTAGTTGTTTTATTTTTTGAAGAGCGATAGATGTCCTCCTTTTAATTTCCCTTATTGTATCTCCATTACTAGTTAGTAGTGATCCAAGATATTGAAAATTCTCCACCTTTTCCAATTTTTCCTCATTGATTCATATTTCAGCTGCCTTATTTATTTCGTCAGTTGTCATCAATTTAGTTTTCTTGCATTAAGATAGAGGTTTTGCTCTTCAGTGTTCTTATGGACTGACATAATTAGTTTTTCCATTCCTTTTTGTGTTGTTGACAGTATTACTGTGTCATCAGCATATCTAATCTCTGGTATTTCATAACCTCCAATTGTTATGGCATCATAATATTCTTTGTCTACATCTTCCCTAACATTCCTCATTATATTTTCAGTATACAAGTTAAATAAGTAAGGCGACAATATGCACCCCTGACGACCTCTTGTTTTATGTCAAACCAAGTTGTTGTTTCACCGTTTATTCTCACTTCTGCCTATTGGTGTATAGTACACAGTTTATCGAACAAATTTTTGGACTGACTGTCTTACTCTTGTGTCTCATGATAATGATGATGATGATAATGATGATGACAAGAAAACGAGCTGGCATGACTTTTCTCTTATCCAGACGACTAACGGTGAGACGATACCCCTTTCTCTGTGCTCAACAATTTCCAGGATTTTCAATGTCTTGCCTTGACAGGGGAGCCACATCAGTCCAGCTCGTGTGACAGGCTGTTGTGGTGCAGCCTACTTCTAAGAAGCACTTCGTGTGAGAAAGGTAAGGTCTTGCAGGTTATCAGTTCTAGGATCAGAGCGGACACTCAAACGTCCCAACTATAATAATTTTCACCAACGTTTCCCAACTTTTGAACTTAGAGGAATCCTTGATACAACTGTCAGGGTTTTTTTTTTGTTTTTTTTTTGGGGGGGGGGGGGGGGGGGAGAGTCCCCGTCTAAAAACTATTATATCTATAACTTCATAGATCGTGGGGACACTGTCAGCAAGTTGTTAAATATACAGTTTAATAATTATAAATGTTTTAATTGAAATTAGTTTCTAGATTTGCAGCATAGAACTGTGGAGCCATGTTTTAAAAAAAAGTTTATTATTGTCCTTTTTTTTGTTAGTATTATCACGATCTATCACTGGAACCCTTGACCTCTTTTCACGATATATCACGGGAACCATAGAGACCTCTTTCCACGATCTATCACTGGAACCCTTTACCCTCTTTTCACGATATATCACGGGAACCATAGAGACCTCTTTCCACGATCTATCACTGGAACCCTTAACCTCTTTTCACGATATATCACTGAAGCCATTAAAGACCTCTTTCCACGATCTCTCAAACGAACCCTAACGACCTCTTTCCGCGATCTCCCATGGGACCCCCAGAGACCACTTTTAGAACTCAAGACCCTGGTACGAGACCCTGATTTAGACACTGAAATCTTCCCTTTCCATTCAGGAGCGTATCTGATAGGTCGTTGCTTATCAGGCATTCCATTACTAGCACTATCTCTGCAATGAATACTGATAGTGTGTGGCGTAAAACTAACGTTTTCTTTACAACTGAATGTAGAACAGTCGTATGCACTGGAAAACGGCGTCTAGTTACTATGAACTGTACACTAAACAGACAGACACAGACACAATAATGAGGTGGCTTTCCAAATGAAATTTGTCAGTCGTGGCAACTTAAACAAAAAAAAAAGTCATTTATTCATAGAATTCATTCATTCATTCATTTGCATGTCCCTTGCGGAACTTTGCCTCCCAAACAGCACTCCTGTAGGCCTCTCGGTTGTGAGCAAGATGGCCTGCTGCTGCTGCATCCATTTCCAGATCGTCAACGATGTCTTGCAGCCATCTTCGTTTTGGTCTTCCTCTTTTTCTTTTTCCCATTATGTATCATTCCAATACGGTCTTCTCTAAATTATCATGACGTTTAATGTGTCCAAAATATTTCAGTTTTCTCTCTTTAATCCTCTTTACTAGCCAGCAGACTTCAATATTAAGCTCTTGTAGTATAGATATATTTGTTCTTTTTTGTGTCCACGATATTTGGAGAACTCTTCTGTAGCATTTACATTCAAAAGCATTTATGTGTTTCTCAGCTGTTTTGTTAAGTGTCCAGGTCTCACAGGCATATGTTGCTATGGGAAAGATGCATGCCCTTAAAAATCTTATTTTTGTGGTTCTGTCTGCTCCTCTCCACAGATTCTTTATTTGTTTTACTTTCTGAAGAGCATAGAATATTCTTTAAAATTCTATCTAACCGTTGCCAGGACTTGGCCCTTGATTAAATCACACGAGTAAAGGACCGGACCGTTTGATATAAGGGGGATTAAATAAGCATTAAACCTGATTGTAAAGGATGGGATGATTAACGAAGACATCAGAAAGGCTAACAGACACACAAAAAATTGTACCATTTAAAAATAAATAAATTTTAAAAAACGCAGAAAACAAACAATCTTAACTACTTTTTTTCAGAAATCTCCCACCATAAAACGCTCTCAGTTCAAGAAGATCTGCTTATACGAGTGTGCTACCTTCTAGGGGACGATGGATGGTTGTATATATTATACGGATTACATCCAATGTGAGCTAATATTTCACTCTAAACGATAACCCAAATCTCTCGTTTCTCTTCCTCCCCCTCCTCAGTATCCCTTACCCATTACTAAATGTCCCGTATTGTATAACGCGAGCCAGCAAGTTCGCTGGGTTGAGTAAAACATGCAACACACTACACAAAAATCAATGTTTAATCGTACTCACCTACAACATCATTGTCGGACAGCAAAGCTACATCAACCTCACCATCTTTACCCTGGACCCGGTTTCCAAGCAGTTCCACTAAGGCCATCTTTTAAATGTGCTCAAAGATGTTTTTTTCAGTTTTAAGAGTTAAGTATGCACAGACGGGCTATTTATATACAGACCCGGCCTAACACATTCAGCGGCGAGGGCCGGCGGGAGGTCTTGGCGACAAGCCAGTACAGTGGATAACCATACGGCTCAGGTCGGCTTTCCTTGATTCTGTGTCAAAGCACGGCGTGTTGCGATGTGCGTGTTTTCTTTCGGGGAAACATTAAATATGACATGGAGAAATAATTTCTAGAAAGATCACGTACTGAAGTAGTTCATATGTGTAGCAAAATGCTAGAAGACTGATTCTTTCCTTCAATGATGATGCGACGAGGATGTATAACTATAGATTCTTCTTCTTTAGTAATTGCATATTCAGGTACAGCTGTATAAAGTGTAGCAGACAAGAGGGCAGTTTGTTATTTCTAAAGGGTCTTGAAGTACGGACAAAAAGTGTCAAGATGGCGTGACACAGCGATTCGAGACGTAAACTTGGATGAAGATTGGGGCACATCTGTGTCAGTAAGGAGGGCCTTATCTCGCAGAAGATTTTAGATAGGCAGAACGATAAGCAATCCGACGCTGTTCCATGAAGTGGTGTTGCCAGATACTTTGAGAGATAACTTTTGAAAAAACATCCACTGAAACTTTATTTGTATACATACATATAGAAGTAGTTTTAAACTGATACGAAAACATACATCATACAATGAACATATAAAATGGAAATAGATGAGTGTATGGTTCAATTTTACGAAAAAAAAAGATAGAAATAGTGAGGAAAGTGTACAGAAAAAAAAGAACGACAGAAAGCAAGATAAGTACATACAAATGAAGAACGTTCAACAATCCAATATTTCGGCAAAAGCCTTTCCTGTTGATCACACACAAAAACAATACAACAGATAAAAACACGAAAAATGGATGAAAAATATAGACTTAGCTTTTTAGTCTCTTCCTAGTAAGAAAGTTGGCCACAAAATCCGCCCAGACAGACATAGTAGAGCACGAAGTGAAAGCCACCGATTGCCTGAGAAATGGCATAAAACTATTGTTGAGACAGAAGAATCCGAGCTGCTGTATTTTCAGAGTTGTGAATTTTCTTAAGGAGGTATTTCTCTGCCAGAATCTATGTCCTGTAACATTTGCAAGATGTAGTGCGTGTGCGAAGTGTTAGTGCCTTCACATTTCTATTTGTCCTCGCCGCGCTTGATTTCCTAGGGGAAACCCAAGGTGTCCATTTTTTAGGCTTGGTTGCCTCCCCCTCCCCCCCCCACCCAGAGTCAGTCGATGGCATAAAATTCCGCCTGAGTACGAAATCGAACCAGGGACCCTTCTGATCAGCAGGCGACTGCACTAACCACTGCAATACAGTGGCACTGCCAGAAGCATTTTTTTAAACCACAAGTTTCATCATCACAGTTTACTCTAGTCGTTAACATTTCCTTCGGAGTGTCCATACCACAAGCAGAGTTTTGTGCTATTCACGAAAGGGATAAAACCCCTTTTCATTAGCAGCATTAGTTTCAGGAAGGCAGAAAAGGAACTGAAAAAACTAACTTCAGCACATTCTGGAAGGGAGAATTAATTAGTGTATAGTCATACAACTAATACACAAAGCACTGCAGTAAAGCTGTGATACCAAAATGTATAAACTAGGAAGAAAGTAGAAACAGTTTTATTATCGTTAGATAATACATTTGAGAAAGGAGCATGGCTGAAGTGACAATGAGAGATCTTCACTTTGTTAGTGATAAAGTTTTATTAGCACTCCATTCAAAGACTTCCCCTTTCCCCACTCCCAGTAACAAAATGCTTCACGCAGACATGGTCTGGGACATCATCACTGCATTCTAGACACGTCCATAGATGCTCAGATCCCCCACCCACCCCCTCACCACATCCATCAGTGTCCTACGACTGATAGTGCCTGTCCTGTGTTAGACACAGATATATATCGTCCGCATAAACCCTGATGATCCAATTTTAACTTCGATATTCTATAGCTTTTTAAATTGAATGAATAAAATTTTCAAATTACGCACAGTAATACCTAAGGGTTTAAACACTTACCTGACAGTTTCTTGCATTAGTGTAATGAGAATTTGTTAGTCCCAGAGGTTCTCAAGTTAGTATGGTGTATGGCCTCCGCTTACATCGATCAGCGACTGTCATCTCCTGGGCATGGATGCGATCAGATGTCTGATGTGCGCCTGTGGGATGGCTGGCCACTCTTCTGGAGTGCCTGCCACAGATCACGACGATTGGTTGGAGAAACGTTTCGACGACAAACACTTCTTTGTAGCTCATCCCATATGTGCTCGATCGGATTCATGTCTGGAGACAAGGATGGCCAGGGAAGGGTTAGAATGTTGTTGGCAGTCAGGAACTGTGTGATGAATCGTGCAGAATGGGGTCTGGCGTTGTCCTGTTGAAACACAGACCTTTGCGCAGCCAAAAATGGAAGAACATGGGGTCGAAGAATTTCATTGACGTATCGTTGCGCATTCAAGCCTCCTTCAATCTGCACCAATGGACTCCTTCCGTTGAAATTTATCATTCTTCATACCATTACACCTCCACCACCGTGAGCTTCATCAACGCAATTTTGGGCAAAACGTTCATTTGGCCTACGGTAGACCCTTCTCCGCATATCATGGTAGTGCAACAAAAAGGAAGATTCGTCACTAAACCAGACACGTCTCCACTGATTGTCAGTTGTCCAGGGCCGATGATGGTTGGCCCAAACAAGTCGATTTTGGCGATGGTGTCTCGTTAAGACTGGACCTCGGTGAGGTCGTCGTGCTGCCAGTCCAGCTTCATGCAGTCTATTCCGGACAGTTTGATCAGACACACGACGTCCTGCAAGCAATGACTGGGCACTTGAGGAAGCTGTTGTAAACCTGTTTCTGAGGTGATGAATAAAGCGATCATCAGCTGCTGTTGTCACCCTGGGTCGTCCACTGCGGTGCCGGTCTTCAGCTGAGCCAGTGCCTTGTAAACGGTGCCAAAGTTGACTGATGGTACTCTGCTGCACGTTTAAATGCCTGGCAACCTGACTTTGACTTTCGCCTGCTTGAAGGTGACCAATAGCAATGTTTCGTAAATTTTGCGATAGACGAGCCATAATTGTCTGCTTGAAAATTAACTGAATTTGTTTATGTAACCTCATACTGTTATATGGGTTCATTTGCGTGGGAAGTGAGTTGTGCTCTCCACAAAAATCACAACTTTTCCATAAACGCAACGTGAGTTATGGTAAAAGAAATGCGTGATTAGCAAGGGCAGCTACTGCGTTCTGACTGTACACGAGAATAGCAAATTTCACGCTAAATCATGGACCTGATATCTTGGTGACAATTTTTGGTTTGGTTTGAGATACCCGGGGAAAAAAATGTTTGTCATAACATATAAAAAATGAAACTTATATAAGCTATTTGTTTCTTTTTTTTATAGTATACTATACATAGAAACAGTTCATATGTGTTGTCATTGTTATGTGAACTGTAATATCATCGGTGGGAACATATGGAAGCGAAACGTGGATATTTAACAAAGCACCAGAAAACAAGAAATGAAATGTATAGAAGGGCACTTACAATATCATGGACGGAAAGAAAATCAAATAAAGGGATTATGTGTCGTAGAAAACTGGCTTGTAAATACCGTCAAAGTTACAAAGATGAGATACTTCAGCCACACCAAGAGACATAATGGTTTGGAGATGTTGACAGCAGAAGGCATAGTGCCAGGTAAACGGGCTGATCCAGGACATCAGGGAAAGTGTGAATATGTCATCGCAACATGTTGGTCATTTTGCCCAAAATCGCCTTGCAAGTATGCAGGAAAAAGAACGAGGCAAAGTTTGAAGAAATACAACGAACTCGCCATGTTTCTTCCACGTTCTTCAAGCTGAAAATATGTATAACGCAAGAGCTTCAGATTTTTCATAGTTTGTCGGGGAAATCCCCGTATATTTCATTTGTGTGTTAAGCCCATTCGAAGCTTCTCTATCACGTGATGATTCCCAGAACTGTAGGAGTAAGAGAACATTTCTAAACTACGTTTGAGTTTTAAATGCGTGTGTGTGTGCGAGTCTGGTACGGTTGCACGTTTCTGCTAACTCCACTCATCAGCTTGAAGTGGATTTAATACGCGCTTTAGTCACTCAACGGACAGTTCCGCACACAACGTCTCTGTGTACTTGTTAAGCAATAACGCTGTTTCTTCGTTTTTTTTCCCCCTAGTTTATACATTTTCGTATCACAGGTTTACTGCGGTGGCTCCGTGTATAGTTATATACGTATACACTAATTATGCATGTGTTATAACGATCTCTGGGGCCGCACCTATCTTTGAAATTTCCTGTTTCGATTCCCGTAAATGTCCCCCGTATATTCACTTTTGATATTTTTTGGGCTTTGCCTTTTAGTAACGCAAATGTGGGAGGGACTTCTCCCAGGTGAACATGAATAAAACGAAACTCAGAAACAGAGCGTTGCCCAGCGTGCTAGAAGACTTGTTACGCACTCTCAGCGAGGTATTTGAAGTACATAAGGATACGTTTCAACGATTTTACTTCGACGGCTGCCATGCTTAATTTCTGAAGATTTATTCGACTGACTGGGGTGACGTTGACGTTTCACCTGAGATTACTTTCACCTACAGAAGGTGAATAAGGTTTCTTTTTATTTATCTAGAAACAACCTTTTTTTCACAAAAGGTAAATGACAGACTGAGAATGGACAAAGGTGGCATTGCTAAAGCTGAACTGGAAAGACTGTGGGGGGAATGAATGGCAGGAATGGAAGGGGAAAGTTATTAGGAGATTGATGAAGCTTGGGGCAAATTAAGGTACAAACAAAACGTATCATAAACAAGCAACAATTGACGGGAACTATCAGCAAACAACTTTTTTTTTTTGTAAATAGGAAACAACGAGGCTATCCTACGGTAAAGTAAGAGACCACAGTTGTATAGGATTAGATCTCGAAAAAATCGTAGACAAAGCACTTTAGTGAGACGTGAGAGAAAGAAAAGTCACCAGAGAATTATCTGGGATTCGAACCACGAGACTCCGGTAGGACGAGCAGCCTTCTAGCCACGAGAGAGCAGCGTACTAACTAAAGGAGGCGCGAGATTTTGAATGCAATGACGCCAGAGTCTGAATTTTGAACATTTGAGGATTAATTTTGTGTTGTTATTTAATGTTCATTAAGCAAGCAGTCTTGTTTACAATTAACAAGGTAGTTTATATAAATTAACACTTATTTATAAATAATGACTGTAAAATAGATCATTTATGACATTTTGATCACATTCGGTGTCAGACATGTGTAAGATGACCATCAGTACTGTTGTTTTTTTCCAGGGACAGTTCTGATTTGTGACCACTTTCAAGATATTGCTCCCCCATAGCTGATATGCTAGCGTCAGGATTAGATTAACCATAGCTGATATGCTAGCGTCATGGTTAGATTAACCATAGCTGATATGCTAGCGCCAGTGTTAGATTAACCATAGCTGATATGCTAGCGTCATGGTTAGATTAACCATAGCTGATATGCTAGCGTCAGTGTTAGATTAACCATAGCTGATATGCTAGCGTCAGGGTTAGATTAACCATAGCTGATATGCTAGCGTCAGGGTTAGATTAACCATAGCTGATATGCTAGCGTCATGGTTAGATTAACCATAGCTGATATGCTAGCGTCAGTGTTAGATTAACCATAGCTGATATGCTAGCGTCAGGGTTAGATAAACCATAGCTGATATGCTAGCGTCAGGGTTAAATTAACCATAGCTGATATGCTAGCGTCATGGTTAGATTAACCATAGCTGATATGCTAGCGTCAGGGTTAGATTAACCATAGCTGATATGCTAGCGTCAGTGTTAGATTAACCATAGCTGATATGCTAGCGTCAGTGTTAGATTAATCATAGCTGGCCAAGACCCTGTCCCACCTTCTCCGTGGTACCCCCAGTAACAGGCCTAGCCTGACTAACGGGGTAGGGATCGCCACAGTCCCCATGGTGGTGGAGTCTGCTAAAGAAGCATTGCACACCCCCTGCTTTTTAGCTGTACTCCGGCACTGAAAAAAAAACCTGCCATAACCTGCTCCTACGCTGGTACTATGATGTGCCTCAACATCTCCACAGCATCGGCGGCAAAGAACACCAGATCGCAGTTACAGATCTCAAGACAAGACATGACAAAGCTTATATCTTTATTCGTTAAAGCACACGGCACGAAGGGTCTTGGCCAACTCTGGTGCGATGGCACTGGTAAATATCTTGATAAGTGACACAGTCACCTTTGACCTTTTTTTCATACTAAAACGTCTGGGGTCTGACGCAGTAATTACAGAACAAATAGAAGGTCAGAATATCCTTACACGTGCATCGGATAAGCGGCTCGGTCAGGTCAGGTTAAACACATATACAGGTCCAGATTGCCTGGAAGTGCACAGCTCTGCATGGTAGGAGCTCTAGAGAAGCGTGTTTACTGTAGCTTCGTGGAGTCATACTGGTTGCTTATCTTAGCGTGGTGTTAACTTGTTAATTAATATCTGGTAAAGCTTTCTTTCTTTCTGTTTTCTTTCTTTCTGTCTTTCTTTTTTCTTTCTGTCTTTCTTTTTTCTTTCTTTCTGTCTTTCTTTTTTCTTTCTTTCTGTCTTTCTTTTTTCTTCCTTTCTGTCTAAGCAAGCTTTCATTCTTTCTTTCTTTCTAAGCAAGTGAGGAAGCTTTTCTTTCTTTCTTTCTAAGCAAGCTTTTCTTTCTTTTTTTTCTTTCTAAGCTTTCTTTCTTTTTTCTTTCTTTCTTTCTAAGCTTTCTATCTTTCTTTCTTTCTTTTTTCTTTCTTCCTAAGCTTTCTTTCTTTCTTTCAAGCAAGACTTGTCTTGTCTTGTGCTAGCTCCCTGTAACTGGGAGCTGGTGTTCTTTGCAGCCGATGCTGTGGAGATGTTGAGGCACAACATCGTGTCGGCGTGGGAGCGGGTTATGGCGGCTACTTTCTCAGTCCCGGAGTACAGCTAAAAAGCAGGAGGTGTGCAATGCTTCTTTAGCAGACTCCACCAATATGGGGACTATGCCGATCCCTGCCCCCCCCCCCAGTCATGCTAGGCCTGTTCCTGGGGGTACCAACGGAGATGTGGGACAGGGTCTTGGACAGTATAATTCGCTAACCCTGACGCTAGCATATCACCTAAGGGTCGCTGAATGCCTCATCAGACAGGGTCTTCGCCCGCTCCCCCCCCCCCCACCAGATATAAGCTTTAAAAATCCATTACTTAGAGAAGTGATGTCCCGACAGATGCTGGGGATCGTGTTTACTCCACTGTGCCTGGTCCTTGGTACCTCGGATCACATATAATTGCTTATATTTTCTTGTGCCACTTAGTCAAGCTGGGGAGAAACCGCAATATGTCCTCACAAACACTGCATTTTAATTTTATTTTCCTGTTAAAAGGAAACAAAAAACGTTTGTCAGGCAGACAAATGTTACATTTCTACTGAGTAAGTCTGCTTAGTCTGGATAATTGTTACAAAGAAAGTATCCTGTCCATGTTGTCTGCTTATTAGTCTGGGTAAGTGTTACGAAAAAAGTACCCTGTCCATGTTGTCTGCTTATTAGTCTGGGTAAGTGTTACGAAGAAAGTACCCTGTCCATGTTGTCTGCTTATTAGTCTGGGTAACTGTTACGAAGAAAGTACCCTGTCCATGTTGTCTGCTTATTAGTCTGGGTAAGTGTTACGAAGAAAGTACCTTGTCCATGTTGTCTGCTTAGTCGGGGTAATTTTTTATGAAGAAAGTACCTTGTCCATGATGTCTGCTTAGTCTGAGTAATTCTCTCTCTCTCTCTCTCTCTCTCTCTCTCTCTCTCTCTGAACCTTAAGTGCCCAGGGCACATGGGGCTTCCGCAAGGGTTTTCCACAAATGCCTGTCCTTCGCCTTTTTTTCTGCTCTTGCCCAGGTGAGTCCTCTATTGCTCAACATCCTCTCTGTTATTCTTCTCCATGTCTCTTTTGGTCTACCCTTACTTCTGTTCCCCTGTGGTGTCCATCTTAGTGCTATTTTTGGTAGTGAGTTGTCAGTCATTCGGAGCACATGTCCCAACCATCGCCAGCGTCTTTCCTCAATAATTCCTATCAGTGGCTTCATCTGCCTTTCTGCCAATAAGATGTTATTTCTTATGGTGTTTGGCCAAAACATTTTTTAAATTCTTCGTAAACATTTAGTCTGGGTAATTGTTACTAAGAAAGTATCTTGTCCATGTTGTCTGCTTAGTCTGGGTATTTGTTACTAAGAAAGCATCTTGTCCATGTTGTCTGCTTAGTCTGAGTATTTGTTACTAAGAAAGCATCTTGTCCATGTTGTCTGCTTAGTTTGGGTATTTGTTACTAAGAAAGCATCTTGTCCATATTGTCTGCTTAGTCTGGGTATTTGTTACTAAGAAAGCATCTTGTCCATATTGTCTGCTTAGTCTGGGTATTTGTTACTAAGAAAGCATCTTGTCCATATTGTCTGCTTAGTCTGGGTATTTGTTACTAAGAAAGCATCTTGTCCATATTGTCTGCTTAGTCTGGGTATTTGTTACTAAGAAAGTACCCTGTCCATGGTGCGGAAGATCTTGGAAATACTGGCCTAACACTGTATCCTGTATACATGAGACTCATGATATCAGAATGGCAGAGTGAGCCACGCAGCCACAGCAAGGAAGTGATGACAGGTATTCAAGAAGTGACTGCTGACACAGATAATATGACTGTAAATTCATGCACGAGTGCACCAGATATCAACACAGAACACACGCCACAGCAAAGAGCTGCACAAGAGAAACACACCAGCACCACAACACCTATAAAGTTAGCACCTGAAAATTTAGCTTACTTATTGATGTGCAGATAGGTAATAGGTTTCAAGCTTTACAAGATAGCCCCTACTGTACATAACCATAAAGCAACAAGGACCCAAACAGAAATCTCAGACAAAACATCCACTCCTCAGTCACGGTCTCATAAACCTCAACAAGAACAAGATACACAACAACACAGTAACAACATCAAAGAATATACGACACACTTGATAATCGGAGATTCCTTACTTAATATATGGTGAGCGGATGTCAGTTACCTCTGAAGACACTGTCTCAGTCATGCCAGTACCTGGAGCTGGTATTATAAAAATAACGCAGACACTGAGACGACTTGACGTCGATCAGAGAGTGACGAGAACGACCGTACATGTTGGCTGACAGCAAGAACGGCCAGAGTCTTCGGTCCTCTGATATACAGGACTTGATATCTACCATCAAGAAAAAATACCCTAACACTTCCATCAACATTTCTTCCATCATTCCACCTTGTTCTGGTCCTGGACGTTGCATGGTGGATATAAACAACAAAATACTAAAAACATTATGTCTACAGAACACAGTAGTTTTTATAAACAACACGCCATTTTTTACTTCAGCCACAGGTGCTCCCAAAAAACGCCTTTACAGGGACCACATCCACATTAACAAGATTGGCAGCAGCATCCTTGCCAAAAATATCAAATATCCAGCAAGAACTGAGCAGAACATAACAAAACACTCAAATAGCCAGAAACAGTTTAGACAGCCACCCACATCTCGTAGCTCCAGAAACACATACTCTACACCAACTACAAGACTCCAAGGACCCTCAAAAACATCACCCTCTGCCTCTCTACCATTGCCCACTCCATCCACTGGCCCACTATACGATTCCATGTTCCCGTCCCTGCCTACACGGCAAGCTCAACAAATTATACCAACACTTAGTACAGCGAACAACATGGAGACTCCTGCACAATCACCACTTAGGAATACCACAACAACTGTACAGGACACAAACACAAGAACCTCGAATCATTATCCGTGGAACTTTCAGCTACAATATCTAATGCAGTTTAGTCCTGCAGCTCTGAGCCACGCGTATATGATGTCCATACTACTTCATTCATTCATTCATTCATTCCCCAGTATATCTTAATGTCGTGGAAACAGGGATTTTACCTTAACCGTTACCATACAGCTTCTAGTTTCGCATGGGTCCCGAGGTGAGGCTTGTCATATTCTGTGATATGATGGAGCCTTCTAAGAAGCTCACTTGATTAGGTAGACATGCAGCAGTAATGTGTCTGGTCTGGGTCGTCTACTACCGGGTGCTACCCGTTTCTATCAAAGTCACTCGTCTTGCGGGCGGCTGGGGAGCAAAGATCGAAGAAGAAAAAAATCCAGTGGGGCGTCAATATGGTCCAAGCTGGTTTCAGGCAAGTAAGAGGATCAAGAGATCATATATTCAATATATGATTAATAATAGAGAAATGCACAGAGTTTAATGTGAATCTATATTTATCATTTATAGACTACTCAAAGGCATTTGATTGTGTACAACACCAGAAACTTTGGCAAATAATGGAAAAAATGGGATTTCCAACACATTTGATACAATTAATATCACTGCTGTATCTAGACCAACAAGCAGCAGTAAGAATAAATGGTGAAACAACAACTTGGTTTGACATAAAACAAAGGGTTCGTCAGGGGTGCATATTGTCACCTTACTTATTTAACTTGTATACTGAAAATATAATGATAATGAGGAATGTTAGAAAAGATGTAGACAAAGAATATTACGATGCCATAACAATTGGAGGTTATGAAATACCAGAGATTAGATATGCTGATGACACAATATTACTGTCCACAACACAAAAATGAATGGAAAAACTAATTATGTCAGTCCGTAAGAACAGCGAAGAACAAAACCTCTATCTTAAGAAAACTAAATTGATGACAATTGACAAAACAAATAAGGCAGCTGAAATATGTATCAATGAGGAAAAACTGGAAGAAATGGAGAGTTTTGAATATCTTGGGTCACTACTAACTAATAATGGAGATACAATGAGGGAAATTAAAAGGAGGACATCTATCGATCTTCAGAAAGTAAAATAAATAAAGAATCTGTGGAGAGGAGCAGACAGAACCACAAAAACAAGATTTTAAGGGCATACATCTTTACCATGGCAACATATGCCTGTGAGACCTGGACACTTAACAAAATAGCTGAGAAACGTATAAATGCCTTTGAATGTAAATGCTACAGAAGAGTTCTTCAAATATCATGGACACAAAAAAGAACAAATATATCTATACTACAAGAACTTAATATTAAAGAAGGCTGGCTAGTAAAGAGGATTAAACAGAGAAAACTTACATATTCTTGACACATTAAACGTTATGATAATCTAGAGAAGACCATCTTGGAAGGGTACATAATGGGAAAAAGAAAGAGAGGAAGACCAAGGCGAAGATGGCTGCAAGACATTGTTGATGATCTGTAAATGGATGCATCAGTAGCAGGCCATCTTGCTCACAACCGAAAGGCCTACAGGAGCGCTGTTTGGGAGGCAAAGTTCCGCAAGGGACATGCAAATGAATGAATGAATGAATGAATGAATAGGGCGTCCACACAACACACATGTCAGGAGTTGCACAAATACAGCAGGAAACCTTTAATGGAAACCCAAAACATTTGCATGAATGGTTGCAAAAATGGAAATTGTGAATGTAAACTGGAATGAAGGAATCAACAAAAAGGTACACAAACTACCCAGGCGAGCTGCCATCGGCGTAGGAATCTGCCACACGCACTCAGCTTGAAAAGTTCCTCCCACTGGACTTTTTTTTCTGTGGAGTTTTGTTCCCCACAAGACGAGTGACTTTGACAGATACGGGCAGCACACGGTAGTAGACGAACCAGACCAGACACATTACTGCTACCATGTCTACCTAACCAAGTGAGCTTCTTAGAAAGCTCCATCGTATCACAGAATATGACAAGCGTCAACTCGCGAGTCACGTGAAGCTAGAAGCAGTATGGTAAAGGTATAAGGTAAAATCCCTGTTTCCACGCCCCTAAGGCATACTGGGGATACAGTGTTAGGTCCCGTATTTCCAAGACCTTCGGCACGTGAAAGTCTGATGTGGTCAGTATCACGCCTGGCCGTTTTACCTTCCCAGATTTCTTTGGTACCCATTTTTAGAGGCTGGGTGAACTCCGGGGGACTTTTTGGTGTGTGCCAGAAGGAAAAAAAAATCCTACTACTGGGAACTGAACCCGGTACCACCGAATAAGTAAACTGAACTCATAACCACTCAGCTAATCACCTCTTTCTCACTGTTCCCGACACCCGGCTAACACATCAGTTACCCGATGACATACTGTGAACACAGGCCTGCACATGTAAAGATACAGTACTTCTACGCATTTCTTGCACATGAAAGCAGTATCAACATTAACAACTCATTGTAACCACATTTCTTATTGATCCGACAATTGGTCTGCTGTGCTGTGTTCTCTCCCCTCTATACTCACTGATAAACACACGAGTCCAAATCAATTCCGTGAAGTTCAAGAACGTTTATTTTTAGCTGGCCATCACGTGCCATAAAGGGGAAGGTTGTCTGTCGCTCATGACATTTAATTTAAGCTTAGAAAACTCGAAACAAAACACACAAATAGGAAATAGCGACCTAGTTAAGCGACAAAACTCGTGGCAGTAGGCGTGTTATTGCTGTAGATATAGAGCCTGGCTTATAATTTCTCTTTTTAAGAATGGAATAATTTGCACTTTCAGGGTATAATTTGTTTTCTCAGGATTAATATGTTTCTGTCCCATTAAACAATTCTCAGCTCTCCTTAGCAGTACGCAGGCAGTGTTATCTAGTGGCCTGTATCGCCATGGAGGTTTCTATCTGGTTGAAGTGTATTGTAAATATCGCAGATTGGTAGAGCGTGTTATAGTTTCCTATCTATCTATCTATCTATCTATCTATATCTATCTATCTATCTATCTATCTATCTATCTATCTATCTATCTATCTATCTATCTGTCTGTCTGTCTATCTATCTATCTATCTATCTATCTATCTGTCTGTCTGTCTGTCTGTCTGTCTGACTATCTATCTATCTATCTATCTATCTATCTATCTATCTATCTATCTATCTGTCTATCTGTCTATCTGTCTGTCTGTCTGTCTGTCTGTAAACTTTAGCTGTAAATTGACAGAAACATCGCTTTGTAGAGAATAAGATGTGAATATAAAGATGAGGGAAGGGGAGAGAAGCAGGATGTCTTGTTACACACCTCTCTCTCCAAACTAACTAATGTTCTCCTCTTAACTCAGAGAGACGTTCATCTGCAGTCCTGCATTTGTTACTTCTCGTGCACATTATCCGGATTCTCTAAAATCATATCCCCACATATTATTCTTTCACTCATTAATTTGCATGTCCCTTGCGGAACTTTGCCTCCCAAACAGCACTCCTGTAGGCCTCTCGGTTGTGAGCAAATGGCCTGCTGCTGCTGCGTCCATTTGCAGATCGTCAACGATTTCTTGCAGCCATCTTCGTTTTGGTCTTCCTCTTTTTCTTTTTCCCATTATGTATCCTTCCAATATGGTCTTCTCTAAATTATCATGACGTTTAATGTGTGAAAAATATTTAAGTTTTCTCTCTGTGTCCGTGTTTCTTCCTCCAGCACGGAACTTTCCGTGCTGGAGGAAGAAACACGGACGTGTCGTTGCGTGCGGGAGTAAAACGCGGGTCTTGTCTGTAATGGGGTCTAGTTGTAAAATGGGATGGAAAACAGTATTTCCATTTACTTCCGTATACATAATATGTGTCAAAGTGTAGCTAAATGAATGAAAATTTCATAAATGCAGAGTTTTTTAGGAAAAAAAGAAGTAATGTGATGTTTTTAGACACTGATTGTGGCCAGCTCACCATCGGCGAGGTCTAGATTCGCGCTTCTTACCTCTATTTACCATCTAAGATGTGTAGATCTACTTATCGATCTCGTATTGTGACTCCGTATGGCATTTTCGCTGAATGAATGTCTGAAATAACCTCCTAACTACTTCTCTAGTCGTCTAAATATGTCTAAATCTACTTAGAAAACACTCAAGAGCAGCGGGGTGGCCATAGGCTATGTCCATACCCCTATCTACGTCGTCAAAAATTGAAAAATTTCCATGCTTCGTGTCCTTGTTCTCGCTCGGCATCGCTCGTAACTAGGCACGCATTCGCCATTTTGAAAGTGTCACCGGAATCGCGGACGAAATATGTACAATCTAAATGTTACACCTTGTTTTAATGAAACAAACAATTGTCACGATCCTGACAATACGCTCTCAGCATTGAAACCGGAAGCGGCAGGATAGTGCCAATACGCTCGGGAAGAGTCCTCTTTACTAGCCAGCCTTCTTCAATATTAAGCTCTTGTAGTATAGATATATTTGTTCTTTTTTGTGTCCACGATATTTGGAGAACTCTTCTGTAGCATTTACATTCAAAAGCATTTATGTGTTTCTCGGCTGTTTTGTTAAGTGTCCAGGTCTCACAGGCATATGTTGCGATGGTAAAGATGCATGCCCTTAAAAATCTTATTTTTGTAGTTCTGTCTGCTCCTCTCCACAGATTCTTTATTTGTTTTACTTTCTGAAGAGCAATAGATGTCCTCCTTTTAATTTCCCTCATTGTAAGATGTATGATAAAGGACGGAATGTCAGACGGGCCTGCGTGCCCAATTCTTAACCCTTTTGAAATAAAGATCAATCAATCAATCAATCAATCCATTATTAGTTAGGACTGATCCAAGATATTCAAAACTCTCCACTTCTTCTAATTTTTTCTCATTGATATATATTTCAGCTGCCTTGTTTGTTTTGTCAGTTATCATTAATTTAGTTTTCTTTGCATTAAGATAGAGCTTCTGCTCTTCGCTGTTCTTACGGACTGACATAATTAGTTTTTCCATTCCTTTTTGTGTTGTGGACAGTAATACTGTGTCATCAGCATATCTAATCTCTGGTATTTCATAATCTCCAATTGTTATGACATCGTAATATTCTTTGTCTACATCTTCTCTAACATTCCTCATTATATTTTCAGTATACAAGTTAAATAAGTAGGGTGACAATATGCACCCCTGACGGACCCCTTGTTTTATGTCAAACCAAGTTGTTGTTTCACCATTTATTCTTACTGCTGCTTGTTGATCTAGATACAGCAGTGATGTTAATTGTATCAAATGTGTTGGAAATCCCATTTTTCCATTATTTGCCAAAGTTTCTGGTGTTGTACACAATCAAATGCCTTTGAGTACTCTATAAAGGATAAATA
The DNA here is from genome assembly GCA_009760885.1 of Achatina immaculata. NCBI lineage: Eukaryota > Metazoa > Mollusca > Gastropoda > Stylommatophora > Achatinidae > Lissachatina > Lissachatina immaculata. The sequence continues at coordinate 16,139,566 of CM019714.1, read as the reverse complement.
TAGATTCACATTAAACTCTCTGCATTTCTTCTATTATTAATCTTATATTGAATATATGATCTCTTGATCCTCTTCCTTGCCTGAAACCAGCTTGGACCATATTGACTTCTTCTTCTATTTTCTTACGAAGTCTACCCATTATGATTTTTAACAGAATTTTACTGGCATGACTAATCAGGGCAACAGTTCTGTAGTTTGTGCATAATTTCAGGTTACCATTTTTTGGCAGTGGTATGAATACAGTTCTTTTCCATTCTTTTGGCCAAATACCTGAATGCCATGTCTTTTTGCACAGTGCATGATAGATTGTTGCACACTCCTTTCCTCCTGCTTTAATAGGTTCAGATGTTATCTCATCACATCCTGGTGATTTACCATTTTTCAGATTCTTTATTGCCCATAAAACCTTTTCTATTGTCGGTTCAGGTTCTTTCTCCTCCAATAATAATTCACACTGTTGATTTCTGTTTCCACAGTCGGTTGTTTCATACATTCCTTTGCAATATTCCTTCCATCTTTCTAGAATTTCCTCTGTCTCTGTCAAGGTATTCCCCATCTCATCACAAATTACGTTTAGCTTAGGTGTGACATTTCTCGTCAGTGTCTTCATTTATTTAAACATTTCACTATCTCTTCCACACTTCTGATGTTCTTATATTCTTTCACAACAATCTTGTATGTATTGTTTTTTGTCTTTTCTTATGTTTCTTCGTACTTCTTTTGTTAAAGTTTTATATTTCTCTTTGTTGTTGTTTGTCACTTTCCATTGCGTCTTCATTTCTCTACGTTGTTTTATCAGTTCTAGTGTACCTGCTGTAATCCATCCATTCTTTTGTGTTTTCTTTACTGGAACCATGTCTTTAGCTGTTGTTATTAAGATATCTTTGGCCTGCGTAGCCAATTCATCTGGTGTCATCTCCTCCTGTACAGCCATCAGGATTTTGAAACGGTTCTTCACTTCTATACCGTATTGCTCTGGTATACTTGTAAGATCAAAGCGGAGTGGTCTTGATCCCGTAACTGTCACAGTCAGCACCTGGTAAAGTTTTTGCTGATGTTATACTTGATCTCCACCTTCTTTGCACTAAAATGTAATCTATTTGATTCCTGGTTTTACCATCAGGTGATGTCCATGTGTAAAGTCTTCTTGGATGTTGTTTAAAAAGTGTGTTAGCGATCATTAGCTCATTTTCCATGCAAAACGCCATTAGATTGTCACCTGCCTCATTTCTATGTCCTATGCTAAATTTCCCTACATATTATTTTACATTAAAAAATAATAATAATAAAACCAAATCTAACATGAATAACTTAAAGCCAAACTGACTTGTCATTAAATTGAACGTTTTAAAAGATTTATCTATTTCTTTAATGATTTCAACCAAAAGAACATAACATAAAAACTAAATTCTGTAAAAGTTCAAAGAAAATATGTAAGTTGCACGTGGAGTCAAATGATAAGTCTACCAGTGACAGGCATACAGACATAAGAAAGACTACTTATTATAAGTTTACAAATAGATTTCTTAGAATATACAGTTCCTATTTAACACTATTTATTTTAAAAGTTTTTGTACAAATTATAAAGGCATTCCAGTTTATTTTTATCTGTCTGTTGACAGTAAAGTAGACCTGGTGTATAGTCCGCTCTATGAAAGTCGTTCTACGTTAATTTCGCTTTCCGGCGGAAAACGAGGACCGTACATAGTAATAAAAATTAATAAAGTAATCTATATTCATCAAGGAAATATTGAAATATAAGATATTGTCTTGTTGTATTGCTTGTGCAATCTCCTTGTAACTGCGAGTTGGTGTTCTTTGCAGCCGATGCTGTAGAGTTGTTGAGGCACAGCATCGATTCGGTGTGGGAGCGGGTTATGGCGGCTACTTTTTCAGTCCTGGATTATAGCTAAAAGCGAGGGGGGGGGGGTGCACTGCTTCTTTAGCAGACTCCACCACCATGGGGATTGTGGCGACCCCTGCCCTATTAGACAGGCTCGGCATGGTACTGCGGGTACCAACGGAGAGGTGCGAGAGGGTCTTGGTCAGCTATTGTTCGCTAAACCTGACGCTAGCATATCGGCTATGGGTAGCTGACTGCATGATGGGACAGCGCCTTCACTTCCCTGAAATATGCGATAAAATACACGTGACAGAATGAACAATCCAGCCTACCCGGGGGCGTGGAAAGCCTAGGATCTGCCTTAGGATCGGTTACCACAGTCCTCTTATCCAAACAAGAAAAGTCATAGCGCTGTCCTGTATTTTGTTTATTACCAAAACATGAAAAGTCATAGCGCTATCCTGTATTTTGTTTATTACCAAAACATGAAAAGTCATAGCAATGCCTGTATTTTGTTTATTACCAAAACATGAAAAGTCATAGCGCTGTCCTGTATTTTGTTTATTACCAAAACATGAAAAGTCATAGCGCTGTCCTGTATTTTGTTTATTACCAAAACATGAAAAGTCATAGCGCTGTCCTGTATTTTGTTTATTACCAAAAAAAAAGAAAAGTCATAGCGCTGTCCTGTATTTTGTTTATTACCAAAACATGAAAGGTCATAGCGCTGTCCTGTATTTTGTTTATTACCAAAAAAAAGAAAAGTCATATCGCTGTCCTGTATTTTGTTTATTACCCAAACAAATAAACATGTTCACCATATCCCTATGTGCCTCTAAGGTATGACAGGATTACCTTTACTTTTTTTTTACACTTAATCAGTCACTCGGTCATTTGCATGTCCTTTGCGGAACTTTGCCTCCCTAACAGCTCTCCTGTAAGCCTCTCGGTTGTGAGCAAGATGCCCTGCTGCTGATGCATCCATTTGCAGATTATCACCGATGTCTTGCAGCCATCTTTGCCTAGGTCTTCCGCTCTTTCTTTTTCCCATTATGTACCCTTCCAAGATAGTCTTTTCTAAATTATCATGACATTTAATGTATCCAAAATATTAAGTTTTCTCTGTTTAATCCTCTTTACTAGCCAGCTTTCTTCAATATTAAGTTCTTGTAGTATGGATATATTTGTTATTTTTTGTGTCCATAATATTTGAAGGACTCTTCTGTAGCATATACATTCAAAGGCATTTATGTGTTTCTCAGCTGTTTTGTTAAGTGTCCAGGTCTCACAGGCATATGTTTCGATGGGAAAGATGCATGTCCATAAAAATCTTATTTTTGTAGTTCTGTCTGTTCCTCTCCACAGCTTCTGTAGTTTCACAATTCATATTTCATCCACACAAAAAAGTTCCACGTTTCGTTGCAATGAAAAATAATTGTAAATAATAAATGCTGCCATTTCTGGATGTTTTAAAGTAATATCATAAATTCTTCGAACTCTTGCTGGTGCTTGCGTAAATGTTGAAAGTTCACACAAACGGGGATCATGAAATCTTCAGAACTCAGTGTCCGACATACAACATTTCCACTGTTGTTTGTTCTTCATTACCACAATACATTTTTCATTCAGGTCCTTTCGAACACAGACAGATATGTTCCATTAGCTAGAAAAGTGGTTCTTAATCAGGCATATTGTCTAGGAAAAGGGTTCTAAATCAGTGATATTCTGGCAGTATTTGAATAAAAATGATGGGGTATAGGACTTTATCTCTGAACAAATGAAAAAAAAATTGTTATGTCATATTTTTTTCCATATGTTATGTTCCAGATGAGTGAACAAAAACTTGTCTCATGGGTGATCAGAAGCAGGAGATGGACATGTGTCGGTCATGTGATGAGAAGAAACAATCAGAGAATACCAAAACAAGATATCAAGTGAACGACAACAGGCCGAAGAAAAAGACGTCGACCAAATGAAACCTCTAAAGAGGACATTATTAAGAGAGGCCAAATTACTAGGCATAACATCCTTTGATGAGGCTGAAAAGCTCGCCGAACACAGGAAAACTTGACCAACTAACATGCGAGCCCTGCGTGACTTTTAACGACATGGGAAGGATGTAAGATATACCTACCTATCGATATGTAAAGCAAAAGTCATGCTATTCACATTTTTTGAGTTATTCTATTCCTTAATGGGACTGGTGAAGATGATGATTTCAACTTCAGTGAAGAGGGTATACCAACATAGTGGGCAGTGACCTGGGGCCCGTAATTTGAGAGTTTGAGAACCTATAGAGCCAATTTCTTGATGGTTTTGTGTTCCTCATCTGATCAACAAAATATCTCTTCCTTGTCCTTCTGTATATATATATATATATATATATATATATATATATATATATATATATATATCAAGCCTTTATTTTTTTAAATTCTAAATATTTGTGGAGTGTGGATTTAGATAAATCTGTCATTATTAGTGGATTTATAGAAAACTTAGTTTCATGATTATCTGTGGAGTGTGGATTTGTATGAATCTAATTCCATGCACTAACAGAAGGAACTGAAGAGGAATTAAAAGAAGATTTTTACAACAGCCTCCAAGCCACAGTAGAAACAAGGCCCAGGCATGATATGCTACTCATTTTGGGCGACTTCAATGCAAAAGTAGGTCAGGGAAGTGAAGATAGAAGAAGGATCATAGGAAAAGAGAGGGAATCGGAGAAATACATGAAAATGGAGAAAGGCTGTGCAGTTTCTGTGAAGAAAACATGATGACCATCGGAGGGACAATTTTCCAACATAAAAACATTCATAAAGTGACTTGGAGGTCCCCAGATAAAACCACAGAAAACTAAATCGATCACATACTAATAAACAACAAGTGGAAACGGTCACTACAAGATGTACAAGCAAGGAAAGGAGCAGATGTAGGAAGTGATCACAACCTTCTGGTAGCAAAAATAAAACTAAAATTAAGGAAAGCCAAAATCGGAGAACATTGAAAGCCACGCTTTGATACAACAAAACTGAAAGACCAGCAAACAAGGAATGACTTCTCAACAGTACTTAAGAACCGCTTCAGTGTCCTACAAGACGAAGCAGAAATGTCCATACTAGAGTTCAATGAAACACTACAGGAAACAGCAAAAGAGGTGCTGGGATATCAGAAACTGAGAAAAGAGGAATGGATAAGCAAGACCACATGGGAAAAGATAGAGGAAAGAAAAGAAATCAAGAAAAAAATACTGAACACCAAATCTCATAGTTTTAAGTAATTATGCACAAAAAGACAAAGACGTGAATGAATTATGGCGTCAAGATAAACGTCAATACTATGACAACTTAGCAGAAACAGCAGAGAAAGCAGCATATACAAATGACATGAAAACCTTATACAAAATCACAAAGCAGATGATAGGTAACTTCAGCACAAGATGTGAGAGTGCAATAAGGACACATACGGGACAACTGATCAGTAAAGAAAGAGACAAAATTGAAAGATGGAGGGAACACTTTAACACCCTACTAAACAGAACACAAGCAGCACAAACAATAGACATACCTGAAGCAAAAACGGAACTAAACATCAATACAGGACCAGTAACAATAAGTGAAGTAAAGGAAGCAATAAAGAAGCTAAAATTAGCCCTGGCACCAGGTAAAGATGAAATGACTGCTGAGATGTTGAAAGCAGAAGAAACAGAAACACCAAAACAACTCTGCCGGATACTACAACAAATTTGGGATTTAGAAAAAGCTCCAGAGAAGTGGAAAACTGGCCTTATAGAAAAACTACCAAAGAAGGGTGACCTCAGAGATTGCGGGAACTGGAGAGGCACTACCCTACTGCCACTCACCAGTAAAGTATTTTGCAGAATAATCATCAACAGAATTGTACCACCACTTGAGGGAAAACTTCGGAAAGAGCAGGCAGGATTTAGGAAAGGAAGATCATGCATAGACCACATATTTGTACTTAGACAAATATTAGAACAGGCAAACGAGTGGCATAGCACAACATATGCATTGTTTATAGATTTTGAGAAAGCCTTTGACAGTGTCAACAGAGATGCACTGTGGAAAATCCTAAGATGGCATGGCCTCCCCCATAAAATAGTTAATGTAATCAAAGCCCTATACGAGGGTTTTCAGTGCAAAGTGATCTGTGGAGAACATACCTCCAGCAGCTTTAGGGTACAAACAGGAGTGAAACAAGGATGTGTACTATTACCAACATACAGTAGACTGGTTAATGAAGGAGGCAACATCAGACAAACGCAGAGGATTACAATGGACTCTTGACACAGTGCTGGAGGACCTTGACTTTGCGAACGACATTTGTCTGCTATCAAGCAGCCACAAAGATATGCAAGATAAAATAAACAAGCTAACTCAGAATGCAAACAACATAGGACTAAAGATCAACGTAGGAAAGACAAAGTTAATGAAGCAAAATGTGAACAACAGAAATCTACTCAGAGTAGATAGCAAGTTAGTGGAGGAAGTCAATGAATTTGTATATCTTGGCAGTAGAGTAGTAGAAAATGGAGACAGCACAGAAGACATCAACAGCAGACTTACTAGAGCAAACCAGGCTTATGTAATACTGCAGAATATATGGAAATCTTAAAAACTAAGCATGAAGACGAAAATCAGGATATTTAAGAGTAATGTTCTAAGTGTACTACTCTATGGAAGTGAATGCTGGAAAATCACCAAAATCATTGAAAACAAGTTGAATTCTTTCCAGACTAAATGTTTACGAAGAATTAAACAAATATTTTGGCCAAACACCATAAGAAATAACATCTTGTTGACAGAAATACAGATGAAGCCACTGACAGCAATTATTGAAGAAAGACGCTGGTGATGGTTGGGGCATGTGCTCCGAATGACTGACAACTCACTACCAAAAATAGCACTAAGATGAGCACCACAGGGGAACAGAAGTAAGGGTAGATCAAAAAGACATGGTGAAGAACAACAGAGAGGATGTTGAGCAATAGAGGGCTCACCTGGGCAAGAGTGGAAAAAAGACGAAGGACAGGCATTTGTGGAAAACCCTTGAGAAAACCCCATGTGCCCTGGGCACTTAAGGTGCAGAGAGAGAGAGAGAGAGAGAGAGAGAGAGAGAGAGTTTCATAATTATCTATGGAGTGTTGATTTGTAGAAAACCTAGTTTTATGATTATCTATGAAGTGTACATTTGTAGGAATCTACTTTCATAATTATCTGTGAAGGGTGGATTTACGGGAATCTACTTTCATGATTATCTATAGGGGAGTGTGGATCTGTAGAAATCGACTTTCATGATTATCTATGGAGTTTGGATTGTAGAAATCTTATCTTCTGTTTTCCTTTATTTTTTTTCACATCTTTTTTTTTTAGTGTAAAAACAAACCAAGTATTAACTGATGTATACTTTTGCCTAAACGAGACTGAAAGATTCAAAGGTTCCGACGTCACTGCATTCAGGGCAGCCCCATATACCCCGCAGCATCATCCAGGAGTATGTTTGCTAATAGTTCTCATGAGACTGAATTTACAAAACATATAATGTTTTTTACTCTTCTCACTGACAGCAATGTTTATGATGTTCTCCGATGTGCCTAGTCTTGCAATTACATGTTCTGCTCTCTCAGAAGATCCCTGACACAAAAGGTCAGGTATTAGTTTTTCCAAGATAACTGGATCTGAATGTACCGAAGCAGGATCAAACCAGCTTCCTTCACTTCAGAGACATGCTAGGTCAGTCAGTCAAGTGCCATGCCGCGTGGCGTAGACAATCATTTCTCTCCACAATTCTATATCTTTTATAAGCTCCATAGTGACTTTCTTCCTAGTCACACTGATAATCCGTCCAGTAACTTCTCTCTCTGTCTTCCTCTGTCTCCTCTTCTCTCAGTTTTTCCAGTTGCCACAGTGTGTTCCAGTTTTCTTAATCTCAGGAAATGCTCTATAAATCTCGATTGTCTGCCTCTGATCTTTGCTACAACTTCGTGCTAGATAATCACTGCTTTATTCTTACTCTTCTTTCCACGAACATTCACTCAGTTTCTTTACCCTTTCATTTTTTTTCCACATTCAGAAAAGTGGAATTTTAAACCTGAGACTCAGATGGCAAACTGGCTTCTCCAGAAGAGACCACTGGGTTGTCAGCCAACCCAACTGTATTAAAAGTAAGCACACATCTATGATGTGGAAGCAGCCTCGGAAATCTGGAAATGTTCAGCTGCAGTGTGAGAGTCATCCATGAGTACATTCTAAATATGGTTGTCAGTGTATTAAAGAATGAATATATCCCTCATGTATGCATGCGAACGTAGGAAAACAACTAAAGAAATGAACAACAAATTAGACTCTTTTGAAAACAAATGCCTAAAGAAAATACTCTGTATAAAGTGGAATGAATTAAAGAACAACGCAGAGATAAGCAAATAAGCAAACAACAACCTGTCTCATGGGTGATCAGAAAAAGAAGTTGGACATATGTCGGTCATGTGATGAGAAGAAACAATCAGAGAACCCCAAAACAAGCTATGAAGTGAACACAATAGGCCAAAGAAAAAGAGGTTGACCACATGAAACTATAAAGAGGACATTATTAAGAGAGGCCAAATTAGTAGACATAATATCTCTTCGTGAGGTCGAAAAGCTCGCCGAAAACAGGAAAACGTGACAAACTGCTATGCGAGCCCAATGTGACGTTTGACGGCACGGGAAGGATGTAAGATGTAAGATATCCTGACATAAAAAATAAGTTCTAATGATATTGCCCTACACTCTTAATTTATACACTTTAGTGGGTACATGTTTTGGGAAAAAAATGACAAAAGCAAAATTAAACAAAAAACCATCACATTACATGACAGTAATAAAAAACATGTGCTGATTTACATTATGGTATAACTACTATCAGTAATGAAGAGCAGAGTAAACTTTATGAGAATTTGGAGGAGACCGTCTTGGAAGGGTACATAATGGGAAAAAGAAATAGAGGAAGGCCAAGGCGAAGATGGCAACAAGACACTGTTGATGAATTGTGAATGGATGCATCAGCAGCAGGTCATCTTGCTTACAACTGAGAGGCCTTCAAGAGAGCTGTTAGGGAGGCAAAGTTCCGCAAGGGACATGCAAATGACTGACTGACTGATTGACTGACTGACCATAAACATGGCCAGACAAACGCTCACCTGGAGTCCACAGGTAAAGAAAAAACAAGGAAAGCCAAGAAACACATGGTAAAGATGTCATGAACCAAAGATAAAAGATATTGACAGGTATAATCAATAAAATGGATGAATAAAAGAAACAGTCCAGGATAGAAATAACTGGAGAGCCCTTGTCGACGGTCTATGCTCCAGATAAAGAAGGCAATAAAAAAAGGAAGGAATAAATTATGCAATAAGCAAGTTATGAACTCTACAATAAGCAGGTCATGAACTTCAAACCTTTGTCTTTTATTGATATCAAAATATCTCAATCTTCATATCTTATCTCATTATAATTTAAAGTAATTAAAAATGCTACTTATCATGCACTTAATACACTTTAATAATTAACGCAAACAACTAATGTAACAGGTATGTGAAATAATCAGTCCTCATTGTGTATGTCTTAATCCTATTAGGGTAGAAGAATTAGACAAGTGATGGACAATCTAAATCTCATTTCCGTTCAGTTATTTCAACTGTTCAACTGTTTATAAATGTGCTCTTTCAGCAAATGTGCTATCCTCAATCAACAAAAAGACTGTTTATATATATTGTGAATTGGCAAAATCTGAAATTCAAATAAAAATGAGTCACTTCCTGTTCTGTACCACGGATGCATGTATGGGATATGGTGTTCATCATCATCATCATCATCATCTCCCTTGAGAGCATAGGCCACGAATAAAGACTCTCCAGTCATCCCTGTTCTCGGAATTATTCTCTGCTTCCTTCCATGTGTATGCCTTGTCTCTGAAGATAAAGGTAGTCCCATAGCAAATGCCATAGAGGATGAAGCGTTCATTCATTCATTCCTTTGCATGTCCCTTGCGGAACTTTGCCTCCCAAACAGCACTCCTGTAGGCCTCTCGGTTGTGAGCAAGATGGCCTGCTGCTGCTGCATCCATTTCCAGATCATCAACGATGTCTTGCAGCCATCTTCGTTTCGGTCTTCCTCTTTTTCTTTTTCCCATTATGTATCCTTCCAATACGGTCTTCTCTAAATTATCATGACGTTTAATGTGGCCAAAATATTTAAGTTTTCTCTCTTTAATCCTCTTTACTAGCCAGCCTTCTTCAATATTAAGCTCTTGTAGTATAGATATATTTGTTCTTTTTTGTGTCCACGATATTTGGAGAACTCTTCTATAGCATTTACATTCAAAGGCATTTATGTGCTTCTCAGCTGTTTTGTTAAGTGTCCAGGTCTCACAGGCATATGTTGCGATGGGAAAGATGCATGCCCTTAAAAATCTTATTTTTGTGGTTGGATGAAGCGTTAGAGACCTCATTATGTTCGGCCATCAGTGTATGAGGTAGGGTGGCCAGTTCCTTTCCTCTGCACTGTCATAATTTCTCTTCTCCGAGTATTTCTACGTCTTCCTCGCTTCATATTTCATTAAGGATTCCACGTCAGCGCCTGTCTTGTTGTGCTAGTGTCGGGTTTCCTCAGGAAAAAAAAAACAATTGCATTTTTACAGAAGCAAGGCAAGGAGAACTTGAATACTTTGTCTTTGAAAAGAAAGGGACTCCGATAAAAACAAAAAGGCGTATGAAGCTATGCAGAGCCGAAAGGAAGCCGCAGAACCGATATCTCAACTCAGTACCAGGACATCTTTTACTACTCCATGTTGGAATGTTAGAACAATGTATGGGAGTGGAAAGGCTGCCATGATGCTGAAAGAAATGAACACATAATATACAAGTGTTAGTGCAGATGTTTATATGCACCTATTGCTACACTTGAGCAGTGTTTCCCAGTCTTAGGTCACAACCAGAGTTAGGGTTGCAGGGGATCTTAGGTAGGGTTGTGAGAAGATACGATAAATGTTGGATAATTTAGAAGGTGATACATAATATCCAACATAGAATTTTTTGTGATTAGTGGTAAAGTGACATAATGTGAACAGCATTAAAACAATGTTAGCTATCTTTTCTTGAATTTCTTTTTTTTTTATTTGCTCATTTTTTTTGTGTGGGTTGCAGGTCACGTAAGTCTGCGGATTTAGGGTTATGCTCAGAAAAATAGGTTGGAAACCACATGGCCACTTTCACACCCAGTCTTTGCTTTCTTTTCGCTAACTCCCAGAGAAGCCAGATTCCCTGGCTTGCTTCTGGCAAGGATCAAATCATTGATCAGTGACATGACAGTGGAAGCTCTAACCACGCTGCAGTTCAGAAGCATTCCGACAAGGATATAAGTGAAAAGGTGCACTAGAAAATGACTGAATGTGGCACTCCAAAAGAGCAAGCAAGTGTCTAGACATTGGGTGGATTAATGTGCAATTCTCTTTCAGCAAAAGCTTACATGTGCTATCTTCTTTCAGTAAAAGCTTAAATGTGCTATCCTTTTTCAGTAAAAAAGCTTAAATGTGCTATCCTTTTTCAGTAAAAAAGCTTAAATGTGTTATCCTTTTTCAGTAAAAAAGCTTAAATATGGTATCCTTTTTCAGTACAAAAGCTTAAATGTGCTATCATTTTTCAGTAAAAAAGCTTAAATTGGCTATCTTTTTTCAGTAAAAAGGCTTAAATGTCCTCTTTTTCAGTAAAAAAAAGCTTAAATGCGCTATCCTCTTTCAGCAAAAGCTTAAATGTGGCTATCCTTTAAAAATAGCTTTAATGTGCTATCCTTTTTCAGTAAAAATAGCTTAAACGTGTTATCCTTTTTCAGTAAAAAAAGCTTAAATGTGCTTTACCTTTTCAGTAAAAATAGCTTAAATGTGTTATCCTTTTTCAGTAAAAAAGAGCTTAAATGTTAAATGTGCTATCCTTTTTCAGTAAAAAAAAGCTTAAATTGGCTATCCTTTTTCAGCAAAAAAAAGCTTAAATGTGCTATCCTCTTTCAGCAAAAGCTTAAATGTGGCTATCCTTTAAAAATAGCTTTAATGTGCTATCCTTTTTCAGTAAAAATAGCTTAAATGTGTTATCCTTTTTCAGTAAAAAAAAGCTTAAATGTGCTATCCTTTTTCAGCAAAAAAAAGCTTGAATGGGCTATCCTTTTTCAGTAAAAAAGCTTAAATGTGTTATCCTTTTTCAGTAAAAAAAAAAGCTTAAATGTGCTATCCTTTTTCAGTAAAAAAAACTTAAATGTTCAGTGGCCCTAACCACAGCTACTTTTCTGATGACAACAGCTGTGGACCTCCTTTCCGGGCTGAGAACAACCGTGGGGACCCTCCCTCCCTGGCTAAGAACAACTGTGGACCTCCTTTCCGGGCTGAGAACGGCTGTGGACCTCCTTTCCGGGCTGAGAACAACCGTGGGGACCTCCCTCCCTGGCTAAGAACAACTGTGGACCTCCTTTCCGGGCTGAGAACGGCTGTGGACCTCCTTTCCGGGCTGAGAACAACCGTGGGGACCCTCCCTCCCTGGCTAAGAACAACTGTGGACCTCCTTTCCGGGCTGAGAACGGCTGTGGACCTCCTTTCCGGGCTGAGAACAACCGTGGGGACCCTCCCTCCCTGGCTAAGAACAACTGTGGACCTCCTTTCCGGGCTGAGAACGGCTGTGGACCTCCTTTCCGGGCTGAGAACAACCGTGGGGACCCTCCCTCCCTGGCTAAGAACAGCTGTGGACCTCCTTTCCGGGCTGAGAACGGCTGTGGACCTCCTTTCCGGGCTGAGAACAACCGTGGGGACCCTCCCTCCCTGGCTAAGAACAACTGTGGACCTCCTTTCCGGGCTCAGAGCAGCTGTTATCACCGCGTTAAAGATAAAGCAATAACTGTGTCAGAATTTTAAAGATTTTTAAGATTTAATATTTTTTTTCTTTAATTGAGCAGAACCATTTTCTGACTCTTGGACCCCTAAAAATCATTCTGTAGACACCAGGCTATGAGCAATTACTCTAGAATGTCTACTAGACATGGAAAATATGGACAAGAAACCATTTCCTTAAATTTTTTTATAGCATAGTAAAGCTATATTACTTTTTTTTTCCATACCGACAACAGTCATCGACTGTTCTGACTTTTTTAGTCACTTACAGCCCGTAAATTTATGACTACTTACAGAAGTATTAACAGGCATCTCTACGATGAAATAACGTAAGGCGTTAAAGCTAAGTTCTTGTTCTTTTGGCATTTCATTATTTTACAGGATTTTTTAAAACAATCCAAAGTATTTGCTATCGTGGTTCAAACGTCATATTAAACGTCACGATAATTTAGAGAAGACCGTCTTGGAAGGGTAAAGTAAGTAAAGTAAAGGTAACCCTGTCATGCCTTAGAGGCACATAGGGATATGGTGTTAGTGCCCATATTTTCCTTGACCTGTCAGCACACTAGAGGGTGATATGGTCAGTATCACGCCTGGCTGCCTTTTCCTTCCCCAACTCCAGAAGAAATCGGGTACCCATTTCTACAGCTGGGTGACTGGGGTGCCGCCGGTCAAGGGTACATAATGTGAAAAAAGAAAGAGAGAAAGACCAAGGCGAAGATGGCTGCAAGACATCGTTGATGATCTGCAAATGGACGCATCAGCAGCAGGGCATCTTGCTTACAACCGAGAGCCCTACAGGAGAGCTGTTAAGGAGGCAAAGTTCCGCAAGGGACATGCAAATGACTGACTTGACTGGCTTGTTCAACGCATGTCTCCAAGCACACATAAGATGTACCCATAACTTGTTTTATGACGTTGAATGAATACTTGATCCTGGAATATTTTCTAAGCTTTATCAGTTAACATCGTTAGATCCCGAAAGCAGGGAGTAAACACATCAAAGCATCGATTTCTGATAACATCAACATTGAATATGCCATGGAATCGATGTTTTTTGCTAACTTCTTTTCGCTTGAAATGGCTGATAACGATTATATGAACCAGCAGCTTTCGATAAAGTTTAGGAGCTACATACAGCAGCGGTTCTCAAACTTTTCTGAGGACGATCCGAAACCAACTTCGTGACCAGAGCCATAATTTAGTATTAGTAGTAGTGTTGTTGTTAGTAGTAGTGATAATATTAGTGTTGGTGTTAGTAGTAGTAATAGTAGTAGTGGTGGTAGTAGTAGTAGTAGTAGTAATAATAGTAGCAACGGCGGTGTCAGTAGTAGTGGCAATAGTATTAGTAGTAGTAATAGTAGTAGTAGTAGTAGTAGTAGTAGTAGTAGTAGTAATAGTAGTAGTAGTATAATAGTAGTAGTAGTAATAGTAATAATAGTAGTAATAGTAGTAGTAGTAATAGTAGCAGTAGTAGTAATAGTAGTAGTAGAAGTAATAATAGTAGTAGTAGTAGTAATAATAGTACTAGTAATAATAGTAGTAGTAGTAGTAGTAATAGTAGTAGCAGTAGTGATAGTAGTAGTAGTAATTGTAGTAGTAGTAGTAGTAATAGTAGTAGTAGTGGTAATAGTAATGGTAGTGGTGATGGTGGTGTTAGTAATAGTAATAATAGTAGTCGTGGTGTTAGTAGTAGTAATAATAGTAGTGGTGGTATTAGTAGTAATAATACTAGTAATGGTGTTATTACTAATAGTGGTGGTGGTATTAGCAGTAGTAAAAGTAGTAGTCGTGGTGTTAGTAGTAGTATTAGTAGTAGCAGTGGTAGAAGTAATAGTAGTAGTAATAGTAGTCGTGGTGATGTTAGTAATAGTAGAAGTAATGGTTTTATTAGTACTAGTGGTGGTGATAGTGGTATTGTTAGTAGTAATAGTAGTAGTGGTGATGTTGGTAGTAGTAGTAGTGGTGATGTTAGTAGTAGGAATAGTAGTAGTGGTGATGTTAGAAGTAGTAATAGTAGTAGTGGTGATGTTAGTAGTAAGAATAGTAGTAGTGGTGGTGTAAGTAGTAGTAATAGTAGTAGTGATGATGTTAGTATTAGCAATAGTAGTAGTGGTGATGTTAGTAGAAGGAATAGTAGTAGTGGTGATGTTAGTAGTAGTAATAGTAGTAGTGGTGATATTAGTAATAGCAATAGTAGTACTGGTGATGTTAGTAGTAGCAATAGTAGTAGTGGTGATGTTAGTAGTAGCAACAGTAATAGTGGTGATGTTAGTAGTAGGAATAGTATTAGTGGTGATGTTAGTAGTAGCAATAGTAGTAGCGGTGATGTTGGTAGTAGCAATAGTAGCAGCGGTAATGTTAGTATTAGCAGTAATAGTAGTGGTGATGTTAGTAGGAGCAATAGTAGTAGTGGTGATGTTAGTAGTAAGAATAGTGGTAGTGGTGATGTTAGTATTAGCAGTAATAGTAGCGGTGATGTTAGTAGTAGGAATAGTAGTAGTGGTGATGTTAGTATTAGCAATAGTAGTAGTGGTGATGTTAGTAGTAGGAATAGTAGTAGTGGTGGTGTTAGTAGTAGTAATAATATTAGTAGTGATGTTAGTAGTAGTAATGGTGGTAGTGATGATGTTAGTAGTATTAGTAGTAATAATAGTAGTGATGATGTTAGTAGTAGTAATAATAGTAGTAGTGATGTTAGTAGTAGTAATGGTGGTAGTGATGATGTTAGTAGTAGTAGTAGTAATAATAGTAGTAGTGATGTTAGTAGTAGTAATAATAGTAGTAGTGATGTTAGTAGTATCGAGGGGGAAGTGGGCGTTTCAGATCCTAACACAATCCTGACATGTCATGGAGACACCTAGAGGATGTGGTGTTAGTGTCCATATTTTCCCTTGCCCTGTCGACAGAAAATGATGAGGTCAGCATAACACCAGATCGCTTTTCCCCCTTTCTGGGCTACGGGAGCACCTCTGGTCGGATTTGAACTGGCTGCCGATCAGAGACGAAACATAAATAATCCCTAGTCCACATAAGGGTTTTTTCCTTTATGCATGACGTGTCACATAAATTATGAGCCAATGGAGCATGAATTTTCGGTTAATCACGTGGACCTGCGATATAACGACGAAATTTGTAACCGGATCGCGCATAGTTTTAATGCTGGTAGTTCTTTTGGTTCATGAAGTGGAATTCTTTGATCATAACTCTCCACTGGTTAGAGACAACACATTGCCCGCGAGCCATGAAAACAAAAAAGATAAAAGAATTCAAATTCAACAAAAATTATAAGCATTATGTCTTCTGGCAATCCTACTCCTCAACCGATGAGACTCTAATTTGTGTCGTCATCTAAGGATGCGCATAGCAAGGTCTGCACACAAATAATTGGAAGCAGCAGAAATGTGGTTTATTAGAAGAATGTTGCGAATCCCCTGGACAGCAAAAATAAATAATGAAGAATGTATGAGAAGAGCTGGAGAGACAAAAAATCTTATCGAAAAATAAGACAGAAATAATGTACTTTCATAGGACATGCAATGAGAAGAGGGGGCATTGAAAATATTATAACAGCACGAAAAATAGAAGGAAAAAGATCAAGAGGAAGACCAAGAGTCTTCATCTGACGGGATGGTGTGAGAGGAGATCACCTACTGAGCTGATGGCCTGTATGCAGGATCGTGTACTCTGGAGAAGCATAATAGTCAACGCCAGTCGGCACTTACATGATGATGATGATGTAAGGTTATGATCTACTGAAGTACAGGCATGAATTTACAGTCGTTAGACTGTAGACTAAGCTAATGTTTCAAACATGAAAAAGTATCTTGTGCAACAAATCACTGTCACTGAATGTAAGGAAAAAGGTGCTCCGATGCTACATAAAGCCAGTTTTGATCTGTGGAGGTGGAGCCTGGACAGTTACTAAAGAGATACAGCAATGTCTACTAAATGTGATTTCTTAAAAGAATGTTAAGGACATCATGGACGGCAAGAAAAGCAAATTGAGAGAGACCGACTCGAGAATACAAATAATTACTACAGTCAGGAAAAGATCATCTAAATTTATGGAAAATGTCGTGAAAAAAAAGGGCAAACAACAAGACATCGTGACAACAGGAAAGTTAGAGGGGATAAGAGGCCGAGGTAGACCAGTGGATAAAATCCTGAATGGACTGGCAAGATGGCACGGAAAGAAGACACCAGAACAACTCATAGAGGCAGCACAAAGCAGAGGGTTGTGGAGGGTTATGACCGCCATTGCCAGTAGACGCGGCGCTGATAGATAGAATGTACACTCCGCTAACAAGCATCATGTCCCCTGGTTTCTTGAATTTTTTTTTCTTTATTTTGGAAAGGGGAGGGGGCGGATAGTGTGTGTGTGTGTGCGCGCGCGCGCTCATGCGAATATGTGTGAGTGAGATTCTATTTCTTGCTTTACTCATTCAACTCATCTATTCACCGCATGTGTAAATTGTGACAAAAAGGGGGGGGGGGGGGCTTCCGATCTTAACATAACCCTGACATGTCATGGAGACACCTAGAGGATATGGTGTTAGTGTCCTATTCTCCCTTGCTCTGTCGATAGAAGATGGTGAGATCAGCGTAACGCCAGATCGCTTTCTCCCTTTTCCGGGCAGCTCTGGCCGGATTTGAACTAGCTACCGATCAGAGATGGAGCATACTAAGCCCTGCGCCACACAGTCTTGTCTATTTCATTTATTTATGGAATTACTGGTCAGTTCATTCTTTGTTATCATAAGTTGCTGTCCGTTGTGCTTTCATGCTCTCTCCATGAACCAATGGTCTAATTTAAATGTAGGGGAAGTAATGAAACTTTTATTTCCAGTGAATCCTATGTGCGCTGCACTTACTTCCCTTTATTACTGGCTTGTTACCGCTAATCGATTAATGAAGTCTACATCACGTAATGGCAGTTAGGAAACAAAAAAATCGGCTACGCCAATCTGTGCTCGATATTATGTATTCCTTCTAAGATCATCACCATGGCAACCAGTGGTGGATGACCACCGCCCGGGCCCCAAGAAAGGTCTTAGTAAGAGCTTTCTCCCCAGCTTATACAGTTCCTTTCGTGATACAAGATTCGTAAAATTGGAGTCCCTGTATTTGTGAAGTTTCTTTTTTTTTACGTGATGCCCGGGCCCTCTACCATTTCGGGGCCCCCAGACTTAATCTTAAGCCTAATAAATAATTCGCCTTCCATGGCATCTGCGGCCAAGAAGATTAAGTTAGCAATTACACAGAAACGAAACAACTGCTAATATTACTACTATTGCTTCTATACTAATACTAGTACTACTACCATTACTACTACGACTGCGACTACTACTGTTGCTACTACTACTACAATTACTTTTAAAATTGCTACATTGTCATGAGATACGGTGCTCAGTAAAATCGCTGCTGAAATTCTGCTACAGATGACATCTTACTTGCTTGAAAACCACCGATAGTTTCGTACCATTACTACTACCGCCATTGCTACTATTACTACTACTAATATCACCACTATTACTATTACTACTACTAATATCACCACTACTACCATTACTACTACCGCCATTGCTACTATTACTACCTACTAATACCACCACTATTACTATTACTACTATCACCACTACTACCATTACTACTACCGCCATTGCTACTATTACTACCTACTAATACCACCACTATTACTATTACTACTACTAATATCACCACTACTACTATTACTACGACTAATATTGCCACTACTGCTATTACTACTACTAATATCGCCACTACTACTATTACTACTAATAATACCACCAGTTCTACTATTACTACTACTAATACCACCACTATTACTATTACTACTACTAATATCACCACTACTACTATTACTACGACTAATATTGCCACTACTGCTATTACTACTACTAATATCGCCACTACTACTATTACTACTAATAATACCACCAGTTCTACTATTACTACTATTAATACCACCACAACTACTACTATTACTACTACTAATATCGCCACTACTACTGTTATTACTATTAATATCGCCTCTACTACTATTACTACTACTAATATCACTACTATTACAATTACTACAACTACTACAACTAATATCACCACTACTACTATTCTTATCTTATATCTTATATCCTTCCCGTGCCGTTAAACGTCACATAGGGCTCGTAAAGTAGTTCGCCAATTTCTCCTGTCTTCGGCGAGTCTTTCAACCTCATCAAAGGATTTTATGCCTGTTAACTTGTCCTCTCTTAATAATGTCCTCTTCAGAGTTTCACGCGGTCTGCCCCTTTTTCTTCGGCCTGTTGTGTTCCACTTGATAGCTTGTTTTGGGATTCTCTGATCATTTCTTCTCATCAAGTGACCAACATATGTCCATCTCCTTTTCCTGATCACCCATGAGACTGGTTGTTGTTCAGTCATCTGTCTTATCTCTGCATTGTTCTTGAATTCATTCCACTTGATGCCGAGTATTTTCCTTAGGCATTTGTTTTCAAAAGAGTCTAATTTCTTTTCTATTTCTTTAGTTGTTTTCCAGCTTTCGCATGCATAAATGAGGGTGGATATTACATTTGAATTGAATAGTCTTAACTTGGTTTTTGTGCTTATAACTTTTGAATTCCATATGTTCTCAAGATTCTTGAAGATTGATGCTGCTTTTGCAATTCTGATCCTAACTTCCTTTCTAGTGTCACCATCCTGGTCTATGTAGCTGCCAAGGTATGCAAATTGATTGACTTCTTCAATATCTGTCCCTTCTATGTGTATTTTCCATTTTGATTGATGGGAATTTTCATTATTTTTGTTTTGTCCTTGTTAATTTCAAGTCCTATTTTGCTAGCCAGTCAAGACAGGCTATCTGTTTTTTCTTGCATGGAATTCACATTATTACTGATAAGATTTATGTCATCAGCAAAATCAAGATCTTCTAGTTGGGTCCCATGTACCCAGTCAATACCTGTGTTACCTGTGCAGCATTTTTTCATTATGAAGTCTATTGTAATCCCAAAAAGTAAAGGAGACAGTATACATCCTTGTTTCACGCCTGTTTCAATCTGGAACCATTCACTCATCCCTTCTTCTGTCTTGACTGCACAACCATATCCATTGTATAAGTCCTTAATGATGTTGACAATTTTAGATGGTATTCCATATAGACATAAAATTCTCCATAATGAATCTCTGTGTATGCTATCAAATGCCTTTTTAAAATCTATGAAGTTCAGTATTAATGGTTTCTGCTTTTCAATATGTTCTTCAAGTATTATTCTGAGAGTAAAGATCTACTACTATTACTACTACTAATATCACCACAACTACTATTACTACTACTAATATCACCACTAGAACTATTACTACTACTAATATCGCCACTACTACTATTACTACTACTATCACTACTATTACAATTACTACAACTAATATCACCACTACTACTATTACTACTGCTAATGCCACCACTACTGCTATTACTACTACTAATACCACCACTACTACTACTATTACTAATAATATTACCACTGCTACTGTTATTACTACAAATACCACCACTACTACACTTCTAATACCACCACTATTAATATTATTAATAATAATGCCACCACTAATAATAATAATAATAATAATAATACCATCATTACTATTGTTACTACTACTAATACCGCCACTACTACTATTACTCTATCAATACCACCACTATTATTATTACTACTACTAATACCACCACTACTACACTTCTAATACCACCACTGTTACTATTATTAATACTAATGCCACCACTAATAATAATAATACCATCATTACTACTATTACTACTACTAATACCGCCACTACTACTATTACTCTACCAATACCACCACTATTACTATTACAACTGCTAATACCACCACTACTACTATTACTACTACTGATACCACTGCTACAACTATTACTACTACTAAAACCACTACTACTACTATTACTACAACTAATACCACCACTACTACTATTACTACTGCTAACGCCATCACAGTCTATACATGATCTATACATCGTCTATACCGAACAACAATTAAGCATCAGTATATGTTGAAAGCAAGACAAGAACCTTTAAACGTACAAATCATGTCTAGGAAATGGAGGTGGATTGGCCACATTCTGAGGAAACCCGACACCAGCATAGCAAGACAGGTACTGACGTGGAATCCTCAAGGAAACAGAAAACGAGGAAGAGCTAGACTTACTTGGAGAAGAGAAATTATGACAGTGCTCAGAGACAAGGGATACACATGGAAGGAACCAGAGAATAACTCAAAGAACAAGGATGACTGGAGAGCCTTTATCCGTGACCTATGCTCCCATGAGAGTGAAAGGCGATGATGATGATGATGATGATGATGATGATGTACTTGACGGGCAGAAAATAGAACAAACGATTGTCTTCATTAATGTTTTAAGAACTTCAAGAACGTTGGACTATACGGGTGCAGAAACTTTTCATCAGCTGCTGTCTAAAAGCATTCAACTGGGACGGCCAATGGGATGTTTTCTACGACCAGAGAAAGAAATTATTACTGGGGCCTGTTAAGGAAATGTTACCTTGACTAAAAGAAAATATTGTCTGTGACCAACAAAGGAAAAGTTTTCTGTGACCAGCTAAAGAAATGATTTCTGTGAGCAACCAAAAAATTTTTTCTGTGACCAACTAAAGAAATGTTTTCTGTGACCAACTAAAGAAAAGTTTTCTGTGACCAGCTAAAGAAATGTTTCCTGTTACCACAAGAGAATATATTCCCGGGAAATGTTATCTTTACCCACCATAAAACAGTTTCTTGTGCGCAAGTTGTACATGACGCTAGAGACCATAAAACAGTTTCTTGTGCGCAAGTTGTACATGACGCTAGAGACCATAAAACAGTTTCTTGTGCGCAAGTTGTACATGACGCTAGAGACCATAAAACAGTTTCTTGTGCGCAAGTTGTACATGACGCTAGAGACCATAAAACAGTTTCTTGTGCACAAGTTGTATAGGACGCTAGAGACTATAAAACAGTTTCTTGTGCACAAGTTGTATAGGACACTAGAGACCATAAAAAAAACGGAAGAGAAAGAAGGTACTAGCTAGATTTTCAAAGCAGCTAATTTTTACGTCCAGTAGTAGGCAGTTCAGTGAGCTATACTGTACATCAAAGAGTTGTATTGATGAACTGTTGAGTTCATAACTTCAAAACTGTGAAGCGATTTATGAAACAATTATCTATATTATGATCGAGCCATATATTGTTGTCTATGGTAAAGTTTAAGAAGAATATAAGTCTGATTATTGTCTTCTGTGATGACTTTTAATGCGCAATTAGAGAAGATTCATGTGAAGATTCACGAATCCACTAAGAGTGAGGTGACGGTCTACTAAAAGCGATATGGGGTCCACTAAGAGTGAGGTGACGGTCTACTAAAAGCGATATGGGGTCCACTAAGAGTCATGAAGGGTTCTGCGAAAAGTAAATTGGAGGTCCACACAGTACAGGCACTGCCCCGAGGGAAAGCAGTGGTAAACTACCTTCTGAAAATATACCAGGAAATCTAACAGCAACATGGAAGGTCAGATCCGAGAGGCCTACAGGAGAGCTGTTAGGGAGGCAAAGTTCCGCAAGGGACATGCAAATGACTGACTGGCTGGCACAGAGCCATGTGTGTGTCTCAGAGAGTAGTTTGAAGGTCCGCCAATAGTTATGTGGGGGGAGGGGGGGGCCTCGCGAGGAGTCATGAAGAGGTCCACACAGCAAAGTCTATGCAATGTATGAAGTGTAGTTTTCAAACTTTTTCATATATTTCTGTTGCAGTACATCTGTGGTATTAACGCTGGACTCTCCAGTACCTAACCGTAAATGCACCGTGTTTTATAGTTTACACAAACTGTTCATATTCAAAATCTTTTACAACATGGATGCGGGTGCCTTGTGGCGTGACAGCTTGAGTACCCTGACCACCCCCAGTGCTATACCAGTAGGTCCAACCAAGCTGGGAAGATCTGCCCGAGTAGGGGTCAGACGAAATCAGGAACCTGGTCTTACAGGTTGCGGGGAATTGGAGCATGGGGCCAGCGACCCCATCTCCGTAAAAAAAAAAAAAGATAAGTGTTATGGAACAGATAGAGAAGCCTCGAAAACTGGACAGATAAAAATGGATTACGACCTTAGAAATTTAAAAATATTAGGAGATTTAGAACATGGACTATAAAAAAGCTTATACAGACAAGGGGCAGCTAAAGAATTAGCAGATGAACTAAGTAGATACGACATGGACGTTACAGCATTACAGGAAATCAGGTGGCTTGGAGAAGATATAACTGTCACAGGAGAAATGCTACTAGTATATGGAGGTATTATCAGTGGAAGACTTAAACTTGGGGCAGGTTTTGTTGTCAAAAGTATGAGACTTAGTGATGGAACAAAGATGCTAAGAAGAATCCTTGGGTCCAGAATGAGCTAGAAAGAACACTGAACTGAACAGCTTATTTAAATCCCAACGAATTATAAAAAAATCTTGAAACTGAACAGACTACGCTGGTTGGGCTATGTAGAAAGAAGGGAATAAAGAGGTCAGATAAACAAAAATTATGTAGGCACAAGAGATGACGGAAACAAGATCAAGACAAATTAAAAGACAACAAAGAAGAGGTGTCACTTGTTGTGAGCAAGATGGCCTGCTGCTGATGCATCCATCTGCAGATCATCAACGATGACTTGCAGCCATCTTCGTCTTGGTCTTCCTCTCTTTCTTTTTCCCATTATATACCCTTCCAAGACGGTCTTCTCTAGATTATCATGACGTTTTTAATGTATCCAAAATATTTAAGTTTTCTCTATTTAATCCTCTTTACTAGCCAGCCTTCTTCAACATTAAGTTCTTGTAGTATAGATATGTTTGTTCTTTATATATATATATATAATATATATATATATGTAGTCAAGGCATGTAATTTTTAACTCTCAAATTTTGGCGGCACACTGCTGACCCTCTTAGGGCATATAAATGTTTCTTGGCAAACAATTTGGACCACACTGCTACAGAATATTATAAAAGTGTGAAGTTTTTCAGAATATTAGAAAAGTATGAAGATTTTCAGAATATTAGAATAGTTTGAAGATTTTTAGAATATCACAAAAGTGTGAAGAATTCAGAATTTAGGAAAGTGTGAAGATTTTCGGATTATTAGAAATGTGTGAAGTTTTTCAGAATATTAGAAAAGTGTGAATATTTTCGGAATATTACAGAAGTGTGAACATTTTCAGAATATTAGAAAAGTTTAAAGATTTTGAGAAATTACAAAAATGTGAAAACTTTCAGGATACTACAAAAGTGTGAATATTTTCAGAATATTAGAAAAATGTGAAGATTTTCAGATTAAAGTATGAAGATTTTCAATTTAACACCAGCGCATGACAGAGGAAAATACAGACTAACACCACATCTCCCCATGTCATCTGTGAAATGAACAGGAATATAAAGTGGTTTAGGAGTGTAGGGTGGGGGCCAGGAATTATCGCTGGCTTAGCTGTACTACTGATCCAGTTGATTAAGATATCTGTAAACTTGTTTTAGTTGTGGAAGAAATTATTATGTAAACTGTATAAACGTTTTGATATGGGAGACTATTTGGACCTCAAAACTGCTGAATAAATGACTTGTTTGAAGGTGTTAGCCCCGGAACTAAACTCTAATGACTCGTTTTTGGATCAAGTATTGTGAGTTTTACGGTTTGGTTGGAGAGCAGGGAACATCAGATGATGTACAATACAATTGCTACAATACAGTTCCCCAACATTAGTGTTATCTGAAACGCTCTCTCTCTCCCTCTCTCTCTCTCTGTCTCACTCTCTCTTTCTTCCCCAGTTCCTAATACTATCGACTCTGTCAAACAATTTCCAGTCTATCGACTCTGTCAAAACCGCTAGAAAAACATATACGCAAAAACAACCTTACAACACATGCAAGAAAATGATTTGATTATTGACTGTCAGTCAGGTTTTAGGCCGAAACATTCCAGCCACACAGCTCTCACAAAAATGACAGAATGTTGGTTATCTAATATAAATGATGATAAATTATGTGGTGTTGTCTTTATTGACTTTAAAAAAGTATTTGACATGACTGATCACGAAATCCTGGTTAGAAAGCTTGAGACTTATAGATTACACCCTGACTTGACAAAATTTATTACATCTTTTCCTTCCAACAGACAACAGGTAGTTTGCCTAAAAAACTCTGTCACATTCATCTGTGGTTGATAATGGCGTTCCACAAGGATCTATTCTTGGTCCTCTTCTGCTTACCATCTACATCAATGATCTTTCACTTAATCTAAAAAAATCATCTTTTGACCTTTTTGTTGATGACTGCACAGTTTACTCTAGTGACAATGACTGTATTAACTCTTCAAATTTAAATAAACAGTCTAATTAACTGGAGCTACAACAACATAATGGTCATAAACACCAGCAAAACAAAATCCATGCTCATTACAACTAGACAGAAATCAGCTTACCAACAACAACACTATTAGCTCTATGCTGGAACTTCACAGTTAGAGAATGTTAGTGAACATAAAACTCTAGGTCCCAAGACTGACCACCACCTCAGCTGGAATCATCATGTAGAAAATCTAACCAAACTCACTGCGCGAAAGTTTACCAGTTTACTAAAATCAAACATTTTCTTGACATAGATACCAGAAAAATATAATACACAGCACAGAAACAAACACACTTGGGCTACTGTTCCACAGTCTGAGATGGTTGTTCCATGTCAAACATGCAAAAGACTTTACACACTTCAAAAACGAGCAATAAAGTTTATAGATGACAAACATGCAACGCATATTACAAATAAGGACAAACATCATGATATTATGCCCCTGAAGAAGAGATTTCTTTTCAACAATTTCTTTTCAATTTTATTTCATAAAATTCTATCACACAGTGCTCCAACCTATCTGTGGTTGTTGTTCAAATCCAACCCAAAACACAGTCAACGCGTAAGCAATTGTGTTCTCCCACAACCAAGGCTTGACATGTTTAAAAACGAGCTTCTCTTACTCAGCTGCCCACCTTTGGAATGCCCTACCAACTCATGTAAAACTCATAAGTAACATTCGTTCTTATAGCTTCAGACTTTATCAACATCTGTTTGATACGGATTATATGTCTCCCTAAGCATAGTCTAAAGCAGTAATTTGTTTAAATACTGGTTTTCTATAAATTTGTTAGATTTGAATGAATGTAAGAATGCAAGTTTATTTCACGTTGTTGCATAATCAGAGTGTGGAGTGTATGGACAAGAGATAAGTTTATTATTTATTTATGTAATCATTTAATTGTATCTTCATGATTATTATGCTCATTAACAAATGCTGAATGACTGTGACTGAGTGAAAGCTGTATAATGAAGGGCAGAATGTCAGAAGGGCCTGCGTGCCCAATTCTTAACCCTTTGAAAATAAAGTATGTTCGTTCGTTCGTTCTCTCTGTGTCTCTAACGTGAATGTTAGATTTTATTTCATGTCTCTCAGCTTTTCTATGTTGGTTATGCTGGTTATATGAGCAGCATATTTGTAGAATGTCTGGAACAGAGTGAAAGTTGTATGATAAAGGGCAGAATGTCAGACGGGCCTGTGTGCCCAATCCTGAACTCTTTGGAAATAAAGATCAATCAATAAAAGATCTCTCTTTATCTCTCTCTCTCCCTCCCTCTCTCACACACACAGACACACACACACACAAACACACTCTCAGCAGGACACAGTGACTGGTATCTTTGTTCTTAAGCTTGTTTAGAATTCTTTACGTTTTATTACTGCATTTTATTTCTTGACTACCTTTTCTCTTTTTTTTTAACCTATTTGACTAATTCTTATTACCTTTTCTTTTTTAGATCCTTGCAGTTTGTGAGTTGTATCAGTTTGTGTGTGAGAACTATATACTTGATTACTCCACTTGTTAGTGAATTCTCATATTTGAGCATTTAATTGTTCAGTAGTTGTTCCAGACATTAGTAGTTGACCAGGTGAGCCCTCTATTGCTCAACATCCTTTCTGTTGTTCTTCTCCAGACCAAAAGAGACATAGAGAAGAACAACAGAAAGGATGCTGAGCAATAGAGGGCTCACCTGGGCAAGAGCAGAAAAAAAAGGCAAAGGAGAGGCATTTGTGGAAAACCCTTGCGGAAGCCCCATGTGCCCTGGGCACTTAAGGTTCAGAGAGAGAGAAAGAGAGAGAGAGAGAGAGAGAGAGAGAGAGAGTTGGGCGTGTCTCTCTTTCAGTCTCCAGTTATTTAACCTGGTGCTGTGTACCAGCTGAAAGTTTAATATGCAGCGTGTGTCTGTGTGTAGTATTTAAAAGTTTAGTTACTTCAGTAGTAAGTGTGATAATAGGAATTACTTTCAAACCAATAATAGTAGACAAGAATGTATAATGACCCAACTTATCGAAAAATGGTTACATAAAGAAGGACTTCGAACAGGCCATCTGAATGTACAAGTTTGTATATCACATATTATGTAAGATTACTGAAGCAACACACACATTAAATCAAAATTTCCACATTTTTGGCTTCTCTGAAAGCCGTTTATATAGGAACATAACCGATGAAGATATTAGAATTAACGGTTTTAACATGATCCGGCGTGACCCAACTAGAAACAGGTCTAGTAATGTATGTCTCCACAACTATCCAGTTTAGTAGTAGAGAAGATCTCGAATCATCAGAGGTAGAATGTATTTGGGCGGAAGTTAAACTGCCAAACCAGAGTCCATTAGTTATTAGACTTTTGTACCGTAATCCAAATGCATCATCCCTGTGGTATGATCACTTCACGACTATGATGGATGAGGTTTCAACCTTTAAGTTACAATTTTTTTTATAAATAGGAAACTACGAGGCTTTGGTACGGTAAAGTAAAAGAACACGGTTTTGTAGGATTAGACATGGAAAAAATCGTAGATAAAGGACTTTAGTGAGACGTGAGAGAAAGAAAAATCACAAGAGAATTACCTGGGATTCGAACCACGGACTCTGGTAGGACGAGCAGCCGTCTAGTCACGAGAGAACAGCGTACTATCAGCTTAGCCAACTAGCACCCCCCCCCCAACAAAAAAAGGTGTTTTATTGACATATTTTTTAGTAAGTGTTAAGCAGACACAAGGGATCGTGACACCTGGAAAGAAACGAGGCCGTGACACAGAAATTCCGTAGCCTAGATTCAGTCTCTCTAGCAAGTACCAACTTTTTTTTTAACCTTTTAAGTTCAAAGATATTATCACTCTTGGAGATTTTCAACATAGATCTAACGCAGTCAAATCCAGCTTGGAGCAATATTATATTATCCTACAATTTTTCCCAAATTGTCACCAAACCTGCTAGAGTAACAGAATTATCATCCACGTTATTAGATCATATATATGTAGCCTACTCAGAAAACATCATTGAATGTAATATCCCTCATGCTTCATTAAGTGATCATTACCCAGTCTACTGTACGTGCACAAGAAGGGGATATAAACTTCCTAAACACGATCACACCAGTGTGAAATTTAGAAGCTTCAAAAAATTTAACCAAGGATTATCCCTTAATGATTTGCAAGCATCTTCACTTACACACGTGTACCAACTATTTGACCCTGATGAGGCAATAGAATTTTTGGCTAACGATCTCCAGAGATATATTAGACAAGCATGTCCCCATGAAAGAGGTGAGAGTAAAACACCAGACGAAGTCACCTTGGATAAAGGTAAAAAGGTAAAGGTAGTCCTGTCATGTATTAGAGGCACGTAGGGATATGGTTTTAGCGACCTTGGATAACATCTGAAATATTACAATCCATGAGAGAACGTGACCGGGCGCACAAATCAAGGACTTTAGGACCTTCCGTTCGCTCAGAAATAAAGTTCAATACTTAATAAGACAAGAGAAAAAAAATTACTTTAGGAATCTAGTACAGAATACATCAGACAGTAAATCAATTTGGAAAGCCATAAATACCCTATCATATAAAAGAAAAGAATTTGATTTTCAAGCCATCAATCGTGCATACACTAGCGTACCTATCAGTACTTATTTCAGAGAAGAAATCAACGCTCTTAAATCATCAATACCAGCTCCTGTATGCGACTTACATGAACTACAAACATTCCCGGATACCAGATGTACTAAATGTAAACAATTATACATTCCATTCTTAATAGTCAGTGAAGTTCACAGTTATCTCTTAACCTTAAAAAACAACAATGCAGCTGGGCTTGACGATATTAGCAATAAGATATTAAGTTATGCTGCACCTGTCATTTCACATACACTAACATACATCTACAATCAATGCAATGCAAAATGTTATTTCCCCGAGGCTTTTAAAACCGCTAAAGTGCATCCTCTTTAAATCTGGTTCATCCAGCAATCTTACCAACTATAGACCAATAACCATTTTGTCGTCATTATCAAAACCGCTCGAAAAACACATACACAAAATAACTCTACGACACATGCAAGAGAACAATTTACTCATAGACAGTCGATATATCAGTTAGCCAAAATTAAACACTCCATCGATCAAGACACAAAGAAGACATACTACATATCACATAAACAAACACATTTAGACTACTGCTCAACAATCTGGGATGGTTGCCCAGTGTCAAATACAAAGAGGCTTTACTCACTTCAAAAGCGAGCAGTAAAGCTTATTAGTGACAAAAATCAAGCACAAACAACTAACCAGCACAAACGTATCAAAATACTGCCTCTTAAGAACAGGTTCCTCTTCAACAAAGCCAAGTTGGTACATCAAATTCTTTCACGACATGCCCCGCCTTATCTATGGAACCTGTTTAAATTTAGCCCAAAGTGCAGCCAACGCTTGAACAACATAAGTCTTCCAAAACCTAGACTTGACCTTTACAAGAAAAACTTTACTTATTCTGCTGCTCATCTTTGGAATACCCCTTCACCAGAATCCAGTATTAAAAAATATGAACTATATTCCTTTCTACAACTACAAACTTTTCCAATATCTATTTGATGTCGACTACATGCCTCCATGAATCATAAAACTTAAAAAAAGGTTATTTTAGACTGCTCTTACAGACACCGAATTCACTTAATTATTTATTCTGAATAGTACCAAAATTTTTGTTTGGTAGATAGTCATTTACATGTATATGTAGTTAGTCATTTCTATGTGTGTGTAGTTAGTCATTTATATGTGTATGTAGTTAGTCATTTATATGAGTATGTAGTTAGTCATTTACATGGTAATGTAGTTAGTCATTTTTATATGTATGTAGTTACTTCATTGTTAATTATGTTTGTTATATGAACAGTATATTTGTAGTATGTCTGGAACAAAGTGAAAGTTGTATGATAAATAGCAGAATGTCAAAGGGGCCTGCGTGTCCAATTCTTAACCCTTTTGAAATAAAGATCAATCAGTCAATCAATCTCTCTCCCTCTATCCTTCTCTCTTTATCCTCTCTTTCCTAAGGTATATTTCAAGAACGTGGGTCCAGTAACACACGAACTCTCAACTTCAGCTGCTGCTCTTACTAGCCTAAGGCTCAAGACCTGGCCTCACCTACTAACTAGCAAGGCCCTGTGTGTTTAACTCGCGTGAAAGCGCCCTGGTATGAGATTTAATCACCTTTTTTCTCATACAGCACGTCCTTTTCACATTGCCAGTTGTCACCCGTTGACTTGTGACAGCTTTAGTCCCGATTTATCTCACATGGGCTGACAAATTCTGTTCTCCCTGGCCATTTATGAGACACGTCGAAGCTTCCCACAACTTGACTAATGCCCGACTCTTCAGCTTTCCAATTCATGGACAGAGTTCTGGCCGCACTGTCGCGTTTTGAGACACCCTCGGGCCTCCAAAAAGCGGGAAGAATACACAGGAACATCGTGGACGCTTATTACAGTCATTATCCTCTTATTTTTCTTCTAATTATCCCTCCAGTTTTGCCTTTTCAGTTCATTATTGTATCACATTCTCTCCGTCTTCCCTATTGTTTCTCGGCTGTCGGCTCCTGTTTTTCAGCAAAGCATCTCCTTCCCTTTTATCACTCGCGCTGTCCTCGGCTTTTGAGCTAAGTCTTCAAATAGAGAAAGAATAACTACTTCCAGTTCTCGCCCCTACCGGAACAAGCGAGACCGGGGATCTTTGCTGTCCGCTCCTGAATTGTCACTCCCGGGGCCTTTTCTTCACGCTCGGCAGGTATGATATGACATTTGACAAAATGAAAGTGACAAGATTAGAGCTCGCGAATGCTCGCGAGTCGATTGTCACATGGGGGCGCCGGGACAGGGGGTGCCCAGCTACGTGGAACAACTGCAGCCAGGATAAAGCGGCTGGGGCCGTATGGCTGAAATGGTGTGTCGAATCAGTGAGGAAAGTCAATTTATCCAGGGAGGGAGGGGATCAAAATAAAAACACTGGCATGTGTCCCACAGCTAATTTTTACACAAACTGCTCCTGCCCATTCTGTAGTTCTGACGTTATGAAAATTGTCAGAAGTTTCGCAGCTGATGCCGGTGTAGTCGATTGTAATGTGTGCGTGTAAAAGAAGGACACATGTTTTAGCATCTGATTTTAGTTCACAAGGGCTTCAAGAAGCGGAGTTGCCTGACTGCCTGCGTCTGCCGTCCTGGAACATTGTTGTTGTTATTATTATTATTTAAGAGTAGTGTTCTAAGTGCACTACTCTATGGAAGTGACTACTGGAAAATCACCAAAAACTATAGAAAACAAGCTGAATTCTTTCCAGACCAAATGTTAACAAATAATTAGAAGAATATTTTGGCCAAACACCGTAAAAAAATAACATCTTGCTGGCAGAAATGCAGATGAAGCCACTGACAGCAATTACCGAGGAAAGACGCTGGCAACGGTTGGGACATGTGCTCCGAATGACTGACAACTCACTACCAAAAATAGCACTAAGATGGACACCACAGGGGAACAGAAGAAAAGGTAGACCAAAGGAGACATGGAGAAGAACAATAGAGAGGATGGTGAGCAATAGAGGGTACACCATGGGCAAGAGCAGAAAAAAAGGCGAAGGACAGGCATTTGTGGAAAACCCTTGCGGAAGCCCCATGTGCCCTGTGCACTTAAGGTCATATATATATATATATATATATTTAACAGGCATAGAATCCTTTGATGAGGTTGAAAGACTCGCCGAAGACAGGAAAAATTGGCGAACTACTTTGCGAGCCCTATGTGACGTTTAACGGCACGGGAAGGATGTAAGATATAAGATAAGATAAGATATATATATATATATATATATATCAGACTTAAGAGCACTCCTAGAAATGTAGCAATCTTGCGATATAAGAACCTACATCAGCAGCAGAAGAGAACAGGAAGTAGAAGACTTTTATAACACACTGCAAACGAAGATGGATCAGGTACGGAAAAATAATATTGTATTAATAATGGGGGATTTTAATGCCGAGATTGGTACAGAAATAGCAGAAGATGGAGGACATGTTGTAGGGAAATTTAGCATAGGACATAGAAATGAGGCAAGTGACAATCTAATGGCGTTTTGCATGGAAAATGATCTACTGATTGCTAACACACTTTTTAAACATCATCTAAGAAGACTTTACACATGGACATCACCTGATGGGAAAACCAAGAATCAGATTACATTTTAGTGCAAAGAAGGTGGAGATCAAGTATAACATCAGCAAAAACTTTACCAGGTGCTGATTGTGACACGGAACATAAGTTATTATTAGCAGACATGAAGATAAAGATAAAAAAGACAGTTGCATGGTCAAGACCACTCCGCTTTGATCTTACAAAAATACCAGAACAATACGGTATAGAAGTGAGGAACCGTTTCGAAATCCTGATGGCTGTACAGGAGGAGATGACACTAGATGATTTGGCTACGCAGACCAGAGATATCTTAATAACAATAGCTAAAGACATGGTTCCAGTAAAGAAAACACAAAAGAATAGATGTATTACAGCAGGCACACTAGAACAGATAAAACAACGTAGAGAAATAAAGACGCAATGGAAAGTGACAAACAACAACAGAAAGGAATATAAATCTTTTACAAAAGAAGTACGAAGAAACATAAAAAAAGACCCAAAAAAAAATAACACATACAAGATTGTTGTAAAAGAATAGAAGGACATCAGAAGTGTGGAAGAGATAGTGAAATGTTTAAAGAAATGAAACCTTGACGAGAAATGTCACACCTAAGCTAAATGTAATTTGCAACGAGATTGGGAATACCTTGACAGAGACAGAGGAAATTCTAGAAAGATAGAAGGAATATTGCAGAGGAATGTATGAAACAACTGACTGTGAAAGCAGAAATCAACAGTGTGAATTATTATTGGAGGAGAAAGAACCCGAACCGACAATAGAAGAAGTTTTATGGGCAATAAAGAATCTGAAAAATGGTAAATCACCAGGATGTGATGAGATAACAGCTGAATTTATTAAAGCAGGAGGGAAGGAATGTGCAACAATCTATCATGCACTATGTAAAAAGATATGGCATTCAGGTATTTGGCCAAAAGAAAGGAAAAGAACTATATTTATACCACTGCCAAAAAATGGTAAGCTGAAATTATGCACAAACTACAGGTAGTTGCCCTGATTAGTCACGCCAGTAAAATTCTGTTAAAAATCGTAACGGGTAGACTTCGTAAGAAAGTATAAGAAGAAGTCAATATGGTCCAAGCTGGT